>JAUMJK010000484.1:0-600000 GCA_033558105.1 Coccyzus lansbergi
GGTGGAGCTTGAGGCCATTCCCCCTTATCATATCCCCTGTCATTTGGGAGAAGAGCCCAGTACCCACCTCGCCGCAGCCTCCTTTCACGCAGACAGCGACTAGGTCTCCCCCCCAACCTCCTTTTCTCCAGACTAGCCCCCAGCCCCTCAGACTCCCCCATCACCCCCGTCTCCAGCCCCACTGGCCCCGCTGACCTTGGCCCCCCGAGAGGGGCGGGGCGGGGGTCGCGGGGCGGGGGCTCGGACAGGGCAGCCCTCCCCCCCCAACTGCTCGAGGGAGAGAAAGCAGCGCGTGCCCAAGCGCCCCCTCCGGGGATCCCCGCGCAGCCTCCCCCCCCCCATCCCCCGGTGCCCCGTACCCGGCTGCGGCGCTAGGGGAGCCGCGGCTGCGCCCCCGCCATGCCCGGCTGCGGCTGCTGGAGGCCCCGACGCCAGCGGCTCAGTCCGGCCCGGCCGCCATGTCAGGCGCGCCGCGCGGTGCATTGTGGGGCGAGGGCGAGCGGGGGGGCCGCCAGGAGCCCCTGCGCCCCAGACCCCCCCCGGGGCCTCGGCGGGAGCTGGAGGAGCAGCGCCGGGGGTGGGACCTCCCCCTAAGCCATTTCCTACCCTCGCCTGGCACATTTTCACCTTTTTTTCTCCATCTTTCACCATTTCCCCCCCCCCCATTTTTTTACCATTTTGCCATTTTTCACCATTTTTCCTTTTTTTCAACATTTTTACATTTTTCACCGTTTTCACCTTTTTACACCACTTTCTCAATTTTTCCATTTTTTCACACTTTTCTCATTTTTTCCCAATTTACTCACCATCTTCTCAGTTTTTCACTTTATTCACCATTTTCTCAATTTTTCCAATTTTTCACCATTTTCCACCATTTCTCTTCCACCTTTCTTAATTTTTTCCATTTTTCACATTTTCCCCCTAAAATTTTCCCCCTTTTCCCTTCTTTCCCATTTTCACAGGGTTTTTTTTACCATTTTTACCATTTTTCACCATTCCTCTACTACCATTTTTCCTTTTTTTCACCATTCTTTCCTTTTTTTCACCATTCTTTTATTGTCCTCCCTTTTTTCCCCCATTTCGCCCCAGCCTCTCCCCACACAGGTTCCAGGCCCTGTGAGGCAGGGATGGAGCCCACCTGGAGGGTCTGCCCCACACTGCAGCCTGGGGCTCATTCCCCTCAGGTTTCCTCTTAGTACCCATTTGGTGGAGAAGGGCAGGTGGGCTCCACACCAGCAGCCGGTGGGAGAGGGGACTATGGCTCCAGCATCCCTGCCCTTGGCTCCGAAGCTGGGTCTGGCTGCAGCGAGGGTTGGTGCTTGGGTAGCATGGCTCGGGGTGGCCGAAAGAAATCGGGAAGTGCCTCTGTAAGCCAAATCTCTTGGTGACCCAGGATGGCCCTACCTCTTCCTGGTGGTGGAATGTCCTGCTGGCATTTGTCTGCCCAGGCTAAGGATGCCTTTCCAGCAGCACAAAGCGTGTACAAGATCGATGTTGAACTACAGAATGTTTCAAAGAAAAGTGTTAAAGTAAACACTGCCTCAGACAGTCCACATAGGTAAAGAGATGTTGCAAAATCTGCCATATGTGGTTCTATAAATACAGACGAGCTGTACTTCTGACTGTATTGTGGAGCTAATGTGACCCTTAGGGCTCATCTCCTTTTTCATGGTGCACTGGAAGCTCACATTTACAAGACGACAGGATGGCTGAGGGTGTTGCTAATGGGGTGCAGAGTCAGAGCTTCACCTTTAGCAACACAGGCTGGGTCAGCAGGGACAGGCACTGGTGTGCTGCAACACTGTTTGGGGTCAGCTGAGGTTGGCTGGGTGGTCACATCAGCCCAGTCCTCTTTGACGGAGAAATTTATTTGTTTTAGAAGGCCAAAGAGTAAATTGCAGAAGTAACTTCATTAGACTTGCTACTGGATATGGTCCTAGATCAACATTCAGACATACTAGCAAGCAAACACCAGTTTGCAAACATGACTGGCATTTTTCCTGCAAGCTGAAATTTATTATATTATTATTATATTTACTATATTATCAGATTTAATTCAAATAGTTGGTTAGACTTTAGTAAGAAATGTTAGTACGGTTTGGCATTAAAATTTTAAATCATTGTAAACTCTGTCTTTGCCAGAGCCTCTCTCTCTGTGTTCGGGAACAATTCTTCCCTCTTTGCCCTTGTTAAAAGAAGTTTTATTGCAGGGAGAAATAAGGAAACATGGCAGTAAAAGAGCAAGCTGAATTCCACTGCCAGCTGGCCATTACATAAAGAATTCCCAATGATCAAAAACTTTCAGATCCTGGTCTCAGTTTGTAGGAGAAAATATAATCCCAAGTGCCAATAAATTTTATCTTCAATCTGACACAATAATCATAAAGCTGTAGGAAGCAGATTTTGTAAAGTCCCTTTATAGAGCAAAACCTTGTTGTCTCATTGAATCATTGAATCACTAGGTTGGAAAAGACCTCTTAGATCATTGAGTCTAACAGTTCCTATCTGCCACTAAATTATGTCCCTGAGCACCTCCTCCACCTGTCTTTGAAACAGCTCAGGGATGGTGACTCAACCACCTCCTTGGGCAGCTGTTCCAGTGCCTGATGATCCTTTCCGTAAAAAATTTTTTCCTGATATCCAGTACGATGCCTTATTTTTGGTCCCATACCCAAACTACTATAACATTATACCTCAAAAAATATAAATGTATATTGTACATTTCTTTTTACTTTTCTGCCCCCCAAAATAGTTAAGTTGAATTATTTTCATCATTGGAATGATTTTTTAAATTATTTTTACAATTTACTAGGTTTAAAAAAATATATGGGTATATTATATTAAAACCCTACTCTCTGTCTCCAGCTATGTCAGAAGAAACTCTAAAGCTTCTTATATAATTTATTTATAAAAATGAGGAATCATAATTGACTGTCTTCTAAAGGAAAGGTTCTTGGTCAATACCACAGCCAGAAAAGTACACAGAAAGACAGCACTTTTCTGTGAAGATGAGAACTTCAGATTCTTAGCACAGTGTATCTTCTCCATAGAAAGCACGGTACAGATCCAGGGAACTACAGGCCAGTCAGTCTGACCTCAGTGACAGGGAAAGTCATGGAACAGGTGATCTTGAGTGCTATCATGAAGCACTTGCAAGAGAACCAGGTGATCAGGCCCAGTCAACACAGGTTCACAAAAGGCAGGTCTTGCCAAACTAACCTGATCGCCTTCTATGACAAAGTGACTTGGCTGCTGGATGAGGGAAAGGCTGTGGATGTATCTTCCTGGACTTCAGCAAAGCCTTTGACACAGTTTCTCACAGCATTCTGCTACGGAAACTGTCAGCCTCTGGCCTGGACAGGCGCACACTCTCCTGGGTAGAAAACTGGTTGGATGGCCAAGCCCAGAGAGTGGTGGGAAATGGAGTTAAATCCAGCTGGAGGCCAGTTACAAGAGGGGTTCCCCAGGGCTCAATGCTGGGTCCAGCCCTGTTCAATGTCTTCATCAATGACTTGGATGAAGGCATCGAGTGCACCCTTAGCAAGTTTGCGGATGACACTAAGCTGAGTGGAAGTGTCGATCAGCTTGAGGGTAGGGAGGCTCTGCAAAGAGATCTGGACAGGCTGGACCGCTGGGCTGAGTCCAACACCATGAGGTTTAACATGGCCAAATGCTAGGTCCTGCACTTGGGACACAACAACCCTATACAGAGCTACAGACTAGAAGTCTGTGTAGAAAGCTTCCTGGAGGAGAGGGACCTGGGGGTGTTGGTTGACAGCCGACTGAACATGAGCCAGCAGTGTGCCCAGGTGGCCAAGGAAGGCCAATGGCATCCTGGCTTGTATCAGAAACGGTGTGACCAGCAGGTCCAGGGAGGTTATTCTCCCTCTTTACTCAGCACCGGTGAGACCACTCCTTGAATCCTGTGTTCAGTTCTGGGCCCCTCACCACAGGAAGGATGTTGAGGCTCTGGAGCGAGTCAAGAGAAGAGCAATGAAGCCGGTGAAGGGGCTGGAGAACAGGCCCTATGAGGAACGTCTGAGAGAGCTGGGGGTGTTTAACCTGGAGAAGAGGAGGCTGAGAGGAGACCTCATTGCTCTCTACAACTACCTGAAAGGAGGCTGTAGAGAGGAGGGTGCTGGCCTCTTCTCCCAAGTGACAGGGGACAGGACAAGAGGGAATGGCCTCAAGCTCCACCAGAGGAAGTTTAGGCTGGACATTAGGAAAACATTTTTCACAGAAAGGGTCAGTGGGCATTGGAACAGGCTAGATAGGGAGGTGGTTGATTCACCTTCCCTGGAGGTGTTTAAGGCACTGGTGGATGAGATGCTAAGGGGCACAGTTTAGTGTTTGATAGGAATAGTTGGACTCGATGATCTGGTGGGTCTCTTCCAACTTAGTGATTCTATGGTTCTATGATTCTAAGATTTTCCATCCGCATATTTTTGTAGTGTATTGCAGTATTTCCTGATGCTGTGTGTCTACTTAAGCTGAAATACATAACATGAAAAACATTAAATGTTTAAAAACTCTTAATTAAAATATCTAAATAGTTATACATGGTTTCTTCACTTGCATTAAGACCACCATGCTTTAATTACCTAAGCAAATTTAATCAAGATCTATCAAAACACAGTTAAAAAGAATTCACAAAAATGAGATTACAAAATGTGATTTGCTCTTCAAAATTTAGATCTCCAATACGCCTTGGCTATGCTACTTAATTGTTTTCAGTATATCATTACCCTTTGCTTTTCTTTGCCAAATCAGAATCAGTAACACAGAGGATGAGTATCTGAGTCCAAGAAGAAATCGATGACCACGAAATGCTTTCTGTTGCTGTTACTTTATATATACAAAACACTTTCTTCCAGCAGGCATAGCAGCAAATCATACACATGGCTATTTTTTCTTGCAGACAAACCAAAAAATGGCATCAGTGCACCGGAGCAGTGGTTTGGCGCCATGTATCTTAAAGCTTTGGTACCAAATTCAGTTTGTGGTGCTTAATAGCTCTATCTTGCATAAAAAAAATCCTTTGGTAATGTGGTTTCTCCCAGACCACACTGTGAAGACCGGTGGTCTGGCCACACACTTCTTCCCATGCAGAGATGAATTTCCTGAAGGCCTGGCTAACGGTTCCATTTCACACGGCACCATGCACGGCAGCTTGTGATGCCGCTTCTGCCAGCTGTGAGCTGTGACTCCTGTTCAGAGCACTTCCATCCGTAACCAGTAGCAACCAAGCCACTGTTATCCTTTGACATAACACCTAGTTACCAGATGCTATAGTTAGTATACTGAGAAAAAAGAAAAAGGTTAATCCATCAAAAAATCACAATAATTTTACCCCTTATTTTCTTAGGACACAGCTATAGCAGATCCCTGAATATGACTAGTATCCACAGATGTGTTTGGCATTCGTGTTCTGGAGCCACCCAGCATTTTCATTCATCAGTGACCATAGATGTCCCTGCCCATGGCAGGGGGGTTGGAACTAGATGATCTTTAAGGTCCCTCCCAACTCAAACTGTTCTATGATCCTATGTCCTTACTTAACACGCCTCTATCCCCATGAAAGTCCCCTTTTTTTAGAATACTGCATCCTCCCAGTGCAAACAAAGCTCTGGGGCTTGAAGGAAGGAGCAGATAGGTCAGGGGAATGAATTAGCTTAAGCAATAATAAGAAGAGTAAGAATAATAAGAATCAAGTGTTAAAGGGAATGAATTAGTTAAGCAATAATCACAGAATCATAGAACAACCAGGTTGGAAGAGACCCACCGGATTGAGTCCAACCATTCCTATCAAATTTATTATCAATTATTATTATCAATAATAAGAAGAACCAAGTAATAATGGAATGAATTACTTAAGCAATAATAATAATAATAATAACAACAACAACAACAACAACAACAACAACAACAACAACAACAACAACAACCACCACCACCACCACCACCACCACCAAATGTTAAGGGAATGATTTAGCTTAAACAATAATATGAATAGGAACAATAATAAGAATCAAGTGTTAAAGGGAATGAATTAGTTAAGCAATAATGAGGAACAGTTGAGAGCACTGGGGTCTTTTAGCCTGGAGAAGAGACTGAGAGGAGACCTCATTGCTCTCTACAACTACCTGAAAGGAGGTTGTGGAGAGGAGGGAGCTGGCTTCTTCTCCCAAGTGACAGGGGACAGGACAAGAGGGAATGGCCTCCAGCTCTGCCAGGGGAGGTTTAGGCTGGACATTAGGAAAAGATTTTTCACAGAAGGGGTCATTGGGCACTGAAATAGGCTGCCCAGGGAGGTGGTTGATTGATCTTCCCTGGAGGCGTTTAAGGGGCGGGTGGATGAGATGCTAAGGGGCACAGTTTAGTGTTTGATAGGAATGGTTGGACTCGATGATCCAGTGGGTCTCTTCTAACCTGGTGATTCTATGAAATGTTGAGGGAATGAATTAGCTAAGCAATAATAAGAGTAAGAAGAATCAAATGTTAAGGGAATGAATTAGATTTAGCAACAATAATAATAATCCTCACAAGGCTGTGCTGCTGCCGGGCAGAGGCCTGTTGCACAGCAGCGTTTGCAGCACCTCCCTTTGCGGCCGCGCGGGGGTGGGGGTGGCAGGATGCTGGATCCTGAGGGCAGTGCGGAGCTGCAGCCGTCCTCTGCCTTCCCCAAAGTGCTGCTCGTCCCTCTCGCCATGCTCCTCGCTATCGCAGCCGTCCTGCTTTTCGCGCTTTCCGCCACGCAGCAGAAAGAACCTGATTTTTACACGTTCAAGGTTGTAAACATCAGGGGCAAGCTGGTGTCGCTGGAGAAGTACCGGGGCTCGGTAAGTGCTCGCCGCCCGCCCGGGGGCCGCGGAGCCGGGGGTTCGGCTCCTCTTTCCCCCGCATGCTCCCTCCCATCGCGCTCCGCAGCCTTCAAATAAAGCCTTTTTTTTGCAGCGTGATCTCCGTGTCTCCGCGTCTTTTCCTTGCTCGGGCTGTAGACGTGGCAGGAGGGGGGCTGCCTGCCCGCCCTGCGTTCGGCTGGATGAACTGCAGGGGTTGTGGCTGCTAACCGGGGGAGTTTGTGCCTGCGGGTCACCCACCTATTTCAGCCTTTTAACCGCATGACTTCTAGTAAACTATTTTTACCTAGGTCCCGTCGCTTTTTAACGGTCTACATTAACAGCAGCAGCAAAAAGATAGGATTTCTTCAGTGGCTAACGGAGTTCACAGAATTCACCATAATTAGTAAAAAAATGAGAGACATAAGAAAGTAAGTTTTTTAATATCAGGATACGGTGATATTGTAGGAACATCTGCTCTTCCTCTTGTAGCTTTTTAGTGACAGCAATGTGAAGAAAAGCGCATACACACATGTACTTTTATTACATCTTCTGCATTTTATTTGCATATTACACTAAGGAATTCTAGGCAGAGCTTTCTGTCCTGTTTTAAGAAGAATGCGTCTTGATATTATTTTACTTTTGTTGGTGGTTTGACCATCAGTATCTACAGAACAGTGAAAAGGGAACTTGGCACACAAGGGGCTTAATGCTTCAGCTCTTATAGCCACATTGACAACTTACAGAGCTAAAATTAACATAAAGCCCATAGCTGCCAGTCTTGGCACTCAAGTGACACATCTTATATGCGCCACCCAGGCAATCCAGCTGCTTAGCTGCTGCCCAAAAAGCAAGCACCACTGCTCACTTTCACCCTTCCTCTCCAGCTTTATGTTATCACCTTCCTTTTCCCCCTCCTCAGGTATCTCACTGAGGTGTCCCAGCTTGCTACTCCACAGCAGCAAGTCAGTAAAACAGTGTCAGGAAGACAGAGAAGGTACATGGGAGGAGATGTGCATCTTCCTTAGCTCAGTAGAAACAGATATTGGTGGATTGGTACCAAATGAAATGTCTGAATCTTACCTGGTCAAACTCCTCCCCCTGCATTCACAATTCAAGCAGAGATGAACCGGTCCTGTGCCCACTCAAGTATCTGTATTGGAAAAACATGGAAGCTCTTTAATATTAAGCAATATTTGCCTTTTTTAGGTGCCCCTTCTAAAGGCTCTGCCAATAAATCCTGTTACTGGGGCACATTTTGTCTGCAGATCTGCCTGAATAAGCAAACACTACCTGTAGCTCCTCTAAGTCAGGGCCAGAATTCACATGGTAAGGAGGAACTTGGAGGAATTTCTCAGAGCCACCCTGCAGAGAGTTGTGGGTGCTCATCCCCGCCAGAACAAGCTGCAGAGCCTGATCTGTGATCTCATGCCCATGCCAGGTTAGGGATGTGTCTCTGTGTCTCCAGTGGTGCTGGGATACCAGGCTATTCTGGAGGCAACTGGTTTCCTAAGGGAGAGCTCTGGAGCTGTACCTTGGAAAAGGTAACACCACTGGTGATTAGTACTCCTTGATCTCAGCTAGGCCACATGGAACAGTTTATTCAGAAAAAGCGATGACCAGCTTCTGTGTGGAACAAAACTTTTGCATTCAGAGAGCCTGTTAATGTTTGGGCCAGTTGCTGTCTGAGAATGCATGTGCACAGTTTTAAAGAAAATTACAGCAATAAAACACATCCCTTCCTGTCATTATGTTGTCAGAACTCAGTATTAAGGTAGACGAAGGTTAATTAAAACTCCTATTTATTTCTTAAAACAAACCTTAAATCTGCATTTAGGTAAGTAATCTTAAGATGTAGGTTTATCCTAATATTTTAAAGCTATTAAAAGAAGGACAACAATATATTAGTACCATGTAGATGCTGTTGGTTTAAAGAGAGTGAGTCACTAGTTAGACCCTGGAACAATAGTCTGCTAATTGCTGAACCAGCTTTTAACAGCCTTAAGCTTTCTGGCAGATGTAGGAGAAACATTTTCTTCAGTCACTCAGATAATTTAGTTAAATAACTATGTAATTTGCAGTCAAGAAACTATCTGTGAATTTTAAAAATTAAAAAGCTTCCAGAGTATATAAAAAAGTCTGCTGATTCTAAAAACATAAGAGCCATGATAACTAGAAACAATTAGTGCAATTCATGACTTGCAGAATCTTTCTACAATAACTATTATTAATGTAATGTATATTCAGATCATTGAGATATTTTTTCTTAGTAAGAAAAACCACAGATTGATATTATTTAATTTTCCATTCGAGTGGATCTTGATACAAATCACAAGTTCCCTCCATTATACAATAAATAATAAATGCACTGACAATTCTGAGATAGCAAAAATTTTAAAAATACAGAACAGGTTATTTTTTGTCTGGAATAAACATGCACAGACATAACCTATCAACCGTTTCAATAAAAATGTCAAAAATATGTGTGGGAGTACTCTGTTTTTATGGGCTTGTAAGAAATAATACTGCCAGAATGCTAAAAATATGGCATACGTGCTACAGAATCAGTTGTGACATGTCTACCTGAAAGCAGAGATGGGGAGGGCTATTAAGACTGAAAAAGTAAAAGAGTATCACAAGTGAAACAGATCAAAAGGCCATCTGTTTTACTGTGTTGTGCAAGAAGGCTATCCTATTTTTTTTCCAGGCTACTGTACTGATGTTGGCCCATTAAAAATCAAGGGCAGTAATACACAGCTGGAAAAGAATCAATGGGATCCAAATAAGATTAGTTTTCTATCTAATCTATCTACCTGTCTACATCAGGAAAGCTTATATTTTATTTTATGGTTTGTATCAGATAGGCTGTAGAGGACTGTTTTCTTTCCAAAACAATGTCTATTTGGGAGTCAGAATTCCCAAGCATCAAGTATTGCCTGCTGTGTTTATACCTATCTAGGTAGAATAGTACCTACCTACCTGCCTGCCTACCTACCACTCAGCTAAGTACCATGTGATGAGGTATAATTAAATAGCATTAGTGCAGTGCTTTGGAAATCTGAAACTGAAGGTACTATAAAAATGTAAAAGCATTAGGCACCGTAACAATGTAAAGTATTATTTTACTATTGAAAGTAATGTTAGGCACTTTGCATCACAGCTCTCTGCAGTCTGAGAACATGGTATTACTGAATGTGCATAAATACAGAGTGTAGCTTCTTAATTACTGTGCAAAGTATTGCTATTTTTTTCTGTGAAGGGAACAGCTCTGTGAGGTGGTGTAATCTGACACTTGTGGCTGGTTCTTCCATCAGTCAGATGGGGCCAGTTAAGAATCACCAGGTCTAAAAACCTAAGTATCTACTACCTCTGCTAAAAGATCCCCAAAGGGTTACTTGAATCAGAGAATAACCAGGTTGGAAGAGACCCACCGGATCATCAAGTCCAACCATTCCTATCAAAAGGTGATAGCAGATTCATAAATCTGTCCAGGGATCTTTCCCTTAATGGGGTACAGGGATGTAAACTTTAAGTAAACCAAAAATTATTTTTGCAGTGTTAAATAAATGGCTTGACTGTGGGTTTTCTCAGTGAAGGGAAGGAAAGGAAAGGATAGCATGAAGGGGTCAGACCACAGCTGATACCAAGTTCAGCTTAAATTACTTTTTGCAAGGGCCAGGATGAATTGTTTACGCTGCACACTAGGTGGTGTCCTTGACTTGCACTGTCAGAGCCTAAAGCCAGTCAAGAGGCTCACTGAATTTAAGTCAGTAGTTGCAAGAAGTCAAAGCACAACTTCTTCATGAGAACAAAACTAGTGAATGTTATTCATTAAAAATAAAATACAGACATAAAACCCCCACCACATTTAAATCCCTTCAGGTAACAGATACTTGAAGGATAACTTGGTAAAGCTTTTAAATAATCATTTTAAAAGTGCCTTATGGAAATATAGTTTCTTATTTCAAATACTAATAAATCCTGAAAGTTTTCTATTGTATGTGTTAGTTACACATTTAGGTCTGCACCATTAAATAGTGGATTTCAGTAACAAAATGCATTTTTCTAAGGAAAAAGGAGAATCATAGAATCATAGAACAACCAGGTTGGAAGGGACCCATCGGATCTTCTAGTCCAACCATTCCTATCTAACACTAAACCAAGTCCCTCAAGACCTCATCCACCCGTGCCTTAAACACCTCCAGGGAAGGTGAATCAACCACCTCTCTGGGCAGCCTGTTCCAATGCCCAATGACCCTCTGTGTGAAAAACTTTCTCCTAATCTCCAGCCTAAATCTCCCCTGGCGGAGCTTGAGGCCATTCCCTCTTGTCCTCTCCCCTGTCACTTGGGAGAAGAGGCCAGCACCCTCCTCTCTACAACCTCCCTTCAGGTAGTTGTAGAGAGCAATGAGGTCTCCTCTCAGCCTCCTCTTCTCCAGGCTAAACAACCCCAGCTCTCTCAGCCGCTCCTCATAGGTTCTGTTCTCCAGCCCCTTCACCAGCCTCGTTGCTCTTCTCTGGACATGCTCCAGAGCCTCAACATCCTTCTTGTGGTGAGGGGCCCAGAACTGAACACAGGATTCAAGGAGCGGCCTCACCAGTGCTGAGTACAGAGGGAGAATCACCTCCCTGGACCTGCTGGTCACACCATTTCTGATCCAAGCCAGGATGCCATTGGCCTTTTTGGCCACCTGGGCACACTGCTGGCTCATGTTCAGTCGGCTGTCAACTAACACCCCCAGGCCACTCTCCTCCTGGCAGTTTTCCAGCCAGGCTTCTCCCAGTCTGTAGCTCTGTATAGGGTTGTTGTGCCCCAAGTGCAGGACCTGGCATTTGGCCATGTTAAACCTCATGCCATTGGACACTGCCCAGTGGTCCAGCCTGTTTAGGTCCCTTTGCAGAGCCTCCCTACCCTCCAGCAGATCGACATTCTAAGAAATGCTGAATGTGATTTCTTCCTATTTTGTGGGATAACGTTTGGAATTTTACACCATTTGCAATGTTGGCTCTCATGACTTTCACCACTGTGCCAAGTAACCACCTGGCTTTAAACAGCTGTAAGTTAAAACTCTTGTTTCTTTTTGAGTGAATTCTTTCAAGCCCTCCTAACTTCAATCCCAAGTAAAAGTTATAAAAGCTTTTTTGTTTTTATTGGCAAGTCATCTTTCATGTCTACATGACCTTATTTCCCCCAAACCTCCAATAATAAATTCTTACAGTGCCATTGTGTTTGGGATAGACAGTCAATGGGTGTGAATATGGTAAGGTATGTGAATACTTCTGCATCATCATACTAAACAACAGTTATCACTCTGCTTGGTAAATATAGATTATTTTAAAAGAACAGAACTGACAAGAGTTATTTTTTATTCCAATATGAGGTCTGAAACAAAACAAAAAAAACCCGTGAGACTGTTCCAGGAACCCTTTATTTAACAAAATAATAAAATCAACCATGATCACCATCAAAACAGTTCCCTTCTGAGGTGACACCCAGCTGCATACAATGCTGCTAAAGCAATTCTGCAGATAATTTTCTGAAATGCTGTGGGGGGTCTCCATCGTTTTTGCTTTCACGTCTTCTACCAACAAAAAATGGGAGCCTTTGAGCACCTACTCAGGTCTCGTGAATAAGGTGGGTGCTTGAGCACAGGGATGTTATTTTGAATTAAAAACTGCTTCACAAAGTATTGTGGGCTGGTGCACACTAACGTTTTCCAACCAAGGGTAAGAAAACATCTGTATTTGAAACCACATCCACATACACTGAATGAAGTGATCAATATGAGCTTTGCCTCACTGTGACAGGTTAGAACATGTATAACCATCTCTTTGTCTCTCCCCTCCCACTTCTGATCCCCAATCTGTAAGGTTAGTCTCAGATTTTTTGTGTCAGACTTTGTATAGAAGTTCTGTTTCAAATGTTGACAGTCTGCAACAGCAATGCATCATAAAATTACCTCTTATCTGAAAAAAAAAATTTAATCATATACCATACCATTGGATGTTTTAAGAAACTGAATTTAAAATTTCAGGTAGACCTTGTAAAAGTTGTCTGAATGAATTTGATGCTTTGGGAGTAAGCTAGGTGGCTCCAGATCATATTTCATATGCAAGTGTACAGGGATTGCTTAGTTTGTATTCTGTTGACACATTACACCACAAATAAGTTTACATCAACTTGTGCTTTATAAGCTTACCTGTCTTCCAGGGAAAGCAGTGCCTCGACACCAGTTTAAATATAGACCTATATGAGGTCCAAAATACACAAAGGGTTAATGTTTAATGTAAGAAATTATAAACACCAATATCTCCGTAGCTTTTTCTTTACTGACTCCTGCACCTTCTAGGGATTTTATCTTGTGATCCCATACCTTACCCCTATTTTAGGCTTTTATATGCCTGTTTGTTTTCCAGCCTTAAAACCTATACACACATAGTAATTTATTTTTCAGGTATTATAATTTATTTGATGCACTCTCTTTGTATTTGCTATATGCTTTTATATTTTGTATAAAAATATACACACAGGAATATGAAACAAGAATAACATCAGAATCCAAAATTGAGCAAAGCCAATGGTCATAGACACAAAAGTCTAAGACCTGGAGTTAGGATTTTTTACTTCCTTTTCTCGCCCTACAGCTACTTGCAGTGTAATTGGATAAGCTCAGTTAATGTCTCCAAGCTTCAACCTTTCCTCTTGTAGCAGTGGATTCTTCAATACTGCTGTCTCACACTGACCATAGTGGAACCAACCTGCCAGCTTCAATGAAACTTCCAAACCCTTGCAGAAAGCTCCAATGTGCATAGCTACTGTTGAACTAGCCCTGGGGAATGGGTTGGCTACTTCAATTGAATTAAAACTTTTTTTTTTGAGACTTGAGAGTGAAGGATTGGCTCCTGGGCTGATGTATACCCTGTACAAACCCAGTGGATTCAGTGTAAGCCAGGTAGAATTTTGGTTCCCAAGTCATGATATTTTCTGCACTATGCCTGATTTTATCTAGGTGGGTAGAAACATTTCTAGTATTATAATATTTATATTGCTTTATAACTCTTACAAACCGGTCTGAAAAAAAGGAATAGAATGTAGCTATATGTAAAAGAAATATCAGTATAAACTATGTGCTATTTTTATTAATAAATAATATTGTATCTAAAAGATCTATGACATTCAGCTCTAATCCTCTTCTAAGAAAATATTAGAATCACCTCAATTTATCTAGAACAATTTGCAAATCACAAGATTTCTAAGAATAATAAAAATAAATTCTAGAAATTATTTAAGGATAAAATATCTCAAAAAACAGTGGAAAGCTCTTCGTGGCCTTGAGAAACTGTGCAGTATGTGTCAGTTCAGGGTTAGATCACTTAATTTTCCCAAGAAATTGTTGGTAGGATCTGTTCCACCACATATTCTCCTTACAGATGCCTCTGTTTTCCAGTGGGGTTCATCTGTGTTTGGAATGTTTCTCTCTGCTGGATCTGTGCAGGCAGACAGATGCCTGGTGGCACCGTCCAAATGTCACAATGCACACAACAGCAAAGATGATCAGCTACAGAGATAACTGTTTAAGGTCTTCACTTCCAGGAATCTCTCATTGAGGGAGTAAACCTTTATGCAAAATCTGTTGTAATTATGTCCCAGCTGAGCAGATTCTAGACATGATGGGAAATTTTACAGTTCATGCTGCATAGACCAACCCAAAATTCTGTAACTGCTTCTGTTAGCTTCCAGATCAAAACATCTTCACTAGCAATTATAAGGGGATCAGCCAGTTCTGTATGAGCACTAAATTCAGTACAAGGAAGGATGCTGCAAAACAGATGCTTCACTACAGATAAACTACCAGAAATACATTAAGTTGCAATTTTCTTTCTTGCTACTTGGTATACCTTACTTGGATGTTCCTTTCTTAAAGATGCTTAGAAACTATCCAAAAGGCAGAACTGAGGAACATGCATTCTCCGTAAATTAAGATTGCTTAGCTGCTAATTTATGCCAAATAAGATTACATAAAAGAAATATTAAGTCTTCCTATTGCGAACAGAACTCGGTGTAGTTTCAAATATAAGTGTTCAGACACAGTTCTCCAGACATTCTTGCTTTTTGAAAGTAATCTGCATCTCAGCCTACCTGGTGTAAAACTGATGTGCAGCCCAATTTTGGATCTCTCTTGTTCCTCAGGTGTCGCTAGTTGTCAACGTTGCGAGTGAATGTGGGTACACAGACAGCCACTACAAGGCCTTACAGCAGCTACAGAGGGACCTTGGTCCGTATCACTTCAATGTGCTGGCATTCCCATGCAATCAATTTGGGCAGCAAGAACCAGACACTAACAAAGAAATTGAAAGTTTTGCACGAAAGACTTATGGTGTCTCCTTTCCCATGTTCAGCAAAGTTGCAGTCAGTGGAGCTGGTGCAATTCCTGCCTACAAGTACTTAATTGGTGAGTAATCTGGAGCATTAGATGTTTTTTTTTTTCCCTAGCACAGAATTCTTCTGACACAAAATACCATCCAACAGAAAAAAAAGGTATCTATGCCTGTGTTCAGAGTCATAGTGCAGAACTGTCAGGCTCAGACAGGACAGAATCCATCCTCTTGCAGAAGACAGGATTTCTCTCTCTCTCACTCCCGACAGCTTTGTCTAACCTTATAAAAAGATCTCCAGGGATGAAGACTCTTCAATAACAAATGACCCATAAGAACTAGTCTAATAAACCTCTACATGGATTAAAGGTCTTGAAATATCCTCTTGTATGTTCACAACACTGATGTTCCTTTTCCACTCTGCAGTCTCCTAAGTGCTTCTTCTGTGACATGATTGCTGCAGGCTGGATTTGTAAGATTCATTTAAACAGCTGTAGGGTAACTGGAGGCAAAGCACCTACATCATTTACTTCTACAATCAAAAAGTGAAACCAGGCACTAAGAGATATCCTTGAATACTCCCTTCCTCATTCCTTTTCAAGCACTGGAATACTGTACAGCTCCTCCAGTTCTGATCTGCATCACACACAGCATTGTGACCTAAAGAGGTTTTTCTGGTTCTTTGCATAGAGCTGACAAAATACACTGTAAAGCAGGGTATTCTCTGTCAAGGCATTACTTCTTCAAGGCACTGAATGAATGCTCTAAATGCCGTTTAAATGCCAAACTAAAATGTCAGTCTTCAGCCAATGTAACAAAAACGTCTCCAGCAATGACATATAATAAAGCCCAAGAGGTCAGGGTATCACCTGAGCTGCATTCTGCAAAGACTGTATTGCCACTGCTTCTCTCCAGCTCCACAGTGTTCTCCCATATATCACTGAATTTAAAGGAGTGTTGGTAGTAGTATTTTTGGCTCCCCCAGCACACCTCCTTCCAGGTGTCTGCAATGGATGTTTCTGCTTGCCAAACATCCCTTTAATCCTCTTCACGTTCTTCCATTTCTGTTTTATCCATTGGGGTTGTTACTGCAAACATGGTACATAAAACATGTACAATTTCTGTTTTGCTGTTGGTCCACATGCAAACAGAGGCTGCTGGAGTCACTATATTTCTGTGGCATAATGAAAAGATAGTCAACAGTGTAGGTCTGATTGTGTCTTGATGACACTTTGAAATACCTTCTGATTCCTTATGAGATTTTGCCCATCGTATAATCAATCAAAAAAAGATACTAATTTGTCTGCAGTGTCTGCACTTGAGCTATTAGTGGGATGAGGCTCCTGATCTGACTGAAAACCCTGAAAATTTTGTTAGTCATGTAGCAGAATAGTAAAGGATAAGAACGTCACTCATGTAAAATGAGCATGTGGTCATGGAGGGGAAAATGGTAGTAGATAGGGGTTAGGAAGAAACCTCCTGTAACAATTTACTTTGTTATTTCTTCATGTAGCATTCTTCAAACCTTCTTATGAAGTACATGATAATGAGTACTTTTTGAGGAAAAAATCTGGATAAACAAGCAAATAATCTGTACTGGTACAGCTGTATTGTTATGACAAATTGAATCTTCCCATCAAAGTTCGACTGTTTCAGTATTCTCTATACATGCAGAGCACATGCATGCGCACACACATGCACAGACACACACTTTATCACGGATAATAGTGCACTCTGCCTGTCCGTCTCAAGCTTGACTGTTCTCATTAGTCCCCAAGGTGCTACTGTCTAGTTAAAGCTCCCTGTCTGTCAGAAAATGAATCTTATTAGTCTGAACCTCCTCTTAATTTTACGTTCTTTCTTCCTCTAAGAGGGCAATCATCAAATTGACATGAACAAATGTCAGACATGGGCTAATGTAGTTTTCTTTTCTGAGTTTACACTTTTTATTTTTGCCTGTAGATTCTACAGGAGAAGAACCAACCTGGAACTTCTGGAAATACCTGGTGGACCCCAGTGGGAAAGTAGTAAAGGCTTGGGACTCTACTGTCTCTGTTGAAGAAATACGACCTCATGTCACAGAACTTGTAAGGAAAATCATCCTGAAGAAAAAAGATGAATTATGACTTTCAGAAATCCCAGCACACCAATTACATCTTTATTGAGAATTGTAGCTGGAGCTTGTCTTTTCACATTCCAAAAGAGAGTATATGGGGAAGGGAAATCATGACAAGCAGCAAGTTATCATGGTCAAAATAATATAATTTTTTTTCTCCAACTGTATTAAATTTGACCTTTCTAGGGAAGAAGAACCCATCAGGAATTGTTTCTTTCCCGATTCAGATTATTAATTGTTGGTAACACTATAGGAAGTTAGTTCGTGTACCTGTAGGAAGAAGGCTGAGAATAATGAGAATTTCCTGACTGGCATCTCACTGACATTTACAATTCTGGTGTCATATTCCGGTTGCAAAATGGATGACAAAAAAAAAGTAAAATATGCATGATTGAATTAAGAAATGTACTAGGAAGGGGAGGAAGGGGGAGGCCCAAAACAGACACCTTCAAATCAGGCAGACTTACACAGATACGTGTCTTTCTAGTTACCAAAGCCAAGTATGTTTAATTCCATCTGCCTAGAAAGTCAGTTAAGAAGGACATGGAAAAAGACTTCTACAAAACTTTAATGAAAGGAATGTGAAGACAAAGTATCTGTAAAATTCTCCAAAAGCTATGAGAAGAATTTCTGCATTTTTTTCACCCATTAAAGATTATCAGAGGATATTACATAACCACTTGAACATCTCTAGGACCAGAGCCTCTGTGAAATGGCCATTTCTTTCTTCTATTAGTATTTTGTCCTTGAAATGTTACTCTTGCCTCATATAATTGGTATTAAATTTTTCAATTTGTAACACTGTTGTATTTGTGTGCATGTACAGACAAACATTAGAGAATCAACATTTCTCCATGGAAATTATTTTTCAAACGTTTAATTGTTGCATAATGTTACATTGTTTTATGACACATTAATGTTAACAAAAACTTAATGGCATATTTTTTCAAATGCAGCACTCAGGTAGCTGCATAGTTTTTAGACTGCAGAACTTCTTAGCTCATCCTAAAATAATAACATTAACAGTTACAGCTTCATTGTTCTTTGACAGAAACTCTGAAAATCTTGTCAGCCACAACTCTTTTTATCTCAACACAAACACAATGTGCAGGTCCCCTGCTCTTAACCCAGGGATGCTTTAAGACGATTCAAGTCTTGCCCAATTGCAGTATTATTGACAAGTGAAAGCTTTTTTTTTCATTTTGTAATGCTTTTTGAAATAGCACAAACAATATCTGCCCATATAGTTGTCAGCACCCAAGTACAAATAGGCCTTAACTGACCTGATGATGGCAAGAACTTCTTCCAAGTCATTACAGCCATTATAGCTCTGCAGCATCAAAATGGGCTCTAATTGATATCAAAGGCAAGTTTTATGCCATGCACTGACTTGCACAACAGGAAGAGAGAGAAGAGTACTGTAAAACTATTTGAAATAAAGGGCTGATGCTAGAGTACATTGTATTTCCCATGCTTGAACAGCTCCTGCCTCCTGAAGTCCTAAAATCATAGAATCATAGCATGGTTTGGGTTGGAAGGGCCTTAAAGGTCATCCAACTCAACCCCTCCTGCCATGGGCAGGGACACCTTCCACTGGATCAGGTTGCTCAAAGCCTCATCCAGCCTGGCCTTGAACACTTTTAGGGATGGAACAGCCATGAGTTTTCTAGGCAACCTGTTCCAATGCCTCACCAACATTACAGGAAAATGATTCTTCCTATTATCTAATCTAAATCTGCCCTCTTTCAGATAAAAACCATTACCCCTTGTCCTCTCACTGCACTCCCTGATAAAAATCCCCTCCCCAGCTTTCCTGTAGGCACCCTATAAATGCTGGAAGGCTACTATAAGGTCTCTCTAGAGCCTTTTCTTCTCCAGGCTAAACAACCCAAACTCTATCAGCCAATCATGTATGGGAGCTGCTCCAGCCCTTGGATCATCTCTGCAGTCTTGTTTAGACTCACTCTAAGAGATCCATGTCCTTCCTGTGCTAAGGACTCCAGAACTGAACACAGAACTCCAGGTGAGGTCTCACAAGAGCAGAGTTGAGGGGCAGACTCACCTCTCTTGCCCTACTTGTCACACTTCTGTTGATGCAGCCGAGGATACCATTGGCTTTCTGGGCTGCAAGCGCACATTGCCAGCTCATGTTGAACTCATCATTCACCAGCACCCCCAAATCCTTCTCCTCAGGACTGCACCATCTACAATCTGTTCTCCAGCTAGCCTGTATTTGTGCTTGGGATTGCCCCAACCCAGGTGCAGGACCTTGAAATTGGTCTTGTTAAACTACATGAGATTCACAGTGGCTCACCTCTCAAGCCTGTCCAGGTCCTTCTGGATGGCATCCCTTCCCTCCAGTGTGTTGATTGTGCCACACAGCTTGTGTTATAAGCAAACTTGCTGAGAGTGCCCTGTACCCCACTATCCATCTCTACGACAAAGATGCTAAACAGCACTGGTCCCAGTACTGACCCTGCGGATCTCCACTTGGACATTGA
Organism: Coccyzus lansbergi; assembly: GCA_033558105.1. Classification (NCBI taxonomy): domain Eukaryota; kingdom Metazoa; phylum Chordata; class Aves; order Cuculiformes; family Coccyzidae; genus Coccyzus; species Coccyzus lansbergi. The sequence continues at coordinate 19,833 of JAUMJK010000484.1, forward strand.
GACACTGACTGCAACACTGAGTGCAACCATCCGGCCAATTCTTCATCCACCAAGTGGTCCATGTCTCAAATCCACGTCTCTCCAATCTAGAGACAAGAATGTGTTGTGGGACGGTGCCAAATGCTTTGCACAAGTCCAGGTAGATGATGTCGGTTACTCTTCCATTATCCACCAATGCTGTAGCCTTGTCGTAGAAGGACAGCAGATTTGTCAGGAACAACTTATCCTTAGTGAAGCTACGCTGGCTACCACCATTTGGCTTCTCATTTTACATGTGCCTTAGCAGAGTGTCCAAGAGCATCTGCTCCATGATCTTTCCAGGCACAGAGGTGGGGCTGACCAGCCTGTAGTCCCCTGGGTCTTCCTTTTTTCATTTTTTATAAGTGGGAGTTATGCTCCCCTTTTCCAATCAGTGGGAAATTCACCAGACTGTCACAAATCTTCTCAAATATGATGGATAGTCTCGGAATCATTCTATGGAGTGCTCTAAGGAAGTAGGAATCATAGAATCATAGAATCATAGAATGGTTTGGGTTGGAAGGGACCTTAAAGATTATCTAGTTTCAAACCCCTGCCATGGGCTAGAGATACTTTAGGATTTGCAGAAAGATTCAGAAGGGTAGAGACTGTACTGCACAAACCAAGCTCAGTTTGCCTGAAAGAAGCTGACAGTCAGGACTTTTTGGTTATAGCAGAAAAAGAAAGGTGGGGGCGGGGTGGAAGAGAGAATAAAAGGAAGTAGCAGAAGTACAAAAGTAAAAAGGGAGTTCAAATAAGCAGAGAGAAAGAAGAAGACTATGAAAAGGCAGTTTGCAGCCAAAGAATGTTTGGGACAAATGGGGCATGAAAATGTCTAGGTCATATTGATACTAATGAGCATGTTCCAAGCAGTATCAGCTACTTCTCACTTGCAATATAACTTCAGAGTGCAGGAAATTGGTGCTCATGGCACAGAATATCTCTGAATTTTCCTCCTCTGATGGTGAGAAAAATGAACTCTGCAGTCCATTCAGTCATTTAGTCTATTCTTATATGAATCACTCTAAGACAATGAGTCTTAGAAAGGAAAATCAGGCCCAGACAATAATGTGCTGGTACAGAGAATACAACTGTCAGAAAAGGAGGACTTTTATCGCTCTATCGACTGTTTCTCTTTTGCCTGTCCATTGATACTAATGCAATAATCAAGCATGCTGTTAGCAAGTGCTGCAGGGCTTAAAATTTTCTCCTTAGAGAGTACATTTTTATTTTATAACTGAAACCCAGATGAGCCCAGATCATGCTTTGAAAGACATTTTCAGCTCTCCTTATTTCAATTTTGGATGTCAAACTTCAAACTGAACTCTAGATTTACATAGATACGATCTTGCATTCTGTATTAGACAAATTCTAGAAGCCTGAAGAGATATAACGGCAATGATCAGTGGGGAAGGGTTTATACTATATGGCCAAATATTGTTCATACTGCTTTTAAAGGCATTACAAAGCACAGAAAAGCTTTCAGTTGTCTGAATAATACTGTAATTGGACAAGACTAGATTCTTTTTAAAACATCCTGGCGTTAAGAGCAGGGAACCTGCACATTCTGGTTTTGTTGAGATAAAAAGAGTTGCGTCTGACAAGATTTTAAAAGGATTTCTGTCAAAGAACAATGAAGCTGCAATTGTTAGTGTTTTTATTTTAGTACGCAGTCTGAAGTTTCAGCAGATAATCGAGTGCTACGAATAACTTAATACCGATGACTGTTAGAGTTGGTGTTATTATCAATTCGGCAATTTAAAGGGACCTGAGCCAATTACTATATATGCAGACTTTGAAACAACAACAAATCTAAACAGGCAAATGATTTTAAGCACATAACTACTCTTTCTGAGGTCAACAGTAAAATTTTAATGACTAAATTAAGCATGCGTCATACATTCCACCCTTTGTTACATTGGAATCAGTTTGTATAACAAATGCTTTGGACTTTTAATCAAAGTTATAGAGTAAAAGTAAATATTCTTGGTTGGAGATGAATTCATATCTAGTCATTCTGTAAGAACTTCATGACTTCCTGCTTAGCAAAATTGCGAAGCAATTGCACTGGTTTGAACCTGTCTGTTGAGAGTACATGGAGGACATGCAGAGATCAGAAATTACTTTTCTGGCTCATAAGTTTCAACTCTGTTTTCATCTGACAGAGATCTTCCCTACAGCAAGTCCTGAAAGCTGTAAAACAGCTCTGAATATATTCTACTTTGCAGAGAAAATCTTACTGTGCATTAACAGATGAGCCCATTTATGCATGGAGAGTTATTATATTGATCATCTAACACTTGATCTCTTACAGTTTGCAACTTTAAAGTAGTAAACTCTTGTCATGTTGATTTAAAGAGTAAACTAAGCATCTAGATACGTGATTGTATAGAGTCATGTGCCCCCTGCAGCATGTCAGAGAGAAAAGATATAATTTTAAAGCCTAACTGTAAGTTTAAAATTAGACAAGACTCTTTTAATCTTTCAAAATTTTGTCTCATCAAGAATATAAAATCAGACCTACATATATCCAAAGCTCTGTTTTGAAAAGGAATATGCTACACTGAAATAGAACAATTAAATGGAGCAATAGAGAGGGGTTTAACACCCTTTTTGGGCATTATAAGGAACACTACGCCAAATAACTACCTCTGGTGTTTTAGTTTTATGCTAGGGACATTTCACTCAAGTTTCTATTTTGATTCTTGTCTGAAATCTCAGTAGAAAGCCAGACTTTCCACTGGATAGAACCCAGTTTATCATTTCAAGCACATCAGCATCTGGTTCAATAAATAGCAGACCATAGTCAGTACTTTCAGAAGACTGGATGTCCCTTTGATCGAGAAAACAAATTCTATGCTACCTTCAGTTTTTGGATCAACCAACTACCTCCTATCACATGTAAATTTATACTGCAGCTACTCAGAGAGCCACATGAAATGTTACAAGTTTACCTCTGGTTCATTCACATAAAGTGTTGAGCTAGCAGAGATATCAGATATTGTCTGTGATATGATTAACAGATCCTGGAATAAAAACATCACTAACAAAACACAAAGGAGTTTACAAACTCTTCGACAGATGAGATACTGAAAGCACCAAGAGATCTGAGAACTAATTGCGAACCATATTAAAGCTTCGCAGCAGAGAAATACACCAACAAAAAAGAGATAACTGAGCTGTACCTGAACATCACCACAGAGGTGACTCTGATCTAATGCCACACAGCAATCTCATTCACCAAGCCAGCTCACAACCTTGGCGACACCCACAATACAGGATGAGAAACAACAAAACTCAGCTACATCTTTTATGCCAACTCCGCAGTAGCTGGGCACAGGTAACAGTGGCAGCCTGTCTAGTGGTAATGCCTGACCTTTTCCAGCTGTCTCTACACAGGAGCTGAAGTCAGCCCTGAGTAACTTTCCACTCTTAGCCTAGAAAACATGATCCAAGCTGTCAATCTACAGGCCTAAGAGATAAGGTGTGCTGCTTTATCTCAAAGAATTACAAGATACCTGCTCAACTAGATCGTCAAAATTAATTCCAGAAAATGAGAACAGTTGAAGGATCATCGCCTTATAAGTAAGCAGCCTTGTATTCTGGAAGGCAAGCACACAGAAAAGTTTCTGAGGTGATTTTGCTGATGTAGATTTTTTCTCCACTCACAAATAAATAACAGCATCCACAGAGTCAGGGATGGATTCTTTCCTAAGCACTAATTGCTGGAACAATTATAATAAAAGGAAATAATAGCATCTTAGAACAACAGAAAAGACTGAAGTACAATTTTTTTAAGAACAAACTTCTGCAACATTTGATCTATTAATGCAGTTCTGTGCAACACTTCCCCATCAAAGGGAAATTACAGAAATCCTAGCGTCAGGGAACTTTAGTTTTGGTTTCATTAAGTGACAGATGCAGTAAGAAAGCTATTATTCTATTGTATAAAATAGTCCTCTGTCTTTTTTGTCCTCCTTTCCCTAATGGCAATGCTGCTTCATCATAATTAGTGCATTCATCTGAATTATATAATAAACCATAATACTTATATTTACCAAGCAAGTAAATATGGTAATGATAAATAGAGAACAGCTGCCAAGGAAAATATCCATAACCCACAGGTTGTAAGCCAACCTTTAAAAAAGGGCACAATTGTCAAACTATTCTTGTAATCAATGAGATTGCTGAATTTCAAGTTAAAATTATATATCAGCTTCTCTGACCCTTAATTAGAGTCACGCCACTCATTCTAATTTGTCATTACTTGTATATTCAAAACACTCGTTATTTTATTCCTGGTATTTTACTGTGCTCTGGAGAGACCACTAACAACTAGAGGTATGCAGGGAAATAATTTCCCATCATATAAGCATTTTACATTCAAAGTCTTCTCTTCCAAATCCAGACAGAGTGTAAATATTTTAAGTTTTCAAGCAAAAACACCTTGCAAAACAACAGTTTGGTTGAATTGAAACATTTTCTGTTGATGCAATCAATTATGAGAAATGTTTCAAAGTTGATACATTTTCAAACTTTAAAAATGCAAATAAAATATTTAAAATGAGAATAATTAAAAAACAAGAAATAGAATCTGCTTGCCAACACAGAAAGCTCTGATGATTCATAACTTAAAAAATGATACAGTGAATTTTGTCAAAAAAGATAATTTTCTACAAGCTTCAGCTTAGGGAACAGTTCGGTTAAAAAAATCTACAATCTTACTTAACAAAATATTCTCCTTAAAAAGTCTTGCCAGATTCAGAGGCTGGCAATCTATTCTGCACATGGTTATACTGACGTCAACAGGAATAAATGATTGAGTAAAATTGCAAGATCAAGTGTCATCATTTAGAATCATTTAGTCTCATTGAATACTAGGAATTCCAGGACACTATTTCTAGTTAACTGTGTTCACAGTAAATGTGATATTGTCATGCCCATGATGAAGAAACTGGGAACCAAAAATTCATTTAAACATTTTCAGAAAACCAAAATTTTTTTTAAAACTGACTTAAAAATTAAGGTAACATGAATAACCCAAGCAACTCCCCCCTACATGTAATCAATATAATTTAAAAAACTTAAAGAGAGGAAATAATGTAATCAACTTTGTTTTAAGATTTAAGAAGTTAGGAGAACACTAATACAGTCAAGTGATTAGGAATAAATCTTTCCTTAGTTTCCGTTGTGAAGTTGTATGTGATGAAAAGGTACCACTGCATGTGCAGATGGCAAGTTCAGGGTAAACTATTTCAATGCCAGAGGAAGATCACAGAGCAGAGGCATTCTTTTGTTATCAATCCTTAATAAGAAGCTGTATTACTGCAAATATGACAAGTGGATGTGTTTATCAGGAAATTTCTCTGACTGTGACTACTTAATCTGGTTTGATTTAGTGCTCTACCAATTCTACCTGTCAATTTTAAAAGTTCATTACTTTTCCAGCCTTTCACCTCTGACTATTTATTTCAATTCTTTTCCTGATGTTTTTTTCTTATATAACTTAAGTTGAAATTCTATTAAGTATCACCATACCTATTAAAATGTATTCTTAAAACATCTTTTAGTAAGTCAAAACACAAAAGATGAAAGGAGGAAAAGGGATCCAAAGGAAGGTGTAACAATTTGAAGCCTTTTCTATTTTCTCTTTCTTCTGGTTTAGTTCATAATCAGTGTTGATTTTTTCCCTTTGTCAATTAACAGTAGGACAAAGGATGATAAAAGAGATGTTTAAGATGCTTCTGTTGGCAGTGCTTTAAAGGGGAATCCTGTCTTCATACAGGATAGAAGAAGATGATTCTAGTAATTCTAGTTTGGTTCCAGGCATAGTGGTAATTAGATTTTAACACAATGAAGTACTCTTACTTGGTAGAATAATTCTGGCTTGGCTCTCAAAGAATGCACAGGCCATACTTTTATGTCATGAAACTCAGGAGAAGTGCCTCACCCCTCAGTATCAACAAACAAAAATTACTCAAGTGCATCCCAGTGAATAATTACCTGTATTTTATATTCTTCAGAACATCGTTTCCAAACTCTTTAATATTTATTGAAAATCCTTCCTAAAGAATCATTAATTAAAATAGTATCTACTAGGCTGAAATGCTCCAGGTCCTTCCAAATAAGCTGTACTCTGAATTCCTGGTTGGAAACTTGGTCTTTTGTGAAAGACATACATAATTTTCTTCTCCTTTCTGAAAGCATTGTATATGTGAAAAAGCTGCTGCAGACTTCTGCATCATAGGATGTCCATATTGGGAACTATAAGTGTCAAACTTTGCCTCTCTTTGCCTCTAAATGTCTCCTTTCTGATGCTAAGTATGTGAATTAATCAGTCTATAATCCTATTTTCCTCTGATTTAATAGAATTGATAATACTGAACAAAATATTTGTGAGTTAATTGATGAGTGCATGGAACAATATCCTACACAAAGGCTGGTGCTTAAAAAATACAATATAATGTGAACAGCAGTCACAAACGAAGAAACAAAGCTGTATACTAGCAATAGATACACAGATGTGTTGAAAGGGCTGAATGCCTAGGATCTATAAATATTTGGTCTTTTTGTTTGTTTATTATATCACTAACAGTCATAAACTCAATATCTTGCAGCTATCTATCTGCTTGAATGGTGGAAATGCAGTAAATGATCTATTCTTAGGGACCAAAATTATCTTGAGTGACAGCAACTGGGGAAAAATGAAATAAAAAACATTTGAAAAAAGAGTAAGTTGTGCTTCTAGCATCTCACCACCAGTATAGGCTGTCTGTATACTTTAGTAGCTTACAAAATAATACTCTCATAATTAATATTCCTCTTACTGGTCCCCTTTCCTGTTTGCATTAACTACCTCTTGTGAATAGCAGAATGACGTCTCTGGGAATAGATAGTGACTCACCAAACTTTGACTTCCTGGTAGGGGACTGACTTCATGATCATTATTCTAAATAAGTTTCAGCTCTTGATTTATGAGTTGAATGGTTTGCTTTCGGAAAGGAGCAGACTGGCAGCAGTAAAACTTCTATTATATCCAGAAAAGTAATGAATGTTCAGCACTCTCCTGTCGGGTCTGTTTGGCTTTTGGAATAGGCTTGCAGCAGTGAACCAGTATACCTATTATTTCTCTTCCATTTAAATTTTCATGTGGAAGTTGACTAATTTTAAAGTTATTATAATAATTGGTGCAAGACCTAAATAAAAGCAGTGAAAAAACACTGCATTATTCTGAGAGAAAGGCCACAAAGTTCTGTAACACTTACAGGTATATATTTCCCTACTGCTGATCTGACCTTGCTCACACTCTGCCCCAAAACATGGAATATTTCAAAAGATAAGGGCTGCTTTTGTAGCATAGTTAAGCCCTCAAAATTTCTACACCCAAGAGACAATGTGGAAAGCCCTAAAGACCAGGAGGACTAGCATTTATGTTTGGCCTCATACAGGATTCTAGTTTTAATTATTTGTACAATTACAATTCTTCCATGTCTGTTTTTGTTTTCTTTTTAAACAAGAAGCTCTCAGACCTTCTGAGAACAAACTGCAGTAATATAAAAACACACTACAGATTTCCTATAGGCATTATTCTGAAGCAGAAATTAGATTAGAATTTAGAGTGGGAGCCTCTGATGTAAAAACGTCTAGTGTGATCAGAATTCTGAATTAGATGTATAATGAGATAAAAATTCAAATTTCCTTTGGAATAGTGAGATCAGTGTTTGTGTCTTGGTCTGAACTTTTTGAATATGAAATTTAAAACGCAATTAAATTATAAAATAGCAACCAGTGAACCAGATCTTGTTGTTAACCTTTAAATCCATCCCCAGTTATAGCAAACAAAATACACCCCTCCCCAACTCAAACAGTTGTCCTTTTTAATTTCAGAACTCAATTTAAAAAAGAAAAATTGAGATATGGTATGTGCAGCCTTACCAATTTATTCCATTCCAAACTGTAATGTAAATTTGAAACTTAAGTATTTTTAGGGAGACGAAAAACAACAAGCATGTTTGTTACTAATTTAGGAACTACAGTAATAATAAGGAATAGTATTTTTAGTCAAGGATGATAATGACTATATTCTGTTCATGAGACTCATAGGAACTTCAAAGCATCAAGCAAAAGGGCTTGATATTGATCAAGTAAACATGTAGGTGACACCACTTTCCCAAAAGCATGTAACATGTAAATGGAAAGGACAGAACTTAGAACAATCAGACTTGATTCCAAGTTTGTATAGATGCATCTATCACCTCGTGTTAATCAAACAAAAGAAAGCAAGTTATCATGTAAAATCTGATTGATTTGGCAGCAGTTAAAGTAACAACTAGAAAGCAACAGACAAATGAAGTAATTGCGTTCCCTGCCACAACACAAACAGCAATGCTACTGTAAGTTAGGATAATTTAGCTTGATTCTGCTTTGACTATTTCTGTTGATATTCATCAAGTCTATGACAGTGAGCTCTGCTGATACATTCCACTTCATTAATAAGCTTCAGTTAAATTTACAGTGAAAGTAGTGGGAAGATTTTTTTTGTATTATTTGTTCACTGATATCTAGAAAACAGTGCTTCATACCTGTTTTCTTATAGTCTTTTTCTTTAATCTTCAGTTTCAGACAGGCTAAATTCAAACTGTGATAAAAATGACAATTCATTATGAGCACAGGTACCTATAATTTTGTATTTCATGTATTAATGTAGAATTGATGCTGAAAGCTCAAACAGCTTACATTTTTTACAAGTACTACGTCTGATAGACATCTTGCTTAAATGGTCTGAAATAATAGGTCCATCATTTCCAATGTCTTCGCAATTGAGTAACTCACTTTCAGAATTATCCTTGTAATCATCTCCCACGCAGAAACCACATATCTCCTAGAATCCTTTTCAATTTGAATTCTCCTATTCAAGTAGAAATTGCATTACAACATATAATTGTACATATAAAATTGTAAATAATTAAATTTTACAAGCAGAGTAAATGAAAGCAAAGTTAAATGATTGAGCCAGTGTCACACTGTATATTTGGTAAGTAAGGAGCATGCCATAAGGAAAAAAATCTTCACAGAAAGGGTCATTAGGCACTGGAACAGGCAGCCCAGGGAGGTGGTTGACTTGCCCTCCCTGGAGGTGTTTGAGGTGCGGGTGGATGAGGTACTGAAGGGTATGGTTTAGAGACTGGTAGGAATGGTTGGACTCAATGATCCGGTGGGTCTCTTCCAACCTAGTGATTCTATGATTCTAAAGCTCACAGAATCACAGAACTGTCAAGGTTGGAAGGGACCTCTTGAGATCACCCAGTCCAACCCTCCAGCTAAAGCAGGATCACCTACAGCAGGTCACACAGGATCACATTCAGGTGGGTTGTGAATATCTCCAGAGGAGACTCCACAGCCTCCTGGGTTCCACTTTGTGCCCACTGCTCCTTGTCCTGTGCTGGGTATTACTGAAGAGAGTCTGGCCCCATCCTCTTGACACCTGCCTTTTAGATATTTATAAACATTGATAAGACAATAAGTTCAGCTGAGTTAAAAGAATTTTTTTGATCTGAAAAGGAAAAAGAAACGAAAAACACTCCACAAACTGCAGTCAAGACTGTTTGACTACTTTCATTGTTGAAAACCATATAATTCATCTTATTTTTCTTCTAAATAGACAGCTAAGTGTAAAAGGGTATGAGTTGCTTAAGTGAGACATTATTCTGAAATATTCACCAATAAAGGCACATAAAAAGCTGTAGATACTGGCCATTACACATACAAAACCAACCTACTTATCAGAGCTCCATCCTCACCTCAGAATTACCAGTGTCAGCATTTAAAATAAATCTTCCTACTTTGCTCTGTTCTGTTTCACTGATTCTTCTCTCTTCCTTTACGTTTTGGCCGAAACATCTTCTTACTTCTTTATGCTTAAAATTACTTTGTCCTTCTTCATTATTTAACTCTGTAAAGCAAACAAGAGCCAGTATAAAGGCAAAATCTATACTATATATTGAGTGGGGTAATCAATTAAAGAATAATGTGTATGAAAGATCATTATAATGAGTAGTAAATTCAGTAGGTTCTGGAGTGACATAATATCATAATGATACTTTACATGTACACTCACTTGCACAGAGAGGATCTCAAAACACAAACACTTTTGCAAACAAGTGTCAGAAAACTCCACCGTTATCACAAATTTGGAGAAATACACTGAAGAACATGCTGGGAGAATACAAGGTGTACCATATCCTTTGTGTGGATTTCAGTCCTTCAGTAATGCACAAGACTTAAATAACACAATGCCAAAGCAGATTCTCCTCTTCATAATACTCCTAGCACCAGACCTTTTTTTTTAAGTCCCTCGAGTGACAGCATCTCACTGCACTGCAAATATTTACCCCTTAAACTTCTGTTCCCCTTTCAGTTTTAAACCTTAGGCTGTCATCTGCCTTCCTGAAGTGCCTATGGCTAATGTGTGATAAAACATGTCTACACTAACCCTGATGACATTTTGAGGTATTACTCATAATTTGGGCTAGGTACAACATCTCAGCATCACAATTTTGTTTAATTGCATAATTTGCCATCAGATTACACTTGAAGGTAGTCTATGCAGTTGTTTCCCTATTATTGAAATTACACTTTTCAGGATTCCATGTAGGTCTGAGGACTGGTGCTCATCCAAACAGTTCTAATGGTAGTTTATAATTAATTTTCTATTTCTTAAAAGCTTGGCTGATAGAAATGTGTCCCACAGTCATTAATATGAATGTTTGTTCTCAGCTTTTAAGTAGTAGCTAGTGCAGAGGTACAATTCATTGTGAGTTGTCTCCAAACTGAATGGCTGAATCAGAAGGTTTGGCTTTTTCCTCAAGTCCCCTTTGCTCTATGGTGCAGGCAGTCAGAGGAACCCTTTCATTTTGCTAGAAAATTAAACCAGCTCAGTTCTGCTGGCCAGTATCCTGTTGGGATAAATAAATAAGAGGTTGTAAACTTTTCAAATTGTAGTTCAGATGAAGATTATAATTATTTTTTAATGATGACAAGAATTGCTACTGTTCTAATCATTGCATAGCACAGCATACATATATTTATGAATTCATTGAGAAAGCTTGAAAATGGAAAGCCTAAGATGCAGTTTCATGGCATCAAGTATTCTGAAAAGGAGCTTCAAGTACTGCCAAAGCAATCTCTTGGAAGCCAATAGCAGTAAGAGTGAGTTAAAGATTTGCAGAAGAGTGTTGCAGGCATCTGAGAAATTTGGCAGGTTTGATATAGTAGTTCACTACTCAGAGAACAGAAGTATCCTGTTGTGGATGCAGTTCTGAGAGGTGCTCCTGAGTTACCTAGATAATTTGTTCCTGATGCATGTCCTGCAAAGGTCTTTGATCTGTATTTGTTTTTCTGAAAGCTGAACAACTCATTGTTACGTTGAAACACACTCCTCACTTTGCAGAGAGAACTCTCTAGCAACTGTATTCACCTCTGTAGCAACTAAAATTGATATTGTCAATAGTGGAGAGACAGAGAGGACAGTGTATTTAATGAGGTCCAAACCACTACCTCTTACTGGAAGAAGAGGTCTGTGTTTTATAGTTGTAATGGGAAAACAAATCGATGTGTTTTCCTCGTGACATAAAAAACTATCCACATGATCCACTAAGCCTCCCACTCCCACTTCAAGTCCTGTTCCTGAATGTCTGGTGGAAAGAGAATGTTTATTTTAGCACTCCAGCAATGATATAGTTAATTCAGTCACTCAGGTACATAACTCAAAGTTCATTTCTAATGTTTCACATAAGTTATTCCAAATCACTGGAAAGACAGAGCCTGCTGATTAGCATCACCCAAGTACCAAATAATTGCACTATATAAAGGAGTTTACTGATTGAAAAAAAAAAAGGTGGGATTTTACCACTTCATGACATTTCAGCCTTCTTTGAAGGTAAACTTCACTAGGTTTGGAGAAGGAATCTGCTCTCACTCCAACTCAAATCTGCCCTATACCCAGTAAATAGGAATGAAAAACTGTGCAAGACAGAACATAAAAGGTTTTTTTTTTATTTGTTCCAAATCAGTGCAGTAATAATTCTGAGTAGAAAATTGTCATATGAGTTCTGAATAATACGAGAACAATCTCCAAAGGTAAAATAACAATATGAAACACAAAAGTAACTGAGGGTGTCCTATATTACTAAACATCTCTTGAACACTTAATTTGGGAATACTCAGTTGAAAAGATGAATTGAACACCTCCTGGATAAATCTCTTTTTGCCATGGTTGTTGAATTCTGGTATGAGCAGAACCTCCACAGACACAGACAGATGGGCAAAAAATTTAAAAAGAAACAAAAATCCAGAGCAATAGTCAGAAATAAAAACAGAGAAGGGAGTTCAGATTTTGGAGGAATATAGCTATTGGCAACTGAACAAGGTGCATAAAGATGTTTCAAAAGACAAAAAACCCCCTATTAGACCAGAACTAAATGTTCCTACATCCTGGGAAATTGTAGGACTTACACAAGGTCACCTTTTTGAACACAGTATTGACAGCCTCACAAAGTTTTGAATGAGTTCCAAATCCATGACATTTACCACCACATCTGGGTTTGTTTTCTTGTATGCCTTCTGCTCAAGCCTAACTTAATTATCCAGCTATACTGTCTATGGGTCTGTCAATCCTTCAGTAATAAATTCTGAATACACTGCTCTGTTTCAACCACGTCACTACCTGCCCAACTGACGACTTTTGAGCAGTGATTCACCCATTGTTCCTTCACCTGAGACTTGTTCCTCAATCACAGGAACACTGTTCCCATGCCTTTGAAAGACAAAGTTACTGTATTTATAGGAAACTTGCTCTGAATCAAATGACCAGGAGACTGGTCTCTAAAAAAAACCTCAAATATCACAAGAGTCATGATTAAACCCTGACATGTAGAGACGCTATTGACATAACTGAAGATAAAAATGCTTCCTTCTGGCCTTTGTTAAGAACAGAATATATAATAATAAACACATGCATTTGTAAAATACGCATTTTCCTGTACATTTATGACTCAGTTAATCCTCAGTGTTATCATCACAACTATTGATGCAAATAATCTGATTTCATCTGAACAGCACAGGTGATGAAATTACAACTCTCACAAAATCTCATAATACTCTGGCCTTTTTCTTTGTTAATGTTAAATACCCATTGATCCCTTCTGCTCTCTCCCTTTCTGATGTCTTCACTCCAGCCATATCACTGTCATTCACTCCCTCACTTCTTGTAGCACAAGATCAAGTGATGAGCCTGTGTTTGAGGTCAGCCTGACTTTCCCTCAGCGATGCCACAGGTTTACCTGTGCTCAGTCCTGTCTCCTTCCTGCTGGCCTGCATTGCCTGCTGGTCCTCAGGGATGAGCTTTAGTGCTGTAGGTAACTCACCTCCTGTTCTGTCTCCTGAATGGACTCTGGACTCGACTCTGGGACGGCTGAAGGTGAATGTCAGTGTCACCAGTCTGGCCTTGCTCAGATCCTGCAGGCCTGGCTGCTCAGGGAGGACACAGTAGTCTACAACTACCCGAAGGGAGGTTGTAGAGAGGAGGGAGCTGGCCTCTTCTCCCAATCTGACAGGGGACAGGACAAGAGGGAATGGCCTCAAGCTCCACCAGGGGAGATTTAGGCTGGAGATTAGGAGGAAGTTTTTCACACAGAGGGTCATTGGGCATTGGAATAGGCTGCCCAGGGAGGTGGTTGAGTCACCTTCCCTGGAGGTGTTTAAGGCACGGGTGGATGAGGTCTTGAGGGACTTGGTTTAGTGTTTGATAGGAATGGTTGGACTAGAAGATCCGATGGGTCCCTTCCAACCTGGTTGTTCTATGATTCCCCACTGGCTCTGATACAGGCCTGGGGGGACTAACAATTCGACTTGAGTAGTTTCTGCATGTCAGTTCCTCCCTGGTAGCTGGCTAGAAGATATAGAAGCTTCCACTAGCCTGGAGGTCACCTTAAGGTAAAAACTGAAATTAAAAAGTGATGGTTTAATAAACGTGGTCTTGTTAATTCAAGTCGAGTTCTACTGAGAGCGCACACCTCCCCTTCTCTCCTTTTCTCCCAGGAGGGGCTCTTCCTTCCAGCTAACGGAATGCCTGCTTGAGGCTCTACTTTTCCTTAACAAGCGATCTAAAATATTGAAAGGAAGCGCCCTCCGAAACAAGGCCGGGTCCCTGGGAGGCACCGAGCAGTGCCCGGGGGGGGCGCACCCCGAGCTGCTTCAGCGGCTGCCGGCGCCTCGCTCCCCCCTCCCCTCGCTTTGTGGGCGGTTCGGACCCTCCCTGCCCTGCAGCCACCGGGACTGGGGGAGGGCGCTCAGCCCCCCTGGCCCCAGGGCAGCCCCAGCACGTCCCTCGCATCCCCAGCTCATCCTCGCGACTCCAGCTCATCCCTCGCAGCCCCAGCTCATCCCTCACTGCTCCAGCTCAACCCTCGCAGCCCCAGCTCATCCCTCACAGCCCCAGCTCATCCCTCACAGCCCCAGCTCATCCAACTCGCCCCTCGCAGCCCCCGCTCACCCCTCGCAGCCCCACCTCGCCCCTCGCGGCTCCAGCTCATCCCTCACAGCCCCAGCTCATCCCTCACAGTCCTACTTCATCCCTCGCAGCCCCAGCTCATCCAACTCGCCCCTCGCAAGCCCCGCTCGCCCCTCGCGGCTCCAGCTCATCCTTCGCAGCTCCAGCTCATCCTTCGCAGCTCCAGTTCATCCCTCACAGTCCTACTTCATCCCTCGTAGCCCCAGCTCCTCCCTCGCAGTCCCAGTTCCTCCCTCGTAGCCCCAGGTCATCATCCAGCTCGCCCCTCGTAGCCCCCGCTCGCCCCTCGCAGCCGCAGCTCGCCCTCTCCGAGCAGCCCCGGAGCCGGGTCTCGGGGCTCCGCACGATGAGCGCCGAGTGCAGCAGCTACCTCAACGCCGAGAAGGTGCTGGTGAGCGCCTTCAGCTGCCCCCGGAGCGGCGGCGACGCCCGCGCCGTCTACTGCTGCGGCTTCCAGGACGTGAAGTACTGCTGCGATGATCCCCACGGCTTCTTCCCCTACGAGCACAGCTACATGTGGTGGCTCAGGTGAGGGCTCGGGCTCGCTCACGCCGGCTTTGGAGCGGCAGGGGCTGCGCAGAGAGAGTTCTGCTTTGCCCTGGGGTGGTTTCCGAAGGGAAGAACTCGCGGGCTGTGTAAGGAATCGCCGGGAGCGTCCCGAGCGTCCCTCCGGCCTCTGGGTGCGAGGGAGCGGCCGTCCTGGGGCCTGAGCGTGTGGGATGAAGTTCCCAAAGCCTCCAGCTGCTACTCCGTGCCTGGAGAAGATCATGGGAAACCTAAGTCTCCACTTGGAAGACAGAAGATAGTCAGAGGTGGGCTCTCCTGGCTCACCTGCTGGATCTCCAGCAGCAGCGGCGAGAGCTACAGGCAGCCAGCAATCTGTGCCTGGTCCCCTCAGGCTCCAGCATCCTCCCTGGCCATGCTTTCACTATCTTTTTATGGACTTGTTATCCGCGATGTTGCTGAACCCACTTCTAGACTTGCTTTTCTAGACTTGCTCCCCAGTGGCAGCCGTCGCTACCTGCTCTTTGAAGACGGATACTTTTATCTTAATGGCCTCAAGCTCTGCCAGGGGAGATTAAGCCTGGAGATTAGGAGGAAGTTCTTCACACAGAGGGTCATTGGGCATTGGAATAGGCTGCCCAGGGAGGTGGTTGAGTCACCTTCCCTGGAGGTGTTTAAGGCACGGGTGGATGAGGTCTTGAGGGACTTGGTTTAGTGTTTGATAGGAATGGTTGGACTAGAAGATCCGATGGGTCCCTTCCAACCTGGTTGTTCTATGATTCTATGATTTTATCTGTTTTATATTGTTTCTTACTAGTTTTCCAGAGTGCCCTCTGGTATTAATACTGTGAGATTTGTCAAACAATTGCACGTTCAGTTTATGCACAGTGTTCAAATTTCAATAAGTGTTAGGTGCATCAGTTCTCAGCTTTTGCCTCTCCAAACGGAATGCTCTTAGCTCTTTTGCTTTATCACTGAGGCAGACAGTCTGTCCCACTGATCATTTTAGTTGCCTCTTATCCGTGTTGTTTTCCACTCCACAGTTCTTCTTTCAGAGGTGCATAATCTGGAGCTGCAAGCTCAATTATGTGGGTATGGCAGGTTTTACACACTGGCAAAATGATGTGTTTAGAATCATAGAATCATCAGGTTGGACGAGACCCACTGGATCATCAGGTCGAACCATTTCTGTGTTTTTTCTGCTACCTGTTGGTGGCTAACATTTTATTGAAGACTTTGGCTGCTGCTGTGTATCAACTCAGTGAGGTGTCACCAATGACTCTGAAACTTTTCTCGAGTTCAGAACTCTCAGTTCTCAGTACATTGCCCTGTAGGCTTAGTTTTGTTTATCTATACATTACCTTATGTACACTAAGGCTCATCTGTATCCCTTTTGCCTGTTCACTGAGTTTTCTGTAAGTCATCTAGCATTCCTTGCCCTCATAGCATTTGAATGCTCATAGTGGCTTATGATCATCAGAAACACGAATTTCATTCTTTTCCAGGTCACAGATGAAGAGACTGAGTAAAGTTAGTCTCAGCACTAATCTCTGTGGCTTTTCTTTTTGCTGAAAAGGGACCACTTACCCCCACGTTTATTATTAGCTCCTTATTCTTTAAAGCAGCCTTGAAATTGTAACAGAACTTTTTCCCTAATTGCGTGTCAGTTCAGTCTTTTAAGTCCCACCTTCAGCGTGGGGCTTTATCAAGGGCTTTTTGAAAAATTTAATTCAGTCTCCTGTGTTCCTTTATCCATTTGCTTATTCACACTTTTACATAGACTTTGTCAGGTTAACAAGGCAGAGTTTTCCCTTCACAGTAACACTGATTCTTTCACGAATGATTTTATGTCAGAAAGCAGCAAATGCTTGCAGCTTCCTGAGGGCAGAGCATGGTGATGAGATGGATGAGAGTAGTGGCTTGGCCATCAGAGCACCCGTCACTCGTACCCAGGTTAGGTGAGCAGGATAGGTGTGGGCATCATGACTTGGAGACAACAGCCAGGGTCAGATGTAACCCTGTGCATCCCAGGCACACTCAGTGCTCTGACATTGCATTTATCTCTTGGCCTCTTGGCTTAGTGACAGTATTTGTTTTTTTTACAGACCCTTCTGTCTTGCCAGGGATGGAAGTCAGATTTACTAGTCTGTATTTCCTCAGTTCCCCTCCAGAGCCCTGCCTGAGGTGGGAGTTACGCTCCCTGGCTACCAGTTCTCTGGCACAGGGCAGCTTTATGTAGTGATGGGTAACACACCTTGGCTAGTAGTTTTGCAAGTCTGTACATGAATTCCTTCAGGCAGTTGGGTGAATGTTATCCAGTCCTGTTGGTTTACTCTCTTTTAATTTTTCTTGCCTAATATTTAGAGTATAATTATTTAAAATGTACTTTGTCTGGTACTAATAGTGAGTTGAATGTGGGGGGAATCTTCCAGCTATCCACAGCTGTGGCTGGTGCAGAGTTGTGCAACTTCTCTGATGTGAGAAGGCATCCCAAGTATCCTTTTTTTACACTTTTCTCATCAATTACCCATATCCTTTTTAATGTTTGTGAGGTTTTGGTTTTTCTCGCAGTCTTTGACTGTATCAGTCACAGAAATATTTCTGAAGGTGGCAGAATGAAACATTTAACATAAAAAAAAGATTTGCTCTTGTAGTGAAGACTGTAAAGCTTGATCTTTTCAAAAAGTACTTCAAAGAACTGAATACCATAAGAGACTTTAATGAAATGCCTCTCTGAAAGCATTACATAGAATTACATAGAATTTCTAGGGTCAAGAAGTGTGAAACTTAGTCTCCACCTGGATCAGAAATTTGGGCCAAAACTTTAAAATGTCAGGATTTGTTCTTTTATTATTTTCCTTTCTCTATGATAGTTCTACAAGGGCTGCTGAAGGATCCAAGAAAATTGAAATTGGAGGGGTTTTTGTTGTGCTTAACTGCTGCCATAACTGTCTATACCCATTCTAGCTATGAGGTGACTGAATGCAATTTACTTACTAAGCAAAGTTATTGAGTGGTTTAAATTGAAGTTTCTGTTTTCAGAAGTGTTTTCCAGTAATAAGTCACAAGTTTTAGTTGCTAACATACTGGAAATGCTACAGTATTACAGCATTTTGAAAACTGTATGCATTTGCACATCATAGTTCTGTTAGGAGGTTAAGGAAAACATAAAAAATAACATTTCTGTCAAAATGCTTTGGTGATCACTGCCTTGCTTGTCTTTGTCTCAGACTGTTAATTATAGCAGTGTGTAACTACCATAAATAATCCTTCAGATGCTTCTTAGAACACTTAAAACTTGAAACCCTTAAAACTATTGAAGAGTTAGCCAAACCAGTCACGGTTAAGTCTGGAGATTTAGTGCCCTGAGGAAGGGAAAGGAGTTGGAAGTTCCAATGGGGGAATTGCTGCAGTTTTTGCTCTACTCCAGAGCTTTAGGTTTGTCATGCTAAATCTTTGTTAGCCTGACTCCTTCCATTAGATTGAAAGTTGTGACTGAAAGCACCACCAAGTGGTTGGTGGTATCTCAGGGACTACTTCTGTTTGTTGACACACCCTGTAGAAGCTAACATGTATTTATCTTGTGTTTTTTCTGCTGTGGGAGAGTCATTGCCAGACCACTTGAGAGCCAGCTTTGATGGAAGGAGTTCATGGAGAGACGAGCAGCCTCGTTGCAATAATCACTTGCAGACCTATGCAATTCTTTTTTTCCTGCCTGTACTATGTTTAGAGCTATACACCGCACTATCCCTTAGCAAAATGGAACCATCTTTTCCCCTCCCACTCCAATGAAAACTGCAGTGTTTCATAAGTGCATCCTAATACCCGCTATACCAGGAGCTGCTGGAAAACTGGCCTTTGAGCAACTGACGTATTTCATACTTTCCAGTGAATTTATTATCTGTAATTATTATTATTAATTTCTCACTTCTCTTTCCTCTTTTTGCTGGTTAAAAAAAAAAAAAGGTAAAATCATACATCTTTTTCATTCATTAGAACAGCCTAAGTTCCTTTTCCAGTTTTCTTGAGAAGCTAACCTTAGCAAACAAGAGTGAAGGATGTGTTTTTTCTATCTCTCATAGCAGCCAGGAGTCCATGGAACAGGGAAGGTACAAGACAGAGGTGTACAAAATTCACCAAAAGTTTATGCAGCTTTTGAAACCACAAAACAAGATGCTGTATAGCAGTAATAAGCAAAACACTGAGCAACTCACTCTTTGGAACCATGTGCTGTGCATGTACGTGCAGCCTTCATGACATTTACTTTACCTCCAAAGCTGGGTGGAAGGGGAGAAGTGCTGAGCATGTAGGATTTGTACTGAGCTGTGATACAATTAAGTTCTGTCTGTGCCTTTTTAGTTTCTTGTTGTTTTATAGTATCTTAGAATTATTTTCTTCACTGTTCAATGAAGTTTTATTTTGCAAATTTAATGGCTTCTTTCAGTATCAATTAGCTTTACAGTATCCAGTCAAAATACATAAATTTTATAAGTTTCATAACATACAAATTTTAGAAGTATCACATATTTGATTAAAACTCTGGGAGGCTAAGTATAGATTTTATTAAAAATGCTTTATTAATTAATACCCATAGAAATATGGGGACTTAATGCTGTAGTCAAGCTTTGCTTAGCGGTACAGATCTCCAGGAGTCTATTTTGGCTTTCCAAAATATCAAGCCTTTTGTTCCTGTATGCTCATTCTTTTAGTCTCCGGGGAATATTTATCTGTTTTCCTTGCAAATACAATGTACAACACATCATTGCAGCAACGGTATTAGGAGCATTTGGTTCACTCAGATCCAGATGACTCATGAGCTTCCTTTTAATCTACCAGTGGACATACTGTGTCTGCTTAGACAATATTTAAATTTTTCCTAGCTCTTGTTGGTGTGGATGGACTAATGTTATGGACTAAAAATAACTCAATGTGTGCAATGTTACATCTCTGACAGAAATGTTGATGACGCACTAAGCATCTCTCTGGACAGCAGCTTGAGGAGGGTTCTAAGCTTTTAAGAGGGTTGATGGCTTCAATACTTTGAGAATAATCTGATATTGAAACATTATGTTTAAAACGAGTATGTACAAACTGAATAATATTTTCTGGTTAGTTTAGGAAGTGGAATCCAGGGTGTCTATTTGGTAATCTGATGCTGATCTCTTGTGCTTTGGGTGAAATCTTTTCACATTGCTACTGGAGCATGACAAACACTTTTAGTGGCATATAAACTATGATAAGTCTTTGATCTGTAGGAGGAAATACTGGAGTTCCTCAGAACTGCTTTTCACACCTTGCCATTTGTAGCTGTCACAGTCCACTCGTAAGCAGACATGCAATGGTTCGTTTCATTTATGATTTCAGAGTACAAATAATTCAAAGACAGTCAAGGGAGTAAAATTTCAATCTAAGCTGGCACTTTATTAATTATGCCCATAAAGTGACTTATTATAGAAAGAGACAGAGAACAAGGAAAGAGATGGGGAGAAGGGAGAAGGAAAAGGGTTTTATAGCTACCACCACGGGTCCACAGATGTCCAGCGACTCTGGGAGTCCTGGTCCAGAAGGCGTTCCATTGTTTTGGTCTTCGTTGGAGGTGATCCCACAGTGGAGGGGTCTTCTGTCTTGGTCTTCTTTTACACCCACCCTCCCCATCTCAGCTGTTTCAGAGCTGTCTTTTATGCTAGTCAATACACCTGTGACCTGCCTTTGCCTGTGGAGATGTGCCAATCTCCACCTAGCAGACCACACATGCCAAGAGAGGAGTGTCTGCAGGTCTCCTCCCCTTGTGCATGCTCTGTTTGCTATGGGTCTGTGGTAAATCCTGTCATTAATCTTCCTGTCTTTTCCTCCTTGCTTCATGGATCTTTCACAATGGTAGGGAGCAAGGAGGCTTGAAGACAGGTGCAAAACATTTTTGAGATAAGGAGGCAGGTACAGGTTGTTAGGTACAAAGCATTTGTTCTGTACCAACTCTGGCCGTTTTCTGAGGCCTGCATTTCTGATTTATACAGTCAAGTTCTGAGGCTAAAAATGACAAAATCTCGAGACAGAAATTGATCTTTGGCCGACTCTTACAGTAACTCATGAAACATTTTACACAAGTTACACAGTGATACCAAAGATGCATTGTTAAAAAAAAAAATCATCTACAGCTGTATGGGGGACAGGCAGAACCAAGAAGTAGTAGATTCGTATATATATGTATATAAAAAATCATTCATATATACTTGATCTGTTCTGCTTTAGGAGAGCTGACTCTGCTTAATATTTGGATAACAACAACTAGTTTTATTCTGCACTGTAGACTCTTATTCAAAAGGAGTCTTAGAGTAGGACTAATACTGGCATGACAAAAAAGCACAAATACCGGTTTCTGAAGAGTCATTGAGTTTGTTTTGCTCAAATAGATTCATTTGTGGTGATCATTCTTGGTCTGATGGCTGCTCATCTCAGCCTCATGTGGTTTAGTGTATTTCTTCTGTTTTGTCAATTTGGGTCAAGACACAGCAAGTGAAAATGCAAAAATGAGGGAAGAACCCAGATGAGATCTCTGACTATAAGGATATATTCAGATTCCATATTAAGCAGGATGTTGCTACCTGTAAGTTTTGCTTGAGCCAAAAAATAAATGGAAAAATTTGCTTGTAGGTGCACGTATACACAATCATGTGAGGATGCTGTAGTTCATGCAGATGAAAAATACCATGAAAATTCTTCGTAAGGGTAAATCTATTCTTTCTAGGACCTATCATTTTGCTGATAATAAATTGTTTCAGTTGTGGGTAGAGCTGAATGTTGCGCAAACTTCATTAATGCATCTGACTGATAACTGCACCTTAAAGTCATACTAAACTCATCCTGTTAATCTTAAGAGTTTCTCCTGTGTCTGTCTAGTGGAGTTACAGGAGCTCAGAAAGAAGCTTTGCAGTAGCTTGAATGTAAAATTGATAAAAACATCCTGAGGCACGATTCTTCTCATCTCCTTGCAAGGCCGCAGTAGAAGTGACTTCCCACCTATAGTAGTGATATAGAAAGGCATTTTTATCAATAGAGGGTGGAGTTCACAGAATTTAAGATATTCATCTCTCTTCTCTCCTTTTTTACTTCTTTCAAAATTGCAGATACACCACAGTGGTAGTGTAAGGATTCTCGATCCTCAGACTCTCTTCATCTGTGACTGAAAAGATACTTCTTAATTTCACCAGAAGTTGCTGTCTTTAGGCTGTAGATCAGAGAGCTGAACACTGAAGGCATCAAATGGCCTCAGAGAAGCTAATGAGAGCTAGACTGGATTGCAGTCAATCCTTTATTTACTTGTGAGAATTTTATATTAGGAAAAAACTTGAAAAGAAAGGTGGAAATAAGGAAACTACTGAAGAGGTTTCTATATACACACATACTGTTCCATCAAATGTCAATGGAAGCAAGGGCAACAAAATAGCTTCTATCCTGTAGAGGTAGCATCTTAAAAAATTGTGCATACACTACTGTATGTTTGGTTTTCTGAATATTCAATTCCCACTCCTTTGATGCCTTTGGTATCGTGTGTAAACAAATTAATGTTTAGTTTTCATTTTACCCTGTCAAAAGATCATGGAAGAACTTCTCCAATTTGATTGGAGATGTATAACATTAATGTAAAAGCACGACAGTGATCGCAGTACTCCACCCTGCTCTACAGAGCTGCTACAGAATTGAATAACTTGGCTTTGATATTTTGTATCCCATATTTTAGGGGCATGTAATTCTTGGTGAGAAGAGTCTGAGTGCTCTAAGAGGCTCTTCTTGCAATAAAAATGGCATTTCAGACTGCAAATGAAGCTTTAATACTCAGGTTTGAGAAAAATGGGTTTGCATGGGCTGCCTGAGGCTCTGGAATCCCTCTTTGTGCCTGTGATATTTAGGTGATATTATGCTTATCTGGGAATACGTACTGTGTTGGAGAAGTCTGTGATTTCACTGATGCCGGTTACTGCATGAAGTTATTTCTGATTTTCATAAATATATTTTATGTCAAACTCAGGAGCAGCATACAGAGGTAACATGAAATGTCACCAAGGGCCAGATGTTTGGCTGCTGTGTAATGACTTTGATCCTTCTAAGGGCAATGAAATAATTCCAGTTTATGCAACTTAAGTATTAAGCCCTAAACTTTTGTTTATGGTAAAAACACAGTCACTCTCCTGCCTAAGTGTGAGTAATCTCCAGGCATCATTCTAACCATTGTTTTAATGAGTATCTCAAGCTATTTGTACACTTAATTTCTTTGTTTTTCTCTCTTCTTAGTGTTGGAGCACTCGTGGGTCTGTCGATAGCAGCAGTGGTTCTCTTTGCCTTTATCATCACTGTGTGTGTTCTCTGTTATTTGTTTATCAGCACGAAGCCACGCAGCAAACTGGATACTGGTTTAAGCTTACAGATGGCAGGTAAGACCAGTTGTTATTGACATACATTAACTCCTGCAGAGGAAAAACCTTTTTCTGTCTTTAAATGGGTTCGGAGGAATCCAGCAGTGTGTGTTTTCTTTCTGATGGGAACATCAAGATGTAGGCAAGCTATTCTGCTGCTTACCTTCTATGTGAAACCTGTACCAAACAAATAAAAGGAAATTAGCACAAGCCAGTATTTTCATTTAGTAGTAGGAAGAGTGTAAAACTTGACAATACTGAGTAAGGTGTAAGAGGTAAGTCCTTTTATCAGAAAGAGGCTTAATGAGCTAGTTGCTCTGGTTTTCTTGTCAGGTGCTGAAACATATCATAATTATTTCATTATAGGAATAAGAATCTCAAAAGAGATTTTAGGTATATTTTCTTGTGACAGGGAGAGATCATTCTTTTTTATTTTCTTCCTGACATAGGATCCAGTCTTTGAAATCTCAGACTCCACTTCAGCCCAAGCAGTCCATACCTTTGTGGCCAAACTGTGTTGGCACTAGCCTACTGGCATGGAGAAACCTGTGGCAGCTGCTATGCTTCACTACATTGGTGACATCTGACTGCAAGTTTTGATGATGGGATGAGGTGTGATGAATTTCACCCTTTGTCTTGGACTTCCTAAATGTTTAATCATAGAATCACCAGGTTGGAAGAGACCCACCGGATCATTAAGTCCAACCATTCCCACCAATCTCTAAATGATGACCCTCAGTACCACCCGCACCTTAAACACCTCCAGGGAAGGCGAGTCAACCACCTCGCTGGGCAGACTGTTCCATTGCCTAATGACCCTTTAAGTGAAGATTTTTTTCCTTATATTGAGCCTGAACCTGCCCTGGCGGAGCTTGAGGCAATTCTCTCTTGCCCTGTTCCCTGTCAGTAGGGAGAAGAGGCCAGCTCCCTCCTCTCCACAACCTCCCTTCAGGTAGTTAAAATGTGTCTTCAGTAGTTCGGCCTGTAAAATTGTAGGAAGTAAAGGGAATGTTGTAATTAATTAGGCCTTGGAAGTTGAACAAGCTGAAAAAGGGGAATAATTCTTGGGGAAAAAGTCCCCTCACCTCAAATTCTATTATTTTTTTAACTAGTTTTTAAAGTGCTTCCACACCTACATGGCAATAGGTGACCAATGAATTACTGTAGTTACAGCTTACTGTGCAGAAGAATCATAGAATCACCAGGTTGGAAGAGACGCACCGGATCATTGAGTCCAACCATTCCTACCAACCTCTAAACCATGCCCCTCAGTAACTCATCCACCTGCACCTTAAACACCTCCAGGGAAGGAGAGTCAACCACTTGCCTGGGCAACCTCTGCCAGTGCCCAATGACCCTTTGAAAAAGAAGCCCTGTCCTGGGCGTCTAGTTCACAGTCCACTTCATACTAGACTTTCTGTGTCTTGTTTTGCTCTCCAGAGAATGCAGGTTTTGGGCTAAACGTGGTTTATAAGGCTGTCAGGAAGTGCAAAGCCTTCCCTTGGAGCTACATAAGCTGAGCAAGCTGCTGAAGAGAAAGTCACACATCCAGCAAACTGCAACTAATCTGTAAATTGAAAACTTGACACCTGTCGTGGAGTGAGAGAATGGGAATCAGACCTGCTGCCTAGAATGGCCTAAATAAACTCCTAGGTGGGATGAACAAAATGCCTGGTGATCTTTTACAAGGTGGTGGCGTTCTAATTATAAATTGGCATTATGCTTTTTGAACACGTTGTTGTTTCTTTTCTTCTCTCAGGTTTTTCTGCTAAGGCATCAGCTCCTAATCCACTGCCAGAACAGCAGGGCTGTTTTTCTCATATGTAGTATTTGTGTGCCAAACATGTTTGGCATGTAGGGAGGGATCTGGGAAGGAGGCAGGTGGTATTGCAATGCTGCTGCCCTCTGTTTCCAGCTTTCTCTACAGATTTGAACCCTGCTGCAAAACCCCATCTTGCTTTGGCATTGGAGATCATTCCTCTCTCCTATCATGAGGTGAACAGCATACCAATATATCCCACTGATGATTCCGGGTGTTAGAACTCCAGGAACGTGAGAGGTCTGCTTTTTACTAACCTTCTCCTGTGTTGCTTTGAGCTTTATTCAGGCTGCATTGCCTTGTGTTTAAACACTATTTTAACTTTACTCTCAACCTGTTTCTCACTTTTGTTATTCTGCTTCATTGGCTCCTCTGAATGACAATTACTTCACATCTAAATTCTGATCCCTTTGTTTTTTGAGGAGGTTTAGCTGCCAGAAATTGAAAACCGGTTACTTGGCCAAGGCTGAGAGATCTTTGAAAATATTGAAGGATTTCATTGACAAGCCTGGCTGCTTATTTTCCTCATACTGAGGTTTATTTTGCATGGAAGTCATGGAAGGTCTGAGTATTTTATGAGGTGGCTGGTTAGCTGCTTTCAGGACTGAGAGACAATAAAGTCAGCCTCTCTCTTGCTCTTTCAGTTCTTCTGAGATTTGAGTATAGTCATATATAGGCAAAAAATATTAAAAATTAAAACACTTTTTAGAAGCTTTAGAAAATTTTAGGGCTGAGGATTGAGTTTTAACTGCGACCTCAGTTCAGCCTTGCTTTTTCTGAGCTAATCTTGCCTCTAGATGAAGGCTGTGTCATACCTAAGGTGTTGTGCAACATCTGTTCCCCTGAAGCATTCCAAGAGCCCCCATTTATGACAGCAATTTTTTTTATTATATTCAGTTTCACCCATAATATATCAGCTCAGTTGGAGTCTTGGTTTCATTAAATATACAGTTGATTATTTTATGACTTTCCTCCCTCGTGATAGTCAGAGTTGGTCATTGTTCTGTGGACTTAGCCCAGATCTCCTAAATATAAAGCGGACGAGGAATATCTACTTAAATGTTGGTGGAGTTGTAATGTAAACTGTTGTTACTCATTCCTATTGGTAGTATCAGGCTGTGGAGTGCAGGCTAAATCCCTTATATGCAAAGCCGAGTGTACAGACAAATAAGACCCCATATCTCAAGGAGTTTACCTAGTTTCATATCCCAATTTCAGATCCCATATTTCAGATCCCAATAAAAAGAACCAACATACTCCATATACATCTTTCAATTAAATCCTCTCCTCTTACAGCCAAAATCTCAGATCTTTATACGTCATTTTCTTATTGTTTGCACTCAGAATGTGAGGTTCACCTTCCCTTGAACAGGGAGAGGGATGGCCATCTGTGCTGACCCCTTTGAATGGGTTTTGCCAAGATGGGTAGAAAGGTAGAGACGCTTTATCTTGGTGACCCAAACAGTTTGTAAACACATTTTCTGAGGTACCTCTATTTCTGCCAGCATTAATCTGGGAGACCTTTGGGGCGAGGTATCCTATCCTACTGCAAAGCGAGAGTAGGAGATTACATTTTATGATGGTAACTAACATTTTCCTTTAAAACTTAGCACAGGAAGACCTCTGTAATGCATTCGGAGTCAGACAACAGTGACCTTATGGGTTGGAGTGTGAAGAAAACTGTGACCTTGTAAATTACTCATAAATACTGGGTAAAATGTGCTTTAATAGAAGAGAGAATTCCTTGTACCTGCAAGGCAGTGACATCATGGTATGCAGAAGTTCATTGTTTCATTTCATAATAAGGAAAATTATAGCTCAAAAAATAGCCAAGTGACATTCCTGTCCCTATTTCTCTCCTGAATTAAAGATTACTGATGGGGCACTATTCAAATATATGAAATATTGAGGTATTCTGATGAAAAAGTACCAAACTCTCACACTTCCTCCTCCTCCATAGCTCAGTCATCTGACAGTCTTGGCTCTGAAATCAGCTGCTGCCTGGATTCAGAGACACTGTGCTTGGTTTTAGAGTATGCATTGACTGCTTTGCTTTCTAGGTTTATTGATAATTTCCACTATATGTTCTTTCTGCAACTGGCCTTAGATTTTTCCCCATTAGACTACTTTTCTTTTTGCCAGCCATCTGCCTCTGTTATTTGTATATGGCATAAATGAGCCAAATGAGTTGAACTATTTAAAAAATCACCAAACCAAACACAACCAAAATCAGATTTTTTTTTTTTTCCTTTAGGAAATGAAGAAATGTTCTGTTCTGGAGCTGGGAATTCAAATTTAGTGGAAGGGTAGCATTAGCTCAAAGTTACATCACTAGGAAAGATTCAATTTCAAAATGTTTAAATTGGACTCCTTACCTTTTAAATATCCCAGACTTTCTTGTAGCAGTGAGTTTTATGCAGCTCATTAAGAGCCAGGTTTTTGCTGCAAAGATACCTGTAAATATGGTAAGCCAGTTTAGATATGAAATCTCAACAGGCTTTAAAAATAGGGTGCCTTCCTCTGTAACTGATAAGATTTTTTTATTTCTTTTTTTTTTTTTTTACTTTTTGGGTTTGATTTTTTCTATCGCAGCTGAAATAACTCACTGAAAAGTCTTGGTTTCAACTGAGATCTTGTCTTACATATTCTTATACAGATTTTTGAACTATCAAATCCCATTTTGATATTTTGAAACCCAATTGCAGGCTTCTTCAGTTCAAACAATAAAATGCAACTTTAAAACACTTAAAAAGCAAATAATTCCTTTGCCCAGTTTTCTTTCTAGTTTTTTTTTTTAAATGAAAACATTAGAATTCTCAACTCTTCATCTCATTGGATATAGGGAACATTTTTTCTCCCCTAGACACAGTGATTCACTGCAGACTGCTTTTGCTTTGCTTATTCTGAGCAGATGGGCAAATTCAAGTTGTCTGAACAGAATCTAAAGATTCCAGGTCTTTTGCACTAAGCAGGTGTCAGTTACATGCTGGAATGTCAATGAACTTTTACTTACTTTAACCTATGAAGTTATGCTCTGAACAACAAGATTTAAATACTACTGAACTTCAAAACCAAGCACTCAAAAGATGGGACATGCCAGAACTTAAGTTTTCTGGGCAACTGGTGAAATGCCTAGCTAAAAATTGCTTTCTAGTTGTCACTTAAATCTTTCTGAAAAACAAGGGTGACACTTCTTTCATGCAAAGAAATATTGTGAGCACCCCTACACAATGCTTTGGGATCACTGGATGGAAGGTGCAGTGAAGGCAACAATGACTGATGTTTGGAAAGGAATGACAGTGTGAGATCTGATCTGTTTTCTGGAATATGGAAAATTTTTCTGCTGTTTGTTTTAGGAGATATTCTGATTTCCTGCTTATACCACACTGCTGCTACCTTAGACTGCTCTTCATCTTGATGTTTATTCATTTTTAACTCAAGTTAGTTAATAATTGCAGCCTCCTACATGTTCAGAAATGGAAAGTGGAATGGCTGTAGTCTATCCCATCCTCTAAAGTGTAGAGGAACATTCCAGGAAATGGACTTTTTCTGGTGCAGTGGGCAGATCTACATATTCTTTCATCTAAAGGAAAGACAATGCTGTTAGTTTTACTAAAAAATGCTTTTTTTTTACAGGCAGTGAGACTAGAGGGGCTTCAGTATGTTGAAAAACAGGCACTGGATGGATTCTGCCAATGCTGCAATGAAAATAGGTACACTGAGAACATTTCATCTTACTCTATTGTATTTTCATGTAGTCTGTTTTATATATAGTGATGCAGATACGATAAGCATTTTTCAAAGTACAATGATTCCTTAAGTGAGTTTTCAGCTTTCTGAAAAGCACTAACAAACTCTGATTTACTTGTACGTTGTCTTGATGTTGTCCTTGCACAAGGAAGTATCTACAGAGACTTGAACAGAGTCCTTCCACAGAGAAATCTCTTCTTGATTTACTTGTACATGAATACTCCAGGGTTGTGAGCCAGAGAACATTACATTTTCCTTATGCTGTCTTTGTCCTCTCCCTAACGCTGTTTGGGATGCACCAGAGCTTAACAAGAAGGAAGCTGTTGTAACTTAGCATTCAGGAGAAATTCTTCAGCAATGAATTGCTAGAAAGGCTCCTGTGTGACAAAGGGTAAAAGCAGCGGAATTTCTGCTGAGTAGTTTAGTCATATTTTGCTTCTTGCGGATGCAACCTACGAGTGCTGAGTCAAGTCTGATAGAGAATTGAAGAAGCAAAAAAATGGTTTCTTATGCTCACTTGATTTTTATGCCAAAATCGTGTTTAAAGCTCAAACTGCCTATGGCACAGACCATGCAAAATTGCATTTAAAATATATGCCAGTACTGGTGAATTCTACTTCAGACTTAAAAGGGATTTATGAATAATGCAAAAGACGGCATGGAACATACATTTTACTTTCTGTGGGGGATGAAAGCTTATGGCTAAACATCCACAGCATGTGAGAATAGCCGGTCATAGATCAGCAATGTCTGTCACAGAAAAAAATACCCATGGGCCTATTTGCTCAGCAGTTGTTCTTAGGTGAGCAGGAAAGTAAATGTGTCAGAGTTCCCTGGTTTATGTATTGACTCTCATATCCTTAGAAAAAAGACACACTGTGTATCATATGTGCAAAGGAATATTTCTCAGCACTTTTTATTATCAGTGTAACAGGTTGGCTTGGGCTGCTGGTTTTCATGTGAATACTTAAGTGTAACAAAGCTAATTTTGAAGCTTCTAACCACCTCCACAGATTTTTTTTTAATTCTGTTGCAAATGAAGTAGTAGCTTGTGGGAGAAAAATACCATGGGAAGACTAAAAAGGATCCTGCAGTCAGAAAGCCGTTTGTAGTGAGAAAATCCAAAAATACCTGCAGCAGGCGCCAAATACTGAGGTGAGACCTGAGCTCAGGTCTGTGAATGTGACACTACTGGCTGAAGGCCATGAGTCTCTATTCCCTCGTGCTTCAGTTTGCCTGCTTTCCATGTGCTATAGAGACTAATGTTTATGGAGTGCCCTGAAGTGTAGCCTGTTAACCACTATTGCTTTCAGGATGTGAAAAACAGAGGATGAGAATTGAAAAGCTAGATGCAAAGGTCTTTTTTGTAGGATTTGAATGCATGCATTATATAAAGATGAAAAGCATTTAGAAGCTTTTTTGTGTGCTTTAATTATCCAATTTTTTTTGTTGGCAAAGTGAGTCTGGCATTATCACGAGAACTCAAAATACTGGAGATGCTTTTTTTGAGCTAACACCAGGAAAACCATGTCCTTAGTCTGTGAGCCTTTTTACTTCCAGATCCAGAATGGAGCAGCTGGGAACTTTCTGTGGAAATGAAAAGGGAAGAAGGGATCTTTTTGAATATCAATAGATAGTCTGATTAAGTGTTGGTAGAAATTCCAGATCGATAATCAGTTTTTGTCCTCTGCTTTTCATGTCATCTGCTTGTTGCAGATTACATGCCCTTGCCTGTTATGAGGAGCCACTTCACAGTGCAGTGATAAACAAGAGCATCTCTCAGTGGCTGCAAACCTTCCGCTGCTGTGAGAAAGCTCCACGTGGCCATTAGGTTTGATTTAGCATGCATACCTCCTCTGCCAATTTCACTGGATTTTAATTAGGAACAGACTCCATACACCTTTGCAACTGATGTATATCAGCATACAATTCAAGCTTGTTTGCATACTCTTTTTCCAGCAAAAGGACAGACACGACTCTTAGCTTTAAAGAGGGAAAAGAGAGGAACTAGGCAGCTGGAGGCATCGCTTCTGACTCGGAATAATAATATATCAGATTATTAAACAATTGAGTTACGCACAAGAAATATCTAACACAGATTTCATGAAGACAGATCATGTCTAATTTCTCTCTTTGTCAAGATAATTTTGCCTGTCAGATAAATGTGAACGACTGGCTATGACGACAGGTCTTCATGAAAGTGCAAAGAGAATTTTTCAGTGGCTCATTCTCAAACATATTTTTGGAGGGAAAAATGTCTCAGTACTCTATCCCAGATGAGTAGTAAGAGCTTGACTGAAGGAGTAAAGATAACTTTTATGGATGACACCTCGCTGGGAAGGGTTGCAGGGCTCCGGGATAAAACTACCTTTGAGAGTTATCTCACTGCCCTGCAGAAATTGTCTGAAATAAAAAAAGATGAAATACAGTAAAGATAAAAGCAAAGTACTGTACTTAAAAAGGAGAAATAAAATATTCTAAGATATGTAAGGGGGAATAATTAAGTAGCATGGGGAAGAAAATATTTGTCAATTTACATTATGCTGTAAATAGAGTGTTGATGTTCTGGCCTCTTCCTTTAGCCTAACATACTAAAGAGAGCAACCGCATGTATTATATATAATTTGCTCCAGCCAGTGCTAGCAGTGCCTCTCTTAGGTGTTATACTGGAGAAGAGAGGAAACGGAGAAAATGATGAAGATTTTCGAAAGGTGGGACCAGGTTAATCTAGCTTAAGTCTGGAAAAGAAAAGATGAGTGACAATGTTCAGTTATGTGAAATAGAAGACAGTGATTATTTTCCATGTTTGTGGCAGGCAGGGTAAGTAATGTGCTGAATTTCTCATTGAACTAGATCCAGGTTTAATAATAGAGAATCTTTCTAGCTGTAAGGGTGGAATTAGTATTGGACCAGCCAATGAGTTAACTTATGGGGCTTCCTTCCAAGGGCATCTTGAATGGGCTAGACTCACAGTTGTCAAAATGATGTAGATGAAGTATCTTTAAAGCCTTAGCATGTGTGGGGCTCTGTCTTAGCCGCAGGCATCCCTTAGGCCCCTGCTTTTGCTGGACTGTGTCTAGGTCTGGGAAGGCAATTTCTGTCTAAGTGCTGTAAATAGAGACAGTCTTGGGTGCTGTGTCAGGCCGTGTGTGGGTCTGCCCCTGGTCTGGAGAAAAAACAACGGCTGTAACAGGAACATCTGGACCCCCTTCTGATCTGGTATTTAATCAGAAATGCTGTATGTGGAGATAGAATAGAATATTTCAGGTGGAAAGGCCCTGTGACAATCACATAGTTCATCTGCCTGACCACTTCAGGGCTGACCAAAAGTTAAAACAAACTATTAAGGACATTGGTCAAATGCTCAGGGAATTGACCACCTCTCTAGCAAGCCTGTTCCAGTGCTTGGCCATCCTCTCAGTAAAGCAGTGCTTCCTAATGTCCAGTCTAAACTTCCCCTGGAACAGCTTTGAACCATTCCCACGTTGTCCTATCACTGGATACCAGGGAGAAGAGGTCAGCACCTCCCTCTCCATTTGTCCTCCTCAGGAAGCCGTAGAGACCCATGAGAGTAGTCCTCAGCCTCCTTTTCTCCAAACTAGACATCCCTTAGCTGCTTCTCATAGGACATACCTTCTACTCCTTTCACCAGCTTTCTTGGCCTCCTCCGGATGCATTTGAATACCTTAACATCCTTCTTAAATTGTAGGGCCCAGCACTGCTCAAGGTGAGGCTGCAGCAATGCTGAATACAGCAGGGTAATTGCTTCTTTCGACTGGCTGGTTGTGCTGTGTTTAATGTGCCCCAGGATGCATTTTACCCTCTTGGCTGCCAGGACATGCTACTGACTTGTACTGACCCCACTGTCAGCTAGATGGTGGTACTCGGGGAGGGTACAAATCTAAGTTTATGTGTATGTCTCGTGTTCTGGTTTAAGTTGGTCAGGAATATGCAACCATCCTCAGAACTTAAGCAGAAGAAAACCTAAAATTTACAAAAAGTATCACTGATAACTTAGATAAGCATCGATCCTCACAATGAACCAGTATTGAAATGGTATTCTTTGCTGGTTAGGATGCTCTTTGCTGCTACTTTGCCATCTGCCTTGAAATCCAAGATTTTACACTTCAGAACTTCTGTCACTAGCTGAATTAACTGAGATTTCCTGTCCATAATTCAGTGTATGTCCATTGTTGGAAATCCAGACAAACCTCTGCTTCTAAACCCAGCTGTACCAACAGCTGTTGTACTGCAACACAGAAATAATCCTATTTTAATGAACAGTAGAGCAATTTCTTTGTACAGAAATTCATTGAGTCTAGTTTGCATTATATTTTGGCATCCTTCAGGATTAAAGACACACACTGTGAGTACGCCTATCATAAAGAAATGAAATCACAGGATCACAGAATGGTGGAGGTTGGCAGGAAGCTCTGGGGCTCATCCAGTCCAACCCTCATTTCTAAGGCAGGGTCACTTGGAGCAGGCTGCACAGGAACACATCCAGGTGGGTTTTGAATATCTCCAGAGCAGGAGAATCTACACCCACTCTGGACAGCCTGGTGCAGTGCTCCATCTCCCTCAAAGTAAGGTAGTTTTTCCTCATGTTGAGGTGGAACTTTCTGTGTTCCAGTTTATGCCCATTGGCCCTTGTTCTCTTGTAGGACATCACTGAAAAGCAACTCACATCCTCTTGAAAACCCACCCTTTAGATATTTATAAGCACTGAAAAGTTCCCCTCTCAGTCCCCTTCTCCAGGCTAAACAGACTCGGGTCACTCAGCCATTCTTTATAAGACAGCTGTTCTGATCCTCTCCACATCTCCATAGTATCCTTTGGAATCTCCATTATCTTCTTGTCCAACTTCTTGAGCTGGTGAGCCCAGAACTGGACGCAGGACTCCAAATATGACCACACTTGGAAGTGCTTGGTGTAATGTATCAGTGGTGCTTTATCCAAGAAGAATGCATAGAAATGTCAAATGAATGACTCTGGTTTTATCTACTAAGCCTTTTTTATTTTGTTTTAGCACCGTTGTGCCTTGAGCCTTTGTCACGTTCAAGGTGAAATCCTCACTTGCACAGCAGAGGAGCAACAGCAAATCTGCCCACCCACATACAGCCCCAGAGAAGGCATTTTCGGTTTTATACCCGTAGCAATCCCCTTCAGAGGTATGCTTCTTCACATGATAAAGATTAGGAACATAATAAGATGCTTGGAAAGAATTAATTCCAGTGAAATGGATTGAGCTGTTTAGTTTCTTTATTTGTAGGATCTCCTTGTGAATTCTGCTGTGCAGCAGAGGAAAACAATCTTCCTCTGTTCAGTCTAATTCTTAACTGTGATTGGTATTTTGCAGATACTGAGCTGCATCCTTCCCAAGGCCCTCACTGAAACAATCTGTTGACAAAGACAAGTGGCTTCAAGAGATTTCCTGAGCCACAAGGATGAATTGTGACTGTGAGCCACAAGAACCTGACTCACTCTTCCAGAGGTGTTTCCTGGCAATTACATCCGCTGTCAATGGATGTCAATCTGAAGCTATGCCAGGATTATGTATTTGTGTATGATTACTGTTCTGAGAAGTAGTATATTTTGATTTGCACTTACCAGCTACTGCTGCTAGCAGTTTTCATGCAGATTGTTGTCTTTACTCTGTGCAATTCCAATGAGATAACACAGCTGTCAAGCAGAGCAGAATTTGGCACACCATGTTGACCAAGCTTTATTCTAAGCTTTCCCCATGTGCCATCTTACTGTGGTGTCTTCACATCACAAACATGGTTGTCATTAGCTGAATGTGATTGTTTGGTGCACAAACATATGTGAACGCAGTACCTCAATAAAATCTGGCCTTTGTTTGTGTTGTATCATTTCCCCTCACCTTTGTTTACTCAGAAAATTGTCACGGATCTTAAAATTATTTTGATGGGAGAATTTTCCAACAAAAAAGTGAAGCTGGTAAAAAGTGAATTTTTGTAGGGAAGTTTTGATTTCAATAGCTGTTTTCACAGGAAACTGTAAACTCTGAAATAAATTGAAACAAACATTCGCAGATGTTTAACAGATTCTACATCAAAATATGTAGGGATATTTATTTTGAAGCAAACTTAACTCCACTGGTGTTCCAGGTTGGACTACTAATTTGTGAAGTGCTGAACCTCCTTCAGATAATCAAAGAGTTCTAATTGCACATTTTATTTCCCCAGAAGTCTTAGGAACAACCAACATAATCTTTCCTGTCGTATTTGAGTTTTCAAGTCTTTCAAGCTTTCAGGCTCCGAAACATGAATATAAATTATGATTTCTTTTTATGTTGTGAGAGTTCTTTAAGTTCAGTGATCAAAAGAACTACTAAAATATTTAACCGTGCTGTTTATGAGAAGGCAGTAGAGAGATGATATCTTCCATTTGCAGATGAAGCATGAAATATTTACCTACCCTATCAGTTCTGTCTTCAAATTCAACTTTTTAAGAACAGATCATTGTCTGGTGCTTGAGAGTGATATCTTTGTGCCTGGTAGTGCCTGAAATTTAAACTTCCTCACAGCTAAGCAGTGTTATACACCAAAACCTCCCAAATGTTCCAGTTTCTACATTAATTGTGTGAAACAGTACAGCAGTGCTACTGAAAGAGATAGAAAATGTAGTGTATGTTCCCTCTATAACTGTTCGCCTATACTATCTCACTAACCTGGCATTTGCTACTGTGGAGTTACAGAAAATTAAAACCATGTTGGATCTATCAAGAAAATATTCTTATAACACAGAACATAAATCTGATCTTCCAGTCTCAACTTTGTCACAGAGGTACTGTGACAAAGGATGAGGAAGAGGCTGAGGTACTTAATGCCTTCTTTGCCTCAGTCTTTAATTGTAAAGAAAGTTGTTCCATCTGTGTACAAACCCAGGAGCAAGAGATGCAAAATGAGGCTCCCATGGTCCAAGAGGAGATGCTCAGAGCCTTGCTTGCCCAACTAGACACCCACAAGTCTATGGGGCTGGGTGCAATTCACCCTAGCGTATTGAAGGAGCTGGCAGATGTACTGGCCAAACCCCTTTCCATCATCTTCCAACAGTCCTGGAAGACTGGGGAGGTTCCACTGGACTAGAGGCTGATGTTGTGCCTATCTACAAGAAGGGTCTCAGGGAGGATCCAGGGAACTACAGGCCAGTCAGTCTGGCCTCAGTGACAGGGAAAGTCATGGAACAGGTGATCTTGAGTGCTATCATGAAGCAAATGCAAGAGAATCAGGTGATCAGGCCCAGTCAATATGGGTTCACAAAGGGCAGGTCTTGCCAAACTAACCTGATCGCCTTCTATGACAAAGTGACTCGGCTGCTGGATGAGGGAAAGGCTGTGGATGTTGTCTTTCTGGACTTCAGCAAAGCCTTTGACACAGTTTCTCACATCATTCTGCCACGGAAACTGTCAGCCTCTGGCCTGGACAGACGCACACTCTCCTGGATGGAAAACTGTCTGGATGGCTGGGCCCAGAGAGTGGTGGGAAATGGTGTTAAATCCAGCTGGAGGCCAGTTACAAGTGGGGTTCCCCAGGGCTCAGTGCTAGGCCCAACCCTGTT
Source organism: Coccyzus lansbergi (assembly GCA_033558105.1). Taxonomy (NCBI): domain Eukaryota; kingdom Metazoa; phylum Chordata; class Aves; order Cuculiformes; family Coccyzidae; genus Coccyzus; species Coccyzus lansbergi. Next base: position 56,488 of record JAUMJK010000484.1, read on the forward strand.
CAATGTCTTTATCAATGACTTGGATGAAGGCATTGAGTGCACCCTTAGCAAGTTTGTGGACGACACTAAGCTGGGTGGAAGTGTTGATTAGCTGGACGGTAGGGAGGCTCTGGAAAGGGATCTGAACAGGATGGACTGCTGGGCTGAGTCCAATGGGATGAGGTTTAACACTGCCAAATGCCGGGTCCTGCACTTGGGGCACAACAACCCTATGCCAATGGCATCTTGGCTTGGATCAGAAATGGTGTGACCAGCGGGTCTAGGGAGGTTATTCTCCCTCTGTACTCAGCACTGGTGAGACCGCTCCTCAAATCCCATGTTCAGTTCTGGACCCCTCACCACAAGAAGGATGTTGAGGCTTTGGACCGAGTCCAGAAAAGAGCAACGGAGCTGGTGAAGGGGCTGGAGAACAGAACCTATGAGGAACGGCTGAGAGAGCTGGAGGTGTTTAGCCTGGAGAAGAGGAGGCTGAGAGGAGACCTCCTTGCTCTCTACAACTACCTGAAAGGAGGTTGTGGAGAAGAGGGAGCTGGCCTCTTCTCCCAAGTGACAGGGGACAGGACAAGAGGGAATGGCCTCAAGCTCCACCAGGGCAGGTTTAGTCTGGATATTAGGAAAACATTTTTCACAGAAAGGGTCAATGGAAATTGGAACAGGCTGCCTAGGGAGGTGGTTGATTCACCTTCCCTGGAGGCGTTTAAGGCACTGATGGTTCTATCTTGAGTGCTGAAGATAAAATATCTTTATTTTTGCCTCTTGGGCAATATGTAAATGTTTGATTCCTCAAGTCATGAGGCTGTTTTCCCCTCAGTTATTGGACTAAAAAAAAAAAAGCTTCCAATCCTTTGCCTCCATTCAGTGACCTTCTATATTTTCTGGGTAACAAAATCCATTTCTTTGCCCTTTTAGCCAGTTATTTTGTAATTGAGGGTTATGAAAAAGTACCTCCCACATAGGTTTGATTAGAGGATTCAGTATGCTGCCTGTAACAGCTTTCAAACATATTGTGCAGTCACAGCAAGGGTATGACTGTGCTTAATGGACATAATAATTCTTAATGTACTTGTTAGGCATAGCCCTAATTTTTGCTCTGGTAACATTTTAAACTTAAGTTGTTTAAATGACTGTAGTAAAGCAAACTCGGGGCTATTCTGCTACCCATCAGCCGTACCAAAGCAAATAAAACTCACAGAAGTTGCTATGATAATTTTTTTATTTTTTTTAATGTTGGGGAACTTTTCTAATCATAAGGAAAAACCAGAAATGGTAGAAGAATCATGTAATAGCATGCGATAGGTGTCATGGACTGTGACATATAGAAAATGTGCTTTGTCTCTGTACATTTATAGATCTCAGCAGAGTGGTACAAGCAGTAGCCTCTAATTGATTTCACTGGGAGTGGGCTGGCTGGGTCCTACTGGGATTTCTGGAACTGGCTGTATCTTTCTTTGGAGTCACACTAGCAGTGTACTCCAAAGTGATCTACCCTTCTCATCCCTATGAGTCACTGTTTCAATAATATCTGTTTTAATTGTTTTCCTAAAATGACACATGTTAGAGATCCTCAGGATTGTTTGATCCTTTAAGCTCTGGAAAACATGAGATAAGAAAAGCATAAAGATTCAGCTACTTCCTAAGAATATGAATGAGAAGATTTTAAGTCTTCCTCTGTTAACCTGAAGCTCGCAGAAATCTTGTCTCTCTTAGTTTGAGGTAAAGAATTTAAAATATGGTCTTAGATTTAGAAGAGATCATAGGCATAAGGTCAGAGGAGTGGTCAGTTAGGGTATGTTTGTGGAAGATACTTGTTCTTTTCTTAGCCATTTGTTTAGAAAATTAGAAAGTTAAGAAAAAAATAATTAGACTTAATATTTTAACAGGTATTGAATAGTTGGATAAAGATCCATTAATGTATTGCATTAAAAGCAGAAAATGAGAGAATTCTGCAATGGACTAATTTTTGGAAAGTCAATTCTTACTCACGTGAAGCTGTTTCTGGTTGAACAAATGAGATCTCTGCTACGCTGAGAAACTGAAAAAAATTGAAAACCTGATCTGAACAACCACCAACACCAGGATCTGTCCAAGTTCCCAGCTACCATTTATTTCTGGAGTAGAACTTTGGAAACTGGGTGCTGGTTTCAAGTGGTTGGCCATATTATTGCAATTAGCTTCCCTTTTGTGTCATCCTCTTGCTCCTTAGTGACCATGAGAGTGTGGTCTACAGGAAGAGATAATTGACTTATATGTATATGTTTGTGTGTCCATATAGCACATTTGTATAAAATGCCTTTGTATGTGAAGAATCTATCCAGGTATCTCTGTATCCATAATTCTGAACACTACACTAAAATTTAGATTTTAGATGTGTTATACACTTGCTACTTAAAACCATCTTGTTAGTCTTCTCCATTTCTTTTATGCTTTTTTCCAATCCGCATCCTTTAGAAAAACTACTGAAGATCCTGGCTGTATATACAGAGGAGTTCATTTTGATGACAACAGTAACACGAGCATTAAGAAAAGTGTTGAAGAGCCTAAAACTCTTTGCTGTGTATACAGATTTTGATGCCAACAGCAACACAAAATGCTGAAATTGATTAGTGGAAACAGTACAAGTGCAAATAGCTGCAAATAAACACCTTTTTTGCAGTTGATGTTTCAGGGCTCTCTAGCTGAGGAGTATCTTATGAAACCACAGATTCCCTTTTTCCCTTCTTAAAAGAATCTGGTAGCAATTGTGCGTGTGTGTATGTGACTGTTTTTAACATTAAAGACCATTCTTTTTCTCTCTGCTTCATCCAGTGTATTGAGTGTTACACCAGCTGGGCTAAGCACTGTCACCTGTAGGTTTAGGGAGAAAATAGTTGTTCAGGCTTTTGTTGGCTGGGGATAGACTTCTGCACGTGGGATGGAGGTGTTGATGGGACAGCATCCTGAGCCTCCTCAGCTCCCATTCAGGCAAAATCAGTATTGACTCCAGAAGAATGTGCAGAAGCAAGACTCAGGGTTTGTCCCTAGAATTAGAGGGAAGCAGCAGGGGAGAGCAGACAGCTGGCTGATGAACATTGTATGTTGTCAATTCACATTTACTATGATGATCTGGATTTCACAGGTTACACTTTTCAAACAGTCCTTTGCTATTATCTCTGCTTCTGTGTTTTCCCTCTTCTTTCACATAATATGTAGCACATGGAAACAATTCAGATGATCATGTAGGGTCAAGAGAACACCAAAATGAGTTGGCAGGTGGCTTTCAAATAGCCAAGAGACTGGAATTCATCTGGGAAATCAGAAAAACCTTGTGGAAAACAGGCCTCTGGTCATAACCTGCCCAAAGTTGTGACTTACCCCTGGGAAAAGAGTGAGATGTTGCTTTTGCTGCTGCTGATCGACTACTTGGTTCTGCAAACAAATGTAAGGTAAGTGCATTTCCCTTAATGAATGTTCTGCAAAATGGAATCAGTATTTTTTTTTAAATGCATCAACCACAGAAATTTCAGTAAATTGAGTCTACTCTTTTTACAATGCTGAATTAAAATGTCAAACTAGCGCAACTCAATTACAGGAGGGAAAATAAAGCAACATGTTGAATACCATTAAGTTATTTATTGAATGCTTCAAATTGCCAATGCCATAAATACCTGTGGGAATCAAGAACAGACAAAAGCTGGTGAAAATTGACTTAAAGCAACTTGTTTGCATGGTTTTAAAATTTAATTTTTCACCCCACCTGAACTTTATAGACTGATTGCATCTTCCAAACTGTTACTAAAGAGATTTTTTGAAGTGCAAAGAAGTGAAGGAAGAAAAAGAAATAATCAGGATCATGCATTTGGATTTTTAAAAAAAGATAAAGGAACCTTTTTTTCCATGCAATATTGTTTTGCATTTTGCCATTCTTAAAAAAGATCAGTCACCCTAAAATCCTTTCTACGGAAGAGACAATATTGCAGCTGAAATTTTTGCATTTTTCAGGAGAGATGAGTGCCTTATTCTGCATTTTAATGATGCTGAGAGATAAGGTGCAGTGACTTTAATGCAACGTGAGGTTGCATCTGAGTGCTTTGCATTGAATGAAAAGCCAAGTATTTCCAGTGAAATGAATAGCTTTATTTCTGACTAAGGCAACAAGTTCAGAATCTCTCCACAATTAATGGGAAACATTAAATAGCTCAAGATATACGTTTAATATACATGCAATGCATTTTTAAAAAAGTAATAATAACAATTTGACCCAGAGTTGTGAAATCAACAGTTGGTTACTGGCTCTAATCACTACATGTACAATCACCTCTGTCTAGTATGAGTCTTTTGAAGGGCAAGTTACTAGATCCTGTAATTTGTGAATATTTTTTATTTTCTCAATTGCCATGGGAAAGTGGGAGCTTGGAAAGCAAAGATCATGAGGGCTAGTTAAATCTTTTGAAGAGCTGTGTAAAGTAGTGCGTGTCCTACAGATCCTACCTCTGTGCCTGAGGATGAACATATCAAGCCTGAGCACAGGCTGGTGGTAAAGCTGATACAACACCACTGTGGTTGGTCTATCATTTTAAAGATGTATATAATATCATGACATTTCCATATCATACGCATATCATGCTCCATTTGGGGCTGTTGTTGTGCTTTGCCTTGGTCTTGCTGAGCCTTGGCTTTCATTCTTTCCTCTTCTCTCCCCAGGGCTGTACTGGTGCCCTGTATGATAACTCCACTCCAGCGGGAGAGGGACTGGAGGTAAACAGTACTTTACACTGCTGGGAGTACACAGTTCTTATCCCACAAGAACCAAGCTGTTGAACTCGGCCCCTAGCAGGATACAATCCACTCAGATTCCTTTCTGGCAGGTCTTGAGTTTCAATCATGTCCAGGCAACATTTTGTCATTCTGGTTATACAGAGGGAAAAAGCCAGAATTCACTCAGGGTGATTTTATAGCAGATAGAGTTTGTAAGGTACAGTCTCCAACATGTTAAGTGACTTGACTTCTCATTCAATAGATGGAGACTTGAGAGCACTCAGCCCTTTCAAGGATGGAGATTGAAATGCTGCCTCCTGCACAGAATTGCCTTTACCCATGTTGCATTCATGCTGAGAAAATGTGGAGGTACACGCACCTAAGCCAAGACATTAGGGATTTTCATTTTGTGAATAACAATAACAGCATGCACAAATTTTGTCATCTCCTTTCTTTCCAGGTAAGAAATCTGAGAGTTCAATTTGAGAATGTTAAAACTTGATTCCTGACAATCCCCACCATATTTGATTGCATAACATGTAATTTTCTCTATCTGATGCAGAGTAATTGCTCATAAGGTAGACCAAAGCATGTCTGTCCCTTTCAATTGCTGCAAAACTGGGACTGGAAGAAATTCTCACCGTAAACCAAATCCTTTCTCAAAGCTTAACCTTCCACCTACGAAGTGTTAAAAGAGAACTTCAGGTGCAGGAACCTTAACCTCTCAGATGATGTAAATATAAAACCAGCAACACAGCCCCATCTCCAGTGTTAAGGTAACAAGTACAAAGGACTATGAGGAAAATAAGTAGCTGAAAATATTCAAGTGACCAGGACTTTGAGTGGTAGAACCTAGTGTTCAGCCATCTGAGATACACAGGCTGCCGTAGGAGACCTTGTAGCTTGGAAGAAGCAGATTATTTGGAAATGTATCCAGCCAGGAAGGGCTTGTAGAGAGTGGAAATGCTGGCACACTGTATCTGGCAGGTGATCATAGAATGTTTTCAAGTGTATTAACTGCATTTTCTGAAGATCAGATCATTTGGGGGCAGGGTGTGGGGAATGAGTCTGGGTCACTCATGGGAAAGCAGTGTGAAAATTGGGGTTACTGACAGCAATTTGACCTGGGCAAGGGCAGGGAGGTGAAAGGGAGGTGGAGGAGGATGGACCTGGCATTCTGGAACTGCAGGGAAAATCGCCAATTATTATACCCTTTCCCCTGACTCCACTTTTCATTTATGAGTGGTGATTCGCCATTTTCTCTTACTATTCTTTCTTCTGTGTAGGGATTTAAAGCACTCAGTCAGTATGGAAAATACCTTGTACATAAACGTCATCTGCTCTGTGGAGAAAAAAAGAAACAAATCATAAAGTTCAACAAATTCATGCTGGCCTTACTAGTGAGTAACATACAAGTGATGTCCTTCAAGTTTCGATGAGGTTTGGGTTTAAGGTTATGGCTCTGACTCTGCACTTCGCTGCTGATTAACACCTAAATGGGCAGCAGTTGGAGTAAAGATCTCTCCAACACTTCACAACTGGTCAGTGTGTTCCACTTGAGAAAAACAGTGTTCTTTGCAGGTTATCCACAGGTGATGTTTCTTATTTGTCAGCATGGCAACAGTAAGTGGTATGAGAACCTTAAAGGTCCTCAGTGGAAGCAGTAACATTGCAATAAGGTCATTTTCTGACTTATTTTGAAGTCCGCTATTAAATAATAATAAAAAAAGAAGTGGTAAAGTGGTTGCACTGAGCAGTCACTCTGTAGTGTTAGACAGGGGTTATAGCATAATACTTTAACTTATCACTTAACTGTTGATTATGAGCCAGCCAAAAAAAAAAAATCATCAGAAAACATGATGTCTTTTGCAGCCACTTGTATGTCTTTTTGGAATAGCATGAGGAAGCACAAAGCATCCCAGGACAGAGAATAATGGAAGTGCAGAATTCTATTTCAGTGATACAATGGGACTAAATTAAATCCAGAAGTTACATTTGGGGAATTCAAACACCCACAGAGGGAATTCACTGGCAGGTCACTGGTCTATATCTGAATGGTGCTCAGTGTCCAAAGCTAATCCCACACAGTAACTCACAGGAAAAGGGAAACAGAGGAACAGCAAGTGTGTGCAGTAGGAAAGGATAGAGATAGAAAGGACTCTTATGGCAACATATATTGGGTAACAGAAAGCCTGTGGAAAGCATTGGTCTCTCTGGTCATTTCCACCAGAGATAAAATCTGTAAAATCATGTTGATACATCCTGTTGAGGGCACTAGGCAATAGAGAGTCAGGTCCAGTATATCATCATCTGCAAAAAATTATGTGGTTCAGGCTTATCCAGGACAAAGCTGTGAGGTGCAATGCCAGGGGGCACCAACTGTTTTCTTGTGCTGTTTAAAAAGCTCATGAACAAAGAGGAAAAGAAGGACTAGGTGAGATAAAACGTTTCTCCAGCCAGGGCCTCTTGATCCATAAGGGATGCAGATGTGCTCTGGTAGCAAAAGAATTCAGAGGAGGTTGCTTTCATGTTATCTTTCTGCAACTGCCAGATCTGATGCTATCATACTCAGCAATGCTTGCATTACAGTCTGATTTTAATGGCAGATCACATAACAGCATGACATATTGTCAAATATTCACATCCAAACACTCACACACTCTGTACTTTTTCTATGGTCTAATGTGGCAACAGAAAAGCAAGAGAAAGATTTTTGGGAAAGTTATTTTCTGCCTTACAGACTTCAAATTCTCCCTTGCTTCTGCCTCAGGAGGGGACAGTGTGTAGGTTTCGTCTCACAGCATAAGGTGATTCAGGGGAAAGTACTTGGAGTTTTGGCCTCTGGCTCATACCTCCCTTAACGTTTACACTTTTCCAATTTACCCTTCCTTTTCAGGAGCACTAGAATTAGTTCAGTACCTAGAACTCTAGGGTTTGAGTGGAAAAATGGTAGGCTAATACTTGGTAACTTTTGGAATTTAAGCTCTTCTGAGTTTTTTTAAGGTACTTCTTGAAAGTGATTTGGAGGAATATTTTAACAAATGTTTAGGAAACACACAGGCTTTCCAGTCTAATGACTAGGAAGAATATGAACCTACACTGTGAAAGACTTAACAGCTGTTTATAGAAGAAGTTTCTAGGCGGTAAGAATGCTGAACATGCTTAAGAAAGGAACTGGAAGGAAAAAGGAGCATACATTTCTATGGCACTTAAGAAACAGACTTAACACATTGTTAAACTTAATTGAGCCCGAGAACTAGGTCAATGCTTATCCATTATTTTGTGCTAATGAGAAGCATAAGTTTAAAAAGAACAGCATCTCTTCATAAAGCAAAAATATCATTACAGTCATTGTTTCTTATTTTAGCATAAAGAAATGTAGTAGCTTCATGCTGCAATTATTAGAAGCAATTTAAATGCCATCTTGTTTCTCTATTAGAACATAATTAATACATGTCTACTGTTCTAAGAATGTCGTTGGATCTTGTACTAATTTCATTTTCCAAACACAAAACCATAGAAACCTTCAAACCGTAAGTAGCCACTCAGTGAAAGCAGTTTTACAGAATATTGCTTGTTTACATGGAAGTGATAACTTCTTGCCTCACTGTTTCTGCTGCAACTGCAGTTCCCAGGAGCTCTGAGTGTTATATTCTGAAGGCAGAGTGCCATTAGATGTGATTGTAAGCATTGTAGGCATTTCTCAGACTTCTACTGGCTATATTGATTCTGTGCCCACTCCTGCACGTCAGAATCCTCTGCTCCATGAGGAGAAACTGAGCTTCACAGCTAATGGCCTCGAAGCATGGAGAAGGATCCCCAGCATCAGGGCAGCTTGGTACAATAGCTGTGGATAGGTAGCACAGAAAAAAATTACACACAAAATGCACATAGTGGGTATCTAATCAGGAACTTAACTGGACAGAAGGTTGGAGAAGGGCCATAGCTGCAGGTTCCACTTTGTTTCTGGTGCCTCCCTTTCTGGTGCCTGTCTGCATCCTTGGCAGATGATGTTTGTAAAACTGGATCTCTGGTTAATGCTCAATAAGCAGGTCACTACTGCCAGAGATAAGGCAAAGTGGTGTAGCAGCAGGGAGCAGCTCTTCCCCAAACAGCAGCGGCACATTCCAGACAGTCGTGGCTTTGCTGCCTAGTGTGACAAGCCGAGACTTGGACCCTCACTGAATATATTCAGACATTTTTCTGTGTACTGAGGCTGAACGGTATACTAAAAGATTAAAAGGCAAGCATCGCATTCCCCAGCCAAATTAATTTCCTCTATATTCCTAAGCATTTTTCTGCAGCAAAACGTAATGAGAAATACTTGGCTATTGATATTTTCAGCTACATCTATTCAGTCTTTCAGAACCAAAGGGTTCAGCTGGATGCTAGACTATCAGAGTGAAAGCCTCCTCATCCGTTAGTGCTCTCAGACCAGCTATGCGGGGATTCTGCTTCCATGGGGAGCTTCTGTAATATCCGTCAAGCATTTTTTCAAGTCTGTGTTTAAACTCCTAGAAAAATACACACTTGACTCACTCTTGGAAGATGCTGCATAGCTCTGAGGCCCCTGCTTGGTATCTGTGATCCAAGAGTGTTTTTGTCAAGTCACAACTGCAAGCAGAAGGTGCCCGATACTGCCCTTGTCTGCACCGGTTAGCCTTGGTTCTTTCAGAGCCCCTGATATGAATGGCTCTAAACAATATCAGAATTAGCCTTTGAGTCTTAACTAAGCATTGTGATCCTTCTGAATTAGCCACTTTTCTCTTTTCTATGCTTTATTTTCTAAAATTCAATTTATATTTAATTATTTGCACTGCAGATATGTGTTGAGATCTGGGCCAGAATGTCTGCTCATTTGTGCTTAAGTGCTGTATAGTCCTACTCCATTCCTCAGCCCTTCCAGTGTGTTACAAGAGTGCATAGAGAAAGGACTGTGAGTTTTTAATAAATCCACTGAGTAAGGACTTTTTCTGGGAGAGGGGAAAAGGAATCACTGAACTACTTCTATACAAAGGAATAATGTTTTTGTCACCAGTGTTTACTGCGTCTACTGCTTTCGAAGTACCAAAGTCCCATTATTTACAGGAAATGTAGAATTTTAGTAATACTCTTTTCATTCAGAACTTCTTATTCATCCAAGGACATGCCAAGTACCTACATAGAAGCATTCAAATGATACATGTGAACATACAGAAGAATGGGTCCACCTTTACATTAACAACAGTATGTGAGTATTTTGCTGCAGTTTCTTACCGACACAAACTTCTTCAAGACTTATCTACATCGGTAACAGAAAGGTGGGAAGTTAGAGGAAGATAAGGCTCCTCTAGTAGGTTGAAAAAAAAAATTAGATGTCAACACTTTTGAAAGGTACATACATTGCTTTTGTGCCAGTGAAACAGAAGTGAGTGCTCCTGGGTATGCTGTAATGGTAATGTTTAGTAGTCAAGTATTGTCTGTTCTAGAGTGCTTTGCGTCTAAACCCAGTTATGGTTGCTAAGTGACCGCATCTAATTGACTCTCATAACTTTGGCTAAGCCAAGCATTTAAAAACAAGAAAGGGAAATGCCAAGGACAATGGTCTCCTGCTGTCCATATAATGAACCAGGTTTGGTACTATTCTGTTTTCTGGAGCAGACAACGGTATTTGTTTGCTGTTCTTTTCCAGTAACTTTAATATTCCCAGGAGTATTGTTGAGAATTACATTAATTGCTATGGTAATCATAACTGGAAGCAATTACTTTCAGCAAATAGCAATTACTTCATCTTCACAAATTTGTTTGTGACCACATTGGCCTTAATCCCATGTTTATAATAAATATTTTTCTGGAAACTGTAAAAGAATAGATGTTGCTTGGGTTTTTTTGGTGAGAAGGAGTTACAAATCTGTGTGCCAGGATCTTTCCCCCTGCCAAATTCCATGGACACAAACAGTTATTTTAAAATCTCATTATTTTCATGAATATCACATCGTATAGTCAAGGGTGACTTAGGACTGCTTTTTATTTGTGATTGGTAGCTTGGGGTAGGCAAAAGCGTAAAATATGAGGCAATGGGAACAGGCTTGAATCCATGTTAAAACTGGAATTGGCTTGGTTTCACTTGTGATTATCCACTATGCTGCTGTTGCTTTTCTATCTAGGAACTTTACAGAAGTTACCTATTTGAATACTAATTTAGGAGAAAATCTTAGGAGGAAACATTACAGGGCAAAACTGTTTGCTGTGTCAGTAAGATTGCTGCTATGCAAACTGATCAAATACCATGGCATTAGCCGTACTGGAATGTTATATGGTGGCTCACAAAGATGTTAAATGATAACTGAAGATCCTATTCTTTAATAGCATACATAAAAGCTTTCCCCTCTTTTCGTTTTGGTTTTTAAACAGGGCTTATATTTTTCCTGATACTACTTAATAAACAGCTTTTTTTAATCTGCAGTGCCTGAACTAGATTGAAAATCTTCATTTACAAACAACTACAACAGTGTTTGGCGATTCACAGCAGTGTTCCTCAACATCGCTAATATTCATTAAACCTGGCAGAATGAGAAATCCCTAAACTACTAATTACCAAGATGCTGTGCTCTTCACATAAGTAAACTGGAAAACATTTTGTCCTTTTTTCGTACCAGGAAAGATGGATGATATTTTTTTCTCTGTTTGTGCTCTCCCATGCAAGACCGGCACTAGGAAACACTTAGAGTACTGCTAGCAAGGGACACTTTCATCTAGCCATGATGAAAGTGTAGATGAAGGATCGATAAGAATTGATGCCCTGTTTTCTTCCAGCTTCTGTGTTCTTCAGGGACTCCAGAGAAGTACAATCCATAGCTGGAGGATGGAGTCAGCACAGCAGGCTAAGAAAATGCCAGCGAGCTCCCACTAAGTTGGCTCACCAAAATCTTCTGAATCTACTCAGTAGCCCAGGTTCTCTTTGCCATGACACAGGTACATCCCAAATCTGTAAGCTGTGCTTCATCCCTGTGGCAACTGTATATTCTATAGAGAAAGAGCTCTACGATTTTAAATAATATTGATGTTTTTCACTGCTACTTATTTCTAACACAATGATTTATTGTCCTGGGCCTGATAGCCAGAATAAGTAGATTCCCTGTGGGTTTGGTAGCTGAGAACATTTTCTGAGCTCTGAACAGCACAACACAGGAGCAGACTGTCAAAGCCTAATTTGCTTTTAATCTCAGCTTCACTCTGTGTGCCAGCAATTTGGAAGAATAATTGGCATTACCTTGATATCTAACAGTCTGCCTACACATTTTTATAAGCAGACATGATCTCACTCTGTGCATACTAGGAAAGTATAATCACCAAACAATGGGTTAGCAAAGCCCTAACTCTGTGCTGATATCTGCATTTGCTCAGCTCAGGACTATGTTGTCATAGCCATACGGCTCACAGCCAGCCTGAAACACAGGCTGGGAGAGCTGAGAGAACTGGAGAAGAGAAAAGAAAGATGGGTCAATTTCAAGGAAGTTGAAGTGAGGCTTATAAAAGAGACCATAGTCTACCTCTACCACAAAACCATGGGAATTAAGCGCTTTGTTGCACCTCCAGATACCTGAATGTAATTTAAAATCTCACTTAATATGAATTAATGCAAGAGGAGACAGAATTCATCTTGCTAGGTGCTTTCTTTAAATGAAATATAACATTATTAAACATACCAATTATCAGACAAACTGTATTGTAACTCCCTTAGCACAATTGCAGAACACAGTCCTAATGGTTTGGTATTTGGGGGAGTACAATGCTGCAAGTTTGGGCACCATGTGATTTTCAATTGATATACAAAAAGCACATGAACTGCTGGGGTATGCATGTTGTCTCCCAACGCCCGCTTTTCAAACAGAAGTTAATTTTTATCAGTCTTGTTTATGTGGCTCAGAATGGTAAAAGACTGAAATAAAACAGATTTTCCAACAAAAGCATATCATTAAAACCTGACTGTTAGACACTAAAGAATTCCCCAGTGGCTAAATGAAAACTGAAGAGTGTTGAGGGATATTAGTGACATACCAAGTTGTATCTGGCTCCCAAATTCACAGAATCATTTAGGTTGGAAAAGACCTTTAAGGTTATCAAGTCCAGTTCAGAAAAATTAGATTTACTTAAGAAAAAAAATGCCTCATTCAAGTAAAATTATAAAAGATTAGAGTGATGTGAATTCATGGGGAATGTGAAGGACAACTGAGAGTATGAATTAATGTGCAATATGGATATGGAAATAATGAAAACCAAATTGTTCAACAGAAGTGTACAAATGTTGAGGTTTTTTAACTCTTTTCAGACAATTAATAAATCAGATAATCTCTCCATTTTACCTCTCATGAAAAAGCTGAGAAGATCCCATTCTAATGTGCCAGAGGATTGCAAGAGAAGGTGCCTAAGTGTGAATCCTGGGTACTGCCACTGCCTCACGCACACTTACCACTGACAACTGCTCTCCAGTTACCTCCCTGAATACACCAGGCCTCTGGCTCTTCCTACCTAAATTCTCTAGTTTTGCTGGGATTTCTAATCACCACTGCGGACTTGATCACCAGCATGAAATAAAGAACTTGAAGCACAAACAATGGGTAAGATACTGTACCTAGTACCGCAGGGCAGGTCACAGAGAAGGTTACTTTATTCCTGAATTTATAACATTAGCTCTAATTATTAGGATTTTAATGTATCTGCCAGATTACATAAAGGACCATGTGTAGTCCTCCTATAGTACTGAACCAGCAGCCTCTGATAACACTGGGCACAAAATTCTTATCCTCTCAAGGAAAGGCACGAGTAAGCTTCTAATACTGGGTGATGAGTTATATTCACAGGAACTAATATTTGTCTACAATCCTTTCAGATTATCCAGAACCTTCCTAGAAAGAGAAGAAAGCATATAATTTCAGTAGCCTGTCTAAATAATAATGAAGTAGATTATCCTTTGAACAAACTACTGGTCCTTAATGTGTACAGGTATATTTTGGGAATACGGGAATTTAAAAAATTCTTGCTAAGTGTGTGTCAAGACTCTACAAAAGTGATTTCATCTTTATTTTATGCAATGCAAATGTATTTCACTTTTGCCATTCATATTCCCTGTTCAAGTGAATAAAAAAAAAATCTTAGACTTTTTAAAATGACAGTATTAACATGAAGAACAATAGGCAACTTTCTTTTGTCATCATGGGAAAGCTGCAATAATAATTTCTTTAAGGAAAAGATGTAAATGCCATAAATCTAAATTACTAGGGAGCATATGAGGAGGCTAGTCTACAAATAATTTATTATTATAAAATAAAAGCATCCTTTTATGCATATGAGCATTAGTGACACTGGGGTAGTTGATTTCACATTAAGAAGCTTAAGAACTAAGTTCAGTATTCCAGTTTCTTTAGCATGACCTTCAAGACTTTTAATTATTTCATCATGTCCATGTAGTAACCTCATTATACAAACCTGCTCCCAGCCTCTTCTGGAAATCCTTCTTTTGTGCCAGCTGCAGCACTTAGGCAATGCGTCCTCCTGCCCTTCAACCACAGCCCGATGGTTTCTAGCACCAATTACCTACTCTTTTAAAGCACTTTGAGTGCTTTTTACATTAGTGCCAAGGTTGGGTAAGATGATTACTAGATGCTTTGGCATGGTTTGTCTGCCAGGAGCTTGCACTCACCTCGGAGGAGACCCCTCTACAAGAGCTACATTGGTAGTCTCCTGCTCAACTGTGTTTGTCCATAGACTTGTCAATCCAGTTTTTCATAATCATTTCCACAAGTTCTGGTGGAGCTGTCAGTCTCAGTGGTCTTCTAATTCCCTGTGGTTTCTGTTGAAATACTGCTTAAATCACAGTGTTCACTTGAGAGCCAGTAAAACACTTCAGCAGTTTTGACTGTCACTTTTCTTCAGCAGAGAACAACCCTGGCAGACATAGGTGCCGTCTCCCTCCCTGTATGCTCCCCATCTCCCTTCACCTCCTTTCAGCCAGAAGAAAGTAAATGCAAATGAGAAAAAAAGATAGAATCATATAATGTACAAGGTTAAACCAACCAGCCAGCCAACCAACTGAAACACACACCCCTCAGGCTAATTTAAGTTTACATGAGCAAACTCCCTCACCCAAACCATTCACCCCAACTCAAACCCTGCTGGCCAAGCAGTAGTAGCAGCACAGAAGATATATCTAAAAGACATCAGCTAAGGACTATAACATACGGCCTTCCTTTATAGATTCCTCTGGGAGTCCTGCGCACTAATTGCAGATAACAATTACTGCTACAATTGGTCTCTTATTTTTCAAAGACTAGAGGTTTTTGTCCTGCACTGCATGATTGGTAGAAATGGTGTTAACTAATAGGGCCTCCTTTCAGTTAGCAATTCTAGGTACGATTGCTAGGAACTGTCACATAAAAAGATCACTATGCAGGAGTAGGGGTTTGCATACATTGCTCTTGTTAAAAGCAAAAGCCAGTCAAGGAGAAACCAGCCCAACACAACTTCTGTACTGGCTCCCTGCAGTGTAGACTGGTGGAACAGATGATGTGCTTTTGAACTAGTGATCAAGGAAGGGCAAGGAATAGACAAATGTAAACTTTTCAGCAGTGTGCCCATGCATGATTCAGTATTCATTGCAAACATTAGAACTGCTAAATTTCAATCCAGCAGCTACCTGGGAGTGCCCACTATCAGGTGCTTTGCAGGAAGGAGGTTAAAAAAAACCAGCAGTAGATGACTAGGAAAGAATAATAATGTGACAATGTGGGAAGGAAATTTCTTTTATCTTCCTGGCTTTGTCCTGAAAGCAAGAATCTTGTTTATGTTTTGTAAAACCAAACTGATCTTTTAGAAATAAAGTACTACAGATGCTGCTGTAAAGGTAAATTTGTCTCACCTTCTTTTAAATATCTAAATAAATATATAAATATCTAAAAATTAGCTGGTTTCAGCTTTTTGTCCACACTTCTCCTGTAACCAGTGGAAATAATAGACAGCAACCAGTACCTGACAATTCATCCCAGCCCAGAAGAGATATTTCACCCTGTAGCAACATGTGTTCCTGCTATTTGCTGTTGGAAGGGACGCAGGTGGCTGCCTTGGAGCTCAGGCCTGCTCTATAGACATTTATAGGCAAGCAAGATGGATCTCAAGTGGCAAGATTGCAATGTGCTTACCATTAACAATAGGTGAACACTGAAAAGCAGAGATTCATAAAGATTTTGCCCACTTCTCACAGTTCCCACGAATGTTTATGAAAGACATCAAATGCTGATCAACTCAAACTTTGATAAATATACTGTATTGATCCTACGTCACTGAAATCAGCAGAAAACTAAACAAGCAAACATCTATTGGTACTGATACAAGTCAGCAAGGGTTCAAAAGTACCTATGGGTACCCAAGAGTTCAAAAGTTACCATGTTGGTTACTTTGCCTGTTGATGCTCTCCTTGCTCCTGCTGTTCTCCAACAAACATTCGCACAGGGAACGTAGAGGTGGCTCTGGTACATAGGTGCACCTCTTAACTAAGAGTAGCAGGGGTAGGGGTGGGGCATTTAACACTTAAACCACAAACAGAGTGGGACATCCGAGTAGAGCTGTGGGATGGTATGGCTGTGTGTTAGAGTATAATGGAATTCTGTTGCATTAGGAGGTACCTCAGGTTCAGATTTAGACTTTACTACATGAATTAGTAAAATCAAAGAATCATAGAATGATTTGGGTTTGAAGGGCCCTTAAAGATGATCCAGTTCCACCCCCTCTGCCATGGGTGGTGACACCTTCCGATGGATCAGGTTGCTCAAAGCCTCATCCTACCTGGCCTTGAACACCTCCAGGTTTGGGGCATCCACGACTTCTCTGGGCAACTTGTTCCAGTGCCTCACCACCCTCACAGTGAAAATTTTTTTCCTAGTATCTAGTCTAAATGTACTGTAACTCAGTAAATACTGTAACTCAGTACAGTGAGTCTGTAAAACAGGGCCTCAGTTTGGTCAAATGGAAGGCCAAGTACCTAAATTCTAGATGTTGTGGGAAGTTGTTTTTCTCCCATAATCTTTATTCTTTCCCTGGCTGCACACTTTCAATTGATTTGTTTGGAAGATACTCCTTCATGAAGAAAGCACCACAGGACTGGTACATCCTAACCTCCTTCAGTACCAGATTGCCATTTTGCAAGTCATCCACCATAGATTCACCCTGGAAGCAAACAGCTTTAGCTGGAGGTTGGAAAAACAGGACAGGCTGTTGTGATGCAGAGGGATTCAGGGAATTTCTTCTTGTGCAGAGAGCCAAAACACTCTAGCCAGGAGCTATGGGGGAATAGTCCCTTGAATAAACCCATCTTAAATGGCCATGGGGCTTCCACGGAAGGGTGCTTCAAATCCCCATCTACGTAAGCAGGAATAAAAATCATCTCCCTTCAAGTGAAGGCCACATCCAGCAGAATGCTCTTATGAAGTTGTGATTTCTGGAAAAGAAAAGCAAATTTGGTTTCATAGACTGATTTTAGTTCCATATGTGTTTTTATTTTCCCAGAACAGAGGTTTGAGTGCAATAACCTCTGCACAAAGTTCACCTTTTCCCTTTGCACCTTTGCTGATGTGCCCAGCTGGGTGCTAGTGCACGGCTGAGCAGGCAGCAGCTATGATTACAGCTCTGCAACATTTTCATAAAAGAGAAGCACAGCAATTTTCTCTGTCAGACTGTCACGCAGTATAAAAAGCCTATTTCTGCTAGACTATTTCAGCTTAAGTGCATTGTTCATGCCAGCCTCAGCTAGAAAATAGCACCATGCTGCATCATGAAAAATTTCAAAGTGAAGGTAAGTTGTTCCAAAAGCAAAGGCCAAGGTATTCTGGGCAGGTGTAACAATATAGCTGCCAGCTGTGCTTTGAGGTAGACCAGATGAGAAGGCTTTTAGATGGACAAACAAGAAGTCCCAGTGATATTAGGACTAATTTAGATTCCTGAATCAATGTGGCAAAATTGGAGGCAGTTGCAAACTGCAGTGCTGTGCAGCGCTCACCACTGCTGCAACGTGCTCCAACTTGGCTCCAGCAGGGTGCATGGCTTTCCCTCAGACCCTGCAAAGAACAGGAGGCCCCTGCTTGCTAATCTGGTTCAGAGTATGGCAGCTCCAGGCAAAACTCCTCCAAGACAGAGTAAATCTGATAACAATACTTTACATCACCTTTATGCGCTCCAATATCAAATGTTGCTGGAGCAGGATGGTGCATTTTACAGACCCATGGTGAAGATGCAAATGATCAAATGGTGGGTAGAGCTTGGGGCAATGAAAGGTTGATTTTGTTGATAATGAAAAAAACAGAAAGGGATGGAATCAGCATTTAAGTGAAGGTGGGCTAGAGAATGGCTCTTCAGTGCAAGGGCTTCAGAGGACTCCCTTTGGCAGTGAGCTGTGGGGTGAAAGGAGCCATAGGTGCTGCACACTCAGCTCTGAGCTGGAGGGTTCACCCAGCTCAACAGGCTGTGCTGCTGCTCACCTTTACCCTTCATCCACAGCCATGATGCAATCCAGTGGGCTTCTTTTCTGGAATTTGTCTTTATTCTGATTTTAATCTTTCTTTCTGTTTTTCCTCTTCCAGCACAGGGCTCCAGGGCAGAGCTGTGCCTTTGCTTGTCCATGGCTCTCTCTTCACTTAGTGGCTGCTCCTTGAACAGGAGTCCAACTGAAGCAGCAAGTAAGTTTTGCACTCTAATATCAGGAAACCTCTTCAATGATTCTTTGTGGATCTCATTTGTTTCCTATGTCTATGTGTAGTTTCCAAAGCACAACTCACATGGAAACATGAAGCATATTTAATTTAGAAACATTCTCAGAGCTTCTATACTACAGACAACACTTGCTCAAATGAGTAAATATATTTCATTCTGCCAAACTTACTGGGTTGTTTTGTTAGACATCAGACCTCATCCACATCAAACATTTTTAATTAGTAGCTCTCTAGTGGTCATGTTGCCTTTCCTATTTGCCTTATATTAATGCCAGTTAATTTCTGTGTGTCTCTGGTCTACTTGAGATGTACCTGATTTGCTAATAAAGAGGAAGAGAACAATAATGTTGCTTAGCACTTATACACCACTTATTCCATTTTGCTGCATAAATAGTAACTGATGAATCTTTCACAAGAGCCCTGAGGAATAGATTAATTATATTATCTTTCTAGTTAGAGAAATAGAAGCAGTGAGGTGAAAGACAATATGAAAAGGAAACAGAAGTGCACAGATGTACTTTTATAAGCTTTTTTATAACATATGAAAGAGGATTGTAGATATTGATTATAATTCTGCTCACAGTTTACACTTAGGTGTAACAGGAACATTAAATCATACCTTCTTCTGGCTTTACTGGGAACGTGACAAATGAGGAGCAAAAACATCTTTAGAATGTAACTGAAAGGTGAGAATGTTAAACTATTGGGAAGGATTTTTCTTCCAACTGTTTTATTTTAACAAGCATTAAAGATAGCAAAGACTCAGAAACAGAATGAATGAAAACCGCTTATCTCAGTTAGGCACTGCTTCCTTGCCAATCTGCTTTCTTCAGAAGTAATCATCCTGCTTCTCCATGCACAGCCTTGCTTCAGTGCTTCCTAGGCTGCTTTGTGTCAGGTGCAGGTCCCCACACCACAGTCCCTGGACCTGTGCTTTAGACCCAAACTAAGCAATCAAAAAAGAACCTGGTTTTGGACAGATGATAAGCACTGGCTGTTTTATTATCCTCCCCATGAAAAGCTCTCCGGTACGTCTGTGGTGGCTTTGAATATATTTTGTTCCACAGAGCAGAAATTAATCCCTTCCACAATTAAGATACTTGATTCGCTGATAGCATTACTGCCCTTGAAGAAACATGGCACATAATTGAATTTTATAGCACGTATTTATTGAAAAATGCATTTGTCCTTTCAAAATAGAGACATTATGTTCTTAAAATCCATTTCTAATTGAAAAGCCTCCCACTACCTACACACAGGTGTGAATGTTTTCTGATTACTGCTAATCAGACTGCAGCGTTGAAGCATTTCCCCTTCAAGGGAGGGCGAGATAAACTCATGTAAATGAAAGAGGGGAAGCAACATTAGTCTCAGGAATTAAAATAGATGGTGTCATCTTGACTTCCATTGAGTTTGCAGAGAGTGAGTAAGAACTGATTATAGAGCATGTTCAATTAGACCTGATGTTTTCATATACAGTGTATCATGAACGATGTGTTTATGTGTGACGAACAATGTGTTTATATAGTGATGTCTGCTCTGTAAGCTGAGGTATGAGTGTAAACACGTCAGTTTGCCTCCTCTCTGAAGACTGGCACTGCAGCATCTTGTGGATTAGATTTGTGGATAACACAGCTGCACTCGGGGCCAAACATGCAGCAAAGATGTTGCTACAGATGATTTGCCAAGATAGCATTAACTGGTGGGTGAAAGGAGAGACCTTGGTAAGAGTTTTGAAGCAGTAATGCTAAAACTGAAAGTGTTCAGCAGAGTAATGAAGATAGATAAGTTCTCAGTAGTACAAGTTCTCCTTGCTTGCCATGAATGCCCCTATATTGACACCACACATGGTCCTGGCATGTCCTCATCAGGCACCCTGAGTAGTCTGTGCTACTGCTTTCAGGTAGTGCCTGGCATGTATCAAGGAGGAGAAAATGGAATTCCTTGCACAACAGGCCTGTGCACACTTGACAGTTCTCCAGCTGCTTTGTTGGAACACCAGAGTCTTTCCTCTGAGGCATTACCAAAAGTACAAGTATTACTAGTCAAAGACCTACAGAGTCAACTGTAGGTCGACCTGCGTTCTTCAGGTGTTCCCTTCATGTATGCCTTGCATATCTTAGTTAACACATTGCTACTTCTTGTCTTATCAGGGCTGCCACGATGCTTTACAGACTGTGCACTATGAGAAACAGCAGTTGTGTTTACACCTTTGTAGAGCTGTGGCTTCCAAGCTCATTGTGAACTTGGCAGTGAGTCTCTGCTGGTGATTTTGAGGTCTCTATTAGGTAAGCACTTTTTCTTAGTTACTATTACCCTCTTCACCACACTTACTATTAGTCTTGTAGTCTAACACCACAGCCGTTTAAGATGCAAAATGCAATATATGACCAGAGCCACAGTAAGAGTTCCGTTTACAGTAAAAATTTGTACCGTTTTCTCATGTAGCTGTTACAAAAAACATTGCAATTCACATCTTTTACATAGATTTTGCTGTAGAAAAAGGCTATATGACTGACCAGCAATTGGGAAGAGACTGCAACCTTGCACTCACTGGTCTGGAGCCAGGGTAGTATGTGCTGCTTGTACATTACTGCAAAGCCTGCTGCCTTCTTTGATGGAGTTGTTGCTCACCTCAGTTTAATGCGTTGTATTTTTTGGTTCCAGGAGAAAATCAGTGAAATTACTAGCAGTGATGTCCCAATAGATTTTCGTTTCAGTAAAATAAATTGTAAGTAATCACAAGACAAAGATGCTGTTAATGACTAACAGTATTACTTCTGATTTATTTTTTTTTAACAAGGACACCAGCACAAAGCGCTGCACTTAAAATTGTTTATTTGCTCTGAATTGGCCCCATTCAGTATCCTGGCAATCAGAGGAACCAGAAAATGCATCAATGTAATTTTATTTTTTTAAGAAGGCAAATCCAACCATGTAACTGTGTCAGTATGGTCAAATTGAACCTCGCAGCATCTTCTAGTCTCTCTGAACAGTTCACAAGTAAAAATCCTCCTAAATCTTTCTCTTCTTTGCAGCTTCCCCAGCCATTTTGGGGGAAGTTGCATCCCCAGCAGGGTCTGTGTGTTTCCAGGTGTCAGTAAAGGCAGGTGGATTGGGCTCATCTCTTGCATGAGCGCTTCAGAAAGAGAAGCTTATGACAGAGACTAGAACATGCTAAAAGCCATGGGATCCTAGCAAGTATGAAGAACATAATTGTCTCATCCCTCTGCTCTTTAATGGAGATTGCCCCCTCTGATGTATAAAAACATATTGATTTTTCTTTTGAGTCAATGATAAAATGTTTCTGCAGCTTTTCTTTTCATTAGGCTGTTTGCTATTTGTGTCAATAAATCATAATGTTGAGCTAAATGGAAACTACAGTCTGTTAGCCCTGGATCTCTGACTGGAGCCATCAGTCTGTTATGTCCAAGGACAGCATCCCACAGTTGGAGATGCTTCCTACAACTGTACCTGGGAGGCCCAAAGCAACGAGTTATGGAGAGTCTGGCAGTTCCTTCTAGTGTTTGCTGGAGCTACCAAGCTAGCACTTGGGATTTTAAATTGTGAACTCTGAGGCATGAGGGATGAAGCGAATACTAATTCAGTTATATATGTAACTGAAGCCCTTCTGAGGAGAGTGAGGAGGCAGCACTGACCTGAGAAGGGCAGTTCAGAGTTTTAATGCAAAGAGGAAATAGCAGGATGTGTAAATGGGATCTGGTGTTTTATGCCTTGGAAATCTAAGAGCATTGTGTTGGTCAAAGGGATTTGAGACCTTCTGCTAAATGGGGTGCTTGGAAGGAAATGGGCTGAGCTGTTGGCTCACACCGGGAGACTTTTATAGAGTTCTGTTTTCACCTGGTCCTCACTGAGCTTCCTCCAGTTTCCTTTGTCTGAAAATGGTAGGGTTTGGCTGAAAAAAAATTATGTATTAAACCATCTTTGCAGAGGACAATGTATTCTCAACATATTCATAAAACAAACCTTTAGGGGCACATTTACCAGATTAGGGCTGGAAAACCATCTCAGGCTGCTTATCAGACCAACAGCTTTGACCTATTGGCTGTGCTTCCCAGAGAAGTGAAAGCACAGGGCTGTCTGTGCCAGCAATGGACACTGCCATGGGCTCTCTTTTCTGGGGAACTGGGCCACAGCACTGCAGAGCTTTCATTTTCAAATAAAAGTACTTTAAATAACATGAGGATGTAATGCATGTTCTAGCACCTGTCCTAGGAGAGAAACTGGGAGCAGCAGGTTTCCACCATTTGCCTTTTCTCTGATTCCAGACATTAGTCAGCTGGTTGGGATTTTTGATGCAGTCTTTGGACTGGTGCAAAAGCAGCAGCATATCACTTGGCAGGTAAATCTCTTTTCTTACCAATAAATAAATAAAGCAGTTAATTTCTAGCATGTTATTGTGATGACAGCAGTAACAATAAAAATGAAGAACAGTCACGCTTTGACACAGATGAAAAATAAATCTGGGCCAATCCTTATCAGTAGTAGAAGAGGCTACTCTCATTTATTCTGCCTCTTTCTTTCATTGCAATGAACAGAATTTTCACATTGACTCTTTGCTATTTATCTTTCCTGATACTGAGGAATTGTGTCTTGACTGCACTTCCCAGCCTGTTGAAAGGACTGTTGTTCATCACCTGGTTGTAGACAATGTCCTACTTTAGTCAACTTGAACTAAATAAACACCCAACCCAGGTAGGGCTTCCCTTAGACTGCCAGGATTTCTGCATTTTTGCAGCTGTAGGAACAGGGTCTTGCTTGCTTGCATATTATCCTTTCACTGCTGTCATTCATGGGATTTGTGGTGGATGAAGAAATCATAGAATAATTTGGGTTGGCAGGAACCTTTAAAGGCCCTTTAGTCCAACCTCCCTGCAGTGAGCAGAGATATTTTCTGCTAGATCATGTTGCTCAGAGCCCCATCCAACCTGAACTTGAATGTTACCATGGATGGAGCCTGAAGGGCATCTTCTGGCTCTCTGGGCAACCTGTTCTAGGTTTTCCATGGTCATTGTAAAAGAATTCTTCCTTATATTCACTCTGAATCTCCCCTCTTTTAGTTTAAAACCATTACACCTTGTCCTATTGCAACAGGACCTGCTACAAAGTTTGTCCCCATCGTTCTTTATAAACCCCTTTAAGTACTAAAAAGCTGCAATAAAGTCTCCCTGGAGCCTTCTTTTCTCCAGGCTGAACAATCCCAACTCCCTCAAGGCTTTCCTCATGTGGGAGGTGCTCCAACCCCTGATCAACTCTGTGTCCTCCTCTGGACTTGCTCTAACAGATCCATGTCCTCCCTGTGCTGAGGACTCCAGAACTCAATGCAGGGCTCCAGGTGAGGTCTCACCAGAGTGGAGTAGAGGGGCAGAATCACCTCTCTTGACCTGCATGTCACAGTTCTTTAGATGCAGCTGAGGATATGGTTAGCTTTCTGGGCTGCGAACACACGCTGCTGGCTCATGTACAGCTTTTCATCCAGCATGATAAGTATGAGCTTTCTGCTGGAAAGATCAGTGAACGTAGGGAAACATTGCCTGCAGCAACTGCGAAGCCTCAAGCAGAGGTTAGAAAGGGCAGATAGCTGTCAGGAAAAATACAGATAAATCTGGCTTGGGACAGGGAAATAGACTGCTTAACTGCAAGGTCCCTTCTAGCTCAATTTGCACAGGTTTCTACATAGTAGATAAATTATTAATATGCGTATTAGTATCCCTGTGTGGTGCACTTTAATATTGCTCATACTGCAATAAAATTTTATTTCCCCAAGAGAGCATTCATACAAAATTACCTTGTGCCGTCTGCAAGAATGAAGAGAGCATGACTTCTGCATCTAAATACAATGTTTTCATGATAGAATCCCAATAAGCAGTGGCCAACGTGCTGAAAAGCAATGCCTGATGTTAAGTGTGCATTGCTGTGCCCTGACCAAGGCTGGGGCATGCTTGGAACTGATGCCTTTTGAACAAACTAGGAAAAACAGAGCCCCAGGTCATGGGTGATCACAAAGGACTGGACCATTGGGAAATAGCTACGCCTGCAAAACAGGGAGAGAGGCTTTTAGAAATAAAATGGAGAGTTCAGTTTGTTGAATAGGATGATATGAGCTGTCACAGTCTGGGCTGGTTGCCTAACTTAATGGATCCACTCACTGAACCCCCAGCACTTCCACACTCTTGGATTAGGACAGTTCTTTGGTTACGGCTCCTGGACACCAAAATGAAGGAGAACTCCACTGCTTGTTGTGCAGCAAGACCCTATGGTCTTTGGCTTCTGAAAAGAAAGGTTTCAGCCCTCACATGTTCCCAACAAGAAATGCAAAGTAGGTCCTGTAGCCTCAGCAAATCAGTCTGCTAATCACCATCCCTCTGTGCAAATTCCTGGAAAACAGCTAAAACCTGAATGCAGCTCCTGCACCAGTGCCTCCCATCTTCTTTCACCAGGCTGTCTTTCTCCTGTGAAAAAGAGGAGAAAGGGAAAAGCCAGGCACCAGGCAAAGCCAGCAGCCCTGCCTAAAAAGATGGGATCATTCAGTATGTGCACCAGTCATCTCTAAATTATCAGATTTGTTTGCAAAGTTCTCTGGTATAGTCATAACAGAAAATTGGGGGGGGGGGGGGGGGGGAAATAACATAAAAGTGGTACAGCCTTCTCATATTTGTGACTTTTCCTCCTTTTTGCCCAGTACAGATTAGTGGTGTCAGTACTGACTTTTTCTGTGCCACAGGATTTGGTGATTACAAATCACCACAGTGTACAACTCTTTGTCCACTCACCACATGTATTGCCTCATTGATTATCAACTTTTGTCTGTGATCCAATCATTTCTGTTCATCTGATGGACCTCATCTGCCCTGTCGTCAGATCGGTCTCCAGTTTCCATAGAGACAGCAAGCCTCACCTTGCCCTCTGAATCAGGGTCCCTTTGTTGCTTTTCATGATTGCAGAAGGTCATTAGTTTGCTCCAGGCACTTCAGTAGAGAAAAAGATGTATTTGATTCCCTCAGCATAACAGTAATTTAAATGAGAGCAGCCTCAGCGTATGGAGGGACTACAGAGAGCAGATTATTGTGCAAAGATCACCGCACAGAGGCTTTAATGAAACAGAGTTTCATGGAGCACTTGATGGCAAATGAAGGCAGGACCTTGAGTTCTCTAGAGGAGACAAGGCTACTTTCATTCCTTTAACGCAAAAGCAACAATGTCCTTAATTCAGAAAGCCAGAAAGCTGAAGAGACACTGATTATAGCTCCTACGTGTTAGCTGTGTCTGCTGTGACCTGCCCCTCCTGTTAGCTTGAGACTGGTTGTGCATGTTATGCCTTACTATGTGCTGCAGCGGGTGCATGTGGCTAACAAGAAATACATCCATCTGGAGCAGCTGAAGGCAATGTGTGCTCTCCTGTGCAGGAGGGCGGAGGAACGAGCCCCAAACCTCACCTCCCATTAGCACTTCTCTGACAAAGCAGTAGCCAGCAGAAACACAGAGATCTTCTAGAGCAGCACCTGGACGGGAAGGGTGCAGCAAAGCAAATTCATGTAACTCGATGCAGTGGTATCACCTGGAGCAGTTGCCTCCCAGAAACCTGTCCAGTTGTGTTTCCTCTGCTCCTGCAGGAAAGAAATAAAAACTGAGCCATGTTTTCATCCTCTTACCTCTCAGT
The DNA here is from genome assembly GCA_033558105.1 of Coccyzus lansbergi. Lineage (NCBI taxonomy): Eukaryota > Metazoa > Chordata > Aves > Cuculiformes > Coccyzidae > Coccyzus > Coccyzus lansbergi. The sequence goes on from JAUMJK010000484.1 coordinate 82,642, forward strand.
GCCCAAATGCCAACTATTAGAGGCCAGTATTGGTAGCCAAGGGAACAGTCCTCCCACAGGAAAATAAGAAAAATGCTGCTGAACGGCACTTAGAGAGGACAGCACACAAAAGGCTCGACAGATCATGAGAAAATTTGGGTCTTGTTGTGGGGTTAGGGCTTAGAGTGTTTTTTAAAGTATAGATTGCTAGCTCTCATTATTGTGTCCATTCTGAGTGCTTAGACTGCCTGCAATCTGAAGTGTTGGGGCATTCTTTAGGCTTTAATGGGTTCTGGGAATACTTCAAACAGCTATCGCATTCCCATCAAATAAATGCACAGCTGAATCTGAACTAAGAAACTTCCTCAGTTTCCAAATATCAGACCTCTGTGTTTGTATGCACCTACCCACTGGTTTAGCCCTGGCTACAGGCAGAAAGAGAAGCCACCCATGATGAAGCACTAAGTTTCTGTCCCAGCCCTCACCTCCTCTGCCCCACAGGGGTTTAAACTCTGTGCAGGTCCTTATTTAATAAAGGCACATGAACAGCAGTGTGTTGGTGTCATAGGGACATATTCCTTCTGGGAGTTTCACTCCATACAGATCATAGAGGAATTAGCAGAGAAGGTCTTGAATTTGTAAATGCTTTCTGTTTCAGGATGTCTAGACACTTTGTAGATGTCTGAGAGCTAATTTGATCTGATTTAGGATTGTCTTTCTGAACAGACCTAATCAGGATATTCCGTGATCTGGATCTGGTTCCTTCATTAAGTTAGCAAAATAGGCTTTGGATTGTGATGTTTTCCCAGGTTCAGGAGATATTTCAAGAGCCAAAATGAATTACTAGTCATTTTCTTTTACTAACTGAGCAATGAGAATAAACAGAATTAATTTCAAATTAATTTATCAGTTGATCTCATTTTGTATAAGGACAGGTAAACTCTAGCTAGAAATAATTCCTTTGCTAAGTAATTTATTATGGCTTATTTTTGTTGTGAACTCACCCTTCTTTCAGATTCTCTAGTATTTTGATCCTGTTTTTCATCAACAGCTCCTTTATGAATCATCTTGGGAGTGTTTGGGCCAAGCTAAGTTACATGCCAGCAAACCCTTTAAAACAATCACATAGGTCCCAGCTGTGGGATGCTGGTGTGTGATGTGCTGCAGAAAGTGTGCAGAGTCCTTTTGGTTTTAACTAGATTCATAGGCTGAGCAGTGCTGCACATAGGAATTTCTAACAAGAAACGGCATCTATGTTTGTCACCTATTAGTTCAAGTCTCCAAGCACAGAGTATTCAATCAATTCCTCTCCACAGATTCATCTGATCAGTTTGCAGCATCATGACAAAATCGGAGAAATATCCCATATCCCAGATTGCATGAGGGCTTTTCTGAAAGAAAATGTTCCAGTATTAAGGTTCAATGCAATTATTTTTCATGGTTACATCTGTTTTCCAGTCTCACAATATCTCTGACTCACTGTCGTGAGAGGAACTGAATCAAAAAGCTTCGTTCTTTCATAGGTAAGCATCAAAAGATTTTCTTTCGGTCACCTTATTTATGTCCCCAGGCAACAATAATGCCTCTCAAGAGCACTAAGCCAAGCACGAGCAGCCTGAAGCTTGCTGCTCTTCAGCTGTGTTAGCAGTAAGCCCCTGAGCACCAGGTGTCTCCGTTTGTCTCCATATGCCATTTTCCTGGGTCATGTGTGCAATGCTGGCTTTGCACTCTGGCAAGGGACCTCACCTTTGGCTCTCCAGAAGTCAATGTTTCGACTGGTGCTTCTAAGATATAAAACTTGCCTATAATTTGGCTGGAAGTTCTCATCAATTGTTGCAATGTGTCTGCTTGAGCTATGAGAGCAAGTGTCCTGTCTCGGTAGTGCAAAATGCTGAGGGAAATGATTAGTTGAAATCAAATGGGGGTTATTTATTTATTCAAATCATAGATCAAACCCCTTTCTTGAAACTGTTTTCTGAAGATGATAACAGGGAGAATAGCACATTAAAACATTTCCAGAGCTCTGTGATAGTGTAAACAGCCTTGGGTTGCAACTTGTAACTGCACCATATCTACGGCAAAATCATCCTGCATTTGACAGGACTGAACACTTTACATTCTTACCCTAATATCACTGGGGACACATACAGGTACTGCATAAGCAAATACATTCCAGTGATAGGCTTTAGTTTAGCACGCATGTTAGGATGGTATTAGATTAGGAACGTTCAAAGAAAATTAGAACTGATCACTAGGGATCACCTATCTCCTGTCTTTTATAGAACTTTAATAACTAGCTTTTAATTTGTGTTGCAATTTAAACCATCAACAGATCCGTGTTGTCACTGGTTTGACAGTGTGATCTGGAAGTGTCCATTGTTGTGGGAGCAATGAACTGAACAGCCAGCAAACACCACACAGGCGTTTCATGCTGTAATAGACAGGAAACAAAAATTACAAAGCCAAGTACACTACAGAGACATTGTGTTAACTTTTAAATGCTGTGGGAAGGTTTTACTGTTTGCTGTAACAAAATGTTTGTGCTGCTCTTATAGAAACTACTGCTTGTATTGAATGTCAGTGTCTGGTATCCACTGGTATCAGCCCCCGAGTTCTGAGGAACATGTAAAACTCACAAAACCCAGTAGAAAAGAACTTGCAATAAACTTAGAGTTTCAGAAAGATCTAAAGCTTTTTACCTTGAATGATATGTGTTCTCTCTGAGTGCCAGAGTCTGTTCATCACAAATATCATGTATGTGTAAGCTGCCAATCCAAGGCATGCTTGGCTCCCTGTAAGAGCTAAAGTCAGTCTGTCTCAGCCTCCCTGACAAGACACTAGATTTCCTTCATGCCAACTGCAGAACAAATGCAAAACATAGAGAAAATGTTCCACTTCAGAAGGCACACAAACTAACCTCCCTGAAGAGAACACAGACACAACAAACTGCTTGCAGTGTTGTCAGTGTCACAGCTGCTTATTTTCTCTCTGGCAGTTATCAATGGCACTTGTGCTGGGGAGGCTATTGCATCTTTCCAAAATAATACTCCACAAATATTATTAAAATAGCATTCAAAGGCCAGTTTCCAATCTTAATGTTTCTTGGCTTGTGAAGAATTGACAAGTCCTTGCCATGCTAAATATTGTTTGAAGAAAAATCAGTTTGGGCCCCTACCAAAATTTGAGACCTGAAATAAGGCAATGACCGGTCAGGGCCTTGTCCTCCCTTTCTGTATTAGAGAACACTGGTTCCCTTATCAGGAATTTGCAGAGCAGGTTGTGGTAAAGCAGAGATTTTCCTGGCCAGGAGGCTATATAGGAATGTGGCCCACTTCCAGTCACAGGAGAGCTGGAAGGGAATCAGCTCACTTCTTTTCAGCATATTTTGTAAGACAATGAAATACTCAGACCAGGTCATCAAGTGTCAAATAAGAGCTGCCAAAACAACGAACTTCTAACATAAATTCGGGTCAACCTCATTTTCAGTTTATGAAATTACATCATGGCCAAACAATTAACATTTTTCTTTGATGGCCTTTTTACCCAACTGTGTATGTAATGGCCGTGAGCTGAAAAGCAGCTCTGTGTTTCTGGTGATTCACTGGGTGAAGTGCACTAGAATATGGAGGGTGAAAGAGGCTGTATGGATATGCAGCTGCTTCACCTTCTTTCTTCTGTTTTAACAGAAATAGAAAAACACTCCAGTATACATTTAAAGAACAAACAGAATTATATCTTTTAGAGAACTCCCACCACACTAATAAATTGGAATTTATGTATACGTGATAATTACGCTGTTCACAAATCCCCATGTGAAATCACCACTCCGAAGTGCCCTTAGTTTTAAAACACAAATTTCTTGCTAGTTGATCTAGGGTTAAAAAATGATTACAAATAAGACTATATTACAAAACCATATTACAAAGAAGACTGTAAAACAAAGTGTGTATGTAAAAAGTATAAAACATCATATTTGGAAGGAATATACCATTGGTAATTGTAACTAGTGTTTGAGTAGAAAGCAATAGCAACAAATTAGAAATATGTGATATAGTCTGAAATTAGTACAATTAGTGATTATTGTGTTTGCTTCAAGTGTGGGTACTGAAAAATGAAATCTCTAGGAGGCTACAGAAATGGTATATGATATCAAACACCGAAAATTTGGCACAGGGTTGATCACTGAAGTCTTAAAGAGTACTGGAGAAATCTGTTTTGTACGGATTCTGGGCTGTATTGTTGATATGGTGTCTGCAAAATCAAAGCAGGACACTAGTGTTTGATACTGAAACAGGTACTAGGGATTTTGTACAAATGGGATCTTAGATTGTGGGTCTCTGGATCAGGGGTGTCACTATGGGTGTGTACAAATGGCCCAATACCAGAACCTGAATTGAATCCCTTGATGTCACCCCAGCACGAACTATTGCAATAATACAACTGGGTGTATTGCCCATTTTTATTCCGTTTCTCACATTTCCTTTGACTTGTTGCTTCACCCCAAACAAGTCCAGCCACAAGCAGAACTGTTTCAGTATGTGGTCTAGCAGTTAAGGCACTGGCAAGCACAACAGAAAAGGATTCTTCCTTCTCCATCTACAAAGGAGAAAAGCTACCTGGGAGGGTTCCTCCCTATCACGATGAAGTAAAAAATTACTGGTAAGAGTGAATGTCTTTCTGCACTGAACAAAAAGTTTACACTGTAACAGGGGACACAGTATTATTTAGTTTTCTTGGTGTGGTGATTACATACAGCAAGTTGCCCAGACTGTCCGTCTCAGTGGGTGTGTACAGCTCCAAGAGCTACCTTCACACATACCTTGCAGACAGGAGTTGTTATTAGCTGCTGAATAAAAGACAAGAAAACTAGAGAACTGCTTTTATTACAGTACAACAAACAATCACCAGAACAAATCAATTTTTCTGTTTCTACAATGTCTTGCAGTTCTTCATTGGGCAGAATCTTTTGTCCAGACTTAATCCAAATGACACTTAACAACACAGGATGATGTGGCGCCAGTGCTTTTTTTTACACCTCCATACAAAACCAGCAATCTTTTCACAGCTGCAGGAAGCATCCTGCAGTTAATATTTCCATCAATTAAAGCCATGTTTCCATAAGTCTATTTAATTAATTAGAGTTGGCCACCATTCCCTCTGAAGTATAATGCTGCTTTCTTAAAAGAGGTCAGCTGTATCTTAGATCAATGCAAACAAATGAAAGAGAAAGCAGACAGCGGTTTAGGAGCTGTGAAATTGTGATGAACTCCTTTATTTCTTAGACAAGAAAGAGATCAACAGGTCTCCCATATTTCCAAGTATGCTATTATGATCACACATCTATTGCTCTTTATGACTTCAGAGGCTTTGGAGGAACAATTTTCTTCCCAAGAGGACATAAAATTTAGCCTTTGTAACATCAGATAAAATGAAAGAGCAGGAAGGTATTGGCCTTCTGGCAATACCCTCATAATATCAGAGCAAGTTAGTTATAAGCCAAAATTCAGTGTAATTTTCACCTCTTAACAGATCTTGATTATGTCTCCTGCACGTACCGAGAAAAGGCTGCTATTAGTAGTCTCTGCTATAGCCTGCATTAACCATATATAATTTCTACTATGCTGAAATGAGAAAGGCTGATCTTTGATGCTTTGTCACTTTGAAGGGAGGATAGTCAAATGGGAAAGGCCCTAACCCAACTAATGCATCTGTTACATCATCCCCAGCATCTGTGTAAAAAAGACACAGTCTGGAGCAGGCAGCAAACTGTTCAGAGACAGCCTGAAAGCACTTTAAACTGGTCTTGATGGTGTTTCAGCATAACAAAAGAGCCTTCCTTAATTTGGGTTTGCCTTTTCAACTGGTGGTACAAAATTTGATGATACTTCATAAACTTACCTGTATTAACATAGTTAACAGCTTTTATGAAAATAGGTCATTCTATATTTAAATTCTGCAAGTCTTCCAAGTTCTCATGTGCTATGAAAAAACCTCCCCACAACACACATTTTATACGTGACTTTAATTATCTGTGATGTGTGTCCCTTTCATTGAGGATGTTCCCAGATGCCTGTTTGCTGTGTTGACAGAAGTTCTGCAGAAGGATCATTGACAATCATGAGTCCTCATGGAAGAAAGCCTGCTCTAACATGGCAGGTTCATTTAGACTGAGGATCTGAACAAAGCATTTGGAGGGAGTGAACATTATGAGCTAAAAAAAGAAAGATCAAGCCTTAAAATGTCACCTAATATTCCAACGCATTGAGCCACCTGAAATTCCTTATTCTCTACTCATAGCTTCCAAACTGCTTCAGCCCGCGATGTGCAAGAATGCTTTTCACATACCGCCATCTGTTGTTACATCGCACTCACTGCATGGCTGCGCTGCTGGGCTTTTATTCGGGCAGGAAGCAAATCCTTTCAAGTCTATTAAAGAGGCAGTTAGGCTGGAGGAACTGCTTTAGTCCAAATCTGCTCTGCCCAGGACAGCATATGAGATTCTAACAATTCTGCTTTCAATTGCAGCAAGAGTCAAATTAGTGTTGTTTTTTTCTCCCACTTAATTTACTTCCATTGGAAGTTTGTACTCAGACCACAGCCAGAGCGTTCATGTTCTGTATCAGCAGTAAATGTACAGCAAAACATAAAAACAGATATCGCAAACTTTGCATATGTTTATACAAACCAAAATTATAAAAGCTCAGGTAAATACAGGAATACATTTATATAATCTGTCCTAATTTAGACTGCTGTTTCAGAGTATGTATGTTTCATTACAGCTTGCATATATATAAGCTATGGATTTCAGTCCAAACTCTCATCAGATAGCACCTTGCTCCCTAAATCTGTACTATAAAAAAGCAGAACATGTTTCAGAGGCTGGCAGGAAAGTAAAATCATTTGTGTGTAATTGAATAAGGGGTGATCACCATGTGTTGGAGAATGATCCTAAGGCACTCAGGTACAGGTGGTACTCAGATACACAGCGACAAACCACTTGGCAAGGTGCTAAAACCAACATTCCAATAAGAAGCATTTAAAACTTGTGCACACACCTTGTCTGGAAGGGACTCTTCCCACCTTGGATACGTGCCTGCAATTAAGCAGATCTAGGCCAATTCCTAGCTCCTTTACTTCTTTCCTCTACAATCTGGGGCAGCTCTCTAAAGCTCTGCCTCTGTAGCTCAGCAGCCCAGCAGAGCTAATTTAGTTCATTTCTTTCCTGTCTATTTCCTGTCTAAGATCTAGGGACAGAGGTGTGCCCATGGTTATACTGCCATACAGGCTCATTACTGTTCTGGGATTGCATCATCTGCATGTGACTTGTTTCTAAACCTAAACCGACCAGGGAAAAGCTTCACACCTTCAGGGTCTAAAGCAGCGCATCCCCTGGGCCTGCAAAGGTCACAGACAAGAGCCACTGTCCAGGATCAACATGCAGCCTGAATGAATTCTCACAGTTAGCAAAAGCTGACAGTACAAGGAAAGGACAATATTTCTGTGGCCAAAGAGAGCAAAATAAGCATGGTTTTAAAGTGGAAGTGGTCAAACTTAAACACCATATCAAAGCAGATCAACACCTGTGCTTGTTCCAGCTGGAGATTAGCTCAGAAAATATGTGGGATTCATGACAGTCTCTCAAAAGCAGAAAAACTTACATGACAGTAAATTTTTCAGCCTGAACCCAGGACAGAATTACAGTTCCTAGTTATAAACATTTGCAGTAGGAGGAAAAGGTCTTTTTTAAAATTTCATACTTGAAACCACACAAAATTCTAGCAGGCCAAATGTTTTTGTTTTCCTTAAAGAGGAACAATCTATGCAATACACTTATGACTTATGAACTTGTGTATTTAAAGACATAAAAAGGCACAGCAAAGTTGGTCCCGTTTGTGGCATCCACAAAAAATATGTTTATTTGCATTGCAAATACTTACAGGACATTTGTTTATTATGACTAAAAATGGTAAGTGCATGATTTAAATAACAAGTTTACCTGCCATTTAAAACTGCAGTCTTAATAACTGCAACTGACAGGCTTACTCTCCAAACTTTAAAGACATTGATGCTTCTTTCTGTTCTTTATGCAACTTTTTTGCTCTGTTTTCTAACTCCTCTGCCTTAGCGTCATTCTTTTCAGTGCCATCTCCCAGTCTGTACATTCGACTGGCATTGGCACAAGCCCACATGTGACCCAGCTCACATCCTTTCAGTGCGTACTTCAAAGCGTGGTTCATGTCCTTTGGGATCCCGGGTGCTCCCTGGAGGTATATTACGCTGAGGTTGAAGCAGCTAGGAGCAAAATTGCCATCGCAGCCTTTTGTGTAATAGTCCCTAGCGACAACAGGGTCAGGTTTATCATCGTTTATTCTCCCATCATGGGCCAAGAGCCCAACGTTGTGACAAGCATTTACTGACTTCTTCCCCCCTTTCTCACATGACTTCATAAAGGAGTTGTAGGCAGCTTTCAAATCTAGGTTGAGTCCACCTGTCAGCCAAGAAACCAGAAGATTATTGGAAAGACACACAAAACTGGATGGAAGCTCCCTGCTTTGCAGCACACCTCGCAGTGCTCTTTGCGAAATTCAGCATCCCTCACTTCAGATGCTACAGACAAAATTTTGGACTTGAGAACCACTATCATTGTCTCAATTACCAAGGTTTTGTTAATGTCTTCAAGTGAGGAAGCCCTCCTCCACTCCCCAGTAATCACACACCTTGTGTAGGCAAAAAAAGCCCTCAAAACAGAGAACATTCTTTTCAGTACTACATCTATGGATTTCTTCTCACACTAGGCAAAGTATCTTTCTGCCAGTGCACCTATAGCTATGGGAAGGTTATTATTAGCTTTTAACTATAGTAGAAAAAACATCTTCCATCCTACTACTGCCTTTGGAAAAAAGACTCACTAGTTTAACTGCTTCCAACTGCTGTACTAGCAGATACACGTTAAGTAGATGTGGGGCCTAGTTACATGACTGTAAGCAGTGTTACAGTCTGCAAGCTTATTTCTTCCTCACTGTGTCTAAAAAAGAACTGCAAGATGAGACAAAAGCCAGATTTTATGAACAGGACACACAGCACCAGTCAGCACTGCCTCTTTTTACCACTTATAGAAACATAATTATAAAAAAAATAAAACACAGTTAACCTAAACTGGATTCTTCAAAAGGAAGCAATTTAAGGTGTTCCACCCTTTCTAAGCTTTTACTGTAGAATTATAGAATGGTTTGGGTTGGGAGGGGTCTTAACAATTATCTAATTCCAATCGTCGTTTATTATGTGACCATAAAAGAAGTGGGACAGATTTTCAAGGTCAGGAGGAAATGTAGGACTTCAAGCTCCTTTCGAAAAGCAGGAGCTGCGTTCCACCCCGCCACCAGGCGCCCCCGGAGGAGCTCACGCTGCGGCAGGGCCACCGCGGGCCGGTGTCCCCGGCGCTGCGGGCGGCGGCAGGAGGGGCTCAGGGGCAGCGGGACAGGGAGAGGCCCGAGGGGGACGTGGAGGCCCCAGGGCCGGCCCCGCCCGCCCGGCTCACCTTTGCCGATGGCCTGGTAGGATCCCAGCTTGTAGCAGCTCTCACTGTGCCCGTGGGCCTCACAGTTGTCGCGCAGCACCCGCGCCGCCGCCACAAAATCCTTCTTGACGGCGTCTAGGTAGTCGGCGAGGCGCTGGCAGCCTGCAAAGCACCGGTGAGGGGGCTGCGGCTCCCGCCGGACCCGGGGGCGCGCGGGGTGGGGGTGGGGCCGGCCAGGGCCGCTTACCGTCCGGGTCCTTCTCCCTGAAGCACTGGTAGCTGTACTCGACGTGCAGGTTCTCCAAGTAGCCCCTCACCTCCTCCTCGTCCTCGAAGTTGACGAGTCCGGCCATGCCGGCCGCCACACCGCCCTCCCCGAGCGCCGAAACATCGATGTGGCACCTTCACCGAGCGCCGAGACATCGATGTGGCACCTTTACCGAGCGCCGAGACATCGATGTGGCACATTTACTGAGCGCCGAGACATCGATGCCCGCTGTTCCCGAGCTCGGTCCCCGCTGACACGTTGGGTCACGCTGAACCAACCACGGCCCTGGGCAGCCTCTTTAAGTGAAGAAAGTTTTTCCCAGTCTGAGCCTCCGCTGGCACAAGCTGAGGCCGTTCGCTCTCATCCTATCACTTGTTATTTGGGAGAAAGAGACCAGCGCCCACCTCTCTGCATCCTCCTTTCAGGGAGTTGTAGAGAGCAATAGAAACGTAGAATCACCAGATTGGAAAAGGCCTCTTGGATCATCGAGTCCAACCATTCCTATCTGCCACAAAACCATGTCCCTGAGCACCTCGTCTACCCATCTTTTAAATCCCTCCAGGGATGGTGACTCAACTACCTCCCCAGGCAGCCTTTGCCAGTGCCTAGTGACCCTTTCTGTGATTTTTTCCTGATATCCAGTCTGAACCTCCTCAGCGCAGCTTGAGGCCATTGCCCCTTGTCATGTCCCCTGTCACCTGGGAGAAGAGGCCAGCTCCCTCCTCTCTACAACCTCCTTTAGAGAGCAATTAGGCCTCAGCCTCCTCCAGGCTAAAGAACCCCAGGTCCCTCAGCCTCCCCTCCTAAGACTTGTGCTCCAGCCCCTCCACCAGCTCTACTGCCCTTCACGCTCCAGAGCCTCAATATCCTTCTTGTAGTGAGGGGCTCAGAACTGTCCCCATATTCACCTGCACTGCCCCATCTCTCCCTCTCTCCCATCACCACCGATGGACACTGGGGAAGTTTTGGGAAATAATGCACTTTTAGCATCTGACTTTAAGAGTTTTGCTCCACCAGACACACATTTGTGGTGTCTTACTCAGGACAAACACACTACACATGCCTTAAATGCCAGGACTTCTTTACCAGTCCCTCAGCATACTGCCTACGTGCTTTTCTCTTGGATTCACAGCTACATTATTTCCAAATCAATATTAGAGATGGGGAGTCACTTTTTGTGACTTTTCCCAGCAACTGTTCCTTTTTGGGGTACAATGAAAGATTTTACAGTTGCCGTTGTAAGAGATGGAACCCTGCATATGTGTGTGATTGAGCAGGCAGTGCTGAGGTTCTTGAAAACACACAGAGTCTGGTAAGCAATTAGCACCCAGATGTGATATTACTTATATAAAATATAGCAGACTATCTAATTCCAGCAGTTTTGAGCACAAACTGCATTTTCTGAGAGTATGGCAGCACATAAGAAATTCACGTGACGATTGATTGTAAAATAAAAATATTACTTCCTTTGCTTTGAAGACTTTGTCCTTTCCAATATTTTACCAGTGAATGAGTGTTTCTCACAGAAGTAAAGGCAATAATATTTTTGTTTTACAATTCGTCACTGAATTGGATGTCCTTCTGAAAAAGGCATGCCATCTTACAAAAGCAGGGGGTACGGGGACTAGTTTTAGACAAAGGACGGTGTAAGTCCTCAAAGAATGCTTATTTTTTGTGTTATCCAACTGTGTCTGGAGACTTCCTTCAGGTTATCTCTTGACCTAAACCAATTTTATGTTACAAGATGACAAAGCATATCAATAAATTCTTGCAGCTCTAAGAGTGTTTACTCCCTCAGGATATTTATCCATGTCTGGAGATTTTCTACATATTATGTCACGATACAAGACAAACTTAGAGGACAAGAAAATTAAACATACAAACCAGCTGCAGCTAAACTTATCAGTTCATACCCACACTCAGCAGTGTGCCTAGGTGGCCAAGAAGGCCAATGGCATCTTGGCTTGTATTAGAAACGGTGTGACCAGCAGGTCTAGGGAGGTTATTCTCCCTCTGTACTCCACACTGGTGAGGCCGCTCCTTGAATCCTGTGTTCAGTTCTGGGCCCCTCAGCACAAGAAGGATGTTGAGGCTCTGGAGTGATCCAGAGAAAAGCAACGAGGCTGGTGAAGGGGCTGGAGAACAGGCCTTATGAGGAATGGCTGAGAGAGCTGGGGTTGTTTAGCCTGGAGAAGAGGAGGCTGAGAGGAGACCTCATTGCTCTCTACAACTACCTGACAGGAGGTTGTGGAGAGGAGGGAGCTGGTCTCTTCTCCCAAGTAACAGGGAACAAGACAAGAGGGAATGGCCTCAAGCTCCACCAGGGGAGCTTCAGGCTGGACTGATGGAGGAAATGGAACATCATGCAGAGACCATTATGATCCAAGTGAGCCAGTTTATTGAAGTTCTCAACAGATTCTTATACCTTACGCGATTCATACAGGCTATTGTTTAGCAAGCTGATTCAACAATCCTCCTTTAGCAACAAGCAATCAATTTGTTGCATTAATCTTATGCTTTCCTATGAGAAACAGCTATATGAGTATTCTAGCTCACAGCTCGATAGACTACAAAGTAACAACTCAAGGTCTACCAAAGAAAAGTTACCAGTGAGAAACAAGAGAAGCATTACAGCAAAACAATCCCTTAATGTTGTAAATAAACTTTGAGCCTGTAAAAGCCTTTGTATTCGTGGTGTGTACGTGTGAAACTAAGCATACAGAGTGGCAAAGCTGTGTGTGCAAAGCTGAGAAACTTTATGCTAAGGTGCCTTTATCTCTTATAGCATAAGCTGTTCAGTGCTTGGAGATGCTCACTAAATTGCCTCTGACTTGTAACCACTCATCACTGGACATTAGGAAAAAAAAAATTCACAGAAAGGGTCATTGGGCACTGGCAGAGGCTGCCCAGGGAGGTGTTTGAGTCACCTTCACTGGAGTTGTTTAAGGGATGGGTGGATGAGGTGCTAAGGGACACGATTTAGTGGTTGATATGAATGGTTGGACTCACTGGTCCTGTGGGTCTTTTCCAACCTAGTGATTCTGTGATTTTTTTGTTTTGAAAGAACACTCAATACTTTGCCCTTTTCAATATTTTACCAGCGAATAAGCGTTTCTCACGCCAACCCCCCCTCGCAGTGCCTGTGTGCCGGGATAGAGGGTTTCACACAATCACAGAACAACCAGGTTGGAAGGGACCCATTGGATCTTCTAGTCCAACCATTTCTATCAAACACTAAACCAAGTCCCTCAAGACCTCATCCACCCGTGCCTCCAGGGAAGGTGAATCAACCACCTCCCTGGGCAGCCTATTCCAATGCCCAATGACCCTTTCTGTGAAAACCTTCCTCCTAATCTCTAGCCTAAATCTCCCCTGGCAGAGCTTGAGGCCATTCCCTCTTGTCCTGTCCCCTGTCACTTGGGAGAAGATGCCAGCTCCCTCCTCTCTACAACCTCCTTTCAGGTAGTTGTAGAGAGTAATGAGGTCTCCTCTCAGCCTCCTCTTCTCCAGGAGAAGTTTCAGCGCACTGTCCCACCTCAGCCTTGCTAGCGCTTCCCAGGAGCGGCTCCTTTAACGGGGCCGGGCTGGGCTCATTCACTTCCAGGTCGGGGAGGGTAAAAAACAGGGAGGAGGGAAAAGGGGATTAAAAAAAAAAAAAAAAAAAAGCCCAAGCTCCTGTAGCCGAGTTCCGGGCCCTGGCTCGCTCGGCAGCGGCGCCGCGATGGTGAGTGCACGGGAGCTATGGGGGGAGGCTGAACCGGGGGCCGAGGGGCGACCCCCGCGGCCTCGCAGAATCGCTGGGAAAGACCTTGGAGCCGGTCGATCCCCAGCGGAGCTGCCGGCTGCTGAGCCAGTCCCGAGCACCTCGCCGCCTCCCGGGATGGGGCCCCTGCCCTGGGCGGCTCTGCCAGCGCCCGGGAACCCTCTTGTTCTGCCCCTCTCCTGGTGCAGCTCGTTGCCCCTTGTCCTATATCACCTGTCACCTGGGAGAAGAGCCCAGTACCCGCCTTGCCGCAGCCTCCTTGCCGGGGGCTGCAGACAGCGATCAGCTCTCCCCTCAGCCTCCTTTTTTCCAGCCTAACCTCACCCCCCCAACCCAGCCTTCCCACCTCCCTTAGCCGCCTCTCGTTTGCTCTCCAGCCCCTACAGCTCCGTTTTCTCCTTGGGACACGCTCCAGCCCCTCTGTGTCCTTGTAGTGAGGGGCCCCTGTTTCCATCTCCCCCTCTCGGGTCACCACTGCCTCTTTTCGGGGGCTCTAGAGGGCAATGAGGGCTCCGCTCAGCCTCCTTTTCTCTGGGGTAAACAACCCCCGTGCCCTCAGCTGCTTCTAGAACCCGCGAGATCCAGGCTGTTCACCAGCTTCATTCCCTTTCTCTGGACGCGTTCCAGCACCCCAATGTCCTTCTTGTACCGAGGGCACCAAAGATGAACGTGGAATTCGAGGTGCGGCTTCCCTTAGTGCCAAGCGCAGCGGCTCCATCGCTGTCCTGGTCCTGCTGGCCACGCCGAAGCAGGCCAAGAGAAAAGGGTAGAGGGGCACTAGCAGGAGTTCCTGGGTGATCTAGTCTCATCCTTTGTTATTAGAAACCTAATTTCGTTTAATCTTCTAATAAGGCTTTTTATTTTAAAAGTAGGTAGCTTTTGCACCTGTTGTCCTATTCAGTGGACCAAGGTACAACTTTACTGTTGGAGGTGTTTCAGCTATGTGTGAGAATTAATTGATAAGTTTTGCTGCATCTGGTTTGTATGTTTAATTATGTTGTCCTATAAATCTGTCTTGTATCAAGAGAGAATGTGCAGGCAATCTCCAGACATGGATGAATAACCTGAAAGAGTAAACACTCTCTTAAAGTTGCAAGAATTTGTTGATATGCTTACTTGTCTAGAAAGATGTAGCTGTTTTAGGTCAAGAGATAACCTGAAGGAAGTCTCCAGACATGGTTGGATAATACAAAAAATAATGAGTGCTCTTTGAAGATTTATATGGTTCTTTGTCTAAAACTAGTGTATATACTCACTGCTTTAGTAAGATGTGATTCATTTTTTTAGAAGGGTATCCAATTCAACACTGAATGTAAAATAAAAATATTATTGCCTTCGCTTTGAAGACTTTGTCCTTTTCAATATTTTGCCAGTGAATGAGTGTTTCTCGCATATATAAATCTATGGCAGAGATTCTACTTCGTGGCATTTCTATGCACTGTTGTTGCTGTGCTGGCACTGTGTTTCACCTTAATAGCTTTTTTCCTTCTGTAGTTTTTATTCACTGTGCTATATTTATGCATCACCTTTTGAACTGCTAGGCTAAGAAAAGCTGGTATTGTTTTCCACTCCCATCTTGCCCTTTTCCCCAGATCATTCTTGTAGCTGTTGATGCAGGTATCTCACCCAAATTAGCCCCGGGAGATCTCAGAGTCTCTTGAAAATTACATACTGCTTTGATTGTTACTTGCTGCTTTTTCTGATACCTTCTTTGGCCACCTCACATTGTTTTCTTGTGGTTAAGCAAACCATTCAAGTTCTCCTATCCAGTCATTTCCAAATCGATGAACTCATATCTGAAGTTTTTGTTACTTATCTTGAAATATGTGGCCTTACTATGTAGTTTTAGTGTGGCACTATTTAATATTAGACCTCTTGTGATCTCAGTCAACTTTGTATCACTAGCAACTCTAATCATTGTTTCCACTTGTTGTGCCAGAATAGTTAATGTTAAATTTCACTTTTGAGCATAGTCCTTCCTCAAGTCTGGTTAATAAATTTCTTTCATCTCTTTTATTCAGTATAATTTAAGTAGGATAATCATTGTTTCTTCATAATGTAAATCATGGAACTGTTTATTTTTCACTGCTTTTTCTTTATTAGTGCTCAGAAGAATTTTGATGATGGCTACTTGAGTGACTTTTTTCATGATCATTTTAAGAATGTTTATTTTAAGAACGTAAGCAATGTTCTAAGGCTATGGAGACATGGAAGACAGAGACATGGTATACCGACCACTAAGGACTAAGGCTCTAAATTACCCCTTATTTCCTCATAGCTTTTTGAAAGGAATTGCTGCACTATTTAAAAAAATCCCTGAACTTATACTTCATTTCCTTCTTTGAGACTTCAGAGGAAAAAAGCAGATTAGCCTGCCATACAGAGGCCTTACACATTTGAGTGTTGTCATACTCAGTCTGCAACCAGGTATAAAAATTGGGGAGTACATCATATAAGTGGCTCTTTTAGAGGTGAAATTGGTCTGTCATCCAGTGTTTTATACTGGTTTATCGAGGGGTAAGAAAATCCTAAAAAAACTCTATGGAAAAAAAAATTGATTTTTTTTAATGGCTGTGACAAAGTCGGAAGGAACGGAATCTCTCAGGCTGGAGTTGGTAGGATCATTATATCCATAGAGAGAAGGCCCATGCAGCAGTGGAATTTACTTGATGTGTGAAGTTAGATGTCAATTACGGATGGAAAACAGCAGTTAAACCTGGCTGTTTTTTTAATTATTTCTGTATGAGCAGGTGATTACATGGTGGTGCTTCTCCAAAGAAACAGGATTTTGATTTGTTACTCATGCTCAGCCAGTTAATCCAGGCATAATGTTGGGTTTGAGACTCTGGCTCATTCCAGGTACTTCAATTTGTCCCCTTTAAACTCTTGTTTCTTGTTAACAGCATTTTGAAATATGTTAAATGTATTCTAGCAATATTTAAAATTGATTCAGTGAGTTTGAGAGAAATTGTGGAGGTTAGTGCGCTTGGTGAGAACCTTTCCAACTGCACTAGTGGGTGAGCTGACCTGGGTAATGTCATACTGAAGTCGATATTGTATTTCAGTCAAGTAGAGGCTTGGATTACTGTTAGGCGCCAGTGGCCATGCGGTTTGATCCCTTACCCCACTGGGCGCTGCTTTTTTTGTTCACCTTGTTTATATGAAGCACTTATAAATTATCTTTTTTTATACAATTAATTTAAGTAACTGTTTATAAACCCACCTAAATGTTCTACTTTTTGTACCGTTTCATAAGCTAAGTAGCTTTAGGTGTATCACATTACTCTTACGGGTTTTAGCTAATGATGATGCTCAAGCTTGCATCATGTAATGCATAATTCTGTGTTTTGGAGCATTTCTATTTGTTTTCTAGCCACTGAATTAATTTGGTAGAATGAAAGAAACAATGAGGTTACTTGGAAGTGTCAGGTAATTAATATGGAAATGTAGAAGTCAAATATACATAATAAAAGCTTTAAACTCAAATCTTTATTCAATGCAAAAAAAATCCTTCACCATGATTGACACACATTACAACCTGGCTAGAGTATTAGAACCAGAAAATCAAATGAGCTGAAAGCAAATGTGAGATTTCTTTTCAAGTTGACATTCAAAAACATAGCTAGAGAAAGGAAACTCTTAAATCCTAACCTTCTGAGAGCTTAAATATAACTGATGCTTTTACTGTGAGTTCTTTAACTGGGCAGTATTCTGCTTATATAAAGAGAAGCTGAGAAAAGGAATGCTGCTAGCTCACATAAAAAGGTTTATAGATTTGCATTCAGGCTGTTCGGTTTCAGTAGCAGACAGTCTGGGGAGTTCTTTTTATGATCTTTGTCAAGGGACTTAATTAGATAGGCCAAATGTTTTTATCTCGATCTCCCCAGGTTAGACAAAATCTTCTTTAGGAGATTCTTTAGCCTTTTGGCCACAAGTTGAAGAAATATATTACAAATGTCTTCTGGAACTGGTATAAGTGGAAATAATAAAAATGATACTGTTTTGTCTGCAAGTGTAATTTATTCCTGTGTGTGTATTTTGTTACTTTATTTTATGGAGATGTCCTATAGAGACTTCTAAAGTGATGACTTTATATGAAAATTAGAACAACCTTTCCAAATTGCAGATGGGACAGTGAGAAGTTCTGGTTGAAAAAAATAGTTCTCTGAGTCATATGCTAGTGGCCTATCTGCAAGGCTAAAAATTCTCTTTGGGGGTTGCTCACTGATATGTGTTTTAGCTTTTCTGGTAGGAATTATGGAACGGTGCCGGAAGGAATGAGGAGAGCTAGTATTCTGGTTTTGTTATTTTTAAGTATGGAATTAGAAGTACAAGATCTAATGGGAGATGAGGACATCTTTGCTTCAGTGGAAATAATTTTCATATGCATTTAAGTAAGGATATTGATTTTTTTTTTTTTTCAATTTAATTGCCATCTGTCTTAAGTCCTGGGTATTAATTTCAGATTAAAAAAAGAAAATTTCCTCTTTCCTTTTTTTTTTTTTTTTAACAAAACATTGTTTTAAAATACTTGGTTGATATTTCCTTTAAAAAGTTCTTCAGGCATTGTTGGTCATTATAAAGAAATGAAAGATGTTCGTGGATCCAGATTCTGTCCTTCCTTTTCATATCAGCTTAAGACTGGAGGCAGCCAAAGCTGTTCTCTATTGGTAATGTGAGCAAGTTGCATCACAAAGTAACTCTTGTTTCTTCAACAATAAAAAGTAATAACCAAACTTTAAAAAAAAAACCCAGTAAAAATTAAGGACTTGGCAAAACTGAGTCAAAGGAATTGGAAGTTGCACGTCAAAAACTGCAGAAAGAGCTTATACTTTAATAATTTGGAGTTTCTAGTTCCCAAACCTGTACTTAAGCCTTCAGGAGCAATCTCTCTTTATTGTCAATACATGACGTATTAAAGATAAGCTCCATTCCATATTTGCCCTAATGCGGTACCTCCCAGTCTTCAAATATATGCACCTTACTTTGGAAGACTTATTTCTCTCATTTTCTTTGTATTTCTGCTAGAAAACCTTTTCTATATTTCTAGACCTCTGTGATGAACTTATAAGATAAGCGAAGCCATGGAAGAGAAGTTAAATGAGCCAGGAGGAAAGGTGCAATTACCCAGAACTTTTAGTATAAAAGGCCAGCTATAGTTTTTCTCTCAAATAAGATATGGCAACAGTTGATGCTGTTATTTTCAAAATTGTCTGGGGGAGTGTGTACCAGTCACTCAGCCTTCTTTTGTGTGGTGCTGGGGATGATTCACAGGGCTGCGAGTCATTCTTTATGTTGATTAATCTGTGTGACTGAAAACAGTAAGCTATTATTAGACATGGAATAAAAAAAAAAAACCTTTGATTTTTGTGCATCAGTGTACAATCTCAAACTCTGAAGTAAAAGTTTAAGTATGTTCTGCCTTGTTCTTTGTACCCCGGACTCTACTATAGATTATTTACAGTGGCTTGGCATAAAAAGGAGGATATTGGTATCTATAATCAGAAGGAATACTGCAATAGTTGTTATTTTATTGCTGAAAAAACACTGGGATTTGAGTTTCTGTTTTTTGATCTAAGGCTGTGGCTGCCGCTTTAGATATCAAAAATTGATCCTAACAACGTATGAAATTTATCAGTATTTGTGTTGTACGCTGGTAATAGTCTTCTGACACTTAAGTGAAAGATTAAAAGAAATAGTTTAAATCAAGAAATAAAATTTTGTTTAAATCTTCCTTCAGTCTGTCTTGACTGATTAATGCTCAGTAGATTTCATAAATTCAGATTATCTGGTTAGCAACTGCTTTTTTCTTGAGTGGGGTTCAGGCACAACAGACCAGACTGGGTGAGGTTCTGGGGTTGACTTGGGGAGGAGGCTGTCCGTCAGTTTGGCCAGTTGTTTATTGTGTGACCTGAGAGATGTATCTCCTTCTGTAATAATTTCCTGTTCCAGTGAGAACTAGACTAACGAAAAAGAGAATGGTTAGCCTAAAAAGAACATTATAGGGCAATGGAAGATTCAGATTTGACTAAATCTTCTTTGTTTTGTTGTGTTTTGCGTATGACAGGAGGAAGCTTCTCCTTATTCTTTACTTGACATCTGTTTGAATTTCCTGACTGCCAACCTAGAGAAGTTTTGCACAGAAAGGCAAGATGGAACACTATGCTTGCAGGAGCCAGGAATGTTTCCTCAAGAAGTGGCTGATCGCTTGCTGCAGACAATGGCATTTCATGGTAAAAATGCTTATTTGTGGGTCATCAGTGAAAATAATTCACTGGAATGTGACGCTGCAGTTCTAGTTGAATCTGATGTTGTGGCTGTTAAAACTGTGCTCCTTAAATCTCTTACTGGAGAATTTCTGTTATCTTGGCTTTTTCACAGCTAGCTAGTCCTGTCTCAGAAGTCCTTTGCCTTTGGTTTATGATTTTAGTTTAATGTTCCTTTAATTGAATGATCATTAATAGATGTTCTTTCACTTATTAAAACCGAGATTAGATTCTGCTTCTTCTAGCAGCACAAAAATATTTCAGTGTCTCCTGTGAAGCAATTAATTGAATTTTCTTTACTATGTGTCCTTGTGGTTAAGCTAGGAAGTAATCTTGTGATTTTCATTAAGAGTTTCTCATCTTTTATTGAAGTGGAATGAGTTGCTTCAAATGAGTTCCAAGGGTAGTGTAAACATCTGTGAAAACCATGTTATGGTGTTCTTACATTTTAGGTACTGGGATATCATGTTCTCTGTCAGCACATATTTGAGGAGAGAGATGCCCTCTCTTTTCCTTGTGTTAAGAATGATAAAGGCAAACCTTGTGTCAATAAAAACTTAGCATGAAAAGAGTAAATCTATAGGTTACCCTAGAGAAGAGACAGGAGATCTGTCCTTGGTCATCCTGGAGATTTTCATTAGACATGAGACATGACATAGAAAAGTTACTGTAAACAAATCAAGCATCCTATCCTATAGATGGAGATTTAATTAGGTCTTATTGTGCAAATCCTGGTGTTCTAGTTTTCACTAGAGTGAAACTATATGTTCTTCTGAGTCCTTTTGTTTGCATACTTGTGCAGCCATACCCTTCTCATATGGCTTTCTATAAAGCATTAATCCTTCTATGGATGTGATAGAAATAAGAAATATTGGTGTTCTCAATGCATTTTGGATAATCCTGTGCATTGTACTAAAGGTATTAGTTCAGTTGTTGCCTTATGCTGCAATAATTAGACTACTTATTTAGTTGTCTTGTTACAGAGCAAAAAATTACTAGTCTCAAACAAGACTGTTGCGTTTCTTTTTTTCATTGCTGCCTTTTTCTCCTTCCCATCCTTTCCTTGTCCTCTTCTTTCTCCTCTTTGAACCACTTTAAGTTTCTTTCTCACATTGAGCTTGTTTCTGAGCAACACTCCTACCTTCTTCATGAGGGATACGTAGAAGAGCTTAAATAGCTTAATGTTTTGATCTTACTTAGGAATTTGGTCAAATGCTAAGTTATTCAGCTGAGTTGAAGCAAGATGAGAACTAGTCATTGATTGATTGCTGGCACTGTCTTGAGTTTAACGGAACTGTGAACAGGAAAGAACAACTTTCAGAAAATTTGAAATTCTGTTTTTAGTACATTTCTTGTGGTTCAGTGAGAAAATTCAGAACGTACAGGCAGGTACTGTGTATATGCTACATCTTAATTTATCTGTCCTATTCTTAAACCTGGAACTTTCCAAAAATGAGGTCGTAATCTTCAAAGTGGAATCTCAAATTTAGAATGTTGAGATCGTGGCATAATGATCCAAGACAAACTACTTTGCAACTGATTTTCTTTGTTAGCGGTTTGTAACCTTTGAGTTCTTAAAATAAAAGTGGTATTCTCTAACACTGGAGCCAAATACTAATGCTATTTTCCAACAGGGCTTCTGAATGATGGAACTGTGGGCATCTTCCGAGGCAACCAGATGCGTTTGAAACGAGCTTGTATCCGGAAAGCGAAAATCTCTGCTGTGGCTTTTCGGAAAGCTTTCTGCCATCACAAGTTGGTAGAACTGGATGCTACTGGAGTGAATGCAGATATAACAATCACGGACATTATAAGTGGACTTGGCAGCAATAAATGGATCCAGCAAAATCTGCAATGTCTTGTGCTGAACTCACTAACTCTTTCTTTGGAAGACCCATACGAGAGGTGCTTCAGTCAGCTTTCTGGGCTTCGTGCGTTGAGTATTACCAATGTTCTGTTCTACAATGAGGACTTGGCAGATGTTGCTTCACTTCCTAGATTAGAAAGTCTGGATATATCGAACACCTCTGTCACTGACATAACCGCACTCCTCACCTGCAAAGACCGACTCAAGTCTTTGACCATGCACCACCTGAAATGCTTGAAAATGACCACAACCCAGATTCTGGATGTTATAAGAGAACTGAAATACCTGAATCACCTTGATATTTCAGATGATAAACAGTTCACATCAGATATAGCACTTCGTTTACTGGAACAGAAAGATATCTTGCCTAACCTTGTGTCTTTGGACATTTCTGGAAGAAAACATGTTACAGATAAAGCTGTAGAAGCGTTTATTCAGCAACGGCCCACAATGCAGTTTGTAGGACTGCTAGCTACTGATGCTGGCTACTCAGAATTCCTGACAGGAGAAGGAAACCTAAAGGTTAAGTGGAGGAATTAATTTTACTGGCAAATTACAGCGTGCAGGAAAAATAGAACTAATCATTCATTTGTTATAAATGTATGTGGGTGTTCCAGAAGGAGGCTGTGGGTTCATTTTTTTTAACTGTTAATTGTAATTACTGACTTTATGTCAAATTCCTACTTAATTCTGGCATAGAAACTGCTAAATTTACATAATACTGTTGTAAGAAGCATCTATTTCATGTGCCTTTTCAGTGAGCCTTAGATCCTGATTTAACATGTTGGATCTAAGAAATGAACTTTGTCTAGTCTGAAGTCATTTACTGGAATAATATTGTCTAGTTTCCTGCACAGTATCTAGCACAAGACAGCAATAAGAAAGAGGTGGAGGTACAATTTGTGTAAACTTTGAGCAGTTCATTATTATCACAGCAGATAGAATAAAACTTAATAACTGAGCTGCTGTTGTATTCCATCACCACTTGGTTTGCTTTTGCAAACTCACCTTGAAGGATCTTCTGGTGATGAACTTGTGGGAAGCAGTTGCTTAGGATGAAAAACCTCCTCTTCTTGAACAAATCCTAGATCTCTTAGGCCCTTAGGATGAGATGATCTTTGCTGTTTATCTTGTAGTTCCAGGCAACAAGGTGCTGTCCCCCTGTTCTGTAGAATATGCATGCACTTACTGGACCATGAGCCTATCCTGTCCTAGCTGTGAGGGGATCAGAGTTATAGAAGAAGAGATTTTAGGCATGTCAGTTGTACATAATCTTTGACTCCAAGTTTTGTTTTCTACTGTGACATGAGGATGATGGAAACTGCTGAGGGTAATAAGGAAGAGTTTGCATAATGTGCCCAGAGTTTAGTTTTTCTCCCGTGCAAGTCGAGTTTTGCACTTCAGTTTTAAAATTCAGAATGCTCTTCTTACAAGCAAGTGAGGTAACGCAGCTACACAATTTTATGATTTTATTTTCCTGGAACCTTTCATAGTTGTTAATGACCAAGCATCTTGAGTATTTAGTTGTCACTGTTGGTAGCAATGTGTATGAATGTTGAAATGTGTTGTTGGAAAAAGCAAGTTCCTTTTTGGCATGAAGGGTATACAGCACCTGGAAGTTACACCTCATGTGTGGAATAAAATAATTCAATATAATCCTTGCTGTTTAGAATACGTGCTTCATACAAGCATGTCATGCAAGGGCAGGAATAAAGAGGGTTCTAGTAATGTGAGAATCATGATGGACTTCTTGCAGCGTAGTTAGCAAAACGCAGTTTGTATTTCTTTTTTTGGGGCAGCTTATGTTGGTTATGTAACGCTACATCTACTTAGTGGATTCATACAGTTCTGCTTAAAGACATGACTGAAGCCTAATTTTGGCTTATAACATGGAGTCTTCTTTATGAACAGTGCCTGAAGATTGTGTAGTTCTGAGTTAATATGGTTGGATAAAGTAATTTGATCACTGAAGGGTTTGGCTAAGATATCACCACCTTTGAAACTTATTTTTAAGAATAAAATTTTTAAAGTAAAATGGTGACATCTTGAACTAAAGATTATTTCTATGTTTGTAGGTGTCGGGAGAAGCAAATGAAACTCAGATTTCTGAAGCACTGAAGCGTTATAGTGAACGGGCCTTCTTTGTGAGAGAAGCACTCTTTCATTTGTTCAGCCTGACACATGTAATGGAAAAAACAAAGCCAGAAATTTTAAAGGTAAAATAATACAGTTTTGATGATAGTAATGCATTGTTCCTTAACCTAAGACTATCTCCAAAACCCTAGTATAACCTTCTACATTTTTTGGTTGTAGTTTTTAAGATTAGAATTATAATGTTAGGAAAAAAATAACTACTGTTTCAACAGTCATAATGTTTAAGATGCCCTGTAGCATTTTATGTTAGCTAAAACTGATCTGGACTAATGTATAGTATCTGAATTTGGCAGCATCTAAAATTTTTTGTGTAATTTTGAATATGATATGAATTTTTTTTTTAGATGCTGAATTCTGTCATTAGGACATACCTGTACTGGGCCAAATCAAAGGTCTACCAGGTCTTATTCTTCAGATGCAACAGTGTCTTCTGCTGATTCTTACAAAACAGTGATAATAAGGAAGGCATTCAGTGATATTTCTCTCCATCGTCACCTTCCAGTGCCATAGCAAGTGAATAAATATCATTGGTGTTCTATAGTGGGCTCTAACTTGGAAAAACCTATAAGCTTCTGTAAAAATCCATTCTGGGCATTGGCTTTCCATGTCTAGAATGTCAGAGATTATTTAATTTTTACTGTGATTATAAAAAGAAGCATCAGTAGGGCATGATTTTTGGTTTTCCTATCCTCTTCAAAGCTGAACAAGTGACCTTGATTTTGTTGACTTCAATATCAGTAAGTCTTTGGCAATCAATCAATTAGAAAAATATTTTCTTAGGTGAGATTCACAATCAACATGCATAGCAGAAAACTTAATTTGGGAAGAAGCTGTGAAAAATATCCTGACCTAGCAGCTTAGGATGTGATCTGAAATGGCTAATCGCCAGTCAGTGAGCCACTGCAATGTTACTGTTACACTGCAGGAACTCTGTCCTACCTCATCATCTGAAAACACTTGGTGATAAGAAAATATTTGGTGATTTTTATCTCTGTATGTAGAGCAAACCTTGAATCTTTCTAGGAATCTCCAGCATTCCATGCAGCTTCTCCTTTGACAGACTGCCACAACCAATGCAAAAGGACTAGAATAAGTAGATGTTGCCAGGTTTGAATCACTAAGCAGAAGTAACTGTTCTTCCTAAGAACTAAAATTACACCAGATGGATTTTTCACTTAAGTAAAAGGGAGGAAGAGATTGGGTGCTGTGAGTCATTGTTGTGGCCTCAAGCAATGGTGGATTACTCTTGGTGTGTTTGTACAAACTTGTAAGTAACTAACATGGACAAAACTCTTGCATTTCAGCTTGTGGTTATTGGAATGAGAAATCACCCCCTGAACTTGCCTGTGCAGCTGGCAGCAAGTGCGTGTGTCTTCAATCTAACCAAGCAAGATTTAGCAGTAGGCATGCCGGTACGACTTCTGGCTGATGTCACTCACTTGCTCCTGAAGGCCATGGAGCACTTCCCAAATCATCAACAGGTAAAAGACAAAATTTCTCTATTTCCTGAAGGATACTCACAACTTGTGACCTCAAGAGCAGCTGTAAGCAAGTGCTCATGCATATGTGCTTGTGTAGGATTTAAGTAAATGCTGTTTCCTTTTTGCTTTATAGGGCTATAGTTAGTAGAATTAACCATAAATGTAAATGCTAATGCTAGTAAAATGAGTGTTTCCATAATGTAGGTTCTTGAAAAGGCTTCCATGAAATAAAATTAAACTCATGAATGAAGTAGAAAATAGTGTTGTGTGTCTGTTGTAGTTAGATCTAGTTTTGCTGAGAAGAGTGGCAAACATCCCATCCCCCAGCCAAAACAGAAGAAAGATAGAAATGAGAGATGATGATGTTGGATAGCTGACAAAATGATTTTTATCCTGATGGAACCGTTATTCAGGCAGGATTAAGTAGAAATGCACAGTGGTTATATTGTCCTGTCTTAAATCTCTTCTGACAAACTTTGGTTATGTAAATACAAATTATTTCCTTAAGATTATTCAAAGATTTGTACTTGATAAGAATGACCAATGCATTGAACCAACTCTTCCTTCAATGAGTCAATGTGGAAATCCTCTGGCTACAATTGCTAAGCGTGTTTCTGAATGTACAGTGGCTGGTATTCGTTCAAGTTTCGTTATTTATCAAGTCACTAGTAACATTGATAATATAGCATGTGGTGTTGCTGCTGTTTGGAAGTGTCTCACCTATTTGGCAAGTGCTTCAGTGCCGTAGTGTGATCTGGGCAAGTGTCACTGTTGAAAAGGTTAAATAGCAGGAGGTAAATGAGACCTGGTTTGGTATCCTTTCCATTCATATCTATGGTTATAGCTACAGTTCTAGATCTATGTCCTATCAAGTATTTTGGTCTGTTTCTGTAGGTTTTTTAATTTTTTCAGTGTTCACGTTCAACTTTAGTGGGCTTTAAGTGTTCAGCTGGCTCCTCTCCTACTCTATTTGGGATATAAGTTTGAAAAACACTGGTGTTTTCACAATTGTTTTATTTGTTCTGGTAGTGTGGTAATTTAAATACAAGAGGGAAAGATTTATCTAGGTGCGTGGTTGTCATACTAATTATTGTCTTTATTGATATATTTACCTATCTTTTAATTTGTCATTGGACTAACATGAAGGGGAGATCTTGAGCAAGCATGTACATTAATATCTCAGATATTAATTAGCAGTAAAACTTTGTTGTTATAAATCAAACCTTTGGCTTATTATATAGTGAAGGATTAAAAATCAAAAACAAAATACAAGTTTTGTGGTACTCTTTCAAAGAATAGTGTATTTTACCCACAGTGAAAGTATTAATTTTTCTCTGAGGCTTTTTCTTTCTCAGGCTGACGTTTTGCTTGTTACAGTAGATTTCAGTACAGCGCATGGAAATGTGTTGTGATTCATAGGCTGAAAGTGTTCTGAAATGCTGATTTAGATGAGATGTAAGGAGTAACTTCTTCACTATGGAAGTGCTGAGGCTCTGGCCCAGGGTGCCCAGGGAAACTGTGGCTGCCCCATCCCTGGAGGGGTTCAAGGCCAGGTTAGATGGGACCTTAGGCAGCCTGATCTAGTGGGATGCGCCCCTGCCCATGGCAGCAGGCTTGGAACTAGATGATCTTTAAGGTCCTTTCCAACCGGAACTATTCTGTGATTCTCTTCTGTGATTGTATGTGTCTGAAGTAATTATTTTTCATTTCTTGTAGCTGCAAAAGAATTGTCTTCTTTCACTGTGCAGTGACAGAATCCTTCAGGATGTTCCATTTAACAGGTAAGTTTTGGATGTCATTTAAAATGAATTGCAGCATTGCAGAATATTTTTCTTCTTGTCTGTTTAGTATTAAAATGTGCTTATGATTACTTGGTCTCTGGAAAGTCATGGCTACCCTAGAGACTTGATGACTCTTCAGAAGGTTTGTTCCTCGTGTTGCTTTTGCCTTAGTTTGAATTGTTCTAGTGTGCTGGATTTTTCTGACCTACAATATTTTTGGCCTGTAAGTCACAACTCAGTGTAGGTCTGAAAAAAATTCTCTACCATACAGGTATGTCTTACTTCACATGTATGGCTCTATCACTCATTGCATGTAAGGGAAGTCTGGATTTCTCTGGGGAACTATGGGATTGCTTTTTGCAGAGATTTTTCTACTTAAATGCTTTGCATTTTTCATTTATTTTGAAGCATGTTAGTTCGATGCTTCAGAAGATTGTGCCAAATCTTTCTTCCTTCTTTGGAAGCAATTCTTGTGCAGTTTGATACATAATTAGAAGTAGGAGACCCTAAGCAAACAGCTTGAAGCTGACTGACACTTGTACAGTACCTGCAATTTCACTGTTACATTTCTACCTTTTTGATACAAGGCATGCTTCTCCCAGTTTGTGATGTCATGCATGCGTTTCTATCTGACGTGTCATCTTTGTATATCTTTGTTTTGCTAAGACTTATGAGAATTCTGACGACCAAATTTATTTTTAACTTCCAGGTTTGAAGCAGCCAAACTTGTTATGCAGTGGCTGTGTAATCATGAAGATCAAAACATGCAAAGGATGGCTGTAGCCATCATTTCCATCCTTGCTGCAAAGGTATGAAACTTAAGCTTTGAGTTTATAGGATATTGTTTCCAAATTCTAGACAATTATTGATGTAGCATGGTTTTGTTTACAGCTTTCAACAGAGCAAACAGCTCAACTTGGCGCAGAGCTCTTCATTGTTAGGGTAAGTCAGATACTTCCTTGACAGTCAAAAATACCGTCCTCTCCAGCTATATATGCTAATATTATTCCTAAAGATAGAAAATAAACATCAGTAGATAGAATGCTAAGAACATGCCAACCTATATTCATTTGAAGATTCTTCAGAACAGAAAACCCTACGGAATTTAAGAAAGATGTTTATATTGGAGACAGTGGCAATGAGACACGTTGGCATATACAAAAATAAGTGAAGTAGAAAAACTTGACATAATTAATAGAGATTAAAATTGCAAGACATCTCTTATATGAAGTCTGTTGTATAAGACAAAAACTGCTCAAAAAGAGAGTATTTGAAATAAATGGTTAGTGCAGCCAGTGTTCACATGGTATCCAGAGTTCTGTGAATGACTTTGTGCTATCTGAAATAGCACTAAGTGTGGAATTGGTGATCACGAAGGAATTCCTTTAGCAGGCAGCCATCTCCAAAGGGAAGGAAAATACTTTAATAGCCATTTTAATTTGTGTAGTTTAACTCAAAACATGTAGATTTTTACCTTGCATATAAATGAGAGCTATGCATTACCCTAGTCAGGACAGAAAGAAGCAGAGATGTTAATAAATCTTTGATAAGCAATCATAACTGGGATTTTTGGATTGTTGTTTTCCCAGCAACTTCTACAAATAGTTAAACAGAAAACAAATCAGAATCTTGTAGATACCACCCTCAAGTTCACGTTGAGTGCACTTTGGAACCTCACTGATGAATCTCCAACAACGTGTCGGCACTTCATTGAAAATCAAGGCCTGGAGCTTTTTATGAGAGTCTTAGAGGTGAGGAGTGTGGTTGTGGTGGTGGATTATCAAGGTGTATTTATAAGCAACGTTGTTTCAATAGTAAACATAAATGGTTACCTATAATTTGTTTCTTTCTTCCAGTCTTTTCCCTCTGAATCATCCATCCAGCAGAAAGTTCTAGGACTTCTGGTAAGATGAACAAAAAAACCCCAACATATAAAAGGCTGGAATATATAAATTTTTTTTCATGGATTATTTATTTCTTTTACCCTATGTTAATATTAAAATTTTTCTAATATTTTTATGTTCTTTTATGTTTTTAGTGTACCTTATTCACAATTGACATTGTTTTGGACTGTTTCACTACTTTTCCAATGCCACTTGTTAGATTGAAATTGATTGTTATAGCCAACAAAAAGAGCTTTTAAAAAGTGCAGTGAATGAGGCTTCAAATGAGTCTAAATGCAAAAAGTACATTGAAAATCAATGGAATTCAGAATTGTACACTGCTAAAGTTTACTGAAATTGGGTGTCTTTTTGAGAATGTTAAAACTAGCCTTTAATTTAGTATAATCTGCATCTTAGTGTCCTAAAATTACTTATAAGAAAACGTCTTTGATTTGAAACCGATTCCTACATTAGACTAGAAAAGTTCTCAGAATTGAAAATAGTATTTTAGCATCTAGAGATCACCTGGATGCATGAATATCTCATCCTGGTGTATATATGAGTTTACTTACACAATGTAGTTTATTTATAAGTTTATCTTCCTCATATTGTATTCTTTCTGTTGATATTGTCTCTTTTCTTTCCCCCTGCTCCAGAATAACATAGCTGAAGTTAAAGAACTTCATTCCGAATTAATGTGGAAGGACTTTATAGACCATATCAGTAAATTGTTGCACAGTGTGGAGGTGGAAGTTAGCTACTTTGCAGCAGGGATTATTGCTCACTTGATATCTCGAGGAGAGCAGGCCTGGACATTAAGTCGCAGCCAGAGGACTTCTCTTCTTGAACAGCTGGTACAGAAATGATGGTGAATTTTATTATACTCTCTTATATTTTTTCAATGTTTTTGTGTAACAGCGAGTGTTCTTGGTTCTGTGTTTTGCAGCATTCTGCCATTTTGAATTGGCCAACCCCAGAATGTGAGATGGTGGCTTACAGGTAGGTATCATCTTGATTTAGAGTTTGGAAAAGAAACTGAAATAGATGTAAATATTGTTCACTAAGCAGAGTGAGCGTTAGCCAGATGTGGTGATTTTCCACCAGACAAAACCTATTGACTTAAAATGTTCAGCATGTTATTCTTTCCTTTGTGACCAAAGAAAGTTAGGAACTCCTGCAAAAGAAAAATTTAATGTTGTTCTGGCTGCCTTTCTAGTTTAGCCTTGCATAGCTAAAAGACTTAAAAATTAACTAGTAAGGTTATATTGACTAGCACTAGGTTAGCACTCTGTCCTATGTAAAGAAGTTCAAGGACAAAAAAAGATACAATTAGGTAGTTACTGCCCATTTAATCCTTATTTCCTTATTTTAAAATAATCCTTATTTTTGATAGGAATGGTTGGACTAGAAGATCCGATGGGTCCCTTCCAACCTGGTTGTTCTATGATTCTACGATTTCCACTGGTTTTAGTCCTGTTTTTAAGGAGTACTGTACCAAGTGCTGTCAATAAAGCAGACCACATATTCACTATATATTATTTTTGCTAGTAGTAGTCTTAAACATTAGAAGGCTCACCTGCTGCATCTGAAACACAAGTTTATCAAATGTTTTTCCTAGTTAAACTTGTAAACGTGTAGCTAATATTTTTTTTTTTAATATATAGATCTTTCAATCCATTTTTTCCTCTGCTTGGCTGTTTTATGACACCTGGTGTTCAGTTATGGGCAGTTTGGGCCATGCAGCATGTCTGCAGCAAAAATCGTATGTATTAAAAAAATATTACCCTTTTAAAATTCTTGTTTCTTATGTTGTTCACTAGTATGAAGTGGGTAAAAAAAGCATTCCTAGGGTGATCGCTCCTAATCCTCTCTAGAAACTACATTTAGGCTTTAGCTACATGGGACTGGAAAAAAGAGTAATGAAAGTTCTTTGTATCTTTTTTTACTTACTGGAATGTTACTGTTAAATGTGCAGTATTAATACCAAACTGTGGTTATGTGTTAAGATTAACTACAGTTGTCTTGCACAGGTATTTTTATTCAGAAATGTAAATATTAATCATGGGCAACACACAGTTTAAATTAAGAACTATAACTGTAGCAGGTAGCTATCTCTTACCATCAGAACAGAAGTTTCAGGTAATCCTCATCTCTGATCGCCTTTTTGCAATAACTTACTGTGACGTGAATATCGGTTCTTTTAATCTGTCTTTCCTATCGGCAAAATGAGAACACCAACATCTTGTTTGTAAAATGTTTTGAGAGTGTGTGATGAAATGCACAAGTGTTGAGAAAGGAAATAAATCCCCTGAGCATAGCTAAATATAAGACAAACCTGAAGGACAAACCTTCCTGACTATTAATACTTTTGGTTTTACATAAATGTGTGTGATGAGAATGTGTATTGTCATTAACTTCTACCAGATATAAAAGTATAAAGAGTTTTCTGTGCTATTTTTTTTTAATCTTATTGATGGCAGTATATCTATGCTTGTTCATCCCTGTCCCATTAATCACTCTTCAGCAAAAAGACACATATTTGGAAGTAAACAATAATGTGGTATAATATATAATTGCACATAAAATACTGTTTCTTGCCCTTTGTAGAACTCAGAACTGTAATAGCACCGTTAACAAGGTACACTGTTCAGAGATCTGTGAGGACTTTTCCCATCTCTAAGTAGGACTGTTCTGACAAAGTTGTTTTGCTGGTCAGACTCTGGAGAACAGTTTTTGATTAAAACACTGTAATTATGCATTAATAAAATTAAAGTCGAGCTATCTACTCTTGTGCCTTGCCCCTGTTAACTTAGTATGGCCCTATTTGCTCTGTTTATTTTTAGTGTTTATTTTGTGCTCCCTTAACCTCTGAGCTTTCAACGTGCCACAGAGGTTTGTTCTGACAGTGAGTAACTGCTCTGTAAAATGGAGAGGCTGGAAATGCTCCTGGTTTGAGATCAAGACAGTATTCCTGAAGCTTAATTCAGATGATAGCTTGTGCCAGAAGCTTCTGGACAAAGTTGCAGAGAAACTAAATGTTTGATAGCAAATATTATAACCCACTCTGAGGGAGAACGTGTTTAATTCTGACAAGTCTTGGGGGAAAAATCTTAAGCTTTTGGTGCTTGGCACCAAGAAGGCATTTTGCCCTGGAGAGGAGATGCATTTTATTTTGGCATCTGCTTTTAGACGAGGGTGAAAAGTAGCCTGGAACTAATGGGATTGTTTTTTCTTGTTTATTTTTCTCCGTCTTTTACTGTTTCTCTATACCATATCCATGTCAATGAGCTCACTTAACTAAAATATTAGTAGCACTGCAGTGTGTGATCCCCAGTGAAATACTTAATGTCAGCATTTAAATAGCTCTGGTGTTGCTTCACCGAGATGAATAGTGAAATGGGGCACATCTGAGGTAATGCACTGTGGATTGCATTACTATCACCCAGATCTTTTAATAACAACTTCTGCAGTTGCGCGTTACATTAAACACATGGCTCTCTCACGTAAGAACACTGGAGCTGATGTAGATGTGCTTCCAACTTATAAAAAATCAATAATGAAAGTGGAAAGAGAAGTATAGTTTTATCCCTAAGAAGGCAATCATAGCAAATTATAACTAGTTAAAGACCATCATCAGTAGTATTTGACAAACTGTTTTTGAAGGAGCTAGTTACTATTCACTCTACAAGTCTGTACAATTGACGTGGCATAGCTAATGTCATTTTTTGCTATGCGTTTGGTACTGAGGCTTTTTGGTGAAGGTGATATTTTTACATGGATGCTCATAGAACTTCTGGTTCCCATTTCTTGAAATTTGTATATGTGCACTCCAAATACCCATAGAGGAGGTGGGGGCAAAGAGAGAATGCTGTGCGTATTACAAGGCCCTTTCCAGTCAGCTAAGTAGATATGGAAACAGACCCAATTACAATCTGGGTGCTGTCCAAACAATTCTGTTGTTTTGTAGTGGTCACTTGTTAAAGTACAAATATACTTCTGAAGGCACTTCAGGGAGTGTCCTAAATGCTGTCTGTTCTAGGATACAGAAGTGCTTTTGAATTGGTGTAACATTTATTCTAAATACTTTTCTTTCTTTAATCCCTTTTTAATCTTATTACAGCTGCCAGATACTGCAGCATGTTAATTGAAGAAGGTGGTTTACAGCACTTATACAACATCAAGGAGAACGTCCAGACTGATCCCCATGTCCAAAGGATTGCTATTGCCATCCTAGATAGTTTGGAAAAACACATTATGCGTCATGGGAGACCACCACCGTGTAGAAAACAGCAACAAAATAAACCAAACTGAAAGCTGCAGGTATAGGAGTGTAAAGTATTGTCTTTGTAATAATCCTTTCTGGTGTGTGTGTGTAGTTGGAGTAACTTGTAATATAGTGGTCACCATTAAAGTTATTTGCCGATAATTGTGGTACCTAGAACCATGTATGGTAACATTTGGTTAATGTAAACTTTAATGGCAACTGCATATGCAACTTGTAAAGGGTCACTGCTTGAGCTGGTCATACCTGTAGGATTCTTGCTGTCTATGAAGAGATGGGACTTGTACAGATCAATATGTACATCTGAAAAGAAGACTTCCAGGAATATCTTGTTTTGTGACTTCTGGGAGAGGAAGTTATTTCATCCCTGTGATTCCTGTTCATAACACTGTTTACGAGTTTCATGTTTGAATAGAACTGTGTGTGGTTGTGAGATTCAACACTTTTACGGATTAAGACAAAGTATTAGGTTGGTGCAAAAAAAATTGCTGTTTTTAACCATAAGCTTTAAAGTAGTCTATTTTAGCTTATAATAAAATTTATTAATGGGAATAAGAACCATTAGAATCTATGTATTTTTGCTAATAAGAAATAAGTCTGTCTGTTCCAGTATAGAATTCAGGAGTCCTGGAACTGATGAATTCTTCAAAGGTGTTTTGAGCAGCTGCATGGCAAGCGTCTCTTGCAGGAAGTTGAGATGCTTGAAAATGTGGTAATCGGTGGGAGAGAGGCCTGGTGAGTAAGTTGGGTGAGGTGGAGTTTCATAGCCCAGTTCGTGCAGCTTCTGCAGAGTCATTTGTGAGATGTGCAGTCAGGTGTTGTCATGGGGAAGAATTGTTCCTTTTCAACTGGCTGATGTTGGATGTAAATGTTGCAGTTCTTGGTGCATTTGGTTGAGCTTCTGGTGATACTTCTCTACGTTAAGGTGTTGCCAGTATTCAAGAAGTTGTGGAGGATTATTCTACTTCCCAACTGCCAGTGACCATAAGCTTCTTTTGTTGCAGCCTGGGTTTGGGGAAGTGTTTTGGTGCTCCACCTCAGTCCAGCTAGTGCATGCAATGCTAGTGGTTGTTGTATGGAATCTATTTCTTGTAACATGCCACAAATGCAATCAAGAAATTAATCACTTTTATTGTACAAAAGAAGTGCAGAGCAAACTTGATAATGGTGATTTTTCTGGTTTTCATTCAGTTTGTGTGGCAACCATTTGTGGAGCTTTTTTGATTTTTCCAGTTTGGTGCAAATGTGAAACAACTCTTGAATGGTCAGCGTGTAGTTCTTCTGCAGCCTCTTGAGTTGGTTTGCATGGCTCTGCTTCAATAATGGCCTTCAACTGGTTGTTGACTGTTGTAGAAGGATGCCTGCAGCCCTCCTCATCTTCAAAGCTCTCATTTTGGTTCTGAAAGTTTTCGAGCCATCGTTGAGCTGTATATTTGGCAGTCTCCAGGCCAAATGCTTGGTTGCTGTTGCTAGCACTTTTGCTGCTTTATGACCCCGTTTGATCTTGTACAACAAAATCACTCAAATTTGCTTTTGTCCATCTTTAACTTGACAGTGTAATATAAAAAAACCAAAACAGTGAAATCAAACCTGTTAGCATAAATAAGTAGAGTGAATTTCCTGCTTTAAAATGGTATCTACATGAATACAATTAAATAAAAGTTTAATGCAAAACAAGCATCAGTTTACAATGACAAAAAGGGCAGTTATTTTTGCACCAACCTACTACATGCATGCAAGTTACAATGAGACTTGTAACTAAGGCGACCAAAAGTCCAGTCTCATAATTCTTCTAAACACAATTAGGGTCTTCAACTTCCTTTTCCTTTGCCCTGCAAGCAGTGTTCTTCTGTTTTCCTTACTGCTAGAACAATACCTTTTTGCAGTTCAGCTTTCCCAAGCCCTACTCTTGGTAAGGTGGGGATCAGCATTGCATCAGGGAAAGGGGAAGCCTGCTAAAGTAAAGCAATAGAAACACAATTAAAAGGAGACACAGTACTAAAAGGATGAATGAAGCTTGAAATTTTAAAGTTGATAACAAGAAGGGGGTTTTAATGTCATTTGACTGCTTTTGGTTGTGTGTGATATTTTTCTTTTGTTTTACTGATAGGGAGAGGAGAAGGCTCGTTAGAGCAGAATACTGACTTGTCTTCATCATGAAGAGGATTGCATGTCTTGACAGGAGGCCCAGGGTATTTGGTCACCTTATTTGTAAGAAACCAATGGCTGCTCCGTTGTTTTCTGTAAATATTCTCTCAGTATTGTGCAGTGAATTGTATTTACAAGTCATCACAGTGCAAAATATCACCCAGTGTTCTGTGTAAGCCCTGTGTCGATTGCATTGTTCTGTGGAGTGTGGAATTTTACATAAAGATGCTAATTGTAACAGCTTATTTCTCTCTTGGTTACCTATGGGTTTCAAATCATATGTTGAATGAAACATTGCACAGCATACAGATGCCTGATAAAATACAAGTGGTGGAAGCAAACTGCATGTCCATTCAAATTCAGTTTAATTTCAGGTATTGTTTGTTTATCTAGTTAGTCTCCATGTATCCATGGCAACTAACTGATATTCAGTGACTTTTTAATAAATATATTGGTAATTGGTCTTAAAAAGAAAACTTATGTTTGGTAGCTTACTAGCAGGGATGGCTTCTTCATGATGACCATGTTTTACTGGTTTTAACTCCTTCCCTCTCCCAGCTCCTATCCTTCAAACAAAAACATTACCTCTAATCCTCAGTGATCTAGTTACTGTGTATTTCAGCAACTTCAAAAGGTACTGATCCAGTAATTTCATCAATGTTGTGTAATTACTTTTTGTATGAAGGTATAATTTGGCTGGCATAATTTTAATGTGCACATCTGTTTATATACAGTTTTCTTGATCTGGAAAGAAATCAAAATTATGTAGATTTGAATTATTAAGGTGGTTTAAAAAAAATGAAATCTGGCCTGCAAGCCTTTCCCCACTATCCTTCCGAGATGTCTGCCGTAGAATTTCCATTACATGAAGTGGAACACAAAGCTTGTCAAAATTGGTGTTAATAGAATGAATATAAATCAATTGCTACAAGATACTAAAATAAAGGTGATAACTCTCCTTATGGTACTGGTTTTTCCTAATAGCGGAAGAACTTGTTAAGCATCTCACTGAAAGAGATTGGGGGGTTGGGGGGTGGACTCCATGCAGTACAAAATGAACATGGTACTGGCGTTAGTCCAGATGGTGATGGTGTCACTGTATGAAGTTCTGCAACCGGCAAGCACAGTGACTGTAAAGGGCAAGATAAATGGTGTGGCATGTCTCAGCACTGGAGAACCTCCATGCAGAGTGAAAAAATTACTTCAACTTCCACCCAGACACCAGAATGGGAGAGAGATGCCAGACTTGAGGCATCTAGCGGGGACTAATAGGGTGGCCATAGCCATATCTGTGTGCACATTCAGGCCTTCTGGTTTCTCAAGCACTGATGCCAAAGACATCAGTGCTAGTTAGCTGGAGCAATAGCTCAGTGATTTAGGTGAGGTGGAATGCTACTGCTCTGATTAGCTGAAAAAGCACTCATAACAGGAAGCAAGCTGAGGAAGGTTTTCTTTCTTCAGGAGTTAACTTTCCATGAGTGTTTTGGTGCAGCGTGGTTTTCTGAGCTTGGGGGTTAGTTTTTTTAATCTGGTTATGAAGAGCCAAAGCTGCTCCGTACTCCTTATTTGACATCTGTTTGACAGCCATAACCACTGACTTAAGATGTGTGCCCTTTAAAAGATATACAAAGGTAAATCTTTATTTGGGAATTCTTACAGCAAAATGATCCAGTGGAGTATTCAGAAATGCAGTCTAAGGCAAGGAGGTAAGTACACAGAATGCAGTCATAAAAATAATCCCGAGGAATCAGTGGCTCCTCTTCAGTCCTTTACTTTCAAAAAATCAAGAGGAAACTAGGAAGCATTATTTGCCGATAAAACGAGGTGGTCGTTTCTCCCTGAAGGCAGCCATCCCTTCCTGACGGTCTTTTGTGGGAATATTCTGTATTTAAAAAAAAAAAAAACCCATGTTTTTTTAATGGACAAATCTGATGTGTTTAAGTGCTGAATGATGTAGTTTTAAGTGCTGACTAACTGGGCGGTAGTGGTCTAAAACTAAGATTGCTTTTCTTTCATTGATGTGTTAGGTTTTACCTTCCACAGTTTTGCAAAGCAAATAAAGAAACTGGATTGTAATATAGATCAGAAGCAAAGCATCAAAGATCAAAGAACAGCAAACTGTACAGGAAAACAGAAAACAGTTTTCTACAAATTTAATACTTTACCATCTTAGGATACACAAAAAGGCACACTAGTTACGTTGTTTCATTAGCCAGGAAAGGTGCTTGCTCTTAAAACTTGTCACAAAGACCGACTACAGAAGAATTAGGTATTTTTTTTCAATTTGTTAAACCTATAATTGTTTGTGAGCTCATCCTGTAACTAACATTGTTGAAACTCAGAATATACAAGTTTAGGCAGAAGGGTATTTAAGGAAGGACTCCAGCTGCAGGCAGAGAGGTAGCTATGCATGATGCAACAATTAATATTCTGAAGTAGACATATGGAACTGTACTCAACTATGCTCTGAAAGCTTTTAATTTAATGTTAGTGTCCCCTAGAGAGAGGAAAATACATGAGGATGCTGTGAATACTTGGCTTTAGAAAATGCACCATTGTTCCTTTCAGAAATGTATTCTGAAGGTAACCTACCTGGGCATAACACATCCCCTCAATAGCCATCCCTGACGCGATGTCAACCTGGGCATGAGAGGGAAGGAGTGAGATTTGTCAGAAGTTCAGCCCTCAAATCAACCAACATTCACTCCTAGTGAGTGACTTTCACTCCTGTATTAGAACTACAGTGTTAGCAGCTAGTAGTTAGTAGGAAAAATATCCTGCCATATTAATTTAAAGGAAATATTTAAAACCCCCCAAATGGCTTAAATGCCTTGTCTAAACAAAGATTATGACTCATCTGTTCTCAACACTTTCACTGTAGTAATTTAAGAACCACCTCCCTCTTTCCTTTACTTCAGTATTTAAAAAAAATTACCTCTATTCCTCTGTTTATTGCCAGTTTTCCCATTTTCACAGCAAACGGAGCCTTCATTAAAAACACAGATTTAAAAATAAAGCTACATCAGTTCATAGAAGTGTTGCAATATCATTATCCTAGCTCCAAATGACATTTTAGTCTATAATAACTTCCAGTGAGTTAATAATTAAACAAACAGTTTGGCATTATTTA
Organism: Coccyzus lansbergi; assembly: GCA_033558105.1. Taxonomy (NCBI): domain Eukaryota; kingdom Metazoa; phylum Chordata; class Aves; order Cuculiformes; family Coccyzidae; genus Coccyzus; species Coccyzus lansbergi. The sequence goes on from JAUMJK010000484.1 coordinate 121,161, forward strand.
CAGTTAACAGAGAGATGTGGTGCAAGGTTTCAGTGTCTCCTGCAGGTCCATGGAACTACAACTGAGAGGTGAAACTGCCCTACAGGTCAAGCAGTTGAATGTTAACACTTGTTCCTACAGAATCATAGAATAACCAGGTTGGAAGAGACTCACCAGATCATCGAGTCCAACCATTCCTATCAAACACTAAACCGTGTCCCTTAGGACCTCGTCCACCCGTCCCTTAAACACCTCCAGGGAAGGTGAAATCAACCACCTCCCTGGGCAGCCTCTGCCAGTGCGCAATGACCCTTTCTGTGAAAATTTTTTTCTTAATGTCCAGTCTAAACCTCTCCTGGCAGAGCTTGAGGCCATTCCCCCTTGCCCTGTCCCCTGTCACTTGGGAGAAGAGGCCAGCACCCTCCTCTCGACAACCTCCTTTCAGGTAGTTGTAGAGAGCAATCAGGTCTACCCAGGCTACCCAGGGAGGTGATTGATTCACCTTCCCTGGAGGTGTTTAAGGCACAGGTGGACAAGGTGCTAAGGAGCATGGTTTAGTGTTTGATAGGAATGGTTGGACTTGATGATGCCGTGGGTTTCTTCCAACCTGGTTGTTCTGTGATTCTGTGAGTACAGAGGGAGAATAACCTCCCTAGACCAAGTGCAGAAACTGCATTCACAAAAAAAGGACAGTTAAGAAACTGAAACACCAACACTAGGAATCACAACTTTAATATTTCTAGAAAAGCATTTTAGTTGTTCCATTTGCTGTCTTAAGGGAAGCAGAAATGTTGTCTTTACATTGACTACGTGCATAGTGCACCTACCTGGGGAAGGATTTCTTTAGCCAAAGCTAATGCTCTCTGGTAAGCTGCATCTCCCTCGTTGTTTTGTGGCACTGAGTGATTTACTAATCCCATTGATAAGGCTTCTTGTCCGTCAATTTGTCTACCAGTGAAAATGAGTTCCTTTGCAAGACCAATTCCAACACATCTGGGCAGGCGCTGGGTTCCACCTTGTGACAATAGCAAAAAAGCAACAACTTTCCATTTCTGAGAAGTGCCCCAAATTCCAATAGTATGTTGTTTCCTTATATAATAAGGAGGACAGAAAAATAAAGGGATCGTGTGTTTCTTTAATAACTACAAGCTGAATATGTCAAGATTTTGCAAAGCATTGGAGAAATTTCAATGTCCTTTTTGAGTGTTTTGATGAACAGGAAAAGGTGTAAAGGGACTCTCCTAATTCATAGCAAGTCGTGAGACAGAGCTTGGAACAGAACTCTTGATTTATAGATTTCTTGTGTCACTGTAAGATGCTACTTCTAGTTTACACTCAAAACACTTCCAAGTGCTCTAACGGCAAAATGTTACTATGCAGCTAAGACAGTAGGAGATAAGATTTAATAAAGGTTACCAGCTCCAGGAAGAAGCCCTCTTGTGGTCTCAATAAGGCCCATTTTAGCTGATGAAGCTATTAAAAATAAATAAACACAGGGTTTAGTTCCTTTTTGATCTCTAGAACTACATATTTTCTATACTGAAAGGATTAATAAATCTACTAACTGTCGATACTCGATGATCTGGTGGGTCTCTTCCAACCTGGTTGTTCTGTGATTCTATGATACTGAACTGGAACTCTGTTTCTCCAGAAAAGGAGAAAATCTTACTACTACAGTGCTTAATCAATGTCTATCTCAAATCAAATAAGGAATGTGTACCATGGCTGCTTACTCCTAATGGAGACATTTTATCTAAAAAATGAACCTTGGGTCCATAATGGATAAAAGAATGGAAACAGAAGGAAGAATTCTTCCAGTCCAAACTGATTTAAATAGGGAAAGATAGATCCATCCAGTGCTGATCCAATATTACCTGATACTAACTATTTAATTCTACCAATAGTTTTCTGAAGGAATCCTAATCTTGTCTAAAAATAGCTGTTACTTTTTACGGTAGGAAACTGCCTTCCCAATAGCAATTAAATGCCACAATTTCTAGACAAATGCCTATTCATTTCCTGAACTGTGTAAGTTCCTCTCTTAGCCTACTGGATTCCACTACCAGTCAGCTATCATATGTGTCACTTCTCTTTAAAATATACCACTGATTACAAAAAGAATCCTAAATTAAGCAACACACAAACCTGCTACTCGAAGGTCACAAGCTAATGCCAGTTCTAGTCCACCTCCCAGAGCGTAGCCATCAATTGCAGCAATTGTGGGTACGGGCAGTGCAGCTAGAGAAGACAACACAGATTATACAGTTGTGTTCCAGTAGTGGTGTTCCACCAGTTCTCTTCTCACTTCTGGAACTTAAATGCTTAAATTCTAAAGCATTTAGTAGTTCTCAAATTCAAAAATTGCACAAGAATTCATCATCTTCTGCCACAAACATTCTGTCTCTAAACAGCAGCAGCTGTCCTTTTGCACTTCTCTCTTCTTGGAAAAAAGAATGCAAAACGTTCTTGCATGCAAAGCAGCATGCAGATACAAAGTACTGCAACATAAACCAGGATGAATTATCTCCTTGCAAATGTATGATGTGAACATGCAGCTGCTGCAGTTTAGTGGTCAGACACCCTCCCGAGTCACTATAACAAGGATTGCTTTTTTCGGTGCTTTTGTTAGCTAAGGCTCCTGAACTTAGTAAACACTGTTGTCATCTCCTAGCTGAGGAACCCAAGGTACATGGGGATCAGCTGCTTGATCAGATACCTTTTAACATAGTCAGGGAGCTGGAAGCGGATTTCAGACGTATGCTAGTTCTGTGCTGTAATTACCTCAGCCCATCTGCTTCTGTAGTTTGTGGCACAGGGTCATTCTCTCTACATTGTTGTTTGTTTTTACTTACTGCAATTATGATTGGTGTTTTAGTCAGATTTCACAGATTTGTAGGAACAAACCCATCATTCAACATTGCCACATCATGAGTGCTTCTGAGCATGTATTGAGAATGGGGCAGCCAACATTGCTCCTTTTGTCTAGCACCATCTCCAAGGATTACACAGAACTGTATAATGTTTTGTTATAGCAGGTACTTATTATATGCATGGGTGCGCACTGCTCCTCATCACAGAAAATGCAGTACTGAAAGGCGTCGTGTCCTCTTCGTGGCAGCAGGATAGCTGGTGTTTAATTCTAACCAGATCATTGTTACAGGCATAAACAGGAGTAATTTAGGAAACTACTCCATTTGGACAACTCGCTGGGGCCAGCACCTTTCTCCTCCTGCCGCATGTCTCAGTGTCCCAGTACAGGCCATCTAGAACAAAATTCCCAGCTGAGATAATAGTTTACCTATTTCATCCATGAGATTTCTCAGCCTTTTAACAAAGTGTTCGACTTCGGCATCATCCATCTTGGCACGTTCCTTTAAGTCTGCACCTAAATACAAGAGAAAAAGGTTATAATCCAGGAAGAGGGGAAAAGACATGTGAATGGTGTTCTCCCCATCCCTCTCGGAGGCCAGATCATTTCACAAGTCCTGAAATACAGTGTTCTGGCTAAGTAAAGTCAGTGGAAGTTGCAGTGTGGACATTTGGGCTGGAGTAGCAGCTAGGGTGCTCCTCTGTGCCCTTCCAACAGATTTCACAGAGAAGCATCAATGGCTTTATGTAAGGATGATAATCCATAAACTGGAAAACAAGAGCTCCAATACCAGAAGCACTTGGGCTTGAAGACGGTTATAAATGGAAAGCAAACAGTAGCACCATGCAGGCTGCGTGGCTCACTCCATCACACATCACCAGTGAAGCCAAGCAGAAGACACACAAAAGAGAGAATGTGTTTGGCAATTTACTTCACAAAAGCCAACCCATTTTTCTTTTAGCAGGCATTTCCAGCTGCTTTCCTGCGTGATATGATCAGCAAACACCCCTAAGAGCCTTCAATTATTTTAGCAATAGTCTGCAGAGCCTTTTAACTTACCAGCACAAAATACCCCTTTCACCTCACTCTTGAACACCACCACTCGGACTTTCTCATCAAAGCGGAGCTGTTCCAGAGCGCTGAACAGCTAAGAGGGAGGGAGTACAAACAAGAGAAGAAAAACTTTACACACATGTATGTATACACCTCAATTAGAGCAAGCTCTGAATCTGTGACAAAAGTTTCATTTCTCCTTCCCCTTGCAGGTGCCAGGAGGAGCCAGCAGGATCCTTCCACGACAGCCTCAGAATGATACATTTCCCCTCAATTTATTCTTCCACTCAGAAATAAACCTCTGCTGTACCCTAAACGACCCTTCCTGTCCAGGCACGAGCCAGAGTATGTTTTTCTTGCAATTATGCAACTGAGGACATTATTTTGCATCTGAGTTGGCTAACTCATATCGCTCCAGTATCTCTGTCCAGTCCACACCTGAAGCTACTGCAGTATAGACAGATCACAATCTCTTTTTCTTCAGGCTAACCTGCTGTGCCCCAGTGCAGTCTCCCACTGACCTTCAGCTAGAGATTCAGGTTCTGTTTCAGATTTCCCACCACTTTTCCTACTGCATTTAGTTATCGACCATGATTCCCAATATGTTTACAGGCCAGGCCCATACTCACTTCATTTACAAATACTTTTCCCAATGAATTTCTCGCGTGGGGTCGGTTCATAAGGATTTCAGCAATACCTTAGTAATAGGAGACAATTTCAGTTATACTTCATTTAATTCTCTGACACAGTAATTCAACTGGGAACAATATCTGCAATATGCTGCATCTTCTCTTTCCTGAAAATGCATATAAAGTATATTCTCAAACAATCAGTTATTTTAAAAGTGGAAGTGGTAGACCATGTATACTAGCCCATTATGCAGGACAACTATAAAATCCAGTAGCACTGCAAATCTTATAAATAACCAGACTTTTAAAAAATGCACATGACATCCAATCATATGTCTTGGAGTCACTGCAGGCATGGGGAAAAAACCCAATCGATCTACCCTAGGTTTCTGTTTTGAATGCTACTTCACTTTTTAATATACAGTCTTACTGCATTCAAGTATTTTCCTTAAGGAAGAAAACTATCCTCTTGGGATTGCTGTTTGCATGAGAATAGCACAAACACTCCATTTGTGTTCAGAACCATTTTGAAATTGCAACTCCATTTAATTGAAAGTTAATAAGCACATCAGTGGAAAGGACTTCACTCGAAGTTCTTAAGTCCATGTGGTAAAATAAGACCACAACATCTACCTACTTCTTCCTTGCACTTGTGTTTTGTAAATCATTATCCCATGGTTTCTGCACACTTTGGAGTTTCCTTTGCTGGGCTTCTGCTCCCTTCCCAGGCCTTAACACTGTAAGATGCCACTGCTGCAATAATAGGTGCACAGATGCACCTTGCATCTCTCGTGCACAGTCCTTTTGCCCTGCTAGATCTCTGCCTTTATTCCTCTGCTGATGAGGAAGAGGTGACAGAAGAGATGTTAACACAGGAACAAAATACAGGTAACAGCAAGCACCGGCCAAACATGGAAATTCCCAGTTCTGGAAACCGCATTGGTGTATACATAACTAACAAAAGTATCAAGAACTGCTTGTAAGCTCTTCCAACAATTACCATTAACTCCATTGCGAGTCTGAACTCAAACTCCAGTCACTCAGTGACTCTCGCGTACAGACGGGCACGGACATGCCCAGGTCCTGCCCCACCTTCGGCTCAGTACCACAGCGGGTACTGAGATACACCTTAGCTTTATAAAAAGGCATTTTCCTTTCTCTTTGGCAGCTGGACTCTTGAGAAAAACATAAAGGCAAAGGAATAGCCCCTAAAAGCAAAAAGGCTATGAGCAAGTGGACCACTATGGGTGCCGCCAGTCGCCTTTGCAGCTGGTGGGGATGGGGGTGAGGGTGGGGACCCGGGAGTGTACGGGGGGACACGGCAGGGGGAGCTTGGGGGATGACACAAGGCAGGAGGGCTGGGAGGGACAAGGCAGGAGGGCTGGGGGGGCACACGGGGCGGAGGGCTGCGGGGGGACAGGGCAGGAAGGCTGGAGGGGACACATACACAAGGCAGGGAGGGCTGGGAGGTGACACGGGGCAGGAGGAATGGGGGGGAACAGAGCAGGGAGGGCTGGGGACACACCCGTACACACGGCAGAGGGCCGGGGGGTGTGTGGAGAAGACGGATGCTAAACCCCAGGCGGGCTCCCCGCAGCCCCAGGGCCCCGTGCCCGGCCCCGGCGGCGCCGCCGCACTCACCGCCGTCCCCGCCGCCCACCAGCACCTGGGCGCCCCTCGCGGGGCCGGCGGGGGACGCGGGGCTCTTGGCCCCGCGCAGCAACGTCCGCCCCAGCCGCAGCATGGCGAGCGGCGGCCACGCCTCGCCCAGCGCCGCGTCACGGGTCAAGGGTCCCCGCGGCGCCTCGGGACCGGCCGCGGCAGCAGGAGCGGCAGCGGCCAAAGCGGCGGCTGGAGGGGCAGGTGCAGGAGGGGCTACAGCGGGGGTAACAGCAGGGGCAGGAGGGGCAGAGGCGGGGACAGGGTCAAGGGCAGGTGGAGGAGGAGGAGCAGCAGCAGCAGGAGGGGCAGCAGCAGGAGAAGCAGCAGGGGCAGCAGCAGCAGGAGGGGCAGGACCAGCAGGGGCAGGGGCAGGGGCAGCGGCAGCGGCAGCGGTAGCGGTAGCGGTAGTAGCAGCAGCAGCAGCCGCAGGCCGGGGCCGGCGCTCTCTCCCGTCATGGTACCTCGGAGGGTGTTCGTGGTGGGCGTCGGGATGACCAAGGTAGGTAGCTGCTGTCCCGTCCTCTGTCCGTCCAGCCGCCCGGCTGCCAGCGCGGGGTTCGCGCAGGTTTTCAAGCAGATGAAGCAAAAAGTACCTTTATTTGTCGCGGTGGATGAAATTCAGGTCGATATTGGCCAGAGGAGCGGGGCAGGTGCTGGTCTCTTCTGCCAGTAATTCTGTGATTCTAACCCCCTCACCCCAACTGCTTTTTAAACAAGTTTTTTTTCTCTCCTTGCTGCCTGTGATGGGATGGGACGAAATAAAAGGTGACAGGCTCTGATCTGTCAATCACAGAATGCAGTTTGGGAAGCCGTTGGGCCTCACCTTGAGCTGGTTTGTGGTGCCCTCAAGGAAGGAACAGCAGCCTGGAAGAGACGACTAAAACTTGTCAGACACCATGTCGCATCGCATTTTATTATTATATCTTTTGGATTTGTATCCTTTTTTAGTGATGTTATAGCCACTAAATTTTGTATACCTTCTCGAAACAACAGCCTGTGCTTCCAGTCTGTGTAATCAGTGCCACAGACCATGCCTTTCATTTTCAGAAGTGGATTATCCCAGCTACAAGTTTAGTATGATTTGAGAAGTTGTCAATACTCTCTCCCCCTCTTTATTAGCCCAAGAAACCTCTGTCGCTCTTACAGACTTATACAATGATCAGTTCACTGACTCATTTTTCTTATGAGCTTCAGTATGAATGTTCTCTACCTAAATTAAGGAAAGGAGGCACTGCAGAAAGTACAGCTAAGTGTTGTGAAAGGTTGGAGTAGGAGAGGTAAGCATAAGGAGGTAGCAAATTAACTTTTATATACTAATAGTGAATGTCAAATAATTTGTAAAACTATAAGTAGTGTGAGAATTTCTTTTAGCAGTGATGCTTTTTGTAAATAATGTAAAAATGCAGAATGTGTATTTGTTGGTGGACTTGAAAGAGTCATACTACAAAGAAAACAGAAATACCAGCTCTACTCCAGTGGTGAGAGGTAGGGTATGATATGATTTGTAACAAAATGGAATAAGGCTTTGGGAAAGGAACCGTACGTAAATAAAATTCCATACAAAGAACAAGCATGTTCTTGTTCTTAATAGGAATATAACAACATAAAGTGAAAAGGAAGTATGTATCAAAGCCTTAGTGAAGACTATGGCATGTATTATAATGAATCAGTGAAGGAGACAGTTATTCTCTGTCGCATCCATAAGCTTTGGACAGGGTTATCACCTATCTTCATACAAGAATTGGATCTTATTTAAGACTGAGAGGAATGATCCTCAGTTTCCAGAAAAACATGCTGTTTTCTATTCTTGGCAATCACAATGTCTGGCATTAGCCCTTGGGAACGGAGCAGATTTTGTCCGTGCACTTTTGGGTTAATTGAATTAAATTGTTTGCTTTATTTATTTAAAACTGATTATTCACAAACCTGTTTCTAAGTTAAATATAAAGCTTTTAACTGTACCAATTTGAGCAAAAGATGTATTAAATCTCACTGTGATTTGTTCTTGTTCTTTTTTTTTTCTTATCAGTTCACAAAGCCTAGTGAGAAGAGTGTTGATTATCCTGAGATGGCTTATGAGGCAGGTAATTTAATAATAAAGCAAGCATTTAGTGTGATTGCTAGTATTTAAAGTCTTTTTGTTATATATATGGAGGAACAGATATTGTTCAGTAAATAGTTGCATATAAAAAGCAAATCTAAAACTGATAAAAGGGAACACTGGCACAAAATCCATAATTGACCTGCTCAAATCGCTGCCTTCTGGTACTGAGGTCAGAAGGGTAGGTTAAATTCAAATTGGATGCTTAAATAATTTCTTACCTACCTGTATTATTCAAATGCTCTTTGATGGGGACAAACAGCCTTTGTGCATGAACACAAAATTGATGGCATGAAATTTTAATCAAGGAGCTTGTTCAGAACTCAAAATACTGCAAAATTGTCCTTAGGAGAGTTACAATGAAAGACTGTCTTAACCATTTGCGTCATAGGATAAGGAATTTTATACCTCTTTTGTTTGTGAGTGCATGAACCATGCGTATATTGTGTTAGTTTGCTTGTTATGTTGCTGTGAGAGCTGCTTTTTTTTTTTCTTCAACTTTTAAACTTTTTTTAGGCCAGAAGGCTTTAGCTGATGCCGGGATTCCATATTCAATGGTGGAGCAGGCATGTGTGGGTTATGTTTATGGTAAGTAATGTAATTTAATTGGGATGTGAAATCTGTGACATTTGCAGACATCTGTGTGGATAAAATTTTATTTACATCTGTGTGGATAAAGTGTGGGGGATCCCATCAATTTTGTGTTATAATATTTAATTGTGTCAGTTTGTAGAATTGTCTCATAATTTTTTAAAAAATGTTTTTCGTGATGACAGATCTATGTCTGTTTATTTGTGGAGTTTACAGAAAAGGCCTTGACTCTGTGAAAGTCCTGCTCAGCAGTAAGGAAGACCCCCTTCTCTTATCAGCAATTTTCAGCACCAATTTAACATATAGCCCCGTAACAGTTACTATGAAGAAAATTAACTTGATCCCAGCCAGACCCAGCACGTTCTCCACCCCTAATTCCATACCATTTATGTCATGCTCAGGTCCCTATCCAGTATAACCTCATTAACCCTCACCCCTCTTCCCATCCTTCATTACCATTGTTTTATTCCCTTACTCTATAGATCATCCCTGGAAAATGTCCACAAAATATCCACTGAGTTCATTTAGTCCATGAGTCACAAATGAGTTTTTTAGATAAAAATGCGACTTAACCAAGGTTGATGGCAAGGTCACCCTGTGACTTGCTACATGGAGGAAATATATGGAGGGAGGGTTGGTTTAGAATTGATTTGGACTTATTTACTTTTCTGCATCCCCAGCGCTTGTGTAAAGGAGATCCTCCCATCTAGTCACAAGATTCAGAACCTTACTAAACTCTGCTCAGAGAGGGTCTAGGTGTGGCTGGATCCAGTTCTAGTCCTGGACTGGACTAATTGTTGGCTTATTGCTAAGAAATACAGAGGCTAAGAATTATACGTGTTAATAGCTTAAGGATTGTATGTGCACACCTGCTTCTCTGTGTCACTTAGCTAAGATTTCAAAATTCCATTATGATTCCCCACTTCACTTACCTTCAGTCTGGGCGTCCAGTGTCTGTTTGGTCAAGTTTGAACCCAAGGTTTCACAAAGCAGAAGCATCAGATTTTATTAAATAAATTATTTAATGGAAGGATAAAGCAGCATTGTCAGCTCTGGAGAGAGAGACCAATAAGACCAAAGAAATCCCTGAGCAATTGTACTCTTACAGACTATTTACCTGCCCCTCACATGATGGTTAAATTCAGTAGTAATATTTGGGTCCTCATTGGATTTCTTTCCTGTCTTTCAGATAGGTTGCTGTCTTGTCTTGTTCCAGTTGTTGTTGATAGTCTGTATCCTTGAAGCCTCTGTACCTTCTGATTTATTTTGGTTCTAGAGGTCCTCTTTTGACTTAGTAGATACAACTTCACAGCAAGGTGGAAATACACAGTTCAGGGGCTAATGCTTCAACAAATCTAGCTGCTTATGTGAAATAAGCAAAGCTGAGCAAACAGCTCACTGACTCACACTATATTATAACTCTAAGTGATTTAGTCTATTTAAAATGTTACTTAAGCTAGGCAAGTCATCTCTGCTAAAGAGAAGAGTTGCCTGGCATGCAGTCCAGCTACTGTTCAGGGAGAATTCAGATGGGGCTCCCCAGTGATCTGTTGTTTGTAAAGATCTCATTGCTCTGAGGAGCCCCCTTGGGAGGTGTCCCAGTGCACAGGGAGATCATTGCCGTACAACCACACTACCCAGCAGGGGTAATTCAAAGAAGATTCACTTAGGCTGTCATGTTTATGGGATAAAAGTGGTTGACTTGTGGTCAAATTGCATGCAGTAGGTGAGGTATCCATGAGGCCCCTTATATCCACAGCTTTTTGATTTTCAGTGTTGCTCTGCCTGCAGGTTTCATAAAGGAGTTTTCGATTTAGCCACAGCCCAGACCTTTGACTCCTTTGGAGCCTGTACCAAACTGCTGCTGGTTTGGTTGAGGGGAATTGAGTGCATCCATCACACTGTGACTTTGGGTTTTATCTATTAGGGTGATCAGTCAGGACAGGAGAGGTGGTGTGTTGTGTGGAGTTACTGGCCACCAAAGTCAGCTCAGGTTGGGTCACTGGTGCCCTTGCACTGCGTTTTGTAAGGCTTATCCTCTGTTGGTTCAGGTGGTTTTTGCTATCGCAATTCCTGTAAGACAAAGCTCAAGTCATGGGTTACAGCAATTTAAAAGTGTTTCCATTATAATCTCCACCCTTGGTTCCTTTGGGACAGACTATAGGGTTTAACGTTGCAAAGAACTCCTTCTCTTGCTCCTAGCCTGGCTAGCAGCAATAGTTGCCTTCTATAGTAATTCCTGTAATATGCAACCGAAGTCCTGGGTTACAACAATGTACATTTATAATCTCCACACCACGTCCCTTTGGGCCAGGTTATAGGGGTTTAGCATTGCAGTGAACTCCTCCCCTTGCTCCTGCTCCACCTTGGACACACCCATGGACTGCAGTCCCTTAGGAGTGTACCTGCCCCAAGTGGAGCCTTATCCATGAGCCACAGTCTTTTCAGGGGTATAGGTGCTGCAGCATAGACTTATCCACAGTCACAGTTGCTTTGAGGTGCACCTGTTCCAGCGTTGTGGTATCCATGGGCCACAGTGCCTTTGGAGATACACCTGCTCCAGCATGGCCTCACCCACAGTCATAGTCTCTTAGAGTAAACTTACTGTAATACAGCTTTACCCATGGCTGCAGTCCCTTCAGGGGACCTGTGCTGTGCTGGGCTTATCCATGGCCACATGCTTTGAGGTGTTGCAGCATGACCTCATGCACAAACACTATTGCTTCAGGGTGTAACTTACCTACAGCCACAGTTACTTTATGATCTGCCTTCTCCAATGTGGACTTAGCTGTAGGCCACAATACCTGCTGTGGCACAGATGTAGCCCTGGCCACAGATGCTTTGTGATGTACCTGCTCTGGCATGGACTTACTCATGGCTACAGACACTTCAGGGTGTCCTGTGTCAGCTTATCCACAGGTAACAGTCCATTTGACTTTAGTTCAGACTGAGTTCCAGCCTGCACAGCAGCACAGAAACAGCAGTGAACTCCATGCCACCTGCTAGTCCAGGCACATTGCTATTGATGTTATTAAAATGTTACCAGGCAGGGCTCCATCATGCATAACAGTGATTTGGGAAGACAGACACCATCACTCCAAATGTCCTCCCCTTCCTTCTTCCCCCAGCATTATTTTGCTGGGCAGTATGTCATGTGGTGTGGAATATCCATTTGGGCAGTTGGGGTTAGCTGTCCTGCACTTGTCCCCTCCCAGCTTCTGCTCTCTGATGGGCTGGGGTGAGAAGCAGAAAGGCCTTGACCTCGTGTAACCCCTGCTCAGCAATGAAGAAAACATCCCTGTATTACCAACACTGTTTCCAGTACCAAGCTGACACGTGGCCCTTATCCTAGCTGCTATGAAGAACATTAACTCTATCTCAGCTAAAACCAGCACATCCCTCAAACAGATTTCTAGCAGACGTGATCAGCAGAAGCTTTCGATTTGCAGTCACTTACTGTGATGAGAAAAGGTAGTGTCAAATGACTGGTTCAAACCTTTTCAGGTCACTCCAGTTCCCAGATGCATGATGTCCTTCTCAAAGCAGTCCAAATCAAGTTACTCTTAGGGGGAAATCTGTTTCTGTTCCAAAGAGAGTTTTCCATTTATGTTCTTCCTGATTTTCTGTTAATGACTGTATTATGGCAACTGAAGCAGGGTCAGTCATCTGTAATCCCTGCAGTGCCTTCCAAACCACATCTTTGTGATAGTTCTGTCCATTGATTCAAAATCTCTTATCACAGAAGCAGGACAAACTTATCTTTTTAAAATCTAATGATTTTCACACTGTTTATAAGGTTCTTGCACTGTAGGTACTTGAGAAAGATACTCAAGATGGCAATTCAGAAGTTTGGGTTCACAATTGAAAGTGGTAGCCTTGCACGTGTGTTGTGGGATTTTTTTTTTCGCTTGTGAAATTTGAGTATGTACCTATGTCTCTGTATAAAGGTGACTCAACCTGTGGACAACGAGCTATCTATCATGGCCTGGGTTTAACTGGCATTCCTATTGTTAATGTTAACAACAACTGTGCTACTGGGTCAACTGCTTTGTTCATGGCCAGACAACTAGTAGAAGGAGGTGAGTTGCTTTGCTCTGGGGCTTGGTAATAATATTCTGTGTTTCAATAAAAATAACTTGAATGAAGAACAGAACTAGTGAAAATGTGAGTACTCTGAATTGTAGATGTCCTATCCTCATAGGCAAAAACAGGTAAGTAATTTTTTTCTAGAAGGATTGTTTGAAATAGCGCAGAACAAGTTGCATTATGGTACTGCAAGACATCATCTTGCGGGATGAAAAGGAGAGAAGAATCAGCTAAAAAGCTTTTGCACTTTTAAAAAAAAATTAATTTTAACTTAAAGTTAACATGAATATTTGACTCACACATTGTAGGAAGGGAGGGGAAGAGAGCAATGCCTTGTGGCAGACTATGCTTTGAACTGACAGATGAGTGTTTCCTTTTGTTTCTCTAATTCCATTGTGGACTTTGATAATTTCTTGTACTTAAATGCTGATGTTTCTGTAATGAAAACTATAGCAACACTCCATATGGCTTTTTCTGGTATTTGTTGCAGAGACATAAGGGCTAGGTGATTTAAGATAATTGCTGTCAAACAAACAGTTTAAAAATAAACTCAGATCCTGTAGTGATCTCTCATTCTTCAGTATCAGTATGTTTGTATGAATACTGTTCCCATTACAATTTTACTCTCTTTCAAAAACGAAGAAAGGAGGAAGAGCGGCTGGTAGGTGTTCACATATATTTCTTATAAGTGAATAGTTGTCAGTACATACTGTCATTTATAATTACATTGTGTTTTAAATAGCCACAAATTTTATTTTAAGGTTTGGCAGATTGTGTTCTGGCGCTTGGCTTTGAAAGGATGGCAAAAGGATCCCTTGGTGCAGGTGTAAGTGTCTGAAACTTTATACGTTTTGTTGTGTACGTCGATGAAATTCACTCCTCATTCTCTGAGACATATTCTCATAAATACCAGTGGCTTTAAAATGCCACTGCAGGTGTTTACAAAATAAACCGTTATTTTGATCCACTGAAACCTTTAATGAGTTTTATGATTTTGATTGCAAAATACAAATTTTGTGTGAAATGCTTTAAAATGAATTTTATGTAGTATGTCACGCTTCTAGTATTTTGCCAAGAATATTTTGCAAGGTGAATAGGGAATAATGAAAATGCCAAATAAAATATTGAAGCATTGGGCAATCGAAATGTCTCTCTCAAAATTACACAGCAAATCAAAGAAAGCATCTGGATCTTCTGGCTTTTGGCTTGATGCTTGCTCAGTTGATCAATTAACATACTTTCCAAAAAAAGTAAAGGCATCTGTAAACCTTTCTTTCTTGTCTCTTCTTTGTTTTTACTGGAGAAGAGTGTGTGAGGGTTTGTTTGTATCGTGCCTTATGGCCCAAATGTCGTTTAAGCACATAACTGTCAAATTTCATAGTATATGCAGAGGTTTGAGTGAGAAATGTTAAATTAACAACTGATTGATATGAGTAACATGGTTTACAATGTTTCGTCAGAGCATCATTGAAAAAACTAATACATAATTAATTTTATAACTTAGAACTATGCTAACTGTAGGATTTATAGCTGAGGTGAAAAATGCCTGAAGACTTCTGCTGAAAACAGTGGCTGTGACAGAAATCATATAGGAGTGGTCCTTGCCATTAATCAGTGCTGTGATTATAGTGTTAAGCATTTTCTACTTATTTACTCTTTCTTATAGTTGGGAAATTATGAGTGCTTCAAAACATGTCACTGAAGTGTAACTTACGGTCCAGTGGAACTGTTCAAATACCAGAAAAAAAATTTATTTTGATTGAAATCCATGGTGCTTGTGTGACGACGTTGTAAAGAAAAGGAAATTATGACTTTCTTTGTAACTGTTTCTCTTCTTTATAGTTTTTAGATAGAACTAATCCAATGGACAAACATTTGGAAGTTATGGTAAATAAATATGGCTTAGAAAGTGCTCCACTAACACCTCAGATGTTTGCAAATGCTGGCAAAGAACATATGGAGAAATATGGTATGCTAAAATACATTTTCCACTGCCCTCTTTTAAGGAAGTTATTTAAAAAATATGTACTAGGATTTAATTTCAAAAACGTGATAGCATTGAGTGTTCTTTCTTTTACCGAAGTACTACAACTGCAACATCTACAGCTAATGCATACGGGAAAACATTTGGATAAAGAGTTTATTTACAGAAAAGTTGGTAATGTGTAGGCAAACAAAACCATAAGGAGACAAAATTAAGGCTGTGATGCAGAGCGTTTGGTAATCCCCCTAACAGTATGGATTGTGCTTCTGTAAGTTCTGGGTGATAAGGTTGCTTAACTTCCTGCATTTTGTCATTGTGCCTGGACAGATAGGCTTGGGATGGAATTGTCTGACAAGAGATTTTGGCTATTTAGAATAGAACTATAGAATCATAGAATAGAATCATGAAATTGTTTGGTTTGGACAAAACCTTTAAGATCATCAAGTCCAATTGTAAACCTGCCACTGCAAAGCCAGCTGTTAAACAGTGTCCCTAAGTGCCACATCTGCCCATCTTTTGAACTACCTCCAGGGGTGGTGACTCAAGCACTGTCCTGGGCAGCCTCTGCCAGTGCCTGGTAACACTTTCCATAAAGAATTTTTTCCTAATATCCAATCTAAACTTCCCCTGGCACAACTTGAGGACATTTCCTCTTGTTCTGTCACTTCTTACTTGGGAGAAGAGACCATTTGATTCAATATACAGTACTAGGCTGTTGTTACTCCTTTCTTACTGCTTCACCAGACGAATTGGCTCCAAGGTAACAGGCTGGCCTGTTGAACATCTTTTATTTTCACTTAGTTTTAGATTAGTATATGGAAAACATTTAGACTTAAGGCTGCATTTTTTCACTACAGCTGTTTTGCAGTGACAGGGAAATCAGTATTTCAGTTTCAGTTATATAATAATGCCTTAAATAAAATGCACTTGTTTTCTGTATTTTTGTTAGTAAGTGTTAAATATACAAGTAGGATGTTCTCTTAGCTAAAACTAAGCCATGTTTAGTAGTCTCTATCTAATTTTTAGATGTAAGTTGAGTTCTGAGGAAAGCCTTGATAATGTTAAGTTTCTTGTAAAGGTGCTTGTAAAGATCAAATTCTTATTACACAATATTTAAAATGCTATGTTAGCATTGTCCAGGCAAACAAAGTATTTCAACACAGCTCTCTTCCCCCTTCCAGGGACAGATCCAAAATACTTTGCAAAAATTGCATGGAAGAATCATAGCCATTCAACTAAGAACCCGTGAGTAATTGTATTGAACATGCATTGCTGTTAAAAAATTCATGCAAAACTGATTATTATTTTCAGAAATACTTTGTAGAGTATATTCTTTATTATGGAAGGAGAATAATACCCAGCATAAATTCTATATCCAGTGCCTTATATTTTGTAAAAACAGCACTGTGGCTACCTAATTAATGTGATATTAATATGTCAGTTGCTAAGGGCTGTGTTAAAACTAAGATGGCATATGTATGTTTTTCTTAGGTATTCCCAGTTCCAGACAGAGTACACGCTAGATGAAGTTCTGCAATCACGCAAAGTTTTCGATTACTTGACTGTCTTACAGTGTTGGTAAGGAGAGGACTGACCATTGTGAAATAAATCGTGATGTTAAGACAAAGAGGGTCAGACATCTATTTTAAAAAAAAGTCTGGTTTTGTGCAAGTTAAAATGTACGGATTATTTTAAGTAAAACTTCTTGTAAATAAAACAAATGCGCAAATTCTTTCTTGACCAAACACTATCTAGATACTTGTTCACTGCATAGATCAGAAAGCTGAAACAGGTTTTGTACTCTGAGGCTCTTGCATCATTCCTTATCATTTTCCAATGTGATGCATTGCTGTTAAGTGTTAATGCTGCTCTTCAGCCTCTCGTGTACACTCCAGAAGCCTTATTTTAACAATATATTATAGCCAAGTAGAAGCTTTGATTTTTTTTTCTAAATTGAAAACCTTAATGCCATGTTTCTGTTTTGATGTCATGCTTTTCAAATGTCTGTTACAAATTTTGCTGAAAGTGTACAGCAGACACTGATCGAACTTACAGTTTCGGTGGCATCAGCCAAAGAAAGCAGTTTTTTCATTTGTCCTTTTTGGGGTTTTTTTGTTTGTATTGGAAGATAATTCTATGGAAGATTGACATTATTTATTTAGAACGATGACTTCATTGTTTTTCTTTCTATCAGTCCAACATCAAATGGTGCTGCAGCTGCAATTTTGGCTAGTGAGGACTTTGTGAAAAAATGTAAGTTGCAGCCGAAAGCTGTGGAAATTCTAGCCCAGGTGATGGTTACTGATTATCCAAGCACATTTGAAGAAAACAGTTGTATGAAGATGGTAAGATTACGATTCTGTACTCCCTGGTACTCCTCAGGAGCTTTTTTAATTCCTGCAAGTCCTAATAAGGCTGTAGATATTTTCATGTCAGTATGCAAACAAATTATACTTTGTGGTGAATGTAAAAGTTATTTAATTTGGGCATGTGGAGTAAGCAAAGAATATGGTTGTGAAATAATAGAAAGTAATTTATAAAGAGGCTATCAAAACCCTTTTTTTAACAAATTTATTTAAAGGCGACATTTTAGGCAATTTGAACAGCAAGAAAGACATCACTTTGTGCTTTCTGTTTATAAAAGTAATGAAAATTAAATAAAACTTTTACTTAGGTCTGTGTAATACAGAAGCTGAAATAACCTGATGGATATAGAAAAACCTTAACTGCAACAATTGGATCCCACTGTAAATTGACTAAAATGATCAGATGTAAGTCAAACCATTAGAATACCCAACAGTTTCTATTGCAATTGTGTTCTGTTTGGGTTTCAAATATAGCTCTAGTTAGTTGGCTGACAGAAAAAGGTAGCAAGACAGTTTGAGGATGGTCTTAGTCGTGCAAAGGAGCAATTTGGCTTGTGAGCCAGTTCCCTGGAAAAGTTTCCATGTGCCAGTAATGAGACTTGGAATGTATTACTTCTTTCTATACAATTTATACTGTATGAATACTAAGCTGCGATATGTGATACATTAAAAGAAATTATGATGCTACCTCCTTAGCTTCACTTACAGGGAGTGTAGAAATGAAAATGCTAGTTATGTTTCTTTAATGACATTTTGACCACAATTTCTTCTTGTTGCAGGTTGGCTATGATATGACTAAAAAAGCTGCAGAAAAATGTTTTGAAAAAGCAGGCCTAAAACCTACAGATGTTGATGTGATTGAACTTCATGACTGTTTCTCAGTTAACGAGTTCCTTACCTATGAAGCTTTGGGACTCTGTCCAGAAGGTAACAGCATCATTGGAGATCATTGTTTTACTAAAACAGAAAGCTTTAAAAGTATCTTTTTGTATGCTTGTATAATCAGAACTTTGAGCTGTCTATGGGACAGATCTTGTGTATTTGAAAATCTTATTAGCCAACCTCACAAGAGGGAAAACAAATTGTTAGTGTAGTGACATAAGGAAGACCTGCAAACTCTAGAACTAGTTTAACAAACTAGTTAACTTGATTTCTGAAGAAATACACAAGGGAAAATGAACAACTACATGGAATCATACTGCTAGCTTGTGTGGGGATGGCTCTTCGAAGCAAGCAGAGCAAGGACATTAAGGACTCCTGTGATCTTTTTCAGTATTATACCTCTTTTTTAGGGCTACATACTTACCTAACGTAAGATTTCCATCCATCTTTGTATTTCCTTAAACCATTATCTCTCATCCTGTCACTGCACTCCTTGATAAAAAGCCCCTTCCCAACTTTCCCACAGGCCCAAAATTATGTTTTGCCCAAATTAGCTTAATTTCAGTGAAATGAATGAATTTTTGCAACAGGTTAAATGGCGGTGGAGCTTAGTTCTATGTGTGTAAGACAAACTATTAAAATTTTCCACTGAGTTTAGATAAATAATGCATTGAACTGCTGCTTCGGTGTTTGATCTTTTTAAGGACTAAATGTATTCATGCTTTGCATAAATAATCATCTGATGTAATCTTTCTTTAAGTTGTTTTTAACCGATTTTGAGAAAATACCACTTTCTATCACTAGATGGTGTATTAATTCTGAACCTTCACATTGAGACAGATATTCATAGGTCTTCAGGAATAACTTTTATATTTGTAGGTCTTCCAATATTTGCCTTTGAATGCTTGCCATTTAGAATCATGGAATAGTTTGGAATAGGGTTGGAAGGGACCTTAAAGTTCATCTAATTCTAACCCCTCTGCCATGGGCAGAGACGTGTCCCACCAGCCCAGGCTGCCCAAGCCCCATCCAACCTGGCCTTGAGCCCCTCCAGGGATAGGGCAGCCACAACTTTTCTGGGCAACCTGTGCCAGGGCCTCACCCCTCTAATGGTGAAGAATTTCCTCCTTTTGTCTAGTCTAAATCTGCCCCTCTCCAGTTTATACCCATTATAAATACAGGAAACGTGGCAGATCTTTTTTATACATCAGCATTAATAAAGTTGGCTGAAGAAGCTGGTACAAGAATAAAGGAGTAAGGGACTGGTTAAAAGGAAGAGCTGTCTGATGTAGGCACAGGAACTAACAGTCTGGAAGGCTAAGCAGTTCTAAGCATTAGTACTATGAGAGATTTTATTTACTGTCTTAAGGTCTTAAGCTTTCTCTGTGGCAAGGGCTCGCATTCAGCTTGGTGTTCACCAGGACCTCCATGTCCTGAGGGTCACACACTACAACTAACCCCTCTTTTACAAAAACCATAATTAGCACTGCAGTTTCATTAATAAAATAATGAAAATATTCATAAAATTGATTATATCATAACACACTATATCGACAAAGCAGTTCAACAGCAAATTTAATAAAACTTCTGTATTGAACACTGGCCCTTTTACTTCTTTTCCGTGTTACACTTTCTTCAGTAGAATAAGCAACTCTTATTAATGATGTAGTTTGGATAACTGCAATCTGCTCTGTAAAATCTGTGCTGTAGTATTCCCTAGGTTTTGCTGGACATGCAGAGTCCTCAGTTAGTGACAGCAGAACTGGAAGTATTTTTTTTAAAATGAACATTTTTCTTTTATACGTATTGTTTTCTAGGAGGAGCATGTGATCTGATTGACAGAGGAGACAATACTTATGGAGGAAAATGGGTTATTAATCCTAGTGGTGGCTTGATTTCAAAGGGACATCCACTTGGTGCTACAGGTATGCAAAAACTTTTCATTTAGTCATGCTGGTTAGGTATGAGGTACAGCTCTTGGGAGGCATAAGGTTCCCACTTTTATTTGTATGAAATGTGAGGGCTTCATAAGACCAGAAGGAAGTTCCAGCGTTGATTTGCATTTCCATCTAATGCAGGCATTAGAACAGGTTGACCATGCAGGATTGCTTACCCATAAGATTCGAAGCATGAATTTGACACTTAGCACTTTCTTAATTTTTCTGGTGCTTTTCCTTCTGCTGTCATTAGAACAACCTTCAAAACACCTTAACATTTTTCTAATTAATTGCTCAATGTTAGAACTTCCATTGAATGTCGTTTGAGTAACCATTTTCATGTGTTGTCATCCTTTAAAATTCAGATTTTGGAGATTTTTTTTACTGCATCTGAATAGCTTGTACCCCTGTTTGTTGTAATAAAAGCTATTATCTGTTAAGCCTTGGATGTCAAAATATTTATCTGATATTTACAACAGAAGCTCAGTTAGTCACCGTTTCCCAGCAACATAGGTTTTCCTTTTTCTTTGTTTTGGTTTTTGTTTTCTTTAATCTGCTATTCTTGCTTCCAAATGAGATGGCTCTTGGATAAAATTTGTTTGGGTTTATGAAGATAATTCTCCTTCCTTGTTTGGAAATGAGAATTTGTCAGAGAACTGAAGAAGAAGAAACCTTGTAAAACAACAAACCTTCCTCTAAATGGCTGTAACAGCTAGATAATCTGCAGCTAGAGCAGTACAGGGAACTTTGGAAGAAAAGTATACTAGGTTAATGAGACCATGGCTATCTCTGACAGGATGAGTGTACCCCATGACACGGGGTTTGGAACTGGATGATCTTTAAGGTCCCTTCCAGCCCAAACCATTCATAGAGTTACAGAATGACTTGAATTGGAAGGTACTCACAAGGATCGTCGAGTCCAACTCCTATCCCTGCATAGGACAACCCCAGAACTTAAACTGTGTGTCTGAAGGTGATGTCCAAATGCTTCTGAATATTGTCAGGCTTGGTTGCCTGTTCCAGTTCTCCACCACTCTCTAAGTGAAGAGCCTTTTCCTAATAATCCCTGGAAACATTCAGGCTTAGGTTGGATGTGGCTCTGAGCAACTTGATCCAGTCGAAGATGTCCTTGCTTGTTTCTGGGGCGAGGTGGAACGAGATGACCTTCCTGATCTCTTCCAACCCAAACCATTCTATTATTCTATGGCGAGATGGAGACCAGGATGGGACCCACTAGCTGCCTTGGCTCAGAATACGCACAAAAGCTGCCAGCAGTGATTGCTCCACAAGTGGCTCCCATTTCACTCAGAGGGTTTGGTTTATTATTATTACCATTACTGTTACTATTACTATTACTGTTGCTATTACTGTTGCTATTTCCTTGATGGAGAAGCTTTGATAGGAATGGTTGGACTCGATGATCCGATGGGTCCCTTCCAACCTGGTTGTTCTATGATTCTATACACCTCAGCCATGCTCGCGATGACTGGAGCCGGCTCGGCTCAGGGAGCATCCTTTGGGGTGTTCTAGACGGCAGTGGTTTAGTTCCAGGCGCAGGGAGCCGGACTCAACGGGTCCTACGGGTCCCCTCCAGCCTGGGAGGCGCGACGCATCCTGGCTTGTATCAGAAACGGTGTGACCAGCAGGTACAGGGAGGTGATTCTCCCTCTGTATTCAGCACTGGTGAGGCCGCTCCTTGAATATTGTGTCCAGTTCTGGGCCCCTCAGCACAAGAAGGATGTTGAGGCTCTGGAGCAAGTCCAGGGAAGAGCGATGAGGCTGGTGAAGGGGCTGGAGAACAGACCCTATGAGGAGCGGCTGAGAGAGCTGGGGTTGTTTAGCCTGGAGAAGAGGAGGCTGAGAGGAGACCTCGTTGCTCTCTACAAGTACCTGAGGGGTGGTTGTGGAGAGGAGGGAGCTGGCCTCTTCTCCCAAGTGACAGGGGACAGGACGAGAGGGAATGGCCTCAAGCTCTGCCAGGGTAGGTTTAGGCTGGAGATTAGGAGGAGGTTTTTCACGCAGAGGGTCGTTGGGCATTGGAACAGGCTGCCCAGGGAGGTGGTTGAGTCACCTTCCCTGGAGGTGTTCAAGACACGGGTGGATGAGGTGTTGAGGGACTTGGTTTAGTGTTGGATAGGAATGGTTGGACTAGAAGATCCGATGGGTCCCTTCCAACCTGGTTGTTCTGTGAATCTGTGATTCTGTGACGCGCGGGTACCCACGTGCGCTCTGTGCTCGATTCCCCAGGCCTGGCGCAGTGCGCCGAACTCTGCTGGCAGCTGCGCGGCCTGGCCGGGCGGCGCCAGGTCCCGGGGGCAAAGGTGGCGCTGCAGCACAACCTGGGCCTGGGCGGCGCCGCCGTGGTGACGCTGTACGGCATGGGCTCGCGCGGAGCGGCCAGGTGAGCGCCCGCCGCGGGGGGCTCCTCCGGGGCACCGTGCCGAGAGGCCCCACCGTGCGGGGCCCACGCTTAAGAGAGTCCCCAACTTGGAGGGTTCCCACCTTACACGGTCCCCACCATGCAGAGTCCCCATTTAGAGGGTCCCCATCTTGCAGAGTCCTCATTTAGAGGGTTCCCACCATGTAGAGTCTCCACTTAGAGGGTCCCCACCATGCAGAGTCCCCATTTAGAGGGTCCTAACCATGCAGTCTCCCTCCACCTTGCAGGGTCCCCACCATGCAGAGTCCCCACTTAGAGGGTCCCCACCTTGCAGAATCCCCACTTAGAGGGTCCCCACCTTGCAGAATCCCCACTTAGAGGGTCCCCACCATGCAGAGTCCCCATTTAGAGGGTCCTCACCATGCAGTCTCCACGTTGCAGGGTCCCCACCATGCAGAGTCCCCACTTAGAGGGCCCCCACCTTGCAGAGTGCCCATCTTGCAAGGTCCCCACCTGGCAGGGTCTGCACTTGCAGGGTGCCCACCTTGCAGAGTACCCACCTGCAGAGTCTCCGTCTCTCTGGATGTGTTTCTGCAGAGCACAGCACAAGAAGACACACTGCTGAGTGCCACTGCCAGTGCAGCATTTGTGCAGAGGTCTTGTGATTGGACGCTGTCACTGTGGGTTCAGTTGTGGTGTGAACTAAGCTCGTTTCGAGCCTTGGCTGTGGTCATGTGTCTTCATGTTTCAAAATTTATTTGGTTTAGACTATTTTTTCACCCTGTGTAATGGAGAAATTGCACTGTAAGTTAAAATTTGTTCAACAGTTGAAACTGTTACATACCTACAGTGCTGCAGATGTGTACAGAAATTATACTTTACACAGTGCCTTATTCCTGATTAACAGCACGTGCTGTGAATTGTAAGTTATTGAAAAGATAATAGATCACGTGATCTCCTGTAAGGAGAAGTCTAATGTTTTCAGGAAAAAAACGCAAACTAAACAGGAAAAACCAAAACCAAAAATGCACCACCCTTCCAAGTACAGAAGAGGCCACATTAAAATGAATTAATTGAAACTCAAGGTTTGCCAAAAAAAGCAATACATCCATGCGACTAGAGATATCCACTGCTTTCACTGCTAAAATTTTTACTGGCTTGGTTTCACGAATAATTGCTTTCAGCTGTATGTGTTGCATGTGGTATTCTAAGTCCTTGTTAGAATTCAGGCACTTTACTTGTCCAGTCCTGGCTAAAGATTCTGCACTTGCAGTTGAAGCACATGCTTCAGAGTGAGAGGAGAGCACTGCTATGAAGCTGTCTTGCAGTCTGCAGTAGTTCTGTGCTAGGATGGACAGGAACTGAGAGAAAATACTGGAAGTGTACAAATATACCAGAATTTCAGAAGATACTTTTTTAATTCACTGTTGCCTTTATGTTTTCATTTTTGACTTTGCTTAGGAAGATTGAGCTATTATTTCTGAGTCTTCAAGCTTGATGCCAGTACTTTCTGTTTTTTCTAAAAACCTGTGAACAGGAAAATGTATAATGTACTGGATTTCCAGAAAGAACTATTTCTCTCCCAACTCACATTTGTCTGCTTTATCTAGGCCTGCACAGCTCCTGGGAGATAACAAGAGAAGCAATTGAACTTTGAAAGGCTGCACCAATAACTTTCTGCAGTGCAGTGTCAGAAGTGATAATAATCCTATCATTTATGTGATCTGTAAGAGGTTAGACCATCTGAGAAAGTAGTGTGATCCAGGGGTAGTTAGGTCTTCTTGTGGATTCTCTTCAAACATTCCCAAAACGCTTGGCAATGGGTGGCAGTACACAGTTTTAAATCAGAGGGGGAAAGGCTGTTATAGAGAGTAAACCAGTTTCCATTGCTTTGAGCTTTGTCTTTAAAAATACTGTAATTTATGGAACAGGTTATCTGTTACTGTTTGTATACCTTTAACCTTGAGGTACAGCTAGAAGTAGTGCCATCTGTCAGGAAGAGCTTCCTTAATTTCAGGAAGAAATAAAGCCTGGTCTACTACAGCTCACTTGATCTTTGGTGGTAGTGAGCATTTTTAAATTCTTTTTTGGGTGCAACTCAAAGCAGAGAAATCTTAGCAATACCAGTTCATCTCATATTAGAGAAGCTTAAAAACCTACCCAGTGCAGGGAATTACACTAATATATATCAAACTTTGGAACAAGATAGCACGGCTAATCTGTTCAGATGCCGCTTATGTAATTGAATGATATTGTGTATTGTGTAATTAAGAAAAAATGTGGTGATATTTTGTGTTTATGAAGAGACTTTGTACGATTTTTTTTCTACAGCAATGCATGTAGACTTAATCACCAGATTCAGATCTAGCCTGCAATTAGTGGCTTTAGTAATAGCTGCCAAGAAAATGCATCAGGGTAAATGACAACAAGACTTGATGTATTTTGGATTAGCCTTTGAAACTGTTCTGCTTTTTTTTTTTTTTTTTTGACATCTTACAGTTTTGCATCCTATAAGCACAGCCTTGGTTTATTAGCGAAATGGATATGTCTTGTTCAGATGCCTTCTTTGGTATTGTCACCCTAGGGGAGAGGGAATTTGTTTTGCTCTCCCCACTTCTCCAGAAGTAATTTCTCTGAGATGATGTGTGTTCTCCTCTCTCTCGTGTGGTAGTAGTGATTGCTTATTTATCTTAACAAGATTAATGATTTACTTCTGTTATAAAATTAATGTCCTGTTTTTACATGCAAAACTGTCCAGATACTTGAAGTGCTTGTAATTCAAGCTGTCAAACCCACCAAAGACCAAGCTTCACTTTGATATCCTGTAGTTGCTTTATACTGCTGAAGTGTTTTGGTGTGGCTGTTCTTGCTGGTGTTACACTTCTTCGTGATAATTTGAAGATGCTGAAAATATGATTAAAGGTGTGTAAATGAGTGTGTTTTTTGTTTCAGCACTGACCGTATTGAGGCTGTGCCTCTCAATGCAGCTGTTGATGGATTTAAGTCATATTTGGTCTTCAAAGAAATTGAAAAGAAGCTCCAAGAGGTATTTGACTACTTCATTTACCTACAACATGGTTTTAATTTATGACAGAACATGTGTGAAATCTGATGGGGAAATAGTAGCATCACTCAGTTCTGTAGTGCTGGTCATTGAAACAAACGTTACAGCTTTGAATTCTGCTGTGTCAGATCTTTGGGTCCTCTGCCATGGTTTGAAATTATTTTTTTCAGATAGTTCCTACCTGCATAAGGGCATTTCAGTAAAGGCAAGTTTAGATTGAGTACGAGGAGCTTGCTGACTAGCATAAGAAACTTCGTGTTTCATGTTTTATAAGTGTTATTAGAAGTAAAAATCACATTTTCAGACTTACATCAAGATGAGACTGTTAGGACAGTGGTTGTTTTTCTTAGCTGATAGATTTTCATATGCATAGTTATAGTTAGGGAGGAGGAGGTTGTTTGTTTGCTTGTTTTTAAATTCTTCGTAAAAGGAAATAGATATTTCTGTGTTAATAGGGAGGGTAAAGGAATCTAAATTACTTTCTGTTAAATTAAAAACATTTAAAAATTATTTTTAAGTAAGTGAATAATTTGCATGTTCCTTGGTTATTACAGGAAGGAGAACAGTTTGTCAAGAAAATTGGTGGAATCTTTGCCTTCAAAATAAAAGATGGTCCTGGTGGGAAAGAAGCAACTTGGATAGTAGATGTGAAAAATGGTAAAGGCTCTGTGGCAATTAATTCAGGTCAGTACTATTTTATTATGTCATTGTAGAAAACATGTAATGAATATAAATTCGTATTCTGTTTAAGCTATGGTGATCTTGAGCAAAAGTGGTGTTAAAGTACTTTAATTTTAACCTTGTCTTATTACTGACATTTAATCCATGATGTTTCTGACCAGGAATTAAATATAGTCCACTCTGAATTCTGTCTAGATAACTGCATGTTTTCTCAGAGGCTCCAGACAGATCTGTTGTATGACTTTTACAGGAATCGGAGTTTAAAACAAAATTCAAGCCCCAGTGGTTTTTTTGTCTTTGTTGTGTTTATAGGTGGTAAGCCATGTTTGTTACTTTTCCTCTGCAGCTAGTTAAGCAATAAAAATTAACTGATTTCAATATAGTACCAGCTGACATAAACTTCAAATTCAGTTTTAGGAAAGACAGACATAAATAAGACGCAGACTTGGTAGTGGTGGGGAACCCCGTGGAAGTATTGGAACCAAAGAATTTGTACCCTTGCTGTGAAAATGTTTTCTCTTGTATCTGAAGTCGTGCATCCTAGTAATGTGAATAAAAAACCAAAGACAGCAGTCTGTCCTCATAGTTTCACATATCCATGAGCCTGCATCCAAAAGCTTTTCATTAAAAACATGACAGGGAATTTGATTTGGAATTCATTGATCTCAGTTACTACAAAAAGAAAAGCACTTTTTTCTGTTGTATGGACACTTTTTTTATTAGAGAGTTAAGCTTAATAGTATGTGAGTGTAGGAGAAGATGTGTGCAGTTTTTAGCCCTTTGGTATAATGTGTCTATCAGAGATTATTAAAAAATTTTTCAGCATATTTCTTGTAGGAAGTTCCTAAACACTTACAGATTTGAATTAATTCAAATGAGTGCTTTTAGTTTGCACATGTTGTTCCTGTTGAAGGAGAGGGCAGGAAGTGCCTGAAATGTCAGTGATTAATATTTTCAGAGAGTGTCACAGGGAAAACTACATATATTCTGAGTTGATCTTAACACCAGCAAATTTAAGCTTGCTAAAACTTTAGACGATGATCAATGCTTGCTTTTAGCATTCTGTCTGATTACAAGTAGATTATTATTTCTTTTCAAGGAGTGATTTTGCTTAGCACCTTTTAGAGAGGCTCATAATTCTTCAGTGTTGGATTATGAGGTAGCACAGATGCCTGTTGGCTACTGAGTGATCTCTTGCTGGTATTTTTATTTGTATGTACTTCAGGTACCATTTTGCTAACCTGTAATATCAACAGATTCTTCACAGAGTTGTGGTGTCTATTACAGTTCCATCTCACAGGTTAAATCTTCTGTCAACTCTGTCTTACAGATAAAAAGGCGGATTGTACGATTACAATGGCTGATGCTGATCTGTTAGCTCTCATGACTGGCAAAATGAATCCTCAGACAGTAAGTATAGCAAAGATGAGAGCAAAATAGTATTGACTTGTTTGCCTGTTTGTTTTGAGTGTGTTTAAGTTTAATTTAAAAAGTCCTCTCCTCCAAAACTGCCATGGCTGACCTGACAAGAAGCAATTCTCTGAAAAAATTGGCAAAAGTAAGAATTGTCTATTATCTACCATATCCTGCAGGAAGTCTAGAAAGGGATATAATAGTGCTTGATTGTTAAGGAGAGGGGAGAAAGTAGTGTTTGCATGTTCGCTGTATTTTTGGAGGGCTTTATGTCTATGATTATTGAGTTTTTTATTCCTTGATGTGTCAAAAGCAGCCATCGTGTACAAGTAAACTGGATGTTTAAGTTAATTTTAAGTTGCTGTTTTCTACTTCTAAAATTGAAATGCTCTGGGTAACATTTTTCTAAGATTTTTTTTGCCTGGTAGTCACAGAGTAAATAAGAATTTTCACAAACTAAAGTGCATCTAGGAGAAGTTTGAGAGGTAAAACACATTGTAGAAATGTTGTGTTGAACATGTAGGAATTTCAGAAGCAATTACAATTTTACATCTACAGTTGGCATACCTTAGTGCACACAGTTCATCATGCCATTCATCTTTTTCCAAGGTCTGGAGGGAAAAGGAAATCTTCAGCATGTCAGCTTCACAAACTAGCGTTGTAAAATTGAATTAATCAGTGACAAAACCAGTAATAGCCCAAGGGAGGATCTGAGTAAGAAATCATTTGTTTCATCTGCTATGTACACAATTGCTTTATTGTCTTTAGCTGAACTAGTGGACTTCTATTCTATGAACTGTCATTACCAAACTATTGGGTGTTCTGCCCTGCTTTGTATACAGTTTCATTATTGTGATAATTGAAGAAATGAGCAATACTGAGTTTATTTTCTTTAGTTATTACAAATATTACAACTTCCTCAGTTACTGTTGTACCTTCTAGTGTCAGCAAATGCATCTGTTGGTGAATGTTGAAGTGTCTACTAGAACAATTGGAGTTATAAAACTGCAGGTCAGGACCCGCACATACATCATAGCCTGTAACTTCTGGGAGGAGTACTTTTGGGATATTATGTTGTATTGCATTTCATGTTATCTTTCTTTCTTTTTAGGCATTCTTTCAAGGTAAATTGAAGGTTTCTGGGAACATGGGCATGGCAATGAAACTTCAGAATCTACAACTTCAGCCGGGCAAAGCTAAACTTTGAGCTCAGTGGAGTGAATGCTCAATACTTGATATTCATGACAAAAAGTAGTATAAAACTAGACATTATCAATAATGTGGCACAGACTGGGTTTGATTGGACCTATCTCACCTAAATTCTGTGGTGAAAGACCTTAATTCTCCTAATGAATTCCATCCGTTTCTCTATGGCAAAGATTTTTAGGCTAAGCTTGAGGCACTGACTCTTAAAAATGGTAGATGATGGACATTTGTGACAATTTTTGTTGTAATCAATATGAAAAAAAATTATGAAGCTTAGAGTTGAATGAGGCTGTGTACTCTTGTTCAGTTCAGTCGGGAGGGGAGTGAGGCAGATTATAAATTGTTTGACATATCAAATGAATGAGTTGCATTTTATTAGAAACTCTTATTGGTCATACAAATGCTTTCAGGCTTCCATTCTAACAAATTTGCAGCTTCTTACCTTAAAGTGGTCTTGTAAATGGGATCTCTTAACAACACTTTTTAGAGCAGGCTTTAGGAATTTGCTATAAAATACTTTTCTTATTACTACTTTGGAATTAAAAAGTAAACAAAATATCCAGAAGTAAGCAAGAACCAGAACATTGCTTTGAGATTGACAGGATTTGATAATACTTCACCTTGAAAAAAGATTAGGTTTGCCAGGAGAGGGAGTATAACAAGTATTTTACCTGTTTTCTCCTGAGAAAATCTGGTGTTGATCATTATGAAATTCTTACCAGTAATGTCAAAGCTTTAACTTCTGTTTTGGGAAAATGTATTCTGTTTTGAAGTTTAATAAAAAAATATACTTTTCCTGTTCTTCTGTGTGTCTCCTCAGATTTGTAAATGTGGATTTAATGTGAATGCACTGAATTGACTAATTTGTTGTCATGAGAGGTGCCTGCAGTCATTCATTTTTTCCTCCTCCGGCGCACTCAATAAATACTCCTTAAACTGTATCTCAGTCCTGTATATACACCTCACATCCTTGCATATGTGGGGCACGACTGGGGAACTTACCCATAAACTCTCAGTTTAACTAAAATCATAATGAAAATGAGGTGATTCAAGTCAATCATTCTACTTATCTAGTGTAAATTGTTAACAGACTGTTGAGCAGTAAGAATGGCTGTAGAGAATCAGACCAAAAACTAATCTAACCCTCTGTGTATTTTCTGACCATTCATACTCTGGAAGGAATATTAAGATGGCCTGAAATATGTTCCTAGCTGCCAGTATTTTTAATTTTTTTTGCAGCTCACAAATTTGAACCAGAAGTGATGCTGATGTGTATAAAGTTCTTGATGGATGGTCTCTGTGAGTTTATCCAGTTCCTTTTTGAATTTTTGACAGCTTCTTAACTTGGGTCAAGAATTTCTGTTGCTTATTGTCACATCATGTGGAATTAAATTTATTCTCTTTTATCTTACACATTGCAGTTTTATACCTCTTAGTTGCTTCTTGTTTGTTTGGAGTTTTTTACTAGAAGAAATGGTGAACAGCTTTGAAGCACTCCTCATGTTTACAGTCTTGCCCTGTGACCTTCAGGCTTCACAGTTTAAAGAAGAGGACGTTCTGTTCAACAGTGTCACATGGAAAGGTTCTCGTAACCTTTTGGTGATCTGCGTATCCTTCCTGTATGCAGCATTCTGATTGTTCTGTTAAGACGTGAACATTTTCTGCCTTTATTTTAATTTCCACCGCTGCTTTTCTGTCCACTACCAGTTTTCAGCCATTTTCTTAGATACCTTAAAATTGGGGCTTCATTTCTTTCATTTTACTTCAGTGCTGATTTCTGCACTGCGAAGTTGAAACTTCCTGATTCCATAAGCATTGCTTTGTTTGTACTGAATTTATCTGTCTTTTACTGTCCAGACCCTCAGTGTTCAGACCTACCTGCAGCTTCTGCACTCAAGCCTCATCTTTAATATCTGGATGAATCAACTTTTATCCCCACACTGTTCTTCTTTTCCAAAGCATTAGTTTGGTGTTGAATGGGACAGAGATGGCCTTGCTCCATTGAAAACTACTTATAACACAAACGGGTCACATGAATCGGGTTTCCTCTTGTGTACTAGTTTATTGACACACCTTAAGGATTGTAGTAGATAGGAATCATATCTCTCCAACAAAAGCAGGTTTAACACTCTACAAAATAACATTTCCTAGTGTATCCGCTACTTTTCTCTATATTCTTGCTATTTGGCTTGTGGGTTAAAACAAATTACAGGATTGCAGCAGTAATTCTATACTGAAAACATTTTGTTCCTCTGCAGAGTTGCATATACACCATTACATTAGCAAGTGTCCTCCTTTTGAATCACCATTGGAGTTTGTTTGCTACCAAGGGAAAGCAGATCCATGCCTGAGGCCCTGGCCTTCAGAGAAATCTCTATATTTCTACAAGGCCATAACTTTCAGGTGTGACCACTTTCAGGTATGATGTCGTCATAATAGAAAGATCCCAGATTCCTTATGGATTGTAGCTAGAGGGAGTAATGCAGAGGTTGGCACAGCCTGCCTTCTCTGCTTGGAACTAAGACAGCTAAGCAATTTCATATTTCTCCTTCTGCAGTATTTAAGAAGATGGAGACAAGGACCAAGCCATATATTTACCTCAGAATTGTTTGGTTGGAAAAGACCTTTGAGATCATCAGGTACAACTGTACCTGTCCACCACTAAATCATGTCCCGGAGCACCTCATCCACCCAACTTTAAAATACCTCCAGGGATCTACCAGTCAATGTCTTACTTAGATATCTGTATTGAGTTACTCCTTCTTTGTGCCATAACTTGCTGAGTATATTTTAAATATGATATAAGACTAATTTTCCTGTTTCTGGGAGTGAGGGGTGTGTGTAGGTCTTTTATAAAAATCCCACGTCCCCCATTTACATTCTGCAGTCTTGGAATCTGATAACTTTTAATAAATTAATTACACAGTGGACAGAAATAATTTGCCCTGTTCTTCATGGTAATGAGGTAGGCAAAGCTCTGTGATAACACATTTGAACATCTTTAAGTTTTGTTACTTATTTTTTTGCATAACTTACAGAAAGCATTGCCTAAATTTGTTCCATTTTAGACACCTCTGTGCAGAAGTTTTCTTTCTCATTCCATGCTGCTGTTTTGACCAAGCAGTATTCAGCACCCCTTCTCTAGCTAAAATCATCTGTAACTTTAGATTAGTCTTTCTTATGATGTTTATGTGGTACGGCAATTCTGTTATGTTAACTGGATTCCTTGAGAGCAGAATCAGGAAGGTAGTTAGAGATACCAGGGCGTTGCCAACCACTGAACACAGAAAAGTTTAGATTTTTGATTTCAAAAGCCTTGTGTGAAGGAAAAAAAAAAGAAAAAGCCCTAATCCTCTAGACAGAGAGCCTAGTGTTCTCAGACTCCCAACTCACATGAGGAAATTTCAGCTTTAGCCATTAAAATGCTTGGGAGGGTTGTTCTTCCTTTATGGACTCTGATGAATACCCTTTTCAGCTATTGGTTTTGGATTTTTTTTACCAGCTATGATAAAAGTGTTACTTGTTTGACAGCCGGAGATGTTGTCAGGTGTGCAGGTATATCTTAGGTTTACTTTATTTTGTAAAATTCATGTAATTCTTTCAGATAGGAATTTTCATAACAAAGAAAAAAACCTAAAATGTTTAATTGCAAATGAGAAGCAAATAGATTTGTCAGAGTTGGAGCCAGTGGTGCCCAACTCAGCATATCTGGCTTGCAGGAATGTGAGTGAATGCTTTGGGTTTGGAGCATAGTTTATATTTTTAAACTTTTATATGAGTTTTGTGTTTCAATCCTGCTTTGCCTGGGCAAAAATAGGTACAATGAAGTATATCACATTTGCACAATTTATACCATGTGCATTTCAAAAAGTGATAGCTTTTTTTTTTTTTTTACAATTAATTTGAGTCATCAGCAGTACAGCTGAGGGTCAGAACATGGCTCCTTTCCTTAAACAGATGTGCTGCTTCAAGTGATCTCAGTTCCACTGTCGATCAGGTAACAAACAGGAATTTGTTACAGAATTTTGAATTTGGGATATTTGCAAGAGAGCTCTCTGATGATAAATGAGGGCGTATCCATTAGCAGAGGAGGCAGTCCAGGGGCAAGGCAGTTACTGCAGCTGCACGGTGCTGTGCGGGGCCGACCTCACCTCTGGATTTCAACTACATAGAGATGTGTGAGACAGTGCCTGGTACAGGTGCTCAGAACTGTGGGTATTGGATGGGAAATGGAGAATCTGGCAGGTGGCTCATCAGGGCTTTTATTTGGGTAAAGCACGTGCTCTTATTCCAAGGTGATCTGTGATCCCTTTGGGAAGCAACAGAGTGAAATTCGATTGCTCAAGTGAGGAGGTGGTGAACAGCTGAGTGTGGTTTGTGGTACCTGGCTTAAGGAGCTGGTCTCTTGGGTGACAGATCATTTCAGGATGCAGGAGTATAGGACAAAGGGACTTGACTACATCTTCTCTTTCACAGTAGAAAAAAATTCCAATAATCACAAGGCTGGATTTGTTCATTTCCCATATGTCCAATTCATCTGAGGTCGGTTTAAACTGTTACCTCCTTGGAAGAGGAAATACATCGCTTCCTGTTTTACAGAGCACTGAGCTGGATGTCAGCTCTCGTTAAGCAGAAGAGAATAAGAATGCAGTTAGCCTGGTGGATAAAAGGCAGGAAAAAGTCTCTTAGCTATGAAATATCAACACTTGAGGAAGAAAACCACATATGAAGAACAAATGCTGGAAAAAAACCCAACTGTTTGGAACAAATTATTACTTAAATAAACAGCAGTGTAATTTGTTGGAGCAACAGTGTGAGCTGTGCTGTACCCTGTATCTGTAAGAAGAATTCATTGCTAACTTACAAGCAGATGGCTTTATTCGAGCCTGGATGGGTTCTCTGGGAAATGCTGGTTATATACTGTGATAGAAGAACAGAAATATCCTTATAATGTTGCAACAGGCTAAAAGGAATATGGGTAGTATGAAACAAGCACAAAATAAGCTGTGTCTGCATCCCATATTTCAGGTAGATTAAAAGCAGTCATGTTTTTTAAACTTCTTTTTTCTTGAGCAGCACATGTCCTCTGGGAGAACAGACGTCTAAAAGTTCCTTTGGATCAAGCACAGATGCCAATAGGCTGATGGCCAGGCTCTGTTGTGCATTCTTAAGTTTGAAAAATACTTCCCTTCCTGCTTTGCAGACAAAACCTGCTTTTACTCTTTGTGTTTTGATTATTCATTTTTTGAAGCAAATGACAGCAAGTTACTTAAAAGAATTTTAATGGGCTTTTTTTTCTCTCCTTTCAAATAAAGGTGCAGTACAAGCACATAGCAGTGGACACTTCAGGAATCCCAGTATGTGTGTAGAGTCTTATTCAAATCAGATAGATAAAGGTGAGAGTAAAGAACGTTTTATTGCTTTTTTATGATACAACTTAAACTTTAATCTGCATGCTTCATGCCTCACTCCATGCTGATCGCAGGTGAGCTTGTGCCTGTAGAACCCCTGTTCTTGGAGCTCCTTCTTCAACAGATCTGTTTACACCGTTTTTTTTCCCTCTGCAATGTTGTCACTTGACTAGGATGTCTATTATATGAGTTTATCATTTCACATCTAAATATAGCCTATTATCTCCTTAGGACAGTGACAATAGTTGCACAGTCAATGCTCAGCAGGTCTTGTGGGTTTGCGTTACCTCTGTGCTGTCCCAATCCTCCGAGTTTCGACAAGGCAAGCCCAGCCTTGGTGTGGCTTAGCTAAGTCATCCAGCTTTCTTTGTTACAGTAGTGAAATACAGTGTGCTGCACACTGCGGCTTAGCCCTGGGCATGTCCTTCTGCTGTGGTCTGCAATGGTATCTTTTATAAGTAAGAGCTCAGGTTAACAAAGTCTATCTTTGAGCACCACTGGGGGTTTGTTCTATTGGAGCCAGTGCAGAAGGCTGAGTTGTGCACAGTGCATTGCGCTCCAGGCCCATTGCAAAAGCGCAGTGGCATGTGCCTTCAGCTTCAGTTTTTAAACCTGAATATGTTTCTTCATTTAGGCTGCAACCACCACTCACACAAATAAGCAAGGTACATGCAACAGCACAAAGACTCAAGCTTGATTGGAAATGTTTCCTGCAACTAATTCCATGTTGTAAGTCTTGCAATGGGAGTTTTTCCCTCTGAAAGCTTCAGAAAGTTGTAGTGAGCAGAAACTGATTGCACAACTCCATGCATTGTGCCAGGGCATAGCCCTCAGGGTGGATCAGAATGTCTTTAGATGGGTTTTGATTCCAACTCTGATTCTTCTAGGGGTTTCTGTGGATTCCAATTACAGAAATGCAGCACTGGGCCCAGGGACAGGAGAGTGTGAGTTTGGGTTATGTTGATGTAAGATGTGAAGGAAGTGAAAGCTTGGAAAAAACCAGTCTATATAGGTAATTTTGTAGCATAGTGTAAGGTTGTGAGTGTTATTTTTGCACATGAATATCAGGTTTCTAGTAGTATGTCTGTCCTGCTGGATAATCCTGGGCTGATTATGACACTTTGTGTGCCTCTGTTTCCCTATTAAGGTGGGCATAATGCCCCTCTTTTTATAATGTAATACCTCTAGATGCTATGTGACAGCTAAGTTCTCTGCTTAAACAGCAAACCCACATATAAAAATGCACTTTTGGGAATGGGTGAATCCTGCTGTGGGCTGCTCTGGCATCAGTAGTGAGCCAGGTAACCACCCTTCTTCTGCAGGCTGGGGTAAAACGAGATGATCCTCCAACATAAGCACGCTTCTTTTTTCTTTATTCCTTCTCTGAAAACACTGTGTAAATGTTCCTTTATGGATGTGGGGAACTGTATTATTGAGAGGGTAGCAGGCAAATGCATCCTGGCTCCCTAAACCACTAAGAAAAAGCAGCCAGCTTTGTTTTGTTTTGTCTTTTATTTTCCTTTCAGTAAAAGCACACCTCCCACACTAACTTTTGAAACTTACACGTGGCACAGAGGGGGATCAGTTCCAGTTGATACGAGCCTGGAAGAGGAAAGGGAGGAAATAGCTTAATTGCTTTAGACTTTAGTTCAGCTGTAGTCGAGGGAAAAGAATCACTGTCCCTCTCTGTGGAATTCAGCAATAAGGTTGTGTTCTTGGTGAGGACAGATCCTCTGTGGATTTTGTGGAGGTAATGTATGCATTCACGAAACAGGTGGCTTTATATTTTAAAAAGTAACTGCTGTTTGTGACAGAAAGCTGTCTTCCTTTCTTGGAAGTGTTGCTGTGTTATAAACAGCTTGTTTCTCTCTATTTTTACCAAGAGGGGAGAAATAAGGAATGAGGCTTCTAAATGTGACCAGGGCTGGAGTGTGTGTATGTGGTGCTGCGGTGTTTTGATGTTTAGTGCTGTAATACGGGGTTTGGGAGATAAAAAAGAGATTGGGTCAATGGGGTGTTGTATCAAGATTGGAGACTTTGCTGCTAAAACATTTATAGTTTAAGCCCATCTGTCCCTGGTCCCTGAAGATCAACTGATGAATTGAAAACCAGGGGGAGTTAGAGGGGAGAGAGAGACAGAACACAGGAAAACCTGCCGATCTATCTGTTCCTGGCTAATTTGAACCAGACCCCCAAGGGAACGGGAGGACATTCCCACCTGGAATTCAGATTTTGTGTTGAATGCGGCTGAGAGTAAAGATCCAGTGACAGACAGTGCAGCTCCGGTATCCTGCAATGAGATTCTAAAGCACACACTGTCTCTGCCTCTCTTCTGTCAGTTCCAGCATGCTTGTGTTTGGCATTTGTCATGGATCTTGCAAACTGTGTTGACAAAAAGCAATGGGAGATTGTTTCTTCCCTAGGTCTTTATATTCAGACCATAGCTGCTTCCTCTTTCCTACTCACATTTTCCCATATGGTGACTTTGGAAAATTCTTCTCCGATTTCGTTGGGAAGTTCAGGAAACTCTCGTTGGTAGAGGGTTGCCTTTTACTCCCTCTAATTCTACTGCTCACATCTGGAAAGGATCTGGCTTGGAAAGGAGAGACTCGCTTTGAGCTCAGCGCCTGTAACTGACATGGCATGAACTGTGGGAGCCTGTGGGGGCAAGAGAAATGTTCTTCTTCATTCATCTGATTTCTACCACCAAAGGTGAGGTTTTCAGCACTTTCCTTTTTTTGAAAAGCTGGATTCTCAGACACTATCCAGCAGCCTGTCTTTCAGCTGCAGTGTTTAGAGAGGATATGCAATGTGAGTAACGAGTTCAGCTAACCTGTTGATACTGAAGGAGGGGATGTTTTCCTGTGTGTGTACGTGTGTCCTGTGAAAATATGTGGGGACAATAACAGATACAGATATGAGGTGTTTGGAATGTGACTGTTGTTTATTGAGGTAACTGTAATTACTGAGAAGCATGCATTATCTCCTGAAACTTCAGCTTGCTTCTTGAGACCACACTTTGCAATGCTCTTCCTCTGGTGCTGTGTGGCAGCAGAGATCAGCAGTGGTTCTGTCTGGACTCAGAAAGATGCAGCCACAGAAACGTCTGAGCTAGTTTCAGTGTAACTTCAGGTGGAAGGACCTGTTGAAAAGCTCACTGACAGCAAGAGGCTCTTTCTAGTAAGTTCTGGGCTCCTGCTTTAGTAAAGTTTCTTAATAAGGCTATGAATCAGGCCCATAGAAATGAGTTTAAATGGAGTGAGTTGCCTCAGACTTTCTTTGAACTAGAAGAAAATCAAAATCATGCTTGGTTTTACTGCCTGCACTCCAGATGTAAGCAGATGTTTCTGTATCTGAAGTGTCTCCTTGTGGCACCAGAGCAGCATCCACTTCAAAGGCGCTGTAGCAGAAGCATGCATGTTGGTGACAATGGGGTGAGATCTCCTTAGAAATTCTAGTGTGCAATAGATGCAATATTTCATGTTAGTTTTTTAACATCTTTTCAGCCTTATATGTGGAAAATGAGTGTGTTGCAGATCTGTAGAGCTCAATACCAACCTTGAGGTGACTGTGTGCTATGGGAACAGTGTTCATATTGTTACAGCAAGGTTGGTCGTGCCCTGCATATAAAAGGTTTTGGGTTTTTTTTTTAGTTTCTTTTGTAGTTTTTTAATTTCTTTTTTTTAGTTTCAGCTGTAATAGTAAACTGATATATAGGAAAAAAAACTGTTAGAGGTCTACTTTCTGAGATTATTTTCTGAGATTATTTTCTTTAAGATTTCTGAAATGTTTTCTGAGATTAGGTCACCAAGTACTAAGGATTTTACTAATCTACTGTTGGCATACCCATAGAGCCAATTTTGATCTCACTATTTATCTCTGGGTGCCATATAAGAAACATCATCTGATCTCTGGAATGTTGTATAAAGGAGATTAATTTCATTATATTCAGCTTTTACAGAAATGGAAATAGTGGAATAGTGGAGGAGGGGGAAGGAGGATCATGGAAACAATGTTAAATGCTTTAAACCACCCAGCATGTTGGTAGCAAAGACCAAGAGCAGAGCAAAAACATTCATGTCTCAGGATGCTCTGTCCTCTAGTCCCACTTTCTCCCATGTCTTCAAGTGTAAGTCAGTGTTTAAAGAAATTATTAAAGATTTTCAAGACTCTGAAAGCAGTATCTTTCTAAAGCTTTCCAAGAACCCAAAGTCTGCGAGAGCCCCAGTGAGAGTATCAAATAGTGCAAAGCAGAAAAGCCCTATGGATGTAAATGGAAATGTGCTGGTCCTGGTAGCTGCCACTCTGGCTCTGGCAGGTTCTTGCTCCTGATGCAAAGAAGGAACTTGGGCTAGCAGAGGTGAACACAGTACTTATTTCTTATTAAGGTCATGAATCCATTGTGCTTTTTCACTGTAAAAGATGAACCTAAGTAAGAATTTCCAATCCCTGTTAAATGCTCCTGTGAAGAACAGCTGTAAGGAAAAAAGACAAGCCACAACCAGCCCCTACTGCAAATCATTATGTATGAAATCTGGAAGGGCAACAAATGACACCAAGGGGGCTGGCTTAGGGCCAGCTGGCCGGGGCAACAGATAATCAACTTCTGTTTGAATTATTTTAACCTGTTGCCAGAAAGATAAAAGCTGAACCTTAGCCAGGCCTGTAAGGTTCAGATCAGCACTGTCCAACATCAATAGGAAGCCCATTTTGTTTTCAGTAGCCATGAGATTTTGCTATTGTTCCCTGCATGAGAAGCAGCCCCTTGGAGAGGCAGCCTGACAACATGAGTCACTCTTCCAGCACACCTTGTTTACATTAACAAGAAGAGCTTCTTCCCTATGCAAAACCATGAGGCACAGTATGACCAAGAGTTACATAGAAATAATATTGCATAACCTCCTCTGTAAGTCTCTGGGATCATCTGACCTTTCTCAATATGGCATCAAGTTGCGCCAGGGAAGGTTTAGACTGGGTATTAGGTAAAATTTCGATACTGGAAAAATGGTGAAGCATTGCAATAGGCTGCCCAGAGATATGGAGGAGTCACCAACCATGGAAGTGTTCAGAAAGCACATAGACATGGCACGTTGTGACATGGTTTAGTAGCTATGGTGGTGTTGGTCTGACAGTTGTACTGGATGATCTTAGAGGTCTTTTCCAACCTTATTGATTCTGAGATTTTATGAGTATAGGAAAACTAATAATGGTGCATGAGAATGCCAAGCGTATCCCTGTCTGCATCAGAATTAGTATGGCCAGCAGATTGAGGGAGGTGATTCAGCCCCTCTACTCTGCTCTCATAAGACCCCACCAGGAGTACTGTGTCCAGTTCTGGAATCCTCCGCACAGGGAGGACATGGATCTGCTAGAGCAAGTCCAGAGGAGGCCACAAAGATGATCCAAGGGCTGGAGGACCTCTTCTATGAGGACAGGCTGAGAGAGTTGGGGTTGTTCAGCTTGAAGCAGAGAAGGTTCTAGGGAGACCTTATAGCAGCTTCCAGTACTTACAGAGGGATACAGAAAAGATAGAGGGGGGCTTTTTATCAGGGAGCACAGTGACAAGACAAGGAATGTAGTTTTAAGCTGAATGAGGGAAGATTTAGACGGGATATTAAGAGGAAATTTTTTACTGTGAGAATGGGGAGGCACTGGCCCAGGTTATCCAGAGAAGGCACCGCTGCCCCATCCCTGGAGGTGTTCAAGGCCAGGTTGGATGGGGCTTTGAGCAATCTGATTCAGTGGGAGGTGTCCCTGCCCTTGGCAGGGGAGTTGGAACTGGATGGGCTTTAAGGTCCCTTCCAACCCAACCCATTCCATGATTCTATGAACATGTAACTGGAGGGTCAGGGAGGAGGAGGGAGGGTGGGGATGATGCTGACTGCAGCCGGGGTCACGGTCCCTGAACGTGAAACATAGAAGCATAGAACCACAGAACCATAGAATAGTTCAGGGATGGGGCAGCCACGGCTTCCCTGGGCAACCTATGCCAGGGCCTCACCACACTGAAGGTGAAGAAATTGCCCCTCCTGTCTAGTCTAGCTGGCTGAATATGAACCAGCAGTGGCCCAGGTGGCCAAGAAGGTCAATGGCATCTTGGCATGTATCAGAAACGGCATGACCAGTGTAACCTTGTAACCAGGGAGGTTATTCTCCCTCTGTACTCAGCACTGGTGAGACGACTCCTTGAATCCTGTGTTCAGTTCTGGGCCCCTCACCACAAGAAGGATGTTGAGGCTCTAGAGCAAGTCCAGAGAAGAGCAACAAAGCTGGTGAAGGGGCTGGAGTACAGGCCCTATGAGGAACGGCTGAGAGAGCTGGGGGTGTTTACCCTGGAGAAGAGGAGACTGAGGGGAGACCTCATTGCTCTCTACAACTACCTGAAAGGAGGTTGTGGAGAGGAGGGAGCTGGCTTCTTCCCAAGTGCCAGGGGACAGGACAAGAGGGAATGGCCTCAAGTTCCTCCAGGGGAGGTTTAGGATGGACATTAGGAAAACATTTTTCATAGAAAGGGTCATTGAGTACTGGAACAGGCTGCCCAGGGAGGTGGTTGGTTCACCTTCCCTGGAGGTGTTTAAGGGACGGGTGGAAGAGGCACTGAGGGACATGGTTTAGTGTTTGATAGGAACGGTTGGACTCAATGATCCGGTGAGTCTTTTCCAATCTGGTGATTTTCTGATTCTAAAGCTGCTCCCACGCTGCCGCTTGCAGGGGCGATGCCCACCGGCGGCCGGGCGCTGCTGTCACTGGTGTCACTGGTGTTACTGGTGTCACTGGTGTCGCGGGGCTGCGCCGCCGCCCGCCCGGCCCCAACCTGTCCCCGCGACTGCGGCTGCACCCAGGAGGGCGTCGTGGACTGCGGCGGCATCGACCTCAAGGAGTTCCCGCTCCTGCTGCCCGAGCTCACCAACCACCTCTCCCTGCAGGTAAGGCCGCGCCGGCACCCACCCTTCTCCCGAGGAGCCTGGGGAGAGGCACGGAACCCCCTCCGCTTCCCTCCCCAGCACAGCCCAGCCGAGAGGGACAGGGAATGGCCC
The DNA here is from genome assembly GCA_033558105.1 of Coccyzus lansbergi. Lineage (NCBI taxonomy): Eukaryota > Metazoa > Chordata > Aves > Cuculiformes > Coccyzidae > Coccyzus > Coccyzus lansbergi. The sequence continues at coordinate 162,492 of JAUMJK010000484.1, forward strand.
TCCTGCTTCTCTCTCTCCGGCAGATCCAAGGGGAGAAAAGATAGGGAACTTCCCTCCCGGGGGAGGAAAGATAGGAAACTTTTCACCTGGTTCTCTCCCCGGCAGATCCTGGGGAGAAAAGATAGGGAACTTTCCCGAACGGGAAGAAAAGATAGGGATTTTCCCTCCTAGTTCTCTCCCCAGCTCCAAGAGAAGGATTTTTTTTTTTTTGTCTGAAGTAATAATTAACTGTTCCTGGTGAAGCCTTTTCATTTTGACATGTTTCTGAAGACCATGGGCTAACTTGGTTCATTAGTGAGATGTGTTCTGGCAGCACTGACTGAGGTGCCCCACTCCAGACCTGACCGGAGCACTGTCCCCGGAACCCCGTGTCCCTCTCTCCCTCTCCTTGCAGCACGTGGACTTGGCAGGGAGCAGGTGTCCTACAGCCAAAGGCATCCATCGCACAGAGCAGTGTTGCCTGTGACAGCCAGACAGCTGGGCTGCACATGGCTGGGAGGTGCTTGGGTCACTTTGCCTGGGACATCGGTGCTGTACCAGCAGCATGCGGTTATCCTGTAGACACAGGATGATATCTTGTCAGGACAAGGGCGTGTAAGGAAATGAGCCTCAGACCTCAGGTGGAAGCTGCGACCCATCCTACACTGTCAGCAGGTTTCCATGCCCTGCTGGAAGTTGACTGATCCCTACCACCAGCATTTATGCAGTTGTCCTTTCCCTGTATGCACTCTGACCCCTGATGATGTTGGCAGGGCTGGACCACGGCAGCCCCATTGCCATCCCTCCCCGAGCCTGCCAGGCTTCTCCACAGTGCCTCTTTGGCCCTTAACCAACTGCTTTTTGCTTATTGCTCCCATTTGCCAGTTCTGTTCAACGGGTGAATTGCAGATTTTGCTCAGAGCTTTCCATCCAAGTGCAGCATAGTCAGAAAAACTGTAATTTCAGCTGGCACTTTCCTCAGCCGATCTGTCCCAGGCATGTGCTAGCTGTGGCTCCTGCTTCTGCTGCCAAAAGCAGAGAAGCTTTTTGGAGCAGCAGCTGTCATTCTCTGTGTATTGGCCTGGCTTCCAGCACAGTGGGTCCTTGACTGGCCCAAGGATGCTGTAACAGTAGAATCGCTCATTAATGGTCAAAATGTTAGCAAGTTAATGAAAATCTGATGATAGTCACACCTGGCAGTACAACTAGAGAAAGTGAGCCCGGTTTGACTCTCCCTGCCCATGACGAGTTGTTTTTAAAACAATACATAAATGATAGAAATAATTGGAAATCCAGAGTGTCAACGTTGTAGTAAATGCTGTGCTGCAGCTGTGAGGTTTGGCTGTGGCTGATGGGTTATAGGCCTTTCCAGGCATCATCACACTCTGCGTGTGCTACCAGTGCATAAGCCAGATATTTCTGGAGGAAAGTATAAGCTACAAAATTTGGTTCAGGCTTTCAAATGCTTCTGGATTTGAATGTCTTGGGTTTGAGACCTGAGTCTTGCTCTTTACAGAGAGAAGTTTTAACAATGATTTGACATGGTGAGTTCGTTTCCAAATTTTATTGGAGTTCACAGTGTGGGTTTATCTGGATCCTTCTTGTATTTCTTTGCTGATGATTAATAGTCTCCATTTTCTTAGAATAACCAGATAGAAGAAATATTTCCAGAAGAGCTTGCTCGTCTTCACAGACTGGAAACTCTCAATTTGCAAAATAACAGGCTAACTTCAAAAGGTAAGCTGTCAAAGCCCTAAAGTGGGCAGAGCCTGTGCCTCCACAACACCAGTTTCTGCAGTGAAGCCAGTGACAGCTGATAAGGAAAGCCACAGACTGATGGATTGACTTGATTGGAGTGGTTAGCTCTCAGCCTCAGTCCCTTGGCCATCAAACAGATCACGGAGGCATTTTATCATCTGAAACATAATACTCAGTGTATAAGAATGCAGCCTTACTGAACCAGTGGAGGAGACCTGGCAGCAGCACAGTGTACTGTGGCGTGAGATCTTCTCATCCAGGAAACTCCCTCCAGTCCCACAGGCACATCAATGCAATGCACTTGAGGAGCAGAAATGTTTACGCGCTGAATGATTTCCCTCTGACCGACCTTGTTTCTTAATCCACTTGTTTAGTTCAGTCTAGTCACTCAGTTATTGTAGTTTAGTCCAGCTCAATCCTTGTTGAGTTTAATATAAATTATGTATCTATATAATATATATTACATAGATATTATATATTATAATATATAATACATTATAACAACATATAATATAAATAATACTATACTATACTACACTATAGGAACTTTTGCCCTTCTAAAATTGTTTTGATATTTGTAGGCAGGTTTTGCTTGCTAAGTGATATGCTTATCAGAGAAGCTTGATGAGGGGATAGTAAGGAAAGCAAAAGAAACAGAGGACTTTGAGTAAACAGTAAGAGGATATGCAATACGTAAGATGTAATTGTTGGTAATTTGTGTGTCACCCAGTTCCTCTGAATGCTGTTGTTGTCCTTATCCAATGATACACAACAAGCTTTACTGAGAATGTGGGCGTGTTGTGCATGGGACCCAAAATATATCTCTCTTACATAGCACAAGGAAAACTGCACTTAATTAATTCAGACTTTGATATTATCGCCTCTGGGACTTGATATTTCTTTCACAATCTTCACTGCAGCCTTGAGTTTCCAATATGTTTTGACATGCAAAATAGCTTCACCTTTGACTTGTGCTAAGTGCCAAGTGAAGATGTTATTTGCAGCCTTTCCATTGTGTCAGCAGTCATGCTTTTGTGATTGGCTGGTTGTGGAGTGATTCAGCTGTAAATTAACAGCTACTGGGGAAGAATGATGTCCAAGTTGCATCACTTCTCTGAGCTTGTTCCTGCATGGCTATGGGATTATGGGGGAAAAGAACAAGGGTTATGACATGCAGATAACTGGTGTTATTTTGGCAGCATTGTGGTCATAGATCAGATGGAAGTGATGTTTAAGCAATCTCAGATCATGTCCTTCCAAGAAAAAAATATTTGCAAGTTCATGGGCAAATGGCAGAAAAAGCTTCCGGATAGTGTGGTTGCTGTGAGCACCGATAATCAGCCATACAGCAAGTCTACAGCAGGAATGGCCACAGTCCACATCAGGATTTTCAATGGTCTTCCATTGCTCTTAACACTTGGTGGGATTTTTTTAAAAAAAAAAAACCCAAAGACAACAATAGGTCTGGGTCAGACTGTTTCAGTGGTGATGAAAAATAAGTCTTATATTAGAGATATTATCTGAGAGAGAAAGCAATCCTCTGGTGTTTTCACTCAGGGAGACGATAAGGTCCCAATGTCACTGATTAGTTATTCCTGCTTTTAAGGGTTGCCAGAGGAAGCATTTGAGCATCTGGAGAACCTGAATTACCTGTACCTGGCAAACAATAAGGTAAGAGGCTCACAGGACTTTCAGAGTTATTTTCTATTTGTTTTACAAGAGTTAAACAAGCAAGAATCAGTTAGTATGCTAAAAAATTAGAGGGTGCACATGCCTTTTGAACACTTACTTATCTGTCCAACTGGAGAAAGGTTCCCTATTGTGTGTAGGGAGGTGCAGAGTGCCTTTGCACTTATAAATTACCACTGGCTTCAGTAGGCTTTGGATCAGCAGCAGGCAGATTTGGTAGCTGCCTGTATGCAAGTAAGCTGTGAGGTAATGATGTGAAGTGCTGCATATCTTGTCAGATGAGGCTGGTTGAAAAACTTGTGACCCAACACATGCTAATGCCCGTGTTTGAGCCATCAAGATCTGTAAAAAGCTATCCGGTTTTGCGTGACTCCAGTTTTATTAGATTTCATGAAGGAAGATACTCACATACAGTGAAACTAAGCAAGTAATGAATTTGTTCATTTAGTTGCAGTGGTAGGGGCTGAATTTCTTTTTTTAATCGAGAAAATCCTAGGTGCTTTCCTGTTAATGACCCCAGTCGGATAGCATGACAGAAGCACATCTTTCCTGCCAATGCTAGGAAATGAAATAAGTTCTCACATACCCTAATGTCTGGGTGGTTCCCATTATGACTTTCTTTTTCCCCAGTCTTTGTCCACAAATGTTTGCTACAGATGGAACTGGGATAGTGCAGAAAAATGTAAGTTAAAATATTAGGCAAAGATTCTTTTAGCTACAAAACCCCTGTCCTTCCAACCCTCTCTCTCTCTCTCTCTGCAGATATATATATATACTTTTTTACACACATGTCTGTATATATATATTATTATCCTCTTAAGATCTGTGACCTTTGGTGTTTTGTTTATATACACGCGACCACATCCAGGTTTGAGTCAGGCCAAGACATATCCAGAATCACTCCATAGGTTTCTGTATGGAGTGATTGAGAATAGAATCCATTCCTTAGTAACATTGTGTTCTTTTCTCCCTTTCAAGCACCATTTCCATATAACAATCTTGGCAGTTAATAACTCCATAAAAAGGAACAGGCCAGACTGTGACTAATATTCCAGAACTTTGCACTCCAATTTTCCCCATGTGACAAAACAAAGTGTTTGGTTTTTCTGGCTTTACTGCAGAGAGAAAAGGATCCCAAAAGAAAATGCAAACATCAGCGGATGTCAGAACTAGTTACAGTGAGAAGTTGTGAACCCACAAAAAATAGCACATTTCTTTATAAATCACAAGCCAGGATAAACCAGATTGGCTTCAAACTGCATCCACTCTGCATCAGGAAACACTGCAGGTCAAGTAATTGTGGTGTCTGGAGGAGAGCAGGGATTTGCTGGTAGTTTGCTCCTTGTTTTATGGATTATTTTAATGCCTCTTCATCTTCATTTGTGATCCCATCAGATGTAGCTAAATTACCTTTGATAAACCAGCACAGCTGATAAGAAAGAAAAAAATTGTAATAGGCTAAAAACCTTCTGTGACTTATGAGTAGCAAGTACTTCCAAATACAAAATGAAAGTTGTATTTACTTTTTAATTTCTCACACCTCTGATAATGTGTACCTAGCATGTAGTAGCAATAGTAAACCTTGTTGATAACAGAAATCTCTTCCACCAAACTGTAGACCAAGTCCTGAACTGACAATATTGTTTACTATGTATTGGTGATTTGATGTCAGGTCTTAATGTTTTCCAGTATCCCCAAAGTGATATGGAGTTCACCAGAATCTAATAATTCTGTTTACATAAAGCTTGCCCAGCATCTGAAGGGGTCTTACAAGAAAGCTGGGGAGGGACTTTTTATAAAGGCATGTAGGGGGAGTGGCTTTAAATTGGAGAGGGGCAGATTTAGACTAGGCATAAGGAGGAAATTCTTCACAACGAGGGTGGTAAGGAACAGGCTACCCAGGGAAGCTGTGGCTGCCCCATCCCTGGAGGTGTTCAAGGCCAGATGGGAGGTGTCCCATGGCAGGGAAGTTGGAATTAGATGATCTTTCCAACTGAAACCATTCTGTGATTCTGTAAGCAAGAAAACTAGTTCCAAAACTGGTAATGATTTTTGTATAATCTTTCTTTGTTCACTGGTTAACTCACTAGTTAACAGCAGAGAAATGCTATCCATGTATGGAAAGGAAGATCCAGCGGTAAAGCTGCAAGAAAATTGCAGATGGAGAAATGCAGCTTGCCACTTGGTAGGCAATATATTAGACAAAGCTACTCAGTCAACTTTACTTTTGCTAACAGTTACAACAATCCAGCAGTAATCCTTCAAGCAGTCAACCAGTGGAGATCATTTAGTCTCATGACTAAGTGTTGAAATGCCAAGCACTGTCTGGAGCAAGTGAAAACTCTTTTTGGATGAAACTTGTTTTTCTCTTTACTCTTTCTTGTGGTTCTTGTGGCTTTCATTTCACATATCTCAGCTGTGCCCTTTGTTTTGCATGAAAGTTATGACCTAATAGACTGTGTTTCGGGAGAAAAGCCTTAATGCGCCACTGTGTATGAAAGTGATTAAGTGTATTTCCTGTGTCTGAATTCTCAGTAGGATGTTGTGGTAGAGACTTATTTCTTTTTGAGATGCTCTCAGACCTTCCTTGTCAGAGATGAGTGCCTTTATCTGCTTCTCTGAAATCAATCTCCCATGTCAGACAGTGAGAGATTACCAGTAAAGCCAAGAGCAGTACTGTGGCAGTTGTAGTAATATGTAAAACGCCTGTTTCCACTGCTTACATACTCTCTGGAAACAGTGATAGGAGTTTGATCTACGGGAAAGATCTTTCTTGTGTTTGTGACCATTAGATACTTAGGACAGCTAAAAGAGGGAGGTTTTTGCACAGGTGAAAATGTAAACCTGTGAGTAATGTATTTTCATCTTTTTAAAAATTGGACTGTATTGTGAGTTCAGTGAATTGCAAATTCATGGGCATAGTTCATTGATGCACACTTGACAAACTATTAGAGAGAGATTTAGGACCCCTTTAGGTGGATACGTAGTTTAAGGCATGGATTATGCAGTTCTCTAATGTCTACTCTCTCAGACAGCTAATATTTTATGTAATTTTGGGTTTACATTACTATTAATAACCAAATGTAGTTTTATTGTAATTAAAAAGATGAAATGTTTTGTCATCACTTAAGTCTTGCTGTGCATGGCTGGCTGTAAGGACTAGGTCCTCTTTCACCCAACCGTGTAGTGAGGAAGAAGCTTTTACTGATTCAGAGAATTTCAAGCTAGAAGGCAAATCTCTTCCATGACGCTGAGTTTTCTATTGTGACCTCAGAGCTTTAGGTGACAGAGACTTCAGCATCTCCCTAGAAATGTTGTTCTCTCCAGCGCCTTTCAGAGTGTACATAAAATATTTTACGAGTGGTCTCATTAATTCTACAGTTAACATCTGTAACCAGGGTGATTGCACCTGCCTATTGCAATTTAATAGTCTTTTGCTTACATATTTGGGGATTTACTACAGGACCTGTATTCTTGATTTCTTAGTGTATAACAGCTCTTAGCAGCTACTCAGTGAACTTAGCTACTGCATTATCTGGATACTCTGTAAAACTGAGCTCTTTTAATCATTGGTTTTTGCTCCACCAGATTTGTTCAGATGCAGATTTTCCTAGTGTTTTTTACAAATCACTGATACAAATAGCAATAGACCAAGAGCAAACTCATCAAATCCTGTACCTCTTATCATCTATAAAATTTTGGAGGCAAGACCTTTCTGTATTTTGTTTCTGATACTGCACTTATTTAATGAACAAAGTGTCACTGTGCAGTAGATCTTTGCTTTGAAGTCCCGTTTGATATTCCATCATTTGACTTGGAAGCATCCCTGTCCTTTGGGAACCCAAATACTCTGTTGAAAAGATCACTGTAAATAGAAACAGTATTTGAACAGACAAGTGGCACTTCCCCCCCTCCAAAATATACTTAAATAAGTAGTAGACCACTGTGGGGTGGATTGGGATTTTTTGGCACAGCAGACAATTTTCTGATTTCTTCCACCAAAAGCAGACAGGACTCTTCCAACTAAAACAAACATTCACTTATCTTGGAGCAAAAGTCTGTCTCCTTCCTGGAGAGATTAGTGAGTGAGGACAATTTGGTTTTGTTCATGCAATCTATGTTCACTTTCATTTACTTTTGCCTGTTCAGAGAAAATAATTTTGCAAGTGTTCAGTTGCTGGTCTAATACTTGGTAAAACTTTTGCTGCATTTAATTGGAATTCCCCTGTGTATTTCTTTTACAGCTAACAGTGGCTCCAAAGTTCCTACCAAATACCTTGATAAGTGCAGATTTTGCAGCCAATTATCTCACTAAGATATATGGGCTTACGTTTGGACAGAAACCAAACTTGAGGTAAGGGATCGGGAAGTAGAACAATAATAGAGTTCTGCCACTGCTTGGAGGCAGTTGGTAAGTGATAAGAAATCTGACTAAACCATAAATTTTGTTTATTGCCTACTTGTGATTTTTGGAAAGAAGCTGTCTGTTATTCTCAGTGTGAAAGATCAAATAGTCTCTCAGGCAAACACATTCCTTGGGTTTTTACCAGCTGCCAGACACTTTTGTGTAGATAAAAATTAAATTGTCTCCTTTTTATTTGTGTATCAGTTATGAGTTGAAAGAAAAAGCCTTGGTTTCTCAAAATGGAGATTAACTGTTCAGAAATCCTTAGTTTTATTAGAGTCTATTTGTTAAATAGAATCAAGATGAGAGTACAGTACTCAGTTGAGTATGACTCAATTGTATTAAAGCTAAGCGCATTAGTACCTTCAGAAGTGGTTCCTACCCTCAGGTCTGGTTTCAAAGTTCTCTTTACTAGTTTCAGGTTATGATTTTCTCAGATGGATCCAGTGTAGCACATTGACCCATCTCAAATGCAGATGCACATAGACCTGCTGTGAGATACGGTCTTTTCCAGAGGCACTTTAAGTAATCTAGATGGACACTGGAGCATCTAAATCCTGCGAAGACATCTTAAACTCTCTTGGTAGCAATTTATGCATCTGAGTTTGGAAGCAGTTAAGAGCTGTCCCATTTGAGCTCCCAGAACCCAGTCTTGTGATGAAATGAAGAACTCATGGTTTCTGCTGAATTTATTGAGAGCTGAAGCTACTCTGTGCTTACTGGGCCTCTAGTCTCATAGGCTCTTGGTAGCTGAAAAGACTTAGTCAATATTTCTGGCAATATCTCATCATGAAAGAAGCTAGATTTGTACATGTGTTTTTCGCACTCTACTATGCCAACACTAATTTTAATCAGAGTAGTAACTCGCTGTTTTGGGGCATTGTTGATATAAAATCCTATCACAGTTGTTTCAGTTGGTTTATTTGTTCCCAGCTGAGTTCATGGTCTCAGACTGATTATTTGGAAAGCAAGGCTTTCTGGAAGGTAAATATTTACAAGTTAAAAGTGCAGCTGACCAGTCAGGGTGAAAAATGTTTTCAATGTGGCTCTGAACTCCCTGGAGTGTGTGATCCCACGATTGTGTTTCCATACTGAGCCTTTCCTTCCTTCCAGAAAGATGTTGCCAAATTCTCTACAGCTGATGGGGAAATAAGGACAAGTTAAAAAAGCATACTTTGACATTGTGCTCTTTTGCCATTTTAACCTGTCTCTGCAATTTTAGCTGCTTGTTGCATATTGGGGTACGCATAGGAAAGGAATTGGGTAATCAAAGTCAATACAATCCTTACAATATCTTTTGTTAAAACAAGTATGTCAAATTCATTTAAACCAAAGAAAAGCAGGAATCACTGCACAGTTGTCAATTGTTTTATACAGAATGAAAACCTATATAACAAAATATGAATGCATTTTTTAAAATCTGATTGGAGATACGCTTCACTGAATATTAAAAGTCAGAAGGGCAAAGGGAAAATAAGAAAATATCTTTTTTCTTGATCCCAAAAGTTCATTAAACAAAAATCTTCCAGACTGAGTAAATCTGCTGTGTCTTTCTGTCAGTGTTGTATATGGCTATGAGTTTTAGGAGGAGGAGAGGAAACTCTTTCCTGGGGTATTTCCAGCCTTCCTGGGAGCAGTAAGAAAGGAGGTGTGAGAGACAGCACTTTCTTAAGAGATCTACAGGCTGATTTATTTCAAGCCCAAGAAACCCAGATGTGATTCCAATTAGAAGCTGAAACTGGAGGTGTACCTGTTAATCAGATATTAATTCTAACCCTCTCAAGTGAGGCTGACACACCAGTGTTCTTTGTTTCAAAGCACTGCATGATCCCAGACTTGGATTAAGTTTCTTCTTAAGAAGATATGGATACTCATAAAATTTGTATTCACAGGAGAGTTTGGGTTTTGAATAGACCTAACTTTTAGAGAATATTTCGACCAACCATTTGGTTTTGCTTCTATATTCCTTGATAAATTAAAGGGCACTTTTAAAAGCAAATTATCTCAAGAGAAGAAGAAAAGATTGGAATACAGTTTTTAAACAACTTTCTCTTGTTTAACAAGATCTCAGGTCTCACTATCTGTTTAATTTAATTGTTTTTCTCCATCCAACAGATCTGTGTATCTTCATAACAACAAACTTTCAGACGCTGGGTTACCTGATAATATGTTCAATGGCTCTGCTAATGTGGAGATACTCATCATGTCCAGCAACTTCTTGAAGTATGTTCCGAAGAATCTTCCTCCAGCACTATATAAATTACACCTAAAGGTAATGACAACAAGGTTTTTTATTCCTTTACGATTGTGACCAACTGCTGTGTTTGTGTGGGATTCAAACTACGTAGCCAAGCCATTTCAGTGCATTTGGAAGCATTCCCAGGACCATTGTAAGTCTTGTCTGCTATATCCTCAACAGTAGCTGTCTCACATGTCCTTACTTTTTTGTTCATAAGAAACAGTATGTTTTTACAAAGCGCAAAAACGCTCACAGGGGACAAAAATGCTTCTCTGTTTTTGGGGGAATGTGTTGCAGATGCCTGTGTGGTAGCATTGTTGGTCTCTTTCCTGTATATAGTTATGTTAATACAGATTAGTACAAGAACATAGACCAACCTGCATGGCCATCCAATGCCTGGCCTCCCGGTTAGGTTTGCCACTGATGATACTGTTTTTCCTGAGAGCTGCTTGCCCACTGTGTGCTGGCTTTGCTTCCTAAGTCATTTCACATAGACTACTGTTTCCTAGAGCCAGTGATTTTTGTTTGCTACTGAGCTGGCAATTCAGACAATATGGAGAGAGTTAGAATCAGTGATTCTTTACTACTGCAACTTCTCCAGCAACAGTGCAATAACAGAAGTTGTAGTATTAACTAGTCTCCATATTTTTAATTCCACATCATCTGATTTCAATAAAAGCATTTCATCATGTTTGTACTAGAGATCTCAGCCTTGTTAATAATAGGAGAGCTTGCAGCAGTGGGGAATCCTGATTCCACTTGCTCCTAGTGTTGACAGATCCTTGGACATGTGTAAACTGAAATCTGTTATCAGACCCTGGACTTAGGCAGTCTGTGTCGCCTCCCGGTTTTCTTTTCCCTTGAAGGTTTCACCACTAATTCCTATTAAAATCTTCTTGAAATCAGGCTTCTCCAGCTTGAAGTAAAGGCAAACAGTCTGATCCTTTAAACTGCTGAAATACCTTTGCAAAGTGTGAAGTTACTAGTCTCTTGCATTTCATTGATGTTTATAGGTAATCATTATCTCCCAAAGGGTTCTCAGAGTTTCAGGACTTGGAACTTGTATCCTTCCCTGCTGTTATCAGTTGTGTAATGGCAGAGGAGCTGAAGAGGAAAACAAACATTTTGTTTTCAAACGCGCTACCTGTCAGTAGTAACATTTACCTTGATATTTTGTTTGGGAAAAAAACAGGACAATGAGAAATAAGAGACAGTCAATAGTGGACTGAAAATGTGCTTTAGATGTGATGATCTTTCTTTGTCTTTCCCTATTCTTATATGTCTGGAAAGCTCAGACAAATCTGTCTGTGGTGGTATCCACTTTCTATTAGCTGGCACATAAATTAAGTCCAGCCTGCCCATCACGTTATTGTGTATGTGGGGATTGTGGGAAGTTTAATAAGTTCAGTGTCAGTGTTTTATATATCCTTTTATAAGTCTTACAGTTTCTATATGGAATTTCTAAGTGGAATTTAGTTTTATGTTTTATTTGTGTCTGCCTGCTGGCTACTTCAAAGACATACTAAGGCAACAGGATTAATTAGTTTGAAATCTGCATTGCAGGAACTGTACCTTTTAGAATGGTATTAATGTTGGAAGGATTGCTGGTCCCCAGTTTCCAACCTAATGGTGAAATTTGTCTTACAAAAATCCAGAAATTTTGAGCATAGTCCAGTGGTAGCTGCCTGGATCACATTATACATTTACACATAGGTAGAAGGACTCTGAATACAAAATCAAACCTTCTAGGTTTGGGAGGCAATTCTAACTCCTTAGCCCAAAGATTCCATGGTGAACCAATAAAAATAGATTGTAATTTTTCAGCCTAGTGTTTGTGTCTATTTCTTAAGCAGAATGATAATGCCTCCTGAAATGCCCCTTTTGAAGTTTAATTGCCTGGTGTTAGTTGAGCAAAACCTGAATGTCCTATGTTGTTTCATGCCAAATAATTTGCTTTGTGCTTTTTGTGACTGTAGAACAACAAGCTAGAGAAGATTCCCAAAGGAGCCTTCAGTGAACTTACAGGTCTGCGGGAGCTGTATTTGCAGAACAACTACTTGACTAATGAAGGAATGGACAATGAAACTTTCTGGTGAGACAGATTTGTAGTTTGCACTTCGTCTGTGTCTGTCCACCTCTTCTGGTACAGTACTACTGATAAAAGTACATTTTAAGTACATTTATAAAAATCTGCATGACATTGTGCATTTCTCTGCTAAGTCTATATGAAAAAAATGTAGGTGCAGATGCTGCCATTCAGAAGCAAAGGTCTGGTTCAGTGATTTGAATTCACACTGCAGAATAGTTTTATACAAAAGACAGAACCCTGAAAATCAGACTACACCTCTCCCTGATTACCACAGACGTAACCACACCAGACACTAAGTGCCATCTGGGAAAAGCCCATCTACAACAATGTTGTAAGCTGGTCCCTGTTCTTCCAAACCAGTCAAAAGTGAGGTTATTTTGACTTTCCAGTTTCAAAGGCATCTCACTGGAATTTAAGGCCAGACCTTCATCTTCTCTAAAGCCACTTCTGTATTTCTGTGGAGGCAGACACAGACACAGTTGTGAATTCACCTAGCTGAGCTGTACCCCAGTGCAGATTAATTGCTGGAGTAGGAGGGGATGCAATGGTATTGCTCAATAGCCAGATGGCTGCAAAAGCTTTGCTACAAACTTGTGCAACAGAAATAGCCCTTGGCTGTCCTAAATTTAGCCTGGGACTTAGCACTGCAAAAAGTTAACATTTGTGTCTCTGCTTGCACTGGGTGCTGCCCTTGCTCTACCTGAAAATCTACATCACATAATCTGTCCTGCCCGGAAGTTAATTCTGTAAACCTTTCTGATCTCAAGATGTGAGATGTGTTGAACTGTGCTTTCTTGTTCAACATCCCACTCCCAGAAACCTCCCTTAGTAATTTACCATAGCTATGTTGTGTCTGCCCCCAGACCAAGTTGGACCTATCATTGCTGTTAAGGTTTTGATGAGCAGAGCACAGTAGCTGTAGCTCAGGCACCAGTCACAGTCAAGCGTTACAACTTGCAGCAATGAAGTGCTTTACCCAGAGAGTGTATTCACTCATTTGGGGCATGCTTGGATAGCTGTGAATAGCAGAGTAGTAACCAGTAAGTAATGTCTGTAATACATTAGTTCTTGCATTTCCTGAAGATTTCCTAGTCATCTGCAGTGGGTTATGTAGTGCCATGCAGATTAAGTCATTTAAACTGAGAAACTGAATGGAAATAGAAGGGAATAGAGGGCTCCTCAGTTCTGGCATGTAATACCATTGATCCACATCCAGTTGGTATAAGTGGCTAGTCTGAGGATTTATTTTAGCTTCAACTGAATCCATGGAATCCAGATTCAGTAGCTTACACAAAGCAGCTCTAGCCCTGACTCACTTCCATAATACTGGAGAGTCAGGAAAAGTTCACTACCTTAGCCTAGGACACTGAATTAGCATATCTGCTTTTTGTAAGAGTAACATTTCATTATCTAAAAAGCAGACCTGCTTTTCGGTTCTGATACACATTTTCAGATAGAAGGAAATTACTCAGTCCTAGGCTACATTTCTTTCAAGCCAAGAGCTAAATTCTCTGTCCTAATTGTGCTCCCATGGCACCTTTATTGTGGTATTTGTTCACTGAAATTGCTCATTCGTTGCTGTGGTATCAATTGAGAGAAAAGTAGGCTGCAAAACTAATCTTGGTTCTCAGCCTGGTAGCAGTTTGGATGTCAGTGGACTCCAGCAGATTCTCTTGCCGGTGTGGCTGGGGGGCAATTGCAGCACCTGGTCCTGATTCCTAGTGGCAGCATGAAAGCTCCTTGTTTTGCTGTCCACATCAGTCACATCATGGGACAAAAAAGGACGGTAATGGGAGCTGTGCTGGTGAGAAAGATTCTAAAGCAAAGATTGTAAAATCATAGGGGAAGTTGGTTACTGTTCAACCTTGCAGAATCTAAATGGAAAGTGTTTTCTTTCCTGCTTTCCCAAGGAAATTGTCTAGTCTTGAATATCTGGATTTGTCCAGCAATAACCTCTCACAAATCCCAAGTGGTTTACCTCGAAACATCGTCCTCCTCCACCTGGAGAAGAATGCAATTAAGGCAATTGGCAGAGATGTCTTGACCCAAATTAAGAATCTGGAGTACCTTCTGCTCCACAATAACAAATTAAAAGCCCGAGGTATTCACCCATTAGCCTTCCATGGCTTAAAGAAGTTGCACACTGTCCACCTGTACAACAACATGCTGGAAAGGATTCCCAGTGGGCTGCCCCGGCGAGTGAAAACACTTATGATCCTTCATAACCAGATCTCTGAGATTAACAGGAATGATTTTGCTACCACTTACTTCCTTGAAGAGCTGAACCTGAGCTACAATAAGATTAAAAGTCCCCAGATCCATCGGGAGGCCTTCCGTAAACTGAGGCAACTGAAGTCCTTGGATCTTTCTGGAAACAATCTCCACACAGTGCCCTTTGGCTTTCCAAAGAACTTGCAGATTCTGAAGCTGAAGGAGAATGAGATAAGCATCATCCCCAAAGGGACTTTGACTGGAATGACAAAGCTACGGGAACTGTATTTGAGCAACAATAAACTGAAAGTAAATTCCATTTATTCAAGAGCATGGGAAGACCTCAGCAGTCTCCAGGTAGAAACATCACCTTCTCTAATTGTGTTAATAATACTGATATCCTCATCCGTCTGCCTAAGCCAGTTCATGTAGCTCCGATACTAGATGTGCTCAGTCCTCGTATTATGGTCTTGCATTGTAAGGTCTACACCTTCTGTTTCTAAAGTAGAAATGATGTGCTGTTGTGCTAGAGGTGGATACCTCTCACTGCTGACCCGGTCGGTGGACCATGTACTGCTGATTCTTGGAAATGTAAAGATATCTTTGTTTACAAACCTTAGCAGTGTCCTGTATGTTCAGATAAACATTAGTGAATGTTGTCATTAAAACTGAAATTATACCTTTCAAATAGCTTGTCTCCCAAAAGATTTAAAATCAGCTCTGAAGAGAGACAGCAGGAGGAAGGAATGCATAAACAAAAACACTCTTAATTCTCAAAGCCCCCACATCAGCTTATAGTCAGACAGACCAAGCTGTAGGATTTAGCAGCTCAGCTGGCTAAGGCACCTAGATAGCAGCTAGGAGGTCTGGATTCAATCAGCAGTCTTCTCATTTGCTTAATTGTTGGAGAAAGTTAAACACAAACCATAAGGCAGGTAGTAATAATCACATTTATGCTGTGCAAAAATGACCTTTCAAAATTGCTACACTGGCTGAAGGACTTCTGCATTTCCTTTTAGGCTGCAGTACATATGGTTAGGTCACTGTACATTACAAAGTCTGCACATCTCGGAGCAGAGCAGGGATAAGGGACACAGAGCTTATGTCACAGGCCCCATGTGTTTTCAGACAATCTGAATGTTCATATATGTGAACATTTCCCTTTCTATTGTTTCTAGGAATAAACAATAGCTCACTTTTTAGTCAATGTTTATCAGCAATGCAGCAACAATATCTGTAGAGTCATTAAGTTTGCAGGTGCTGCAGGTTTGGTCCGTGGCTTTAACAATAGAGTTTAAATTTGCATATTGATCTGTGTGTGTGTGTGTGTGTGCACGCGTGCGTGCGCATGCAAATATATCTAAAATGAGAAGTTGTCTGGAAGGAAGATGCTGTTGAGAATTACAGATACTGGAATCGTTTCACTGCCATTGCTTAATATAATATAGGCACTGTCACCTGGGGGTTTTTTTTTAATAAAAGGCAGCTTCAATTGGTTGGAGTGACAAGCTCTCCTTCTCTAAAAGCCTATTTCATAGTTATTTAACATTAATGTTATTCTACTGCGACTCCCTTGTAGTCAGTCTTAAGCCACAGTAATGTGTGCCTGAATCAAACATTGGCATTTCACTTGTTCCTACTTGTACCACCCCCACAACAGACCCTGTTCCCTTTAAACAATGTAGAGGTAATAGCACATAGATAAATTTCTATATGAATGGTGGTGCATTTCTGACCGTTGTTTCTTTCTGGAACAGTGTTACTAATGGGTAGTTATTTTCATGGTAGTATATATTAATCTTTTTTATCATTATGGCTTAACTGTGCAATTGGTTTACGAGTTGGTTCACTGGAGCAGATGTGCCAAATAACCATCACATAAGATGCTGGTTGTGCGTGTACTTAGCCTATGCTACAGTCCACGCTGTTTCCATGGAAATCACTGAAGTCTACCTACAATTGCAAAGCTAAACATTTACATAATTGTTTTACAGACTGGGATTATGTGAAGAATAAACCCATCAAAATTGTGACAATCCTTTGCAGAACTGTAGCTTTGAATAATGTGTAACTAGTATGTCAGCTTGGTGTTATGAAAGTGCTACAATACAGGATAATAAATCACTTCTACTGATCCATTATCTTCTATAAAATTCATCTGAGAAGTGATCATGACCTTCAGTTCTGATGTCATATATGCTCCATATTGGAATATTTCCAAGTGTTTATGTCTTAACTCTAACGAGTCACTAACTTTAGCTAGTGAATTGTTTCCAGCAGCAGCTTCCAAAGTACTGCCACATGTATCTGAAACCCAGTCTGCTTTAAATCCATCAGGGAAAGAGATAAAGAAATGTCGAGACTTCTAAACTAAACAGCATAATGTATCATGTGAAATCATGATGCTAAGTAGTAGTGCAAGAGAGCAGGATATTCATGACTATGCTTACCTTGATGAAAATTAGAGGTGTATTAAATTAGTTTATGCTATAATAACACTTCAATTTTTCCACCATGATCTCAAACTGAATCTCTGTGCATGGCTGATAATTTGCAGTTTCCATGGTGTTTATCATTTTCCTGACCTCTCTAGAAGGAAGAGGTTCTGAAGTAGACCCACCAAAGTTCCATCTGAGAAATAAAGCCTGTTTCCAGATGATTTTCAAGCACAACAAATCCTGGATAAGCTTTGCATAAACGTCTCACTTCTGCACTGTTAACATATTAAGCTTTTTATAAGTCTGTGTATACATATAAATGCATATGTATTTTTATAGACTTTTGTGTGTGTGTGTGTATGTATGAAAAACAGTGGATAAACTCCAAAAGACATGTGTGGGTGGGTGTACAGAGCCAGCCTTTAGAAGCTCATTTGTTGTCAAACTTAAATATCTTTTTGGAGTGTTGCTAATATTCAGTTATTTATTTGACCCCTTGTCTCTTCCTTGCAGTCACTAGACATGGCTGGCAATCAGCTAACTTCTATCCCACCAAGCCTGCCAGAGTCTTTAGAATATCTATATCTTCAGAACAACAAGATCACCACAGTTTCAGAGAATGCTTTTGAATCTACACCCAATATAAAGGGGATTTACCTCAGGTAAGGTCAAATTACCACTTCAAAACACAAGATATTTTCTTCTTCATCCACTTTTCAATTCCTTACTTTTTAGAAACTATTTAAAATATTAACTTTCTGGATAAGCAACTTTGTTTTATAGCAATGTATGATGAAACTATGTTTGTCTGCTCAGAAAAGATATGGATACACATAGACCTCTTCCTACTTGGATAGTTTGTCATTTCTGTGATTATTAGAATGGATTAGGCTTTTTAGAAATTCTGGGAAATTAATGTTTAATGTTGTGTCATATTTCAATAGAATCATAGAATCATAGAACAACCAGGTTGGAAGAGACCCATCGGATCATCAAGTCCAACCATTCCTATCAAACACTAAACCATACCCCTCAGGACCTCGTCTACCCGTGCCTTAAACACCTCCAGGGAAGGTGACTCAACCACCTCCCTGGGCAGCCTATTCCAATGCCCAATGACCCTCTGTGTGAAAAACATCCTCCTAATCTCCAGCCTAAATCTCCCCTGGCAGAGCTTGAGGCCATAATATTCAGCTGTGAGCTAAAAGTTTACAGTCCGCTTGTGGGACTACAGCTTTGCCTGTGTCTGTTAGACCTGGATTTTGACAAAATCCCCCTCTAGGGAGGCATGTGTGACTAATCTTGAAACTGTGCATATTCCCCTGGTAGTTTTGTCAGAAATGGATGACAAGTTACAACCGCGACAGTTATGTAACAAAGTTTAGAAGCTTTTCTGTTTTTTTTCTCTTACTCCGTCAGTTGGATTAGGAGTTTGTTTTTATAGGTGACCTTTTTTATATATAATGTAAACTCACAGTAATGTAACCAGTTTAAGCCAGATTTATACCACAAGAAGTGAAGCAAGAATCTGGCCCAGTAATATATTCAATTCTAATCTGATGGAGTATTACTGAAAATATTATTTAGAAGTAATTTATGAACCCTACATAATATTTGATTAAGCTGATCCCTTGGATGTGCTCAAAACCCCTAGACTTCCTGCTGCGCAAGACTAAATATGGCCTTATTTTGACTGTGTGACTAAACTGTTCTGTAGTTACAAAGAGTTCTGAATCATACCTTTTTGGATGAATTATTCCATACCAAGCAAATAAAATTACAAAGCCTAGTGTAAATTAAAGCGGTCTGTCTATTCAGCTGCTCACATTTATGAGATTTTAGTGAATGCCTGGACGCAAACCAGAAACCACATACCACATTCTATATTTCTATATAAAGAGTAAAAAAGGGATTTGCAAAACTGTTTTGCTAACATATTCAAGAGGCAACACCACCCAAGCTAAGCTTTATTTCTTAATGGGAGGCTATTAATCACTGCAATGCTTTGAAACAATAATATACATCAGGAATATTAGACAGAATATGATTTTAAGCAATGTTGGAGAGTAGCAGACCAACCAGTATATGTGAGAGGTTCTTAAGAATTGCAGATTAGTTTATTTATATCCTTGGAAACAAATGAAAAAATAATGCCTGTTGTTTATGTCAAAGGGGATATTTTATACTGGTATTTTGAGTTTTGTGGGAGAAGAATTAAACTATCAAGGGATGACACTGACTCTCACAAAAAAGCAATTTACGCTTTGAAATGTGGGCTATGGAGTGGATGCCTTTCCTCTCTGGGAAGGAGGTAGAATACCAAAAGAAAGAATTTGTGGGGGAGGAATTCCAGTATTATGATTTTTTCCCCTTGGTGAATAGTTATAGAAGGGAGAAGAGGGACTGGAGTGGAGGGAAGTAGAAGTTTTTTTGAGAACTCTGTCGGTGAACTTGAAATCAAAGGGAGATACTTAAAGTTTCCCAGTATTTTTCTGCAGAGTCCTTTGTGATGGTACAGAGTGCTATCAGAAAGCCTATTCAGTCACTGCTTTTGCCTGCTTTCTTTTCAGTACCTGCTTTCCCTTTGTTTTTCCATCCAGAGGAGTCAGCACTCCTCTGTTGTGGGTCAGTGTAAAGTTAGAGTAACTCTGCAGAATGACTTCCTGCTAGTCTCCTTATTTCTGTGCTGGATGTAAAAATAAATTTATTTTAACAGAAAGGCCTTTTTGTTTGTTTAAAGGTTTAATAAGATTGCAGTTGGAGCACTGAAGGAAAATATCTTCCAAAACCTAAAACATTTACAGGTACTGGATATTGAAGGGAACCTTGAATTGAGTAACAATTCAAAGAATAAGGATGACTCAGAAGAGGAAATTGAAGATGAGGAAGAGGAAGAAGAACTGAGATAAAACATGAACTCACACAAGAACATCATGTGGGAGGTAATAACTGCAGTTGAGTTAAATCAAGGACTCAGTTCTCACACTCTTATGTAAATAATTCAGATTTACAAGTATGATTGGAACATAACAAGTGGATGTCTGAGACCTAGGGAAAATGCTGTTTGAAAAAACTGTTTAGTTAGTTAGTTAACCCTAGTCAACATTTTGTCATGGAGAATGACACAAGGGAATTCTAGGAATAGTGCTAGTAGCCTGAAAAGATGATGAGGATTGAAAAGGGAAGAAGCTGCTTAGAAAGTAAAACATTAAATCTTCTGGCAGAGCTGTATGAAAACTTTGTAAGAAAAGAAATAATTTATCTACAGACTTAGAGTACAGATAATTTCTGAATCAATTGGTTTGGGGCACGTGTGACATGTCAGCAGGTACTAAGTTTAGCATATTCTGGATACTGTATTCCATTATGTAACTGATTTTTTCTTCTGATGTTTTTGCAGGAAAACATATGGAAAATTACATATATGCCTGTATATATATCTATATAGATATACAGAGAACACTTAGCAAAACGTGCAATGAATTATGCAGAAACTGTTGTGGCACTGGGCCAGGCTCATGGAACACAGTGTGTTACAGTGCCTTATTCAGGGAGAGACCCTGAATGCCTTTCCAAAGCTTCCAAATCATCTTATACAAGACCCAGGATCATAAGGGATTGCTCTGGAACTCACAAAAGCTGGCTTTTGTTTCTTCTGTTTCTCTTTCTTCACTGTTTCCATCTGTAATAACAATATGGGACTGTTTTGAACACATGCCTTAAAATGCTGCTTTTTTCACTGCATTTTGAATGAATCGTGTATATGCTGCTTTTCTTTTCCTCCACTTTAAAGAAGCTGTTTTTGATCTGGTGAAATGGATATTTGCAGTAATTTCATGTGTGGAGCAGTGTATTGAGGCATTTTGGTCATCAAGCAGCAGCAATAATTCTGGATACAACTATTCCTCTGCTATAGCAATGTGTATATTTGGATAAGAAAAAAAAAGTAAGGCTGGATCCCATAGTATTTTATCTCTACTGCCAAAGCCTGCAGTACATGCCTGTTTTAGAAAGGTTTTAAGATAAAACAATTGCTCTTGTGAATATATCTATAAATATATATATATAAAATCTGTAAGTCTGCCTTCTAGAGCTTTGGTAATTTCTGTATTGCTATTGTTTGCCCATGTGGCTGTTGTGTGAAAATCTCTGAAGGTACATCCAGAAGACTGAGTAACAGAATGCAGTTTAATATATGTTGTAGAATTTTTCACATAATGTGTATTATTCACATTAAGAGTCAAAAGTGCAAAAGAGTTAAGTGAGTGTGGGATGACTTAGGAGAAAACTGTTAAGCATCAAGAAAAATTTCTTTGTTGAGTTCAGGTCTGGACATGGTGCCTGCTGTCATACTCTCTTAAAGCCTCACCTATTTTATGGTGTTGGGAAGTTTTAGGTCCTTCATCTTTGGTAGATAATATGCTTGAGGAAATGGTCTTGTCTTTTGAGGATTTCTGATTGAACACATGTTGTTTTGTATACTGCATTCCAGGATTTATTTGGAAACACAGTTGGCTTATTTTTCTACCAGCTGTTTTTCCTGCTGGAGAACATCTAATTCTATATTCTCCCTTTGGGTTCCCATAGCACGTGACAGTAATTTCAAGCTGTTATTTCCTACCTTAGTCAATTTAACACAATAATGAATCATAGAAGGAAAGATTGCTTCCTGAATAAAGCAAAAACTTGGCCCTAAAAATTGCACAACCCCCCCATTTTTTAGTATCAGCTATACAGCTGAGCAATAAGGTAGTCTTCCAAATGACTTTTGGGACAGATTTCTAGGTTAAATGTTTACAGAATATAGCTCAAATAAATTAGCTATCTCCAGGAAATTCCAGTGGAAGTTTTGCCAATCTTTGGTGAAACAGACTAATGTATTATACTCCTGAGAATATGCAGATTGGTACAGTTTCATGGAGAACTGTTCCATTATCTTTAAACTTCAGCCCCTTACACTGCAATTCTGTGAGAAGTCTGATGCCTTAGACTCCCTTTGAATCCCTTGAGAGTCTGATGTTGTGAACGCAGAGGTGAAGGTACATTTTTAGCACCTCATAGCCTCAAGCCTCAAAATTCAGCATATGCTGTTAAGCACCTTAAATCAAGTGTAAGCCTTTACCGAAGTAGATTTACCTACAATCAAGGGGGAATATCCCTTAGACTAGTAGAGTTAGGAAACCCTTTTCCAAGTTTATTTCAAAATAATTGCACATGGGATCTATCCTTCCAAGGGGACAGGGCTTCCCAGCAGCAAAAAAAGACACCTCTTCCCCCACAATAAAAGCGTGAACACCCACCCCCCAAAGGTATGTCTTGATTTTCATGTAAGCGATTGATGAGGCAGAATCACAGGCTCGATTTCTTGCTTATTTGGTGTCATCAGCACCCATGATGTTGGACGTAACTTCGTCAAACCAAAACAGCAGTTTGTTTCTTTTGAAGGAATAAGAGGCTCCTTGAGAGATGATAAGGAAGAGTCAGAAGTCCATGGGACTAAGCCTACATATTTTTCTTGGCTGTTGGTGACACCTGTAATCCCAAGGTCCATCTCAGACCTTGGGTGGAGCAGGAACCAGGAACAGGGTCTTGATTATTCTCTTCAGCGAAAAAGAGGAGGGTTGGAAAGTTGGCTTCTGCATCTGCACAAAGTTTTTTTCACATAACTTTCTTCATGTGAATTGCTTGGATTTGGGAGAGAGACAAATATAAAGCTTTTAAGGCTGATAAACATGTATGGGTAGTGAAAATTTGGAAGATTAAAACTTTTAGTTGGCAACTTTATTCCTAATAATGTGTTTGCACATGCTCGGTATTCTTGCACAGTCTGTAGGCAGATTGAGGTCCAAGTTTTTTTACTGTTTTCCTTTTGAAGGGTGTGTTTCCTCATTACAGAGGACACTGCACAAAACAGGGGAAAATGGCATTTTCCTGAGATTGGATAGACTGTTTCACGGCAACAGGAGCACAAATTCAGCACGTGAGCTACCATGAACACAACAGGTATCAAAAATAGCCCCTGAATAATGAGCTTTTATAATGAGCACTTAGCCCAACTGTGTCTGCAGTGTGGATGGGCCGTTCTGCATTTGTTCTCCCCCTTGTCCCCATTCCTTCAGGTTCCTCACCCCCATGGGTGTCCCCTCCTGAGGACTGGGGCACCCTGTCCCTGCTCCCTCCCAACTCCCATCTCTGCACACCCTCACTTTTCTTCTGCCCCAGGTAACCCCAGAGGCTTATTCTTTGTGGACTTCTGGGGAAAAAGACCAAGGATGTTTGTACCTTCCCAAAGATTTGATCTCCCTGCTGAGGGGGTTATGGCCCCTTTTCCCTCCCTGGGTGCCAAGAGGAGCTGCAGGGCCCACGTCAATGTGGTGAGGGGGTTAGAATGGATGCGGAGAGCCAGTTTCCCTCTGCTCCTCCTGTTTATGAAAGTGGAGGGCTTGTTCTGCCCCAAGGGGAAAAAGTCCCACCGAAGGTGCTAGTGCCATCCTGCCTACAGTGAGGAGAGTGGTTCTGGCCATGGGGGATCCTCTGTGGGGAGGGAGGTGGCACAAGGCCGAGACTTTCCCTCCTCTGAGATGGTGCTCTGTGAGTCCCACTATGAGGGGCAGAAGGACCTCATGGGTGACCAGCAGACCCCAGCTTTGGCTGGCAAGGGTTTTGGGGGAATCCATGGTGCCAGAGAGGGGGGCAGGAGGAGGGGTTGGTGGGGGGTGGGAGTTAAGTACCTTTGGGGTGTGGGGAGGAGGCTTCTGCTTTGCCTCCAGGACCGAGCCACACCATGCTGCCAAGGCTGGGGTTTAAGTGTTGTGTCTCCTAAGAAAGACATGCTTTATGCACTACTCTTATAAGGAAAAATGAATTAGGAAAGGAATTAAAACTGCCAAAAGAAAACTTTTGACTGGATTTGAAGGGGGATATGGTGGGGTAGGAAGGAGGCTGCGAAGTGCTGCTCTGGTGGTGCAGCAGCCCCTGCCTGCAGAGCTCTGGCAGCGGTGCAGCTTCTCCGTGCGGATGCCTCCCCTGAGAGCTGCCACCCACCCTCCTTGCAGCAAGCTCTGGGTCAGACAGCTGGGTTGGGGTGAACATCTGCTGGATCTTCTGTGCTTTGGGGACCTGGAGATTCCTTTCATTTTAGCTCCTTCTCACAAATACCACAGAATTGTCCATTGAAAGGGATGTTGGAGCTGGATACTCCAACTCCTGCAGGTGCCAAAGAGTCAGGCTGGCAGATCTGCTCCTGAGGCATCTGTAGTACAAAACTGCTCCTCCTCTTTTGCAAGAGGGATAGAGAGGACTCTACTGAAAAAGCTGAGGATCTGGAGTAGCAGAAGTTAGGCGCATGCAGGACTGAGGCTACAGACCTGCATAAATAAAGTGGAGAAGCATGGCACGTGTCTTCCTCCCTGAGACCCAACGGCCATTTTTTGTGCTCCTCAGTGGCCCATGCGGAGCAGAGAGGCAGCAAGGAACTTCACAACCATTCTTTTTTGATGGTTGTTCCTGATGCTTAATAAGAGTTTAGTTTACAATGCTGTTTGTCACCCTGTTGATTGAACCCATTAATATTTTTACAAATCTTGCTTACCAAAAAGTAATAAGAATAAAGACATATTTTACAACTAATATAATTGATGGAGAGCAGTCTCTCAGAAAGTGTCCATGATATAGTCCAATAGCCTATTAATTGAATTTGCTCTGTACTGTAGTATTGGTGGGTCTTTCTTCCTGGTTTTGGGAGTAGTTGTCCTAAAAACTTAAACTTATTTAGAGTTTTATATAATATGACTTTAGCTGTGTTTGTTTCTTAAGACATTTTCTTCTCTAATGGGATTAATTTATGGAGATCTTTGTAATTGCTTTATTAGGTTGCTAATGTAAGAACTGAAAAAATTTCCCCAAAACCTTCATTTCCTTTAATGAGGAAAATATTGGTGTGCCCTGTAGCTCTGATTCATGCTGCTATTGTGGAGTCAGCCAGCTGTGAGATATATGTGGAGGCAGTAGATGATAAATGTGTTCTAATAATCCAGTATACAAAGTGTTTCCATAAGAATTCTTTAGCAGTATCCAAGGACATTAAACAGTCTATCAATAAAGTCCTTTTTAAAATGGTTTTGAAACAGGCAAAGGCCATTTTAATACATGGTTGTACAGGCTGCCTCAAGTTTTCCCCATGGTATAGTTCCAGAATCTGTTTTTAGTATATGACTATGATACCATCGAGAATGCTGCTTCTGATAAAAAAATCAGAGTAATTTGCAGGATTCTCAGCTCCAGTTGCAGACAAGAATGAATGAGTCTCATACATTTATTACTTAGGGTGTAATTGTGTGTTTGTTGACAGTTGTCAAAGAAATGAACTTTAAAAAAATCTTCACTCGAGATATATCTTTTATCCAGGATTAAAATGAACATTGATTACTTCTTATATAATACTCTGGATCTCTCCCCTTCTTTGTGGCAGACCTCTGCTTCATGTCTGTTCAATTCAAATACAGCAGTGGAATAAAACCCAAAGCACTTTACTAATGTGCTCAAGAGACTAGAATTGGTTCTCCATGAGGCACCCTCATCCACAGCTAGAAAGATTTGGCATTGGAAGACTCACTGTGGTTGTTCCTACTCTCTGTAAAGCAGATAGGAAGAACCAGAGTGAATCTTCCAATGCTAGACCAGTCAGGAACAAGCAAAGTGAGTCTTCCAGGTTGTTCCCAACTGCTTTACAGAGAAGGAATGAACGAAACCTCTAGGATACAGATAATTTCTAACATCTTTTGTGAAATTTACCTTGGAGAGCTGCAAAAAATATGACGTGGAGCTGGAAGTTAGTCCTGTGACAAAAAAGCAGCTAAGAATGAACAGTCACAGTGGAAATTCTCTCCTTTCCAAACTTTCTGTTAGCGCTGGCTCCAACTGCAGTGCTGAACTGATATCCTCCTGTCCTTTCTGATTCCTCCCTCCATAGTTAGTCGATTAGGAAGGATTTCAGGTCAGAAAAATGCTTTTTTTTAATGCAGCAGATCAGATGATTTATTCTAAAATGAAGATCGTACTATCAATAAAATATAGTCTACAAAGTCTCTGTACTTTTGAGTTTGTTTTCGAGAAAACTCATGAAATATAAAAGAAATATTTAAAGTATTTAAATGGAAAAGAAGATGGAAGATTAGGGTTGAAAATACTCAGTTTGACTTAGTTCTGTATAATTTCCACGTGTTTTTAATAGCCTCCTGGTAAAACCCAATAAAACCACTAGAAGCAATGAAATCATAATGAAACATCTCGAGGTCAGTCTTGTTTTTCTTTTGCTTTTTTTTTTGGTTTTGCCATCTAGCCCATACAGTATTTGTAACAGATGTGATGTGAGATATCTGTGAACATAAAACACTTCTTGTTTTGCTTCCTCTGCTTTTTCCATCTTACTAAAATAACCTTCTTTCTGGGGAAAAAGAAAAAGCAGTAGAGATATTACAGCCTTATTAGGAAAGTTCAACAGCAACCATTAACTACAGTAAGTTTCATGTGGTGGGTCCAGTCCTGGCTTTCAGCTGGCATTGTGTGCAGACACATACAAGCATATGTTTCATTCTTAAATGAAATGCAGATACTTTGTGCTGAAAGATGACTGCTGTTAAAGCAACAGATGCAGAACTCTGCACTTTATAAAAGAAAATGTAACCATTTAATTGAAAACCCTTCAGAAACAGTATTTGTTCATTCTTGTGCTGGACTGAATACTCTATGCTACTTTGGAAGGAAGGACAGCATGCCCTACCACTGAAGTCTTTGTGGGAGTACAAATAAGTTTTCATCCTATCGCAAATAGGAGAAAGAAGAGTCATTCCATTAACTGCAAAGTCTGTTCCAAGACTTTTCATGGAGAGGGCAGTAACCAAGAATTAGCTGTGAAGGGGTGACCAGTGAGTCACAGCTGCCTGTGGATACCTACAGACCTGCCCACTTTGTCCCTAATGGCTTCTGCAAGCAGAAGCTTTACAAGGAGAGAGATGGCTTGCTCCATCCCTAGACCTTCAGCTGTTGCTACATATTGGAGCTAACAAGGAAAGGAGGTTTGATTCTATTGCAGGAGAACTTTTTGCCTAGAAGAACTCACAATCTAGTCTTCCCGAATACCACTCTCTCAGCAACAGACTGCTATGATTTCCCTTTGACAGCCTGCAAGATATTTGAAATACCCTGTGACACAAATCTGCCAAAAGTCTCCTCTGTACCAACCCCCCTCCCATATATTATCTGTGGCTATGGGGATGCAACTGTTACTACTATATCAATGATGGAATCTGAGGTTTTGTCACTTAAGACAGGAGCCTGGCAATTCCTGTGAATATTGTGAGTAGTGATTCTGTGCTTCCAGCCAGCCAGAAGCAGCTAATCCAAGGTAATCATGAGTCCCCTTTAATGCATTATATAACTGCCTCTGTCTTCAGCCGGTTTACTCTCGCTGTGCAAAACCCTGTTGAACTAGAATACTTCTCTTTCTCTGTTTATAGATGGGAAGCAAACCCTGCATTCTTGTGGTCACTTGACCATGAGATCACATGAGAAGTTGGAGATAGTGAATAATAAGCTGAACTTAAGCAGTGACCACTCTTCCTGTTCTATTGATCTCATCCCTTTGGGGTTTTGTGGGACAAACTCTCTTATAAATTCCAGATGTATCAATCAGTATGCTCCAAATTAGTTAATGAAGAATGTAATTCTGAGCATATATTTTCTCCTTAGTTGTATGTGGAATTATAGGCTGAAGTGAGAAAGTTAATAAATGTATTTCATTTGCAGTTCAGCCCTTAGTGAATGTATGCATTAAACTTGGTCTGTTCTGTGACCACTTTTTAAAATGTGGCAAAACCAGATATTTTCCAGCCATTATTATTGCAAAAAAAAAAAAGTGTTCCTGCACTGCAAGATAGGCAGCAATAAAGTCCCTGTGGAAAATCCTACAATGCCTTTTCTCCTCCCTGTATTTAGTCCTCAGCTGGAGGGCTGTGATCTCAGCCTGCTTGGTGCCTGGAAGGGAAAGTCAGCAATTCCTCATTGCCACCGTGGCTGTAGTGAAAGGTAGCTGTCTTGATGTAAAACCACACCTGGTCGTTCAGTAGAAACAGTACTTAGCATTGGGCAGGATCAAAAGCAGCCAGAGCTTTCCAGGTTCAATTTATTTCCCAGGTTGCCCATTTTGCTCACACACATCAACCACCTTCTGCTAGTAGTTACCTCATTTTTATGGAAAGCAGGGAAAGGACTGAGGTAATTTCTAAGACTATCCATCTGGCTCGAGGATGAAGCTTTCCATCTGCTTTGAATGTATCGCAAATCAACGTGTTGTTAAAAATGGACTAAAATTAATGTTTGTTGTGGAATTGAATGGGAAAGCTCATCAAATGGGGATATCACAGACTTACTCTATTCCTAAGTGCTTTCAAATTGCTAGTATAGCGTGAAGGGAGTCTGCAATTTAATGTTTTTCCTAATCATTTGGATAATTTTATTTGTATGTTTGGATATATATTCAGGTGGCACAAGTAAGCTTAGCTGCAATGAAGACATTTAAATGCCATCAATTACAACTAGCTGAGAATATGAGTAACTGCATTAGTTCCACAAACTTCTAGACGTGGGTTGGCAGCCAAAAGATCTTGCAAGTTAGTGGGATGTGTAATGGTTCTGGTTGTGTCTCTTTCTCCCAGTTCTCATTCTTGTATAAGGATTTATTACAGCAATTCAACACACCAAAACTTCCTTGGAACTAGCAAAATCCTCAAAAACCTGCTTTAAGATGTCATGAATTATGTTTTATGCCACAGCAATCTGCTGCAGCTTCTGTCTTCTCAGTAGTATCTGTAGAGCAATGCAGCTGCAAATTAACCAGCACAAAATGACCGTCTCCAGTAAGTATGCAATAATTTACATTGCTCCCCAAATTATTTCTTCCATAGTGGTATACGATGCATCACTCTTGTTCATTATCTTCTCTCCCTCTTCAAGCTCTCCCCTACGATGTCTTGAGTATATTATAACTGGCTAAGTTCCCTTTCATTTTAGCAGGGGGAGGCAACTTCAAAATACAGTCAAATGTTGCCAGTTAAGAAATATGTTTTTAACACAGACACTTGGGAGTATTCCATGCAAACTGTTGTAACTGGTGATTGATTGGTTGACTGAATAATATTTTTAATATAAAAGTTTTGAGATCATAAAGGTCACATTTGTTTTTATGCTCTGAAAGTCGGAGAAACATATCTACCAACACCAAGCATACTCTCTAACTCAATAATCAACAGCTTCATTACTTTTGTTGGAAGGAAGTGTGATTATAGCTGGAAAACATAAACTGTGTCGAGTTGCTTAACAACAAACACTGTGTGAGAGAGAAAATAGCTAACAAGGAGGAAGGCTTATTGTAAAAGTTATTTTAACTTAAATGTTTACCTCTCCGCAGTTAACAGTCCTGTCT
The DNA here is from genome assembly GCA_033558105.1 of Coccyzus lansbergi. Classification (NCBI taxonomy): domain Eukaryota; kingdom Metazoa; phylum Chordata; class Aves; order Cuculiformes; family Coccyzidae; genus Coccyzus; species Coccyzus lansbergi. The sequence goes on from JAUMJK010000484.1 coordinate 191,781, forward strand.
TGTGTTCTTAGCACAGAATGACCGCAGGAGGAGTCAGATGTTCCAGCCAAGGTCAAACTACTCTACGTAGCATATATTTTCCAGAACGAAAGAATTAAAGTGCTGTAGACCTCTTGACAGCAGTACTTGATACCACAAATGATAAAGGTCGGGTGAGACACTGGACCACTGCTTTCCTCCCAGCTGCTTCAAATTGCAGCTACCGCTTCACTGTGAGGCCCTAGGCAACATCAAGAGAAAATAGGTCTGCCCTGAAAAGAGTTTGTAAAAGCAAAATTAAGGCACTAAGCAGTATCTCCAAACTACATTACACAGTGACCCACAAGAATAACAGTAAGTTGTGATTAGCATAGGGTGAACGGGAGGCGCATATTGATATAAAGCCCAAATTTTAAAGATCCAAACAATATAACAATGCAAAAAAATGAATGCATTTCAAATTTGCAAAGCAAAACTGGGCAGTACCTAAACAGGGTTTTAATGCTGAAGGCTAAATTTAAAAGAGCCTGTTGATGCCATGGTTATCTACCTTCAATCATGGGACTTCTGTATTCCCTACTTCCCAAACAGAGTCTAAAGAACAAAATTGTAGTTTTCTTTATTGTATGGGACTTACGTCACTCAAGCAACTGCTTCTTCTGGTCTTCCATGCTTTATCTCATCTGAAATTCATCTGAAGTGGTAGCTTCTTAGCATTGGAGTTGGCTTTAGACCTCCTGAGACATGGCTCAGCTGAAGAGCGTCAGACTAAGCAAGCTGTCTCACTCAGGCAGGCAAAAGGATTTGCACTTTGTAGTTAGCCAAAGGTTGTGGGTGGCTAGAGAAGATGATTGTGGCAAGGCTAGAAGCACTTTCTGCTTGGTAGACAGTGACACATTGGCATGGGGTGTGGGCAGACTCATCCAAACCCACTTAGTTTGGAATTACCCATTCCAAATCTTGGATCTCCTCAGCCTCTTTCCTCATAATTTTTATCTGATTGTAAATTGATAGCTGACTGGCAGGCTTTTACTATCACTTCACATAGCTGTAATCAACAGTGTGAAATTTAAATGTTATGTTCTCTTTGCTGGCAAAGTCAGCATGCAGAGATCCTGCCTTCTCCACATGCACTTAACTCTGTTTCACCTCTGGCTGCTTGTTCTTGTCCCTGTGTTACCCCTTGACTTGGGTTGACACAACTGTTTGCTGGGCCTATGCTAAGAACATATGTGAACTGGTTTAAATAAAAAAATGCTTCTCATATGATTCTTCATCTGGTCTCATAAATAATTGGGTCTGTACAGCTGGGAAAGGAGGGAAGGCAGTGCAGGGTGGAATGGATGGCTGGGGAAGGATGAAGGGGACCCTGTGGAGCTGCTAGTGCTGCTGTGATGAAAATATCACATGCTGTGTTTGTCATCTAGTGTTTCTGCCCACTCAGAGACGCACAGGCCAGCCTCATTTCTCCCAACCTGCTAATTCTAATGGCACTTTGTAGAGCAGGTCCAGTATAGGACTCATTCAGGAGCAAATTGTTCTGAATAATTTCAGTCCTTCCCTATTCTTTGTGTTTTCTGTTTTCTCCCTTGGACCAAATCAGGAAAATACATGTATGTATTTTCAATTTAATACACAGTTTCTGAGGAATTATAGGCAAATAAGATGCACGTATGTTTGTTCTTTCTGGCTTTACCACTTGATATTTAAACTACCTATACTACAGCCCTCTGAGGCAACTAAGTAGTGCATGACAAAAGAAATAATCTGAACAGGGGCTCTCAAAGAAGATGTGAATATGCACTTCTCAGGAAAACCGTTAATCACGTGCATGAAGCACTTCTGCTTCTGGTGAGTGCAGAAATTATCCTTTTGGACTGGGCAAACTTTTCTCTACAGATGACAGGAGCATACTATGATACCAGGCACATGTCACCTGAAACTGATAGGCCACAAATAGCTAAATATAACATCAAGTGTATTGGTATGAACTAGTATGTTATCTCTGGACCGAATCCCAACTTCTTGAAAGGTTGCCTGACTTTCACTTTCCATTTTGGCATAGAAATAAGAAGACACTAACAGTAGAAGTGCACAGACAATCTGTTTTTAAATGGCAGGTTTATTAAAAATGATCTCTATCACAAACATTGGAAACATACTCAGCAGACTTTATGGTAACTGAAAGACTCAGTTGGTAGTGGAAAGGGAGCAATCGTTGATGTAGATCATCCACTGAATTATGAGAAATAACTGGCTCGTTTCCACTGAGACCTTCTCACAACACCCCAATATTAATCAGCATCATTTGGTTCCAGTTTATGTTCAGTCTGCCCTTAGGATGAAGCACATGGTTCAAGAGCTTGAGCTTTGGGTTTCTACATATTTACAGTAGAACAGCCTACAGGTTACAGGAGAGGACACATTAGCACCAGTGCTTATAGATTTGGACTCACTTTGCCTCTGCCACTGTATGTGCATGGTACTGACTCTACTGAAGAGTTTGTTTAAAAAAAGTTAATGAATCTGGCACTTGGAAGGCAAACTGTGCTCTGCCGTGACCTAGGAATTCCTCATGTTACATATCACACTTGAATGCCTGTCTCTGAAGGCTGCCCATCAGAATTACTTAACGTGCTTTCTTGCAAAAGAAATGCATGCTTTGCTTCACTCCTGCTTGAAGAGTTATTTAGTAATACGTGTAACCCCTTGAGGTCAGGAAATCAGTGTGATTTTCTTAATACTGTTCTAAAACTAAGCACAAACTCTATATTTAGCAAATACCAGACAAAACTAGTATCTTTAGCAGTTTTGATGAAACATTTTCACATAGCAAAAACCTACATAAATATAGTGTTCATAGTTACTGACATTGACAAAAAAAAAGGCTTTGGTTAAAAAATCAAAAAGGGACAAGTAAAAAAACACCTTAAAAAAAAGGACCAAAGGAGTGTCAGGTACTATATTGGAGTTAAGTGAGTGCAGAATAAACCAGTAGTTGTCCATTAGTTAATTTCTTGGTATTAAAATCTTCCACCTAAAGACGCCCATGTCTCTTGCAGGCTGTGTGCCTTTCCCGACATTCACAGCTGGTCTCCTAGCTCCAGTACAAGCAGGGTGGTGATAATTCCACATTTTCCAGTTCAAGGCAAGGACTCCCTCTTCCAGCTGTGAGGTAGAGATTGGGTATCAAGTCACTGGTATATGAGATACCACGGAGAGCAGTCGTTGCACCCATTACACATTTGTTTCTAGTTCATTTATTTCAATAGTGCAGTGGTCTTTACTGTTGGATTTCTTAGTGTGATTCTCCACTGGAGTTTCTTCTTGCTCCACTTGCACGGGTATGTGGTGCTGAAACCCTTTCACTGTTTCTGGTCCACGAGATTCATTCATGGTCTTCACACAGCCGTTTCTCTGGTAAGCCACAATCTGATGGACGTTAACAGGCTTAGTTTCACAGATCAATGGCACCTATGTGAAAAGTATTAAGATTTGGAATACTGCTACTGTTTGCTGTGTTCAACAGGGAAGGGATTTTTACTCTGAGAGGCTGTGATCTGCTTTACATTTACCAGGATTACTTAGGGCCTCCATAGACTTCCAGGACCTGTTTGGCACATACACTAAAATATTTTTGCACCATCAGGGTAAAGTGAAGGTGTCTCTACATATGTAAAAATGCAAACTCTGTCACAATTCTACTTTAACTTAAACCCACAGTAAGAAGTGCTTGCATCAGTAAAGAATAAATAATGGTGAGAATTTCAGGGCTAAGTTTGAAAAATACAGACTCTCAATGACCAGTATACTGAGCTTTGGGCAATACTTACTCTCGAGTACAATTTAATAGACTAGTAAGTATCTATTGTTGTCTTCTAACCCTATAAACTAACACCTGTCTTTTCACTTTGCACTATTTCAAAGGAAATAAAGAGGATTTTATTGACTGATTCATAAATCAAATATTAAATTGTCCTTTAAATCAAAACAGAAGTTCTGATGAGGAAAATAAGACGTAAATACTGGCAGTGAAACGAGGTGGGCTTGCAGCTGAAAAAATTTGGCCTTTGGGAGTACATTACTTACTCCACAAATTCTGCAGCCAAAATATATGGCAGACTAATGGTATATTTTAGTACAATTATGGAGCATGATGCAAAGAAAAATCTCATCACAGATGACTAAATAATCCCCGAGGAGGGATTTTATATTCTTGAAACATCTCTTCTTGAGTTCTGACTGAGTTCTAAGTCCAGCAATGAAATGTCAGGCGGTCTGTGTTATGCAGGAGCTCAGACTACCCTTCTGGATTATTTGTAACGAATGACATACTTTACCATTAGGTTGTACATTTGGTTCTTTTTGTAGTATGCTAGATGTGTAGCTCATATATTCAGGCCTAATCCTGTCATCAGTAATTACTGCAGGTGCTAAGTACCTCAGAGAATACAGCCCATCTTTATGTATAAAACTCAAAAATCAGTGGGAATTTTAAAGGCATATTGCAGAAAAGCATGGGAATAGGATTTACCAGAAAGGCTGTCTGTAAAATGGGAGAAATAACAACAAAAATAAATCTTTGCTACTATGGCTGATGTTCTACAAACGGTGAACAGAAATTAAATACGTCTTGTGAAAATCAGTCCTGATGAAATTTTTCTGCATAAACTAGTCTGTCTTTGTGGAAGAAAGGTAGTGAGTGTGTGCCATGAGCTGAAAATGTTGGGGATTAGCACCTCCAAGCATAGAATTAGGAATCTCTTTTGTCAAGGATTTGAAGGAAAAGTATGAGGAGTTGCTCGTATAAGGAAAAACTGAATGATACACTCCAAGATTGAAGGAGAAAAAGCATAGGAGTGGAGGGAGGGAGGGGCAGAATACAGAGGTGTATATGGTGTATGTAATAAGGAGAGGGAAAACCAAAGATGTAAGGCGGGACAAGTGTTAAGTGTAGAAGACATGAACACGTCTGATAATGAAGTCCAGAATGCAGTAATGTGCTTGTGCCAGTCCAGAAAGAAATTATTGCAAAGCTGGCTTCAGATTATGCTAACACAGAGGCTTGCAGTACCAATGGTAGTTGCTTTTTTTTTGTGAGTTTACTGATTGTGCATATACACACTTGTGAAATCTTTACTACCCCTACAAATAGTGAAGGATGTTTGTCACCCTGGCCTGTTGCAGGTCATTTTCAGAAGAAAGACAGTTGGCCGGAATGGGTCACTGACAGTGGGACTCTCAGTTCCAGCATCTCTTGCATTTGCAGGACAATGCAGCTGTTTCTCCTCGTCGCAGCCCCTGTGTGCCAGACACAGCTGGCTGGCAAGCTTTGCATTTGAGTGGCTTTCTGTATGACCTCATGCAAAAAAAATCCTTCCACCTCATCTGGCTAAGCAGTGTACTGCCAGATTCTGTCCTATCTCTGAAACACCTTCTATAAACTATATGAAATGAATGTGTGAGTCTTTGCTGTAATACAGCGCAGGCTGGCACACCAGTGGCTCGTGGCATTGTTACCTCATCACCGTCCTTGATGAACTCCTTCCGGCAGATGTGAGCCATGATCCCAGCTGCCAAGGCATCTCCCAGGACATTGATCATTGTTCTAAACCTGTCTCTGGCAAATGAAATAGTGATAGTAAGTAGTTGGCTTTTTTGGTACATGCCTATGGCTTCACCACTGCAGTAATTATAGCTGAAGGCCAATTTTGCTAGTTTTATGACCTAACAAGTTCAGAAATGGTAGTAAGGAGTTTGGCACAGGGCAGCTATTAGTTACTGAGCTGCTCAGTTTGGTTTCCCAGCCTTTTCCAGCCTTTTCTGAGCTCAGTGCCCTGTGCTGCCACACGCTTAAGCTAAGCTAGCTACAGCCGCCATGCCTCCCTATACACACGAGCTGATTCACTACTAGAAAGGTTTAACACAGCAGATCAAGACTGCATTTATGTCCAAGTTTTTATGTTAAGGTTCAGTATTGCGGCCTGATTTGGAGGCTGGTGCTGCAAATGACTTTATTCAATAATACTAGAGGGCAGCCATTACTTTATATCAGGTCTGAATCTGAGCAACCAAATGCTAGTTTAGAAGATTATTGAATTGGTAGAATGTGCAGAACACCATCAAGATTATTCAGAAGGTTCTAAATAACTTGCACTCACAAACTCAGCAGACACTGACCATAGTTAAATCACATTCATTCCTGAAAAAACTATGGTTGCTGGGGCTACCAGTGGCTCATAAAGATTCTTCATTTTAAGTTATCATCTTTTCCAATTTAAATTTGTATGTTTGACAATACTTTGCACATATATATAGTTTTCCTATTTTTCATTTATTCATTTACAGGAACTTTTCTTTCCTGTTTACACTTTTACCCACTGTCTGAAAAATAAATGTAGTAAAGCACAGACTGTAAATACACAAAAGTCAGTGGTTGCCATAGACAAGTGTTACACTTGAAACAGTTTGGAATCTATTAGTTAAATTTGATGTTATTTCAAATAGATGATATAGCTTTTAAGTCTGAAATACACCACGTCTTTTCCAAGAAAAACATACACATCTGAAAACTCTGTCATATTGGTAACTTAATTTATAAATGTGGGTTATAAAATGGAGGTTCAGAAATCTCCAGATGTTTGGCTTATTAAAGTCAGTGATGGTCCAATATCAACACTGCCCAGATTTCTGATCCTGTATCTTAATATAGAAAAGAATTGAAACTTTGTGCTGATTTTTTTTCAGATATTTCAGGCATGTTCTCTGTGCATGCAAATGTTTATGCAGTTGCTTCCCTAAGCAGCATGAATGTTTCTACGTGAAATGTCATTTGTGTGTTCAGTTACCCAAATTGCAGATGCAATTGCAAGTAACTCCAGCAATAATTTTCCACAGCCCACACCTCGATGTGGATGTTGACTCCAGGACCCTGTCCTGTGCTTGTTTGCTGAATCTGTTTTTCTAATTCCTGCTGATTTGGGGTTTGTCTAGAGGAAAATTCCCACAAGAATATATTAAGGAGGGAAAAACTGGTACTGGTACAGCACATATTGATACATGTTCTTATTATATATATACTTTTTTCCCCTTGGTTGTTGATCAGATTTTGATTCTTGGAAAGATATTCTGAGTTGTTAATTTTGGATTGTGCTAAGTGTCAGCTGAGGTACAGAAGAAACTGTATGAGCAGAGCTCAAGAGTTTGTACTCCCTTTTCGGTTCTGATTAGCATATCTTCTGAAAAAGAGTTTCTATAACAGTGCACAATACAGAAATTCTTAAGAAAATTAATTGCCTGGTACGTTGATTGAGCAGTTCTATTCCGTGTTACTGTGTACAGAGCAGTCTGTACTGTGCATGAGTAGAACCACACTGCACATCACTGACATTTCTTCACTAAGAGACCAACTTGCTGCTAGTGGCTTTTTTTCCTGTACAAACACAAGTCCTGTGTTGCAGTGGTATTTTAGCTTCAGATGACATTAGAGATGCAAAATTAACAATGCAAACCTTTTAACTTGTGTCTAAGAAATCATCTGAGAAATGTTTTTATTTTCTCCTTTCTGTCCCTGGGCACTAGCTGAAGGTATGGAGTTCACACACATGTAATGGATACCTAAGTGAGTTGTAATACCAGCAGCACATTGTAATGGGTTTTTTGTCTCGTGAGATCATCCAGTCAGCCGTCTCTAAGCATACTTCATACTCCAGTACTTCCAAAACTAATGTTGAAAATATTCATCATGTCAACCATGTTGACACTTTGCATCTGCAGGTTCTTGAAATCACCGAAGGCCAAAACACAGAAATATACTTTTTGTATGGAAGGTCATTGGCAAAAGACAGAAAATTGGATCTGTTTCCTGCTTGCTTTTTAATACCATCTGGAACTATAGCCTGAAAAAGTTTTTTTTTTTTCTGTTGTTTTGAAAAGTTTTGTAAGACAAAAAGCATAATTCCTATATACGTTGGAAGCCTTCCTGGAAAAACAATGAAATGTTGATGTCGCAAGAGGTGGGCGAAAACTGAGCAATAGAGAGGGCAAAGGTTTTTGTAACACAGGTTAAAAATACTGTGATTTTGTTATGCTTAATTAGCTATTATGCTTCATTGACTAACATTAGAAAAGCTGTTGTATTAAAATCTGAACTGCCATTCTAAAGTTTAGGTGCCCACAGCAGGTATTATTTATCCTTCACAGAAGAATATTCCTGATAAACCTAAAATAAAGTATAGCTTAAAATATGCATACAACACAACAGTAATGACTATTAATAATCATACTCGTATTCATAATCATCGTAATATTCTATTACACTAAACAGGAAAGTAATAATTTCTTCTTACAATGCTTTGTACAAAAATAATCGGTGACGTAAAGCCAAATAAAATGAGATATAGAAGAGAATGGGCTTGTAGCACATTTTAACCCAGAAGCCTTATGAAATGAAACTCCACTGTATTAATGGAGACATATATTATATAGATCAAATAAAAAATAATTCAGACTGTTCCCTTGTGGATGCATGTGGTAGTTAGTGTAGTTAATTGAAATGCTAATGAGCAGAATTTTACCCTTACTCTTCCTAGACTATTCAGAATTGTTTGACTGATTCATGGACATTTACATAAGAGTTCAAACAAACCCCTCCTTATAAATTTTAGAAGTGGTTCTTCTCATGGGCACACATGAATCTCTCTTATTCTAAGCATGATAAGTTTTAGCCTCTGCCGTTAAATCCTCCACAATGCAGCAAAGTGACCTCTCTGCAGAATGGCCATGCTTGCCAAGCATGGCTCTGCACAGAGTGCTACAAGTTCTTGCCGCCTATTCAGCACTGAAATCAGAAAAAGCAGAATTGCATCAGGAGTTGTGATAAAAGGAAGATATTAATGGTCCTAATGCAGTGAAGTGCAAGTATTCCATTCAGGTTGACTGTGTCATGGTTCTAGTTACAGTAGCAGGAGCTCTACAGGGCACAAGCCCCTAATGTACTGCCATGACCATTGTAGACAGTGTGGCATCTGTGGTGCAGGAGCACTTGCCGGCTTCCACACGGGCTCATGCCTCTTTTCAGAGTGCTTCACTACATTAATACATTGACCTTGAACTGTCAGTGGGCTGACAAGCAGAGTGTAGGCAAACTACATCTCATAGGAATGTCAGCCCCTTGTCCAAGGCAAGTTGCCAGAGTTGCGCCTGACAGACATTTGTCTGTCTTGACCTTAAAGCTTCTTATGAAGGTCCTGCAACCATCCTTCAGCCAGGCTAGATGCAGCCAATTCCATTGCCTGATGGTCCTTCTAGCTAAAAATAATTCTAAAGTCTCCTTGGGATCTGACTTAAGGCTAGTTACTTTGGTCTACTTCTTCATCCACCCTCCCTGTGAATGTGAAGAACAACTGATCTTATTTATACCAGAAACTGCTGCTCTGTTTTCAGACTAAATGAACTCTGCTTTTTCAGCTTTTCTATGTAGGTCATATTGTCCAAGTCTCATCTAGACCATTTCTCATTTATCTATGTCTTTTTTCAATGTAATGCCCACTTTGGCAGAGTATTTTATCTGAGGATAACTGTGGCACCATTTTAAGCAAATTAATATCTTCCCATGGCTCTTATGTGTATTTGAGTCACTACAACCCTGGAGACCATTCACCTTTTTAGCAATGTTGCCACACTGGAAACCTCAAAAGCTTGATGTTACTTACAGTGCCCAGTCGACAGCAATTATCAACGTGATGTCATCTGTTGGAAGCCCAACCGAGGTCAGAACAATGACCATTGTCACCAGGCCAGCTTGTGGGATACCAGCAGCACCTATGCTTGCTGCTGTTGCTGTGATGCTTCAACAAAGAAAGAAAGGAATAAATTTTACCAGTAATAAATTGCTCTGGAAGAAATTACATCTTGTTTCTACAGGAGCTTTCCTAAACCATAATCCTTCTTTCACATGCCACTGCACAGCAGTGCCAGTGTTTTGTGGACTGAAGCCAGGTCAGGGAGCAAGAACAGGGCCGACTGCCTAGCCAGTGCTAAATTCTCACCCTCCACCTTTGCAGCCTTAGGGCTGGTAGGGAGTTCTACTATCTCATAATATCACAGAAGCGCAGAGAAAGGAGGGCAGACAGGCTGTGGATTTGTCTGAGTGATGTCAGCTTCATAGTACCATGCAGCGGTGTATGCCATGAATCTTCCAGCGCTCCCCACTGCTGCTTCCCCCTTGGCAGCAGAACTCCCAGCAGACATCTGAGTCACCCTTCGGCAGCTGCTGTGCCAGGCAAATCTGCAGCTGCCTGCGGAAAGGGCCTTTAATGTCAATCCATCACCAAGAGGCTAGGCCAAGGGTAAAGTCCTCGCATAGCACACGGCTTTGCATACTTGGACCTAAATATGAAGCAAGCGTGAATGTGACTGTACGTCTTCAGTTTCTGCAAAATATTTTTACTTGACCTTCACACCATTATTTTCAGCCAGGCAAGCAGAAATGAATGGGAGACCAGGGCAAGAGTGGACCTGACAGGCTTAAATTTTTTCATAATGCTATTTTTAGGGAAGGGACCTCATTCATTTTTCCAGGAGCAAAAGTGACTGTATACATTAATTTCCGCCCATCTGGCCACTTCCAAGAGCTGGACCATCCAGCAGAAAGACAGAAAACGAATGTTGACAATTGTAAAAGGATGACATAAAGCATATACACTGATAATCCACAGCATTCATCAATCCAGAATTACGGAGCTTTTGGCAAGCATTTAAGACTGATCAACGTCCTGTGATGGAAAATGAGGGTAACAGTATTAACCCATATGGAAGATGAGACACAGAGACACCCAGTATCTTGCTCACGGCTGTACAGCGTACCAGTAGAGCAGCATCCATGTTTATAACTAAAGTGCTTTTCTGCAATAAAATAAAACACATTTGCATGTGGGTGTGATGGGGAATGAGAAAAATTGAAAACTACATTTTGAAAAAAGTTATCTTGGACAGCATCCTAATAACATTGTAATAGGTAAATTACAGATAGAAAGGAAGGGGCAGAAGCTCAGTAGCTGAATGAAATAAATACAATGAACATTTAAAAGTTCTGCAATTTGTGCTCTGAACTGGCTAGCTGATTAGGACTGCTTCTGCCTCCTAAGACAGTTCAGGTCACAAAGTCTCATAACTTAACTGAAGGCAAAAATAGGAATGTTTAAGTAAGAAGTACAGCAAGTTGCTCTTCCATTGATTTTTTTACCTTTATGTAAATGTTTCTTCCTATAACAGCCTCAAATAATGGGAACACGATCTTTACATTCTTTTTCTGCCTACATCTAGGTTTGCACAAACACATTGATATAAACTGTCAACCTGGATTAATCAAATTATGAGCAATGCAGGCCAATCATTTTTGTAACATTTTTTTACACCTCTGGCAAAAATATTTTGGCACTCAGTAAGAGTTGAATTTCAAATCTCCAGATCCTGAAGTGTCAAGAACTTTGGCAAGCATGGCCCACAAAACACAGTTAGAATTTGGCTTCAGATATTCAAGGTACTGAATCCATTATGACTTAGTATTTACTCCCCCTTTTTGTTTCAGCCTCCTTCTTTCTTTTCCTTTCTTGGAGATTTCCAATCTTCATTTGTACTTTCCTTCTGTTGTCTGCACTTCTATTGTCTACACTTAGTTCTTGTGTACTAGCACTTGAAACAGGCAGTGAAAATAAAGAGATAAAGTAGGGTTCTGCTAGAACATCCTACAACCCATTTACCATTGCCCTTGTCTCCTTATTTTTTTCAAATCACCGTTCCCTATTTCAACATTTCTGTAATATCTGCCCATGCTCTGGGCCATATTTTGAGACCACATTATAAAAACATCCCTGCATCCAGTATCACAAAAGACTAAATTATAGCACAGGGTTACTCCAGTAATTTTCAGAGAGAGAGACAGCCTGAGGCAAGAGCTCATATGGGTACAATTTATTTCTTCTGCTTCTAGTCCAACCAGATCTTTCCAGAAGCCCGTTAGCGAAGCTCAGCTGTCACCATGGGTTAGTCTCAGGACCATCCTCCTCTTGCCATGATGGTTTTGAAGTCCAGCAGAACATGGGAAAGGCCCAGCAGTGTAAATGGGGCAGTGATGAGGTCACTGGGTGGGTAGGTAAGCAGATCTCAAATATGTTGCTCAAGGTTCTATGAGGAATGTTTTTCTAATCATTTGTTCCCTGCTGGAAACCTGCAGGTTTCAGTCCCTGAGGCATTCTTTGGCAGCCACTGGAGTTATTTGGCAGTAATTGTTCAGCTGGATCTTCTAGTCTTCTGGATCCTTTACAGACCTTTCAAGGACAGAGTATGCAGCTAGAGCACTCTCTACCCACAGGCAGCTTGGTTGTTTATGAAGTTTTCTGCTTTAACAAGCAGCAGAGAAGACATTTAAAAAAAAAATTAAGTAATATGACATCTTCATGAAAACTTGCCCCTGGTAGTAGCAGCTGCCCTCCTTCCCTGTGCCCCTACTCCTCCAGGGTTTGACAAACATCCTCCTAACACAACATTCCCTGCTATCTCATACAACACTTCTAGTTTTGTGGGGTTTTATCCTTTTCATCTCATGTAAAGATGCAAACCAGGGTTAAAGTTGAAAACAATTCTGGCATTTAAAATACTTTTTTAAATACCAGTAATAATAGTAAAACATTGCAATCTTAGTAAATTATCAATAGATTGTCTAAAATTAAAAATTAGACAGTTATCCTCAAACAGAAACTTGCTTCCTGGTGTCCACATACTTCTATTGAATGGCACCGGTACTATTTCCCTTTGTGCACTCTGTGATTTCTACATTAGTTAAAAAAACCCTCCTGTGAGGGATGGATTCTTTGGTAATAGCAAAGATGAGTTTTGTTCTGAACATTGTTGCATACAGGAATCTTATGTAAGAGTGTCAGACACAACAAGACAAGCAAATCGCAGCCTGTGGAATTTGAGGTTTATACCTTATAGTAATAATCTGCCCGAAGTCCAGCTCATAATTGTTTACTTGTGCAATGAAGATGGCAGCCACTGCCTCGTAAAGTGCTGTCCCATCCATGTTGATGGTGGCTCCTACCGGCAGCACAAACCTCGCGATCCTCCTGTCCACATGATTATTCTCCAACAAGCACTTGAAAGTGATAGGCAGTGTGGCTGAGCTGCAAAAGAGCGGAGGGAAGCAGCAACACTGAATTATTTTTGTTTCTGGGGAAGAGAACCAATTGTGGCAAACCTCCTCTGGGCAGGGTACATTTTACACAAACCAACCTGGTCAGCACTACTTCTCATTCTTTGATGTGCAGGTGTAACCCACTTGCCATCTAACTCGCTCCTTTGTTTGAAAGGGATAAAGACAGTTACATGTATAAATGCTAGTGTAAGTGCAAGCTTTGCTTCCCCCCCAATTAAGTAATTCTCTCATTCCTGAAAGAAGCAGGACAGATCTCTGCATGTCCCTTGTGTGATCCTATAACAATCACACAATTGCAGGTCATATAAAAAAATCTGTACATATGCAAATAAGGTATAAATGCATATGTGTAATGGTATGGAGTGGCATGGAATAGTATAAGACTGTTTGACAGGTATTGACTTTAAAATGAGTTTGACTGCTTCCAAAATCTAAACCTTGATTTCAGACTCTTAAAAAAAATAATCTTAGTTTTGTTTTCATTGACTGAGACAATAAAATATTATTTCACCTTAGATTTCCTCATTTTCAATGAGATTCATACATTTTTAAATAGTAACAAGCTTAAACATGTTTATATTTTATCAGCCTTTTGGTAACATTCTGCATTTTACCATATAGTGTCACATGCACTAATACACCATGAGTAATCAAAATGCATTCAAGTGAGTTAAGGGGTATTCTTTATGGCACATCAGTTTGTACAGAAAAAAAAGTAACACCATTGCAGACAATAATAAAATGGCAAAATATTTTCCTTGCCAGTCATTTTAATATGTTGCCCAGTATCTCAGGCTGTTTAAATAGATGTAAAATAGAAAAATCCTTATTACTAAAGTTATTCCAGAGTTATCTCTTTAAAAGAGAGAAGTAATTATAGGGGAAATACTGGTATCGTGATATTACTGTGATCAATATCCCCAAGTCATGAAATACAGGCATCTTTCCACTAGTTTGGACAGTTAGATTGCTCAGTTGCTGTGTGTAGTGAGCCTCACATTAGCAATGTGGCTCTAATATCTAGATCTTATAATGCCCATTATCTGTTCCTAATGGAGGATAACACATTTGATCTACAAATTCTTTCTCTGTCATTATATGTGACCTACAATATCACAGCGACATTCTGAATGCTCTGAAATCCTAACCCCGAATTTGTAGGAAAATATTAGCAAAATGTTTCCATGAGTAGGACTTGTCATTTTGTATTTCTGCAAGCTGTTGTTTGAGGCAAGTAACAGTGTTTGGAAAGAAAACCAGCTTCTGACAATAGAAACACAAGGAACAAGACAAGTCCATGCTTTCATTACGCTATTTCTCTTTTCCGTAACCATACAAACCCTGGTGAATGATTTACTAGAGCCTGGCAATTCCAGCAACAAAAATCTGGACAGAAGTATGCAAATAAACTGAAAGGTCATAGAAGCAACAGAAATCTGGTTTATCCATGGTAACCGAGGTACATTCAATTTTTTCATTCTGGCATTCCTAATATTTAATCAATATTTACTTTGAAAAGCAAATACCACAAAGTGAAACCCCCCAAACTACACATTGGAAGTCATTTCTCTCTTGGACACGCCTATCATTTTTCTCACATTCATTTGTGAGAGAGTGAAATTCCCTACGTGTGGTTTACCATCAAATGCGCATAAAATGAAAGGGTGCGGCTGGGCCTCACAGGTTATGTAGAACTGGAACCTCTTGTGTAGCTGTGACTACATTTATATTCTGGGAAGAATATAAGTGCAATGATGATGAAAAATATTGTGCAAAATACCAAAAGGAAGCAAATTTCCAGGACAGAGATTCCTGTATCTTCCGAGCACAGGCAACTATTACATACAGTCTCACTCAAATTTATGACACCACTTCTCAGAGCTAGCAGGCTGTCTATCCTAACTATTCCTATTGGAAGGCTTTCCAGAACCCACTGTTCAGATGAGAATTTATGATCTAGATGTATTTTTTTCAATTTACACTGAATTTGCTTTTATGTGTTTTATGCACTACTCCTTGCATGAATCAGTCCAGCTGTTATGACATATATTGTTAGAAATCAGTTTTGTCCCCTCTCAGACTGGATCAAGCCAATCAGACATTCTAAAGTCTTCTTTTATGAGGTTGCTACTTTACATCCCTGATTACCCTTTCAGTGTCTGTTTCAATCTGAATGAACTTTTCCTAAATACAGGTAAAAAATACTATGTGGAATATCCTAGGAGACGCTGTCTTGTTCAATGATGGTTCATTTTTAGTCATCATGTACCATCTGGCACATATCAGAAAAAACCTCTCTTATTTAAGGCTTTGGCTGTTGGTGAGTTACAAATGGCAAGGAAAAACAAGTTCCTACTGTAATTTTTGAGTCATATTAATATATCATTTCAATGGCTGAAGAAAAAACATTCTCAAATGAATACTTTAGTTTTTCTTTCCAGCTAAATAAGGTGAAGTTTGTTTTCTTGAAAGGTGATTTATCTGCTGTTAAACAGTGAAGCAGTAACATGAAAGCCTGACATGTAACATATATCAGGAGAGAAAAATACTCTAAAGCACTGATCTTAATCTATTAAGTCTTTTAAAAACTATTGTACAGCTTTCAACTAAGAGGAGAGGTATCTTCTCCCAGTACTATCTCGAACTATGAAAAATCCATTTTTAGAATCTTATCTCAATTTGGGGATAAAATGCTGCAGCTGCAGAGACTGAGCATAAGCTAATGCTGGATAAAACCAAGCTCTTACTAGTGTGAGCCACAAAGACAGCTAGTCACTGTGGAAGAACAGCTGTTCAGCCTGCTCTGTTTATCTTATCATTCAAATGCATTTTGATATTTGCTCCAAAAAATCAACAAATTGATCTCATCTCCCTTTTGCTAAATCTGCCTTTAATTTACACTGTGCAACAGCCAAGTTCTTAGTGTTTCATAAGCAGCAAACCCCTTGAAAAACTCATGCTTTATTGTTTGCTTCAGAGAAGATGAAAATTGCTTCTTTTGATGGGATGTACCACTGAGTAGATGCTGCTTTATTTCATTAATGATATGGAAAGATGACCTAGAAAAATAAAATTCCCTCATGCCATTGGAATGAGGAAAGCTAAAATCAAGAGGAATTTTGCCTGTAGGCCAGATACTGTTTTTTCAGTGCAATAAGGGGTGATAGGATCAGGGGCAATGTGGGGGGAAGGAAGCAACAAGTCAGAAATCCAGCAGGATGCAACCTAAACAACATAGAGCAGGGCAAGGTGGGTAGTGACAGTACAGACTGCACACGCCTCACTGACATGGCAAAGAGCATCTGTGTACATTGCTATATGGGCCTGCTGGCAAAGCCAGCCCATGTGGGGGCCAAGGGTTTGGTTTCAGAGGCTGGTTGGCCAGGTGGCTGGTGCAGGGACTCGATGCTGGTCATAGAAACAGAGGAATGACAGATCTCCTACTTCTCTGTCCCTGTCTCTCCGGTAATGTCTGCAAACCAAAATATTGCCATGATTGTGATTTCTGGTGAAATATGAGAGGAATGAGAATGAGATGTAGAACATTTTGCTAAAGGGAAATCGGTTGAAAGAATGTTCAGATTCAAAAAAATCATTGCCATGAGACAGCTGTTTAGTGGCTTTCAAGTTCCCTTGTGGTACATTCTCAGGTTTTGTATGTGGTATTTTTTTTTATTATTATTGCAGTTTGACTTCTAGCTTAAAAGAAAGCTTTCCGCAGGTGCAGACTAGCTGGGATGAATATCAGGACACCGATTTGTGGTTTTCTTTCTATCTTTAGATGTAGACATGAACCAACACAGACACATCTGCAAGAATCACATCAATATGCTTAAAATCAACTCTTTGTTCTTCTCTAGGATGATCTGAAAATCCAATACCCACATTATGACTGTTATATAATGTCCCTGTGGCAAGCGTTATTTAACCAAACACAGATGCGTTTACTGTCAGGAGAAGCAGTTCTCCTGTCCAGCCCCAATTATTTGTGCATGTTCTTCTGGCAACAGCTCAGTTATGTGCAGTATCCATTCCTTTCAGTGTAACGAAGGTGAAAAGTTCAGCTATCTCTAGAAAAGGCCCTGCTTTTTTTTGAGCAGAAAAACTTTAAAAACCGTGTTGAGCCTGTGTTGGATTTGCAAAATATAGACATAAATAAGAAGGAGCAAACAGAGCTAAATACATGAGACATGTCCAAGCCCCAGATCCATACATTCAGAGCCTTTGCCCTGGACTCACCTTAACGTTGGTAGTACGTTAGTTTTTTACAATAAAGACACAAAATATGTGGCAGCAAGTCCAGCTGGTGACTCTTGACAGACTGAGTTGCCAGCTGGCACCAGAGCTCTGTTCCCAAACTACAACCTCTCTGGGTCTATAAATATCTAATTATTCCTTGCACAGTGGAAAGGGGGAGAGTGCGGTCTCAAAATACTCGATATCCCCAAGATAGGGGCTCTTTCCTGGGAGTCAGAGCCTAGGAGAGTGAAAGTCAATGCTGGCTAATGGGAAAGATGAATTCACTGTATTTTCTCCACTGACAGTAGGCACTCAGTTTGGGGTAAGGAAATCACAGAATCATAGAATCGTTTAAGTTGGAAAAGACCATTTAAGATCATCAAGTCCAACCCTTAACCTAACACTGCCAAGTTCACCATTAAATCATATTCCTAAGTAAACAGAGGGGGAGAAAACACTTGATTTACCCTGGAGAGACTCAGCAGAGAGAGTTCACTTTCTCACCAGTTCTGAATGTTGAGATTTTTTTCTTTATAGCTACTCCTGATGTCTACCTAGGTTTTCCCTAGGAGCCTAATCCGCTTCATGAGGAGCTGAGCTACATAAACCATAGGAAACCTACATGGCTGAGAGCGGTCTAGAAGTTAAACTTTGCAATGATGATATGCTCATCTTTTATAAGAGGAGCTCACGTTTGCTAGAGAGCATGCATGTTCTTTCCTTATGCTTCTACAAGTACTAACAGAAAAAAATAAAATCTAAAAATTCTCAAACCAGTCACTGTTGAACTTTCTCAAAGCAGTAATATAACTTAGACGCTTGTGTAAAACAGAGGAATTGAAACCACTGCATCTCTGTGTAGATCTGGTTGTGTATTTTGGTTATTACATATCATATTTGATTTTTTGTTTTATTACTATGATTGAAGATAATGGCATTGGATCATTTCTAACCCCAAAACATACCACAAACAACCTGGACCTGAATATATTATAAATTGCAAAGAGGGACCCTCATGAATGTGAAGTGGCTTGATACTCTCAGAGCTAGAAATAGAGTAAGGAGATGAGATCCAATGAAGAAACAAGCACAAAGCCTGGGAGTTACCAGACCAGTAGAAGACAAGTAAACTGGTTATAAAATCAAAATGCAATGCTGATGCAAAATAGGGAAAATGAAGAAAACTACTCATGAAAATATTGGTTATTTTTTGTTGGTTATTAACAGAAAAGAGAAACGCAAACTCTTCTATAGATGCTAATGATAAAACAAAGAACAAAACTTTCTCTTTTTTTTCTGAAATGAGAAAAAATCAGATTAGATTTGTAAGGAAAAATATTTGAGAGAATTAACGGAATGGCACAGATTAAAAAACCCTGAATGTTAGCAATATCATTCTTCAGCAACAGAATTATTTAGGGGAGCAGGGTAGAGTCAAATGTGTCAAAGGTGAATGAGCCTTTGTCAACACTAACGTCTTTGAGAGCAATATTAGTATCTTACTTGAATCTAAAGTTGTAATGTCATCTCAAGCTACAAATATTTTATTTTCTAATAAGAAAGATTGCCTTGATGTAAGCCTAATCAGAGTTTAAACCACCACCTAGCACATAATTTTTTCTTGACTTCATGTTTCACAGCATGTTGCTCTTTAGAGCTCATTTTGGAGCAACGTGTTATAAATAAAAACATCTTGCAAGATGAAGAATAGTGGAAAGCCAATACCTTCCAACTGTACTGAAATAATCATTCCTTCCTCTCCTTCCTTTTAGTTCCTATACATCCCTTCTGTTCTTCTTACTCCTATCTAACCACGGGACCTATATTCATGAGAGAAACAGTCATTGGCATCTGTCCTTCCTGCCTCAGACAGTCTCGTTAGACCTCTCTAAAACAGTAATGACCCTAATCAGACCAAAAGGCTTAGGATAAAAGTTTTAGGATCTTCTCCCAAGTCTGGCACATGTCTAGTACAAATAAAGTTCTCACTTTTGCATTGTTCTTTCAGTAAAATAGAGATTATTTCTCTTTTAGCATTGTCAGTAATTACCGCAGGGCAAAGCAATGTTTTGTAACAAAAATAAAATTTGCAGAGGATTAGTAGCAAAAATGAATGACATCAACTAACAAGAGCTCAGGGAGGTTACATTGTTATTTCTCTATGTACTTATTTACTTAGATACTTTGCAGAAGAGTTCCAGATTCTGCAAAACTCATATATTTATTTATCAGTGATGATGCCCTATGGAGTCCTGATTACATAATGGCCCATACTAGACTATTAAAAAGAAGGTTTTTTTGACCAATATTTGCTTGGTTTCCCAGAGCTTTTATCTATATGTCATTCCTGAATAAAAGGTATAGCTGATCTTGTTATTTCAGAGTAACGAGACACGGATGCCTCGAAGCAGTGTTTTCATTATACTGGCTACAGGGGAATGTTATTTTAGTTGTTGTTATTCTACTCACTCCACGCAAGTCAATTCCAGCCCTTTCAAGCACTTCTCACACACCCATTTATCCACATTGGGAATCATTTGCATAAAAAATTCACAAGCTTTTCCCCTTTTCACTGTACCTTTGTTCAGCTGTGGTTAAAACTCCTTGTACAGCCTGCCTAAAGAGGATCCAGAATATATTATTCCTTGAGCAGAACAGTTAAATAATTTTGCAGTGCTGGACAATGGCTTGCAACCACAGCCTTCTCTTAATGTACCAAGATGAGTAGAAAGGGTAAAATGCCTCCATATGACTGCACTAGGAGGTTCTCCACTAATACTGAAAATGAATTCTAGACAAACTGTGTCCTTTATATATACAAACTTTGTAGAAGAACAAAGTTTGTTTTTATGGAAAAATACACTCATTTCCTTACTCTAAGAAAAACTACTTTTGTCCAATATTTTTTAAACTAAGGGAAAACAGTGTGACAAACATTGTCAAATGGCTCCCACAGAAAACTACAAAATATTTAGAGACACATCTTTTATAAATATACCAGTGAGTTTGGCACAGGTCATTGTTCAGATACAATTGTATCTGCTCCAGTATAGCTACAGTGTGCTGTTCCCAAGAGAAACTTGGAGTAAGGTTCTAGCAATCTTTTTGTTGCATCTATTGAGAAATTCTGTAATACCTGGAGGACGTGGCCAGAGCAATGAGCAAGGCTTGAAGAATCCCTCTGATGAAGACAATGGGGTTCTTCTTGGTGATAAAGAAATACATCATTGGCAGAATAAACAGTCCATGCACCACCAAGCCACAAACCACCGTAATGGCATAGAAACCCAGTTTCTTCCCAATGGCTGAAGGGTCATCCATTTCTAAGATTTTACCAGCAATTAGGAACACAATTCCGAATGGAAAATACCTGAGCAAAAAGAAAGACAGTATGAGATGGGAAAGCCTCATACTTACAGTAGGAGTGTAGAAACAGCACTTTGCCTGGAAGTGGCACAACTGGGTTACAGTTTTATCAGACTAAGCCCCATTCCTTCACAGTTGAGGACTGTGCTTGAAGCAGTGGGGTAAAAAATCATTTATGTGGGTACTCCTCAGCACAACTGAGGTTACGGAGCAATCTTAAAATGTTTTGGTTCAGAAGACAGCTCTGACTTTTCGCTTAAGGCAGGTCATTTACTGGGAATGAATCCGAAGCCCTGCTCATGTACTTGTGTTCATGGGTTTAAGTTGGAAGTCATTAAATAAATGTTTATGTTGCCTTTGGAATGCACAGCAGAAACACCAACAGACATTAGGCGTGCTCTTGGACTGCCTGGGAGTTTGATTTGGAACACATAGATAGGCAGAAGACTAGCTAGTTTCTGAACCCCCTCTGGACTGGAAGTAGGATAGGTGCTTTTATCAAAACTGTTGTGTTTCTGTGCATCCAAAGCCATGGGTACTTAGAGAGCTTAAGACTGGAGGGGAAAAAAAGAAAAAAAAAAAAGAAATCTGGGGGCATACAGTCATTTTCCACTTGCAGTAGCGCCATCTCCAGAGACTTGCCACTTCCCCGTCACCATTCCAGAAATTACCACCCCCCATCTAACTGAGTGTTCATTCCCTGACCCAGCTCAGTCAGACTGGACCAGGTACCTGGAAACAAAGGCTGAGTGATGGTAGTGGGATACTACCCACAATCGGTTAAGCCACATTCGGGGACCTTCTGAAGGGGCAAGGAAAATGCTATGATGATAGTTTTTTGCTATTGGCAGCCACGCACTGTTCCTTTGACCTTTGGGTCAGGACTGGCAGGTCTAGTTGGCTCTCAGTGTAATTTAGGATTGCTTTTGAGGCTTTTCCCAAGTTACATGGCCCAGGATTGTTCATTGAGAGCTGTTCTGCTGACTAGAGACATCCTGATTGCCAAGCGCTCAGGGTGCATTATCTCCACTGTGACATATCCACATCTCCAATCTTCAGTGCAGAGACAGCCAGGCTACCAGCAAACATGCTAATAACAGTGCAGTCACATCAGCACAGGAGCCCAGCCCTCTCCTGAGCAAGCTGAAGCCAGACCAGTGCTTCTATTGCAGCAACACTGTAAGGGTTGTGAGTACCAGTCTGAGCATCACGTCATGCTCTTCCCTTGTGTGGGCTGGAGGTATTATAATTGCTCTTGACATGCGCAAGGATTGGCAGTGCCCCTAGTGCATACAGAACACACACACAATGCTATACAACATTGCATTATTTGCAAGTAATATATAGCGTGCCTCTGTCAAAATGACAGTACAAGCCAGGGACAAGATGTGGGTGGATGGATCTTTCTTCAAATGCTGAGGTTCTGCAAATCTAAGCATCTTTCATTCCCATTTATTTCCCTGGAAATAAGTTTATGAGATCTCTGTGGATTCTATTCTCTTGAAATTTTCTTACTCTTAAAAAAAAAAAATTATTGATATGCTTACTGAAACAGTTACTTACCAAACGGCAACTGCCACTATCTTCATAACAGATTCATTTAAACACTGGCAAAAGCTGACCAAAGGAACACCACTGTTCCCCATTCTTCCCAACATTATACCTGCAAACAAAGGCATTCAGGTTCAATTTCTCAGGTGCCTTCATGCAAAGTCCCAGTGCTTTCTCTCTCTGCTGTAATTCATAGTAAACCAAGTGGGAGATGACTGGATGAATCTGGATTTTTAGGGTATACAAACAGATGTGGTATGTGAAAATCTTACTTTACATGAACACAAGAGTATGGCAGAGCCAGGCAGCAGTCTAGTGCTTTGGCTCCATACAGGGCACTCTCCCGTGGCTGGGTGGGTTTTTCATTTGCAGTTTCCTGAAAGCTTCCTGATGGACATACAAACTATTCTTTACATTTATCTGTCCTTGCAGCAAGACTGTTGCCTTAACTGTCTTTCATCGAGCCCTGAGAAATTTATCTGCTCTGAGGAATCCATGGAAGACCAACTGAAAAACATGTTCCTAGCAAAGGAAGCTGTCTGTGCCTGGTATGCCTCACTGCTGCATACAACCAGGCAGAAACCATGAGATGCTGCCAGGCAGAGACAGTATTTGAGGTTTGTTCTGGTAAAGGGGAGTGAGCAAGGCAGATTCTATCTTATTTTTATTACTCGTCTGTCTACATAATAACAACTGACCCTCATAATCAGTCAGGCTTTGCTAACTTGGGGGAGGTAAGGAAATGCAAATTCATGTCAAGAAATTGCTATACAGACAAACTAATAAAGAAGAAAATAAAGAAAATCCATTTATGTGTACCCAATGCTCAGAAAGGAATGGAATACAGCTCTGGGATATATCATCTAACCATATATTCTCTAGGGAGTGTTAGTTTCCAATAATGCATATATAAAATGTCATTTTCCTATATTGTTAATTTTCTGTCATCCCTCTCTGAAAGGATTATAAACAATAGAGTTAATTGCTCAAAGAAGCCCTTCAAAAACTAGCTGCACCAAGTGAGACTGCCTTTGAAGGGAGTTTCATGGGGAAGCAGGGGGCTATGAATGGGGTGCATGCTGCCACTTCTGGATATGCAGTGTCCTTGCTTCAAGCAGAAGTCCGGACTCTGTCCCTTAGAACCCACATCTGCGTTTATGAGCCACGTCTCAGGCAGCATTGCTGCCAGGGCAATCCCCTCCTGAGGCAGGGAGGGAAGCTTTCAGCTGCCTTGTCCAGGGATTTCACAATAACAGTACATTCAAGATGTGAGCCTGTTAATATTCATCTAAACTATAGCATTTAGGTCAGAAAACAGCACTCTTTCATTAAGCGTGTTGCTCATCTTTGGTAACAGGACATTAAATACAGTTCAGCTTTTCCAGCCTAGCTGGTGACAGTTTTACAAGACTCTTATCTTCTAATTATGTATAATGCCAAAAAGAATAAATGCCTTAATTTAATTTTACAGAAATAACCAAAATAGGCTCTTTAAACCACTGTCCTACCTAAACATGTGGCTATTGGTGGGACAGACAGGGGAGCATGCAGGACTGGGGCCTCCTGCCTGCAGACCTGATGTATCAAGTTCCATTTCAGTGCAAACATTTTCCCTGTAATGAATAAATGTGTGCTCCTCCAAGAAAAAAACATCCGATATCTCAGCGCTTATCCACTGTCATAATTCCTAATAGCAATCCCTGCAGACTGTGTAAGAAGAGGTAGTACATCTTGTCACAGCAGAGCTCAGAATTAAAGCTTTGCATGTGCCTTGACCTCACACTGCCTGCCAAAAGCTGCCCATTTTAATGCATGCCTGGCAAAGAAGCCCAGACAGTCATGCACAGGATTTACTCCTGGGCTGAGGTTACTAAGCAATTCACCTCCACCTTCATACAAAGAGTTAGCTCAAAACTAAATTCTCGTCTCTTTACGCTATTTTTATGCTGTTGAAGGACCTTAAAGGAGCTGTGATAAGAACTCATATCCACCCACCCTAATGCTGGTTTTCTATGAAAAAGTGGTGTAAAAAGACCTTTCTGCAAATAAGACAAAGCCAAAGTGAGCAAAACTGTTAAAAAGCACCAGGGCTTGCAATAATTTATTTTGCAATAAATAAAAACTTAGGAAGGATGTTCTTTAGAGGTTCAAGCCACGTCTTCTGTTTTATTCCTTCCATTTGGAGGGTTGTGGGGGAGGTGTATGTGCAGGAAGCTAGAAACAGTGATAAATGCTTGGTTGAATCTTTTCTTCAAAACAGCAGTCTGAGATAGTCACTAGTAGATGACAAGTTTTAAGGATTTAGTGTTTCAGGTCTGGTCACAGCTCCTACAGGCAGAGCCTGCCCAGCACTGGGGGCTGCCCTGTACATGGCAGATCTGCCAAGACATTTTCTGTACATCAGCCAGGAAGAAACCAGCTCTCAGCTTCCATCTCCTGAGCTCAGGCCAGCAAGACTTAGGGGCATGGTAAAAGTAACACATTTGGTTCTGGGAATACAATCTGTGCTCAGAAGTGTAAAATTGCCTTTGTTCCTAATGAGCACATGTAATTAATTCATTCATAACCAGTACTTTTTGGCTGGAATGGTGTTTGCGGTGACTTTGTGTTTTTGGTACAATTGCACTCCATTTCTAGCAGTGTTCTGTGTGGAATACCACCTCTGGAGAAACTTAAAGAAGAGACAAATCTGCTAATTCCAGGCTTGATTCTTGACCCCTTTTGCTGGCATGAACCATAATATACTAAACACAGTTGAAGAAGTTTTATTGCACTACCTCTGAAGACCACATTAACTTCCAAGGATAAATTCAGATAACGAATTTTTGATCAGCACTTTCCTGAAAAAATCATCAGAACTTCATGATTAATGAGAGCATGTTCATTTCAAATTCTCTTCCTAATCCACAAGCCTAATACAACACATGTGGCACTGAAGAGTTCCTCCAGCATGTGAAACTGAATAAATTAGCCAGACAGAAGCTCCTAGAGTCCACCGTGATAAGCTACTAGATGATATATAACTATCAGCATTGCAGGACTCCAAAAATAAAATAAAGAACTCTGAATAAAAGAGAAAGATCCACAGATTGATTAAACAATACAGCTCTGTAGCTCACTTATTTGAAATATCTCTGAATCTTAGTATCTGAATTGTATTCGTACATAGATAAGTAGACTTAGAATGGGAAAGACAAGAAGTCAGGGCAGATTCTAGGGCTAAAGTAGTTTTCTGCCTGGTGAGGGGAACTTTAGTTAAGGAATTGTTCTGGGAGCAGGTTTTTCTTGGACTGACAGCTGCAGGGGTGAAACAGCTGGCCATGAGTGCAGAGGATGTCTCAACTTCATGCTCCTTGAACCAAGAGCAATGCAGGAAGTTTCTTCTTGCAATACAACACCTGGAGATCTGGGCACTAGCACAGCACTAACTTCTTGAGCTTTGGAAAGAAAGTCTGTTACAGACTAGTTTATTTCAGAGTTTCAAAAACTTTCTCTGGGATTTCTGATATTGATCGGAGAGTGAGACAGCAGGCTCTGAGCTGGTATAGTAATTCCTGCCTTCCTTGAGCACACACTATTACTGTTTCTTACAGTCAGGGAAAAATGGTCCATCAATAATAACTCAAAATAATCCAGAAAAAAAAATAAAAAGATTATAAGTGTATGCACAGGAAACAGAACTGCAAGGAACAAAAGGCATGAGGGATTTTGACGATTTGTCTTTGAAGGGTTGGGAGAATATCTTTGTAACAGCTTTGCCTTTTTCCCCACAAAGCTTAGACAGAAGCAGTTAAAAAGGGTGAATCATGAAATCAAACAGCCCAGTCCCTACCCTTTTCTCTTAAATGGATACGTGAATCATAGCAAAATAATTTGATGGGTACGTACCCATTGTGGCAGAGAATATCACAATTCCTAGCACATTCATGCCATCACTAGCACCTGGTTCTGACTTGTAAATCACTTCAGGGGGAGGAGTGATATCCAAGGCAAAATTCTGGACATTGGATCCATTCTCGTCCTGGACTCCATATATTATAACACGACGAGTGGTGCTTTCAGATGATGCTTTGTTAGATTTAATGACGGGAATACTCTTGGTGCGATACTGAAAGAAAACAAAATGGTTTCTATTGTAACACCCCAGCAGGAATTAATAGTTTAATGAGGCCTCCTAAGTGCTATGTTTCAAAAAGCCTGCATGTTAAAGGGACAAGCACAAATAGAATGACAGCTCCTTTCTCTCTGCTGCTAAAATCCGTAAAAGAAGTTGAATTTTTGAAAAAGCATAACAAAATCAGTTTCCTACAATCAGGCCTTTGTACAGTCAACACACCATCTCCTGATAAAGCTACTTTCCTATCAGACATAACCAGGAATGGCTCCCTAGAGATTCTGAGTGCCTTTCTCTTTGTCTAACAAGAGGTAAGGTTAATAAAGTTTTCCCCTAGATGAAATAAATACAGCCATGCCTCTTGCTCACTTAGAAATTTTAGATAAGGTTTCCTGGCCAAATTCCAATCTGAGTAATTAGATTCTTCCCAAATACATTATTTTGTTGCTTTAGTTGGACATGGTATGCTGTTCTTTCTTTGCATGTTGTTACTGTGCACTATTAAAGAGATTCCAGCTACTCTGTGATTGCAGTCCTGTAGTAGGAGAAACCAGGCTCTAGAAATACTGCCATAAATTGTTCTGCACCGATCTCAAGGTCCTCAAAGACCTGATTTCAGGTGGAGGTGGAGCCGACATAGGTGTGCATTTCTACTCTCTAGTCACACTGCATATTGCACTTGCTTGTTTTGTCTTCAGATACCAAGGCTGCCGAGGCTAATAGAAAGGGAATCATGAATTCCTAAATGCTGACAGTACTAGTATATCTTAAATAATACAGAGTGTCTGTATCTGGATTCTGTTTTATGGAGAAACACATTTTATGTGATGCTGGTTCATCTCTTTCATCAGTGGTAAAAGGAATATAGCCACTTACCTGCTTGAATGTGGCCTCAACAAGATTGGCTGGAAACATGTTCCTAAAAATGAACAAATAAAAGAATAATTTCTATGGAATTGAAAACAACTTCTGTTCACTGTGCCTAAAGTCTCATATGGTAAATCAGTTATTTACCCTCCTAGAGAGCAAGAGCTGGATGGGTGCATAAGTCTTCCACTCTCCCACTCATGCCATACAGCTGTACTTGACTGAGTAAGGTTCAACAGAGAGACAGTTCCTCAGAATTATAGTTCTGGGACTTGCTTCTGAATACCCGGAGTGAAATCCAGGAATTCCAGTTTCTGTTTCTGGCTCTGCCACAATGTCCACTTTACAAGTGAGGCAACATAATTGCTATCATTTCCTCCCCTGTCTGCTAACTAAGGGGAAGAATATTCCTTTATTCCATGTTTTTTCTTCCCTATTTAGATAATGAGCTGTTCAAGACAAAGACAGTGGTCAAGGATGTATTCCTGAGACTGCTGGGTGGCATAATCTACTCTGGGATTTCTAAATACCCCTGTGAGATGACTCCTAAGCTATAGTACCTCCTGATGCAGTTTCATCACTTAAATCATAAGTGATGTAGACTTTGCAGTTGTTTGGCCAAGAACAATTTTATTTTCAAGAAGACGATCTCAATTCTTATTAAAAGAACTGAGATTATATCTGCACAGTCTCTGCTAAATTTTATTTTAAGTAGTTCCCATTGCTCCAGAACAAGAGTCTGAAGTGAGGCCAACAGCCTCATCTTCACTCACAACTCAGCTACAGAGGAAGACAATGACCATATAGTGTGAGACCTGCAGTGAGACTGATTTTCAATTCCAAAAGTGGCTCTTGTTGTCTTATTTTCTGGCTTTCTGCTAATTCATAACTTCTGTTTGAGTTAGATTACTACTTTGCAGAGAGACATTCAAGCCTAATTTGAAATGGAGAGCACACCCTCTGCAGGTTTCAAAGAGGAATCATAATACTATCAGGCAAAAAATGCTAAAAAGTCATGTATTTCCATGCGGCATTTGGGAATCAAGATTTGTGTGATGATTCTAATAGTATGATTTTCAGAATGCCCGCAGTTCTGAATCCCTGGGCAGAAAACAATGACAGCCTATGACCCAGTTATATGCATTTATTTGCTTACATTTATGGAAGAAGAAACTTCTGAATTCTCTCACCAAAAGACTTTTTATTCAAAGTTCAGTTCAAGACGTAAGGCAGGACAGCACCTAAGTATATGTGAAAAGCCTAGTCTCAATCCAAAGAGAATCACTATGCACACACACATGGAGTTAATACATGCTGGAGTGAGACATTTTCCAGACCTGCTTTCCCCTTTGCAGCACACGACTTCTGCTAACGGTCACAAAGAGAGCGTGCTGTGCAGCACTGCCTTAGAAAAAACAATTCTATTGTTATTTTAAGCGATCATAATGTGACATTACTCTCGCACTTAAAATTATGAAGTGGAATCTCCTTCAGGAGAATCAAGCACTGAGAGCAATTCCTAAAGAGAAAGAATTAATTATCCTTTTCAAGGTAAAGCAGTGGGAGAAGAATTTTAATTAAAGGGTAGTAGTACTGTCCAATGATTCAAATGGAAGACTGAAAATGAGGTGGTTTTGCTGCCCTGCTGTTTTAGAGGAGAAAAGACATATTAAGGCACCATTGGTCATTTCAGTAAGGTTGTTGCTTTAGGGCAAACCAGTGCAACACAGACAAGTTGCTGCCAGGCAAGATACAAGTTTTATGCACAGCACTTCAGTTACTCATGTTTAACTGTCCTGGCCTTTCCTTGCCAGGCAACACAGTGCAGATCAGGGACATGGTTCAGTGGGGAACTTGGCAGCATTAGATTAAGGGTCGGGCTTGATGATCTTAAAGGCCTTTTCCAACCTTAACAATTCTACAATTACCTTAGCCTTGCAGCCTGATCTGCTACCTGTCATCCCTGTAGGATAACAGCGTCCACTAACTGTGCTGTACACTGCAATATCTCCTTGCATTTTACAATCCTTTTAAAAGCCCTCAGGTATGATGATGGTTGTGTGCTATGGGAATGTGGTAGCAGAGGACAGCAGCTTTGGCCATGTACAGAAATTATCATAGTTTAGTGAGATTTAGTCAAGTTAATGCAGTTCCATTGTAGAGATTTCCATTTAATTAGAGGGATTTAACTTGAAACACTAGAGACATTGCATAGTGATGTGGTTTTAGCGATGAACAAACGTCACCATACCATTGAAAGCACCGCTGTACATCTAAGTGCTGCTCTGCCATCAACAGAGCTTTCACACTGGTAAAACAGCACAAAGCACTGGGTTATGTCTGCAAATCGTCCATGCAGCTGGTGATTTTCTGGTTCAAATGTTGAATGTGTAGCCAAAGCAAGATACAGTCAGCAGCCAGCTGTGCATCACTCTCCTATTGGATGCAGACACAACCTTCTGCCTCTGCCTCGGGGGCTCAGCTGACACAGGGGACCTAGTGAAGAACAGCTGGATGAAGCTGGACCTGGAAAGATGGAGAGGATGTTTATAGGAGGGGAAAGCACTGGAGAGAAAAGACAGTTAATGCCTTATTGTGCCTTGTAAGGGAATTCTGCTTCCAGAATATGAAAGATATCATTAGTACTAAATTTTCTTTGTTTTATGACTTGAGATGATCCCATGAAAGGTGCTACAAAAGTGCAGAGTGTTAGTGTGATGACTGGGCTCTGACCTGTCAGGTGAATGTGAATTATCCTGAAAGCACAGATCTGTACTTGAGGATTCCTGCACAGTTCTGAATATCAATGTTGCATATAGCTTTACAAAGAAATTTGAACTTAATTGCTGATTATTTCCACTTTCTTCCTTAGTTTTATAGTCCTAATTAGTAGAATTAAGAACAAATGAAAACTACTTGAGAAAGGAAATATCATACGGTTAGTAGCTAGATTAAATGTTAGACAAATTTGCAGAGGATTAAAGCATTTTGTTTCTTTATCATTCTTTATCCCACAGGAATTACAACCACCCACTTAATACTGGATGTTGGAATTCTCCCAATACATTTTTAATATATTATGCACTGTGATCCAGTCTTTGAGACAAGCCTTACCAAAGTTACATGATTTATCTACTGAAGGGCTGACCTGAATGTGGTTGCCAAAGCTTCGGCTTATTTTTTATTTTTAAGCTGGTTTACTTGGATTGAAAAAATCCAGTATTAGCCAAAATTTAGTTTTGTTAATTAAAAGCATTCAAGAGAGTGCTTCATAGATGAGAACGCTAATGGACTAAAAACAAATGATGAAAAGAAAGTATCAAATTGTCACCTGGAGCTGGGAGGTGACAGGAAGTGTCTTTTGGTTCAGTCAGGCCTCTCTAGAAACACCTGAGAAATTCTTGATGTAGAGGTATGTTTGCTGCGCATTGCTATTTCCAACCATGACCTGGTTGTTTGGAAGAGTTCTCCTGGGAATGTTTCAGAACAAGAGACCGGAGTGAGACTGGTAGTGGGGCACTTGAGTTTTTCACCACAGAACTGGGATAAGGGTGGCTGGTGGGACGATCACCATTGTCAGCCTGCCTGGCTGCCTTGGGGCTGTGGTCCACCAGACCTGAGCACCGGGGTGGATGCTTCAGCCTAGCACAAAATGCAGACACTTGTATCTGTCCAAACATATTACAAAACCAATGGCAAGGTGTTGCAGCCTGTTGATCTCTGACTGCCTGTTTTCCAGACATCCAGCCTGCAACCAGACTGGCCCCTGCAGCTCTCTTCTAGCTTTACTGCAATTCTGACCATGGTAAAGATCTGCCAGATTGATCTGGTATCAGAGTCACAAAGTAAGACTCTCTCTCTTCTCAGAACAGGCACTATGTTTATCACTGACATAGAATTAAAGATACTGACGGCACTTACAAAGTAATAATTCAAACTGAGCCGCTCATTGCTGTCACCAACTATAAATGCTTTTCATTTATTCAATTAAGAGAGCTGAGCAGATAAAATGCTTGTAAATTTACAGCATTAATTTCAGATTGTTTATAAGATACATGACACAAATAATAGTGCAGGAAACTTAAGGTAGCCTGGCACTCTTATCTCTAGAACAAGCAACATTACCTCTAACCTCAGTGGCACAATTCAGCATTCCTGACAAAAATAATTTCACATAACAATAGGGAATTAAATATAGTGAATAGCAGTGAGTGAAGATGCTGTGGAATATAGATAAATTTAGGTCTAAGATAATGGTACAATTGTAAAACAGAAACTGAGACATATGGTTTCCAGTTACATAAAAAATTAAGAGCTAAATACTGTCTGCCCTGAGGAAGAACATTTCCCAGAGTATCTTCTGCTTCAAGAATTCTGCCAGAGAGAGTAGGAGCACTTAGCACAGGCCAAAAGAGTAAATGTACATGAAACCTCCATATCAGCACAGTGAATCTTTTACAGACCATAAGTTGTTGAGCCACGGCTGGCACAGCATCCCCAGCCTGCATTTGCTGTGACAAAGACAGACTCACACAAGCGACTGACTAAACACCTTCCTCTGCCTACATCCTGCTGTCATGCACAGGCTGGTTCTTTCTACCAGCAGATTCTGGAGTCATTCCTTAATTCTGTATAGGATAAGAAAATTCAGATGTAAGATTGAATTGAGTTTGACTAAGGCAACATCTGTTCTGCAAGTTGATAGCCATGGAATTTGAAGAATATCCTTAAGACTTGTATCAAATATAGCCAGCACCTGGTATAAGAAGCATCTCTGAAGGTGCAGCTTCCCATTACACACAGGAATACTTAGCACCTTACCACTGCCAAAGAGTAGGAGGTCTTCTTTCCTTCTCCATTGCTGCCGAGCAATTAACCTACCAATTAACACTATTCATCCAGTTTTATTCCTCTAGAATTTTGTATGCTTTAGGAAGCTGAACTGTGTTAGAAAGCTATTTTTCAGCCCAGGCTGTGTCTTGGCACATGATGTGAGATCTTGGCCCCCATGATGTGAGAGCCCTCTTGCTCTCTTCCAAAGGCTGCTTACTATTAGAACTACAGTAGTGATATGGATATCAGCACTGTTAAACTGCTTACTGCTCAGGCTGTTAGCTGAAATGTTCACAGACATTAGCCTATATCTATTGGGAGAGTCAGTTTGATGGCTCCTGGACAACTTCTATTAGAAATAGAAGGAGGCCTGAGTAGAACATCTGTTGATTTAAAGCATTCAGCCTTTGCAGGCCTTTTTAACAAGAAATTAGGACAGCTGCTGTAGTGTAAGAGCAGCCACGGGTACGGCAGCTGTAGTTTCCTTGACTCACAACACCCATTCCTTCTGGGTCACTCTGTGCTCTGCAGCAGCAGTCAGGTTTTGCTCTCAGGCTTTGATGTTATTCAGTAACTAATCCCTGCCACACCAGCAGTAGTTGTCTGCAGTCTCCCACGCTGTGGAATTAATTCACCAGACTGGGTTTTTGCTACATACATGTGCTCATTTTATTGGCCTATATCTGCACTGGCATAAAACAGCTTTGGACATTCTGCTCTCAGTTTTAAACTAGTATAGCTGAACTTGCAAGAGCACTGTTTTAAGACTGTGTATTTGATAGTATTCTAATACTTTAGTGTTTTAGATCTTACCCTGCCACTCTGTGCAAGAGCACAGAGAGACAAAAAGAAGAGTCTGAGTAGGCTGACATGACAACTGTAAAGTTTCCAGGTTTTACATCTGTGCGCAAGAATGAACAGTATTTGCTATAGACTGAGGTTCCTGAAGTTCAATGACTTTCCCTTAATCTCAAAAATTCATTTGCTTTTGCTGTTCTTTGCATGATTTCCTCATCAGTTTTGTAGACTCCTGACTACTTTTACTGTACCATGAGCCACAAACGCTGTTCTTAGTCATATGGGTAGACAACTGAAATACTGTCTGGCTGGTTTCAGTGGGCTCCATCAGGGTTTGCACTCCTGAAATCAAGGGCAAAATCTAATTCAGAAAGACTGAACAACTGACCTACCTCAGAGCCCATGGGAGGATGAACCATGCATATCAGTAGTCACCTCCAGTGCCTCATGTCATTTCTCAGTTTCATTCTTACTATCTCCTGTTACAACAACCAAATAAGGCTTTTGCAGAATTAATGAGGCATTTAAATCCTCATTATTTTAATGAAAGATAGTAATAGAAGGCAAAAATCACTGATCTTCACATGTCTTTTTTGTATGTCAGAGTAGAACTTACATTGTAGAATCATTTTGCCCAACTTTGTGGAATTTTTGTCTGTATTGAGAGTGACACTGTTGCATGACCTTTCAGCTCCACTAAGGGATCTGGAGGACGAACCCCTTTATCCAGATTCTCCTGAAAGAAAAGGTCCTGACAGCCCTAACAGGGTTATGGCTTTCTGAAAAAAATCATTCTTTGGAGTGTAAGCACAAGTACATCACATCTTTAGGAATCCTGAAAAGGCTGAATCGTATCAAAGGTAACATGATAGGCCCAACTTATTTCCACTATAGTTCTAGCAAGGCAAAGTTATTTAATAAAAAATGTACATTTACACTGGAAGATATATAGGCCAACTGTCAGGAGGATGGATGATTTTTTTTTCCCTTAGAGGGTAACAGCTTTCCTAATGCAGCTTTAACTCCTGGTTTCCATGCACTTTCCCCTCTTCGACCAAGGCCTCTTGACCAGAGAGCCAAAACTGCTTTGTAGTCCATCTCCTTAGCATTGTTTTCATAATGGAATTATCTTTTATCCATGTTGGTTTCCTTTAGTGCCAAATAGGAAACACGCATTTAGTGGCTTCAGAGTCCTTTGTAAATACTTGCTTCTGTGCAGCTTGAAGTGGTTTTCCAGCTCTAAGAAAAGGAAATGGTCCTTGCCTTCCTTACAGAAGTATTGCACATCATGAGAGTAAGTCCATTTAAATTTGCAAAACACCAGATGGTTCAGTGTGATGAAGAGAACAATACGATCATTAACCTGAGGATTTATAGCTTTAAATACAGAAGAAAGTATACTTTCATAAGCCTTGTGGTGCTTGCACCAGAAACTCTGAATACAATTAAGGCGGATTTGTATATCTGTCTCAGTGTAATAATAAAGTGGTAGCTAAAGAGAGAGCATCTTCAGAACAGCATTTCTGGCACAGCTTCAGACTCAGAGCTGCTGTCTAAATAACTTGTCCTCAGTCCAGATCTAGCCTACTGCTGATAGAGAGGGACAAGTTATCCAAGGGAGATCCCTGCACAGGTACAAAGGTGAAATATCTAGTTAAATGTGTATCTTCCACAGACAGAAGATGTATTTGGTTTAAAGATGGATCAGACTAAACCAAAAATTTGGACATTTGAGGCTAAAGCAGTAGTAACAATTCTAGGAATAAAGACCAATTGAATGTTGAAAACATTTCTCTTCTGCTGCATTCAGTGGCCTCTATGTCCAGACAGAACCTATGAGGAAACCAGTAGGGTCATATTCACATTCGCAGATTTTGTCCCCAGTCTCTTGGGGTTCCCTTTGGAAAGGAATTTTTTCAAGTACTTCTGTTTATAGTGGTAAAACACGACTGATTTGTGGATCCAGTTTTTGAGGCATGAAAGTCAGTATGTTGATGAGATTGCTCTGCTTGACATGAGGTTCAGAGCTGTTTCAGAGTTATGCAGGACAGTGTCGCTGTTATGTCCTGACCAAGTCATGTGCACATACTGCTGCATTTTTTTTTTTTTTTTACTTAACAGACAAATATACAGCAGAAGCACCATCTGAAAATTATGCAGAATCATAAGGTGATTATTGATTTATGTTACAAGTATTCAAGGTGACTAAGAGGCTCTGCCATAGTTCTTGGCTTCATTTATTGCTGCCAATACATTCTTTACCTCCTGACCAAAACCTCTTCAAAAAGCAAAATCCTCACCAAAAATTCCAGAAATTCAGTTTCTAGCAACATCCACCCCTCTGAAAATTCCAGACCTGACAATATCCTATAAAATATCACAAGAAATAATAATGTATTTCATCATTTCAAAGCAGCTTCAAATCTAAATTCAGTGAGGGTGAATACATGTATCACCATACCAAGATTCATACTTTTAAGATAAACCCTACAAATATGTCACATGTATCATCTCTCTGCTTGTACATTTAGAGTTCTTCATTTGCAGAATACCAGATGTTTCCTGTGTAAATTTCTGTGCACATGTGCAATTGATAAATTGAAAGGAAATTAATGAATTGAGAAGATAAGGCAATCTGAATCTAAAAAAGATGGTTTCCAGCTGTGAATGGAAGTGATTTATCATTGAGCTAAAGGATCAGCTTTTCTAGCTCAAACCAGCAGATACATCATTACATTTAATCCAGACTTCCACATAGATGTTTAGGAGTTTTGCAATTGACTTCAGCAAAGCCAGGATTTCACCCATAGTGTTTGCCTAGGCTAGAAGCCCATTCCCCATAGTTTCATTATTCTTCTTTATTTATTTAGTAAATATGGTTAATTCTTTGGTGGAGGAATAAAAACCAGCAGCTTGTGCACTCAAGGTAGAAAGGCTGCAGCTGTGACTGCTTTATTCTCTCTTTTAAAGCTTTAGGAATGAGAGTGGCTCATTGATCTGTCATTATTGACACCTGCCCAAACCAGTGAAGACTTTAAGGTTTCTTGGAATTCCTTGTTTGGAAACATGAACACTTGAAATATGCACACAAACTGCTGTAATTTGCACAGGTAAATGTTTGTAGGAAATGAAATTATAGATCATTAGATCAAGACATAATATTTTCTCTGCTATGAGGCTCAGCAGAATAGTCCCCAAGCCTCACCACTAAACCTGTGGTGTATGGGGATGAGACAGAGGAAGATAATAGATCTTATCTCAGATCTCAGGTTCCAATCACATAGACATTAGAACATTCTTATGCAAACACGATACTATAGAACTCTTACAATGCTCTTTTCATCAATGCCACTGGGGATAAGCTGATGTCATCAAGTGGGAGTCTTCCCCATGGAGATGGTGGTTTTGTGGAAAGCTACAGAAGAAGGTACATGCAGCTGCTACTTCATAACAAATACAATTTGAACCACCCTCAGTAAGACTGATACAATAGAAAATCATGCGGGTTTCAGATGGCCTGGCTAAGTGTCACTTGGAGGAAAAAAAGAAGGAATTTTATAAGCTTTTCATCTCAGTTCCTTCTGATTTGAGTTCACAGTAACTCAATTAAAATATTTTGTGTGCCATGTCAGGATCAGGTATTTGGGCTTTTGAAAGACAAACTGTGCAACACTTAGTAAGTCAATCTCCTCATATTTTAGGTACAGCCCTGCCCAATATGGTATGAGATCGCTGACCTGAGAAACTATCAAACAAAGGCAAACTTGGTCCTTCAGTATGAGCAAAACAAATCTAAAGCACATCATATATTCAGTCAAGAAATTAATCCCACTAGCACCCAAAATGTTGAGACAAAGAAGGACACTCAGGCAAGGCTATAAAAATGCCATCAGTACTCATGCTAGTCTGAAAGAAAAACCCTCCCTCCTGCCAAAGAAAGTAAAACAAGGAAAAGACACAAAGCAGAATAATGTAATAAAAATAAGGAAGAAAAAGATTATGACAGTGGGTTTTCTAACTGTGTCATTCATCTGAGAATTGCTATGAACAGTTGTAACAGCACTTTCAAGACTTACTTCCTCAAAAATGTGTATTTCAGCTGTTATATTTAAGGTTTTGTTTATTACAACTGTCTGCCCTTACTTAAATAACATTACATTTGAACTCTGCCCTAGCCTAAACAGATTTCATGATGAGCTCTACAGGCTCCATGTGTTTCTGTGGGGGTAAACCCCCCAAAAAATAGCCCAATGTTGTTAGTACTTCCAAGACATTTGATGGCCATGCATTTAAATTTACTAGAAACAGCCCTTATAAACATCTGATAACTGGAAAATCACTTTCTGAAATTTTCTTGAGTATTTTTCTTGATTTAAACAAAATGTTCATCCTTAGGTTTAGAACTTATCCTCCGGCCACAGTTCCTCATGCAGCTGTGTACAAACTGTTACCTTCAAAAAGCAGAAAGAAAGAATGTAGTTACCGGATTAAGTCAAGCAGGGCATCTGCAGAGCTCATGATGGGCTTCCCGCTCTCTTCAGTGCTCTCTTTCTGTGCCGCTCCGCCAGGATGGATAATGGAGACCATAATTATTCCCACAACCACAGCCACAAAAGTTGTCCATAAGTAGTAAGTGACAGTTATGATACCTAATCGACTGGAAGTCTTGGCATCCAAGGCTGCTAGCCCAGACATTAAGCTGTGGAAAGAAAACACAATATATATATATAGCATCTTTTGCATAACATTAATGCAACTGAAAATATAATTTCCTAAATATTCTGGTTTATCTGCTTCTCTCAGGACTGC
The DNA here is from genome assembly GCA_033558105.1 of Coccyzus lansbergi. Lineage (NCBI taxonomy): Eukaryota > Metazoa > Chordata > Aves > Cuculiformes > Coccyzidae > Coccyzus > Coccyzus lansbergi. The sequence continues at coordinate 229,553 of JAUMJK010000484.1, forward strand.
CTGCCTATCAGTGTTTTTAAAGGCTTGCCAGTGACACTAAAGCTGCAGCCTCTATGTCCAAAGGGGTGCTTCCCAATTGTCATGTGAGACCCTAGTTAACTGAAGGAACTTGCAAACTCAGGCTACATGTATAGGAAATGAATCCTGTTTATGGAGAGGCACTCTTTATGATGGAGTGTTGTGATAGGACAAGGGGTAATGTTTTCAACCTGAAAGAGAAGAGATTTAGATTAGATATCAGGAAGAATTTTTTTTACTATGAGGGCGTGAGGCACTGGCCCAGACTGCTCAGAGAAGTCATGGCTGCCCTGTCCCTGGCGGTGTTCAAGGCCAGGTTGGATGAGGCTCTGAGCAACCTATTATACTGGAAGGTGTCCTTGCCTGTTGCAAGAGGGTTGGAACTGGATGATCTTTAGGGTCCCTTCCAATCCAAACCATTCCATGATTCTATAACTGACTGCTCAATGGAGAGTTTATAAGAAGGCCAATGGCATCCTGGCTTGTATCAGAAACGGTGTGACCAGCAGGTCCAGGGAGGTTATTCTCCCTCTGTACTCCGCACTGGTTAGGCCGCTCCTTGAATACTGTGTTCAGTTCTGGGCCCCTCACCACAAGAAGGATGTTGAGGCTCTGGAGCGAGTCCAGAGAAGAGCAACGAGGCTGGTGAGGGGTCTGGGGACCTTATGAGGAACCTCTAAGAGCTGGGGTTGTTTAGCCTAGAGAAGAGGAGGCTGAGAGGAGACCTCATTACTCTCTACAACTACCTGAAAGGAGGTTGTAGAGATGGGGGAGGTGGCCTCTTCTCCCAAGTGACAGGGGACACGACAAGAGGGAATGGCCTCAAGCTCCACCAGGGGAGATTTAGGCTAGAGATTAGGAGGAAGTTTTTCACGGAAAGGGTCATTGGGCATTGGAATAGGCTGCCCAGGGAGGTGGTTGAGTCACCTTCCCTGGAGGTGTTTAAGGCACGGGTGGATGAGGTCCTGAGGGACATGGTTTGGTGTTTGATAGGAATGGTTGGACTCGATGATCGGATGGGTCTCTTCCAACCTGGTGATTCTATGATTCTATGATAATGTACATGTTTGACTTTAGCTGAGTGGAAGCATGCAGAGGAAACTCCTTCATAGGCAAGGGTGGCTGCACAGTGGCAAGCAATGAAAATACTACGGTCATTTCACCCTTTTCTTTCCCCATTAGCTCTCTGCCTGCCACTGCCACAAGATGACCAGTAGTCTTCCTTGTGCTTGCCTCTGCCAAGCTATACAACTCTGCCAAGCTCTTTAGCTCCCACTGACCCTGTCTTATAGGTAAATTAGATGGGGCACTGTTTGGTCCATGAACTTGCTCCACGCTACTCTGATTCTAATACTGTTTCCAAGTAATGTGAGGCTGAGAGTTGAGTTTGCAATGACAACACTGTTGCTTGGGTCTTCTGGATTATATCAGAAATAGCATGGCCAGCAGGTCTAGGGAAGTGATCATCCGCTCGTACTTGGCACTGGTGACGCTGCACCTCAAATACTGCATTCAGTTTTGGGTCCCTCACTACAAGAAGGATATTGTGGTGCTGGAGCACGTCCAGAGAAGGGCAACAAAGCTGGCAAAGGGCCCAGAGCACAAGTCTAATGAGGAGCAGCTGAGGAAACTGCAGTTGTTTAGTCTAGAGAAGAGGAGGTTGAGGAGAGACCTTATTGCTCTCTACAACTACCAGACAGGAGGTTGTAGTGAGGTGGATGATGGTTTCTTCTCCAGTAAGTGAGAGGAAATGGCCTCAAGTTATGCCAGGGGAGGTTTAGATTGCGTATTAGGAAAATTTTCTTCAATGAAAGGGTTATCAAGCACTGGAACAGCTGCCCAGGGAAGTGGTGGAGTCACCATCCCTGGTGGTATTTAAAAGATGTGAGGTGGTACCTAGGGACATGGTTTAGTGGTGGACTTGGCTGTGTTAGCCAGATTAGCAATTAGACTCGATGACCTTAATGGCCCTTTCCAACTTAAATAAGTTTATCATTCTATGAATAATTCTCTGTAATGTTCTCAGAGCATACATCTCAGGAGAACTGCAGGTAAAATAAAATACTACATTTACTATTTGGTGTGCCCCCCCGCCTAGATTTCTCATCAAATTAGAACCATTTATCAGGCCTTTCCACATAAACAGTCATCTACTGAGCTGCACCTCCTTGAATGAGATCTCCTTGACCTCACTGCCAAGTGAGGTTGTCTACAATCAATGCTAAAGTGCAGCTTAACCTTTATAGTAGATTTAATGAAATCAAATGCGTGGGATTTAGTGCTATCCACTAGATTAATTAAGAAAATTTACTGCTTTTCTGCATTGCCAAACTCTCATCTAGTGAGGGTTTGTTTAACACTATAGGAGCAAGGGGGAACATTGGTAGCATTGTAAGATGGAACATTTAGAAATCGAGCATCTTGATAACTCTCACTCTTGTAACCATTTTTCTTCCTTCTTTTTTATCATTGTATTTGACAAAAATTCCACCTTTCTGAACATCTGTCAAGCACTGTGTACAAACACATGACTACATATTAAAAGAAACTTTAGCACCCATGATAGCTAGTTCTTCAGCTTTTCTTTTGGACGGATCTGTATGGAACAGTAAATATTCTAAAATGCGTTTTGAGAAAGCAGTTGAATTAAAAACATTTATCTCAAACCAATGTGATAGTTTTCTGTAAAACAATCTTTATGTTGTAATTAGATTTCTAGGACTGGACTGTTCTCACAGGCTGAGGTTTCATAAGCCATTTAGCCAGTTCAGCAGCTAATTGACATCCAAAGGAGACACTCATATTGTACTAGACTTCAGCACTGTTCTACCCTCCACCCTAACCTTCCCAGAAAAAAAAAAGGGGTGGGAAAAATGAAAATCAGGTTGATTTTTAACTAGCTGGATGTTTTTCATGGTAATAGTTTTCTGTGTTCTTTATATATCTGTTATGAATGGAAACAGACTCCAGTGGTATGAAGGCCTGACTGATTACTAGCAGATCTGTAACTTGTAGGTAGGGCACCATGCAGAAAGATTATTTGGAGAGGGGACTACTGAGGAGGCAGACAGTGCACATCTCTTCCTGGTACTGCCCTGAAGCCACCATCAATGTGGTAAAGCTACACTCTTTCTATTGCCCTTGATGTCACTGTGTTGTGTTTAGTCTACAGGACAACGGGAAGATGAACTCTGCACACAGCACTTGAACTATCTTGATTGTTCACCTGAGGAGTATGTCCAGAAGAATTTAGTGACAAAAATCTAAACATATGTCCAGTGGTTCATGTGCTTTCAGGGATGCTACTTCCGCCTCAAGACCCTGAGCTCTTAAGATCTGGGGGGATGTTGTGTGGCTAGAATCAAACCATACATTGGCTCTTAGGTGACAAATCCTGAGGGGGCTAATAATGAGATTGCTCTGTCTTGGGGATATTCATTAACAAGATCATCATCTGTAATGAGATTATCCTGTCACCAGATAAAGTCATGCTTGGTTCATGCTGTGATGAGAAAGTCCTCAAAAGTAATTAACTATGGAGGTGCAATAGGGGTAACCATGGTGTGACAGAGATATGTACAGAGGTCTGGGTTCAGATAAAGCCCTGTGATTTGCATGGCCTGAAATGCTCAGTTTTAAGAAGGGATCAGTGGAAGCAATTCTCCAAAGGCTGTGGAGTAACATTGGTCATGTCATTTTAAGCTCAGGAGTTGATCAGAATCATTTTCAGAAAGAAATGCTAGGATAAGACAGTAATCACTCCATAACTATTTTTCATTTAGCTTCTTATGATTGATGCCAGAGGGAACACAGCAGAAGACATGAAGATTAAGAGACATATTGATTATCACAGTTGTTGTATGAAGTAACTAATACACAGCTACATCACAGGAGTTCCTCACTGTTGACTTCCAGAGCTCTAATACTTACATAGTGTAGCCAAGAATGACAAGAAAAAGTACTTTTCTTATTTCCTAGGGAATAAACAAGTCAGGAGAAATAAGCTTCCAGATGGTTCAACTTAAGATCACTATATCATGTTCAGGTTTTCCTTTTAAATCTAATTTTCATCAGACACTCTTGGCTACATAAAAACTTCCCCAGAAGTTTTCCAAGCTGCTTCTAAATCTGAACAAAGATGTTCCCATGCCATAGAATCATAGAGTCATGGAATCATTGAATCATAGAATCATAGAATCAGAATGGTTTGAGTTGCAAGGAACCTTAAAGATCATCTAGTTCCAAGCGCAGCGTGATGGACAGGGACACGTCCGACTAGTCCAGGCTGCCACTAATCACTGCCCCCCATCATCCTCCATGTGCTTTAGTATAGTTTCTGGAAGAATCTGTTTCATATTTGATTAATATTTGACACATATTTGATTCATAGATTAAAATCATTTGATTTCCTATGTAGCTAAGTATCTTCCACACGTGTGTTTTATGTGTAGCTTCTATACCATATTTTGATTATTGCCAAATGGGTAAAACAGGATTAAGACCATGAAAAACAATGTGCAGCTTTCCTGACGAATTGCACTACATATCACTCATTTAATCAGTCTGTAGCTTGTATAGAAAAAAAAATTACATCAAGCTCTCAAAATATGAGTTAACAAGTTTTTGGATAATATATTAAATCTTGTAGTGCATGATTTAAAAGAAATCTCTGAATACTATAATTTAAGAGGATTCTTGCACCTTGCTTTGAAATATCTGGTCCCCAATATAACAGCAGACATCATAATAAACTAAATAGCCCCATGACCTCTTTATCTCCTGCATAGGTTGTTTGAATTACATGTAGAAATGATCTTCCTGTGGCTTGTTTTTCCTTTTGTCTAGAACAGTTTGCTTGGGTTTTTTTATTATTCTATCTTGTTTATAAAAAAAAAATATTGGACAGAATCATAGAATGGTTTGGGTCAGAAGAGATCTTAAAGCCCTTCCAGTTCTAATCCCTTGCCATGGGCCAGGACACCTCCCACTCGATCAGGTTTCTCAAGGCCCCATCCAACCTGGTCCTGAACACCACCAGGGATGGAGCGGCAATGACTTCTTTGGTCAACCTGTGCCAGTGCCTCACCATCCTCACAGTAAAAAGTGATGAAACTGCATATCCTCAGAGACCACATTATTTGGTGACATTATTACTCTCGACACCACCTGAAAGGAGGCTGTAGAGAGGAGGGTGTTGGCCTCTTCTCCCAAGTTACAGGGGACAGGACAAGGGGCAATGGCCTCAAACTGCACCAGGTGATGTTCAGGTTGGACATCAGAAAAAATCTTTCACAGAAAAGGTCAGGGGACTGGAACAGGCTGCCCAGGGAGCTGGTTGAGTCACCATCCCTGGAGATACTTTAAAAATGTGTAGACGAGGTACTTGGGAACATGGTTTAGGGGTAGACAGGAATGGTTGGACTTAATGATCCCAGAGGTCTTTTCCAACCTGGTGAATCTATGAATCTGTGAAGAATAGCCCCCAAATCTGTTGTATCTGCTGAATATCTGTGCAAGTATCTGTCCCATGGTCCTTGAATGTCTATGGCTTTCCAGGACCTTCACAGTTGTGTTTTGATAATCTCAAGATCTCTACACAATGCAAACCCAATGCTCTGCGACATTTTCAGGTTTGTAATCTTTCTAAGGTTTATATTTGTGTTCTTAACAAGTAAAGGTTACTTATTTGGCCTTTCAGTTCTAAATCTACTCTGCTTTGTTTTCTGCGAAATAATTTGTTCTGATGCAACCGAATCTGTTTTATCCCTTCTCTGAATGATCTAGCCACATTTTTATTGAAGGAAGACAGAAATCCAGTAAACTAAATAGCAGCATTTTGATCAAAAGATGGATATAGCCAATAATTCAGAAAAGTTTATTTACTTGCGGCATTTTAGGAGGACAGATATTTAAGGCAATCTTTTCACTAAGACTTCAGTTGTTTCATTGCTGATTGCTAGTAAAAAAGAATTCTAGCTAAATTATTTTATTTAGGATGGTTTGATTAAAGTTTGTTTACTTTTTTTTGACAATTTCCATGTGATTTATGAGAGGTTAGAATAAATTATTTCTTTATGGGTTCCTTGTTGAGGGAGGAAGTTGAAGAGTGAAGCCAGTATCTGGAAGATCTAATGAAACCTAGATTAAACTTCTAAGGGGAAAGTACAAGGGAAGAGGAAGATCTCCACAACTCCAGGAATTATTATTATGTGTAACTTATTAAAAATGTAAAGTCAGTTACTAGGATGTTTAGAATACTGGCACAAAGTTATGGAACTATTAAGTAGTGAGTTTCATGCAGGCTTTGAGGGAAACCTGTGTAAAACCTCTGGAACTACTATAGCAATTTTGATGTAATGAAGAAGAGAATTATTTCAATAGTCTGGAAATCAAATTAGTCCCATGTAAACAAGTGGCTAAAACCTTATGTGCTCCTCAAGCTCTGTTTTGGCTGTCACATAAGGATCACAGTGCTTATGAAGTATATTCTCGGTAAATAAAAATAGAACTTTCTATCTTCTCTGCAATTCTCCAGTTTTTTTCCCTTGCTCTCTAATGAAAAGCATATTTTTTGACCTGTATCAAGATCAAAATCTATATTCCCAGAAGGAGAGAAAAAAAGGTCTGTCAGGACCCCATTCTGCATGTTTTTTTTGTCTTACTCTCCACCAGAAGCCATCTGGATGTTGCTTTGAAATAGATGGATTATGGATAAAGTTATCAGAAGGGATTAGTGTGATTAGAAAGACATTAATCCTGTCAAGAAGTAATGGTCAAGTATTAACCACCAGCAGTTGTTCCTAGAATCATGTTTGTTTTCATTCATCCCGTACCCTCTCTTGCATTCTCATTTTGTAATTGCAAACCATAGAAAAGACCTTCCTCCGCAAGTTCACTCTGTGAGGCTGGGAAGCTCCTCTAACAGCTACATTAGAGATGATTATATTATAGTTGAGCATCATGAAAGTGAAGTGCCGGCCTCACTAATGCTATTTGATCACGGAGACAGACTGTCGCTTACCTTTTTGTCAAGGTCAGTGCCTTCAAGTTTCAACATGGTAATAATCTCCATTTCCACAGCACAAGCCATTCAATCATCTTAAAATGCTTTACTAATATGACCTACTATAATAAAGGCAGGCAATGTCTCCATTTTACAGACAAGGAAACAGAGAAATTAAGGCACTTTAAATAAAGACAAAGAATTCACAGTGAAGAACGATATGCCTGAAGTGACCTCTGCAGACTGTTCCTCATCTACGCCCAGCTATCCGTACCTTCATGACAGGCTGCTTCACTTCCATGGAGGACAGGTTTGCAATGAAGGAAATAAGCCTCTTTATGGTCATGAGAGAAAGAGATAAGAAACTTACTCTGTCTCTCTCTGTACTTTAATGGTTGATTTTGCTCTTAGTCTCTTATTGTAGTTACAAAATATTACAGCAGTGAGAAAGAGGGAACAGAATGAGCTTTTCTTTACAGGATGTTCTTTTGCTTTCTTCTAATGTGACAGAATACCTACAGAGCAAGACATTGCTGTGGCTGCAACTGAGAAGCCTGCTGTTCTCATCACATGCCAGAAAGACAACGGTACAGGTGGGAGAACTGTCACTGTCTCTGCTTCACCCTATATGTTCTGCTCTTAATTACAGTGATAAGCTACAGTTTAGTTTAATCTAAAAGATGACATATCTCCAGATGACATATCTCTAGATGACATATCCCAGATGACATATCCCACTGCACAGAAAAAAAAGCCTCCAGCCCATAGGTGGGCAATGAGCTGGTGTAGCACATCTGTCAGTCTATACCTGCACACATATTACAGACAACTCTGTGGCATTGTGTTTGGAAGCTTCTGCCACCCTACACCTTCAGTCTCATCCACTCACTTCTGAGCAATTCCAGGACCTCTCCTGTGGCATGACACCATTTTGTCTAAGTAGGGAGCAAGACAAAATCCTGCCGTAATCCATATTCACACCATGAATAAATCTGGGCATGTGTTGTACACTTGTAGAAGGGCACCCCATTTGTACAGATGAACACTTTCCAGGGGAAATTTAGGCTGGATATCAGGAGGAAGTTTTTCACAGAAAGAGTCACTGGGCATTGGAACAGGCTGCCCAGGGAGGTGGTTGATTCACCTTCCCTGGAGGTGTTTAAGGCACGGATAGACAAGGTCCTTAGGGACATGGTTTAGTGTTTGATAGGAATGGTTGGACTCAATGATCCGATGGGTCTCTTCCAACCTGGTGATTTTATGATTCTATGATTCTATTTTCATATGCCAGCCAGGCAGGCAATGACAACTAGGTTCTCTATGAATTTTGCCCAGACTCCAATAGCTTTACACACTATTGGTGTACTAACAGAATTCTGCTGATCTGAACACAATTATTATTAAAAGTTTCAAAGGATTACAACTTGATTTTTGAAGGAGACAAAAAAGACAGAATCCTCCTCAGGATAAGGGCTACTAAGGTTCATCTTCTTTGAAAATAAATCAATAGGAACCAGCATTTTTAAAGTTTAGTCATCTTGGTACAGATGAAAACAGCTTCAAAAGAAAAAATGAAGCTGGGTCATAAATAAGGTTGTTGCAGCGGTTTGTATATCGTGAGATTATCAGCTGTAAACAGCACTTTTCAGAGAGCCTCAGTATACAGCTATTTTAATAAATACAGTGGAAGCTCAAAGGTGTCAGGCATGATGGAAAATCTTCAGACAATGAATAATGAGTTAGAAGATCTTGCTGTTTGCAATACATTGCTTGCAGTGATTGTGGTAAATTTTAAAGCAAGGCTGCTGGAAAAGAAACTGAAATCTACAAAAGAAACCCAGTCTACATTTCTAGTACATCATTACATGCAACAGTTTGAGATTCTGGTTTTCAAGATAACACTTTATGAAACAGAAATAGTTTTATTTTTTACATAAAATGTTGAGGCATCATTGTTTTTAATATAATTTGTAAATTTATAATTATATAAAATTTATTAAAACTATTATTTCCAGAGGGCACTCCTTTAAAAAACAGGAATTCTCAGATTATTCCAAACCCATGTGTCATTCTGGTTTTGCAAAATTTCACTGAGGATTTCTAACAGTCAGGGTTCTTTCATAAAAGAAAATAACTAGGACAGCTTGAGAAAATTAATCCACCTCTTGGCTTCTAATACCCTTTCCACAGCCAGTCCTTAAAACTCCTACTCTACAGATAACAAAACACTTGTAACTGTTAATGGTAAGCTGGCATATATAGCAAAAATTCTGCCAGGAATTCACATAAAGCATTGTATTTTTGTAGTGTGCAATAAGAAATCCGTTTTTGTGGACATAAGATGGGACTTTGTACAGCACACAGTGAAGATCAGTGTCCAAAAGCTATTCTGTCACTGCTTCCTCCTGACTAGGCCAATGTGTTGGGCTACTGTGATACCTATGTGAATGCTGGAAGGGATCAACAGCAACCTTCTACCACTGACTGACAAAAGAGATCTGAGACATTGTAGTGTAGCTCACAGAATTCAGGCTGGCTTGTTGGTATTAGCTTTTCTGATAAGTAGAAAGTGTTTCCTAAAGTCAAAGGTCAAGATGCAAAGGAAAATGTGTAGCTTCACATCTGTGAAAGAGACTTAATAATACTTGATTTTTTGTTCTATTGATTCTTCCAAGTAATTCTAGATTAAGATAAGTGCAAAAGGGTTTGAAGCAAAACTTTGGATTATAAAGAAATCATAGAATCATAAAATAGTTAGTGTTGGAAGGGACTTTAAAGATCATCTAGTTCCAAACCCCTGCCATGAGCAAGGACATCCCCCTATATCAGGTTACCCAAGGCCCCAACCAACCTGGCCTTAAAAATCTCCAGGGACAGGGTATCCACAACCTCCCTTGGTAACCTGTTTCAGTGTCTCATTACTCTCATGGTGAAGAAATTCTTCCTAATAACTAATCTAAATCTGCCCCTCTCCAGTTTATACCCATTCCTCCTTGTCCTATCACCACAAGCCTCTATGAATAGTCTCTCTCCAGCTTACTTGTAGGCTCCTTTCAGGTACAGGATGGTTGCTATAAGATCCCCTTGTAGCCTTCTCTTCTCTAGGCTGAACAAATCCAACTCTCTCAGCCTGTCCTCATATGGAAGGTACTCCAGCCCCCAGATCATCCTTGTAGCCCTCCTCTGGACCCATTCCAAGCAGTTCCATATCCTTCTTATGTTGAGGATTCCAGAACTAAATGTTGGATTTATTCAACTGTTTGTAGTTCACACAAGTTTCTGTCCTAAGGAAACAGAAAGAATCCAGCCAGCCCCTCAAGCTCCACATGTCATTGCAGTTTCTTTTATGAGATACTGCATATTTTAGAGCTCTTAGAGGACTAAGGAAAAATTCTGCCAGGTCACAAACTGCTCATATGCCATGTGTAATCATTTTGGTGTTTTCCACACCCATTCACTTTGTCCCCATAGAAGTCTACCATAGAAGCACATCACTACGTCCCTGCTGACACTGCCTAAATAATTTGTACTGACTTGGTCCGATTTTGTCATTACAAAATGTGTAACTGCAAGATGTCAGTTTTCACTGAAAGAGTCTGGATCTCCAGGTTGCACAAGCAAAAGAAAACAATAGAAGGCATGGGATCTGCTCCTTAGATTTTATATTCCTAAACACAGCTAAAAACAGTGTTACAGATTATAATGCAATGAAATCTCTGATGATGTCTGAGGCACAGAGGATGGATTTTTAAGGTTTCTTAAGAAGGTACAACAGAATTTTCTTCTATAAACTCAGGTAATCTCAAAGCCTCCTTTGGAGAACTTTTGGGGTAATCTGACATCACTTCTGTAATGTAATAGCCATATAGAAAATTTAAAATAGTACAGTGATGTAGAGGGAGATTGCTTTCTCACCAGTTCCTCTTACCCTTGAGTAATCCTTCCCTTTCAGTTTTATCCAAGTACAATTTTGCTTTTCACTCTGGAAGTAAATGTATTTATCCCCTCAAGTCATCTCCTGAAACCTCACATCTCTGCACTGGCTTTCTGCACAATAAAGACTGCTGATTATGTATCTTAGGAAAGAGCTAACAGATCCCAAGGGTGAAATGCATTTCTATTATTATTTACATCACAGTGATACACATGGCAGGTAATTCAGAAATGGGACATATTACACAAATGGAACAGTTTACATAGACTTTCCCACACTAACCCAGCAAAAGGTCCCCCTCCTCTGTTGGGGAAGAGCTGTTCCCAAATGTTGATTTTTATATAAGCAAAGCAACACAGGTAAAATAGAGGGGAAAATCCAGAGTCTAATAAAGTCAAAAAAACCCCTGTGTTTCTAAGAGTAATTTAATTCTACGAAAAGATAAAACTGCTTTGGCCCATTATAAAGCACTGTTCTGAGCAGATTCATCCAAGAGTTGTAGGCAGCTTTTTACAGCTGGTCCTCAACATCTCACTAGATAATACAGTACATAACTTTGATTGCACTTGATTATGCCCCAGTTTGGCAGCTGCACAAGCATAAGAACAAAGTGATTGGTATTTAGGAAAGAACGACCAGAGGGAAAAGTTTAATTCCTACATAGCAGAAAAGATGAAGCCAAAATTGGCCAGAGGCTTATGTTATCTACACTTTCCTACTCAGTCTTCCATTAAATTATGTAAACTTGTCAAGAGAATCATAGAATCATAGAATAGAATCATAGAATCACCAGGCTGGAAGAGACCCACTGGATCATCGAATCCAACCATAATCTTCCCTCTATTCTCCAGCTCACTGGAGACCAAACACCTGGTTGTTGTTTTCTCTCAAGAGAATAAAACCACTTCCTACAACACACTTCTTGTGCAGCTACAGTACTGCAAAGGTCACAAAACACAGCAGTCCAATCCGTTCAAGTTTTCCTTGTTACTTCAGGCTTCCTAGAACCCAGATCCGACAGCCTGTGCATTTGGCATCTTGCATGGCATCTACAGCAACTGCCAAGAAGCTCTAGGCACTGTGCAACTCCATGACGTCAGAGTTGTGCTGCTGACCACCTGGGGAACAAGAGCACAGGAAAGCTGACTCTCAGCTTGGTCTCCATGTGAGAAGATCCCATGTGTGTCTGGAACAAATCCAGTCACCAGTTTCCAAGGAATTTTGCTTTGTGCTGGCGTAAACACTGGAATATTGAGTTTTTCAAGGTCTTCAATCCAAAATGTGTTCAGAGCTGCAACTTGAACCATGGAATACAATGATACTGCTCACATTATGCCAATGCCATGTAACTATCTACATAATCACATAACTATCCACCTCAACTAAAAAGAGCAATTTCCTACACAGCACTCTTAAAGTCACCAAGCTTCAGAAGAGCAGCCCTGCTCTTCTGGCCAGAATCCAGAAGCACTCCATAATAAAACAATCCCACTCTAACATGGAGCTATACTAATGCATATACATGAAGTTTTTTAACTTTAATCCATGTTCTATAACTTCCATTGCATCAAAGTCTAGACATACAGTTATTTCAGACTAAAACGCCATGCGTTAACTTCACTATATCTGTATATTTCCCCCTTCATTAACAGAAAATCTGACCATCCAGTTTGATTACAAGAATTCTGAAATTTATGACACACCAAATGCTATTTTTTAATTTATCTCACTTTACTCTAGATTGTGTTCATCCTGATGTAATGAACTACTTTCAATAGCAATGAACACAGAACATAGAAAGTATCTCTCAGTACCAGGAACGGATTAGAAGAAATAGTACTGCACATATTGACATTCACATAAACTAGTGTTATTGAGCTAATTGCTTTTGGCTGTCCTCTTGTTTGAAATGTAATGATAAATAAGGAAGAAAACAGAATTCAGAGCTTCTAGAGATCTATATTTTCCTTCTAAGTAGACATGATATTGACCATATCAGCACTGATTTATAATCATGGTAGAAGATTTAGGTTGCAAAATCTAGTACTAGCCTCTGAGTGTAAGCTTAACGAACTGTACGCTTAAGTAGTAAAACAGACAAATGATTGCCAGTGTGTGGTCTATTGCCAGTTTAATCTAGGGTTGACAGGAGCAGAAGTACAGGACACAACTTACTCAAGTTCATGGTCTGTCTCGTGGTATGTGTTTAACCAAACCCTGAACTCCCAAAGACTGTTCTGTTGCTGTGTGGTTCCTTAGAGTATGTCTACACAGACAACTGCAGGTAGACACGAACTCACTCTGTCTTCACTCTGAGCTGCCAAGGACATTCCAGAAGCCATATAGCCACATTAGCCCCTTGCATACAAGCTTGGGCGCAGAGCCACGTTAATGCGGCTATACAGCTTCCGGCATGGATCTGCAGCAGTCTGCTCAGTTTGGCTCATGGGCTAAGTAAGTTCACATCTGCTTGCACCCAGAGCATCTCCACGTCCTCTTGCACAGTTTGTATAGTTGTCAGTTCTTTGAATGTAACTAATGAGTCCTGAGAGACAAAATTTGGTGTGGCCCAGAACAGCTGAATGACAGTATTCCATTGAAACAGAAGGAGCAATATTTTTAATCCATGAGATGTTAAAATACCAATGCACTCCCAAATCAGAGAACTATGGAAAAAAATTATATGGGGAAAAGGGCACTATAGTGGAGCAGTATAATTAAATGCTAGGCTTTAACAGTATGAGTAAGAACAACCCACTCGGGAATCTGAGCAGAAGGATAAGGGATTATGAGAACCAATGGCATTATGGACACAGGAATCCCCTTAAAGAAAGACAGTTCTATATTTAGCATATCGTATTTAATTCAGCAACAAAACCCCAATAGTAACATTTGTTTATTACTACCCCCAAATCAGCCTTCAAATAAATGTAAAATTTTATTAGCGTATACTTGCTTGTATCTGGTACTACATACTTAGCAGAACAAGCACTTTTGTTTTAAAAACTAAAAGTCAAATAAGTTATTTAGATTTGACTATAAAGGGAACAATCTTTAATGAATTCTGCCCATGGAAAAGGATCAAATATTTGCTAGACATTATTTCTTAATTGTCTAGAGAACAGTGAGTGGCAAATACATTAAAAATGTAAAAACTATCCTAAGCTTAAACAAAACTATCTGCTTTTTCTAAAACAAATGTTCACTGGGGGTTTGAAGCTGTTAGACAGCTGAACAGTTCAATTCTGCCCTGACAATTCTTTCCCACAACCAGTCTTGCTGCTTACTGCTAATCAGTCTTAGAAATCTGGGCCCTGTATCTATTACCAGATAAAAGCTTAATCATATGAACAAGGACGTGCTGAAATAAAGGACACAATAATCTATAACATATATGAGTAGATGTGTAAGACTCAATAGGTTTGGATGGTCTAAACCTGTATAACTCTGGTTTTAGCCTCCTTTTCTCAAGAAACAAGGCCTATGCAATCAAACTCCCATACTAATAACAACAAAATTATTTTTTCTCTCAAATTACACAAAGGGGCTGGAAGGCTCTGAAGGATAGAATTAGGTTCCTGTAAGGTCTGAAACTATATGGCTGAATATAGGCAAGAAATAAACCATGCACTTCTAGCATTATCTTGCCATAAGAACCAGGGTCTGCAGGCCCTGCCTCTTCTCCAGCCTGCCTGGCAAATTTGCCGCACACACATTTTGCAATGAGTATTTGAAGGTGATGGAGGTCTAGTAGACACCGTGGTCCTGCCTCCTCAGAGCTCTGCAGTGTGCTGGGAGCCAGACCTCCTCCTCCTCTGTGAGCTCCCTGGCACCTCTGCATTTTGAACAAAGAGATGAATTGCTTTTCTGAGTAAATGCCACTGCACAAGCTCTCTGCCTCCTGGAAGGAATCCATGCCAAAAAGAGGCATTATAAACACCTCAGCAGTGGTAAATTTTTCAGTTGGAGTTTGCAGGTTCTTCAAAACCTCAGTCACAACAAGATATGAAGCTGTAGCAGGTTCAGTTTCAGTAACAGCCTCCCAAAAATGTAATCAATGCAGTTATGCTTACTGAAAATCACGTTTCTGGCCTGCTGGGATTTGATCAGTACAAAACTGGCAACTTGAGGTGAAGACAATGGGGCAGGGAACAGACACAAGGACGAAGATGCTTCAAAGGGAGGTGACAGTGCGGGAATAATGGCATAGCACCTGCCAGCACAGCTGGACTGAGCATGAGCCAGCACCCATGCCTGGCACTGCTGGCACGTGCAGGATCTGATTGGAGGTTTTATATGAACTCTAGCAAATGTGAGCAGATATTAATGGCAAAGTCGAGTGTTTGTTCCTCTGTCAGTTTCTGCTTCATGCAGAACACAAAGACATGGACGAGAGATTTGGTAATTTCAAGCATTTAGGTAGTTGAGAAGCCAAAGTGACATATAGGAATTTGCCAACCAGCTTGTTCTGGAAGCACTACCTGTAGCTGAAGGATACACGGAAGGAGTTTATAATTAGCCACAGTGAAAGAGAGTAGAGATGTTACTGTTTTCCGGGTAGAAAGCACTATTAGAAAACGGCTGGGATTAAAATCCTCCCAGACACACGTGTCCTCCTTGCACTGGAGCACCCACAAGGACTCGAGGTTCCTCTCTCTTCTAGACAGAGCCACCTCCTGGCTAGAGGGTGTAAAACAGACTGAAGCCTCCACACAGGGGAGGGCATTAATTGGAAGGAAAGATGCTTTCACAAACTTGAATACCTTGGATCAGCTGTTCAGCAGATGCCTTTTTGAAGACCTGGACCATGTGTTTGTAAACATATCAGAGGACTTAGGGCAGGATGCAGTGAGATTCACCTCTCTCACTGCCACACGTGTATGTCTGTTTGAAAGACTAGGGTATTTCCTGAAACATTTTGTATATAAGGGAGCAAATAAATTACTTGGATTGCAATTGTCAAAAGAGGATCAAGGACTCTGTCCCAAAGAGAATCACAGAACTTCAGATCTGCAGTTGATCTTCCAGGCTTGTTGAGGAGATCCCCTCATCCAGTTTCAGGAGAAGCTTAGGCAAAATCTAAGCATGTAATTATGAATTCAGACTTGGCTCCTGTTCTCTCTAAGCTCTCTTAATATTCCTACTCCTGAGTTTAAAAGTAGCATCTGATGTTTATGCCTATAATAAGTACTGTACATCTGGTAACAGCAGAGTCTAAAATTTAGATCTTGTAACACTCCCTTGCTGAGCATTGCTAGGGCAGGTACAAACTGTCAGACTGTGTTACAACTTCTTTATGTTGCTAATAGAAGCTGTATCCTTGGTTATGTGAGTACCTGTTCTCATCACTGAGAATAGTAAACTTTCATACAGGAGACAGTGGATACCACTAGGTATGAACAGAGCTAGACTTCAGGCAGAAGATGGGGTAATCAATATATACTTCTTTTAGAGCTGTTGTATTATGCTATGAAGATTCTTTCTGTAAGCAGATAACCAAAATATCAATCTGCATGCTTAATGAAAGTCCATATCACAACAAAACTGAAAGATTGTATAAGGCTCAAACTGTCAGGCCCATTTTACTGGTGGTTGTTTTTTAAAGATATTTCTGTCTGTGGGAATACAGACAGTAAGACCCCAGGTGACGGGAGACATCAGAAAGAGGGAGAGGAGCTCTGGGACACAGCAATTTCGGAGGATGGGACAGGGTTGGTTAAAAAAAGGAGCACTGATTTACTGAATCTGTGAAATGTATGTGTGGCAAGTACTATACTTGTAAAATAAAGGGGGGACTGTACAGGAATGTAATTACATCTGCAGTGGTTTTTTGCTTGCAAAACCCTGAAATTTCATAATGCAATAGCAAGTAATGGTTTGTTTGTTATACAAGAGACTCATATTGTCTTGAAAGGAGAGTTAATCCCTTTGAAGACTCGTAAGTTTCTACTCTTTCTTCCTCAGAGGATGGAGCCCATCAGTTCTAACAGTATAGCTCAGGGATTCACTCCTGACACTTCTGTAGGTAACCTAGAGCTCTCACGGGCTGTGTCAGGGCAGATCTAGCAGCCCTACTGTGTCATTGTTCTTCCTGACATCTCTAAAAAGCACAAGAGGACCTAAAGAACTATATATATTAGGGAATGGCATGTGACTTTGCTCCAGCCCTGTTCTGTCTTCCTTACTCCACCACTTCCTCACATGAGATTCTTGTTTCTGTTGGAAAAGTCTACTTCCTCCTCCCAAGTAAATGTCTTAACATGTTTTGCCTTGATGTTCTCCAGCTGCATGAGCCAGGATAGAACCAGATATGATTCTGTGGTCATAGAGCCAGTTTCAGGCACAAAACACCATGACTCAGTTTCATTCTGTGGAAAACCACAAGAAGGCAGATGATTTAAAAATAAAATTAGTGCTGGATTGTGTTAATTTTCAACAAATCTCAGTGACCTGAAGTCTAGAATCTTTTTTTTTTCTTTGAAGTGGAAGGTAACATTTTGGTACATGTATTGGGTTCCAGAAGCTGAGACTTCAAGGAAAGGCACCAAATATTGCAAGAATTTTTTTCTCAGATCTGGTAAAGTTAGGTTTGTTACTTTCCATGTGTCCCTGTACCTTCTCTCAGCACTGGGCACATGAGAGAGCATTTGTCATCCAACTGGTGTTTGTTTGTGATTGTAGTCAGCTAGAAGACAGTCAAACTCAGAGGGGAGAAAAACCTATCCAAAGTTATGCCTGCCCAGTGCAGAGACAGTCACATGTACTATATGTCAGTGCCAGGATCTAGATCATTAATTCTGCTACTGATAAAGTGGCATCATTAAAGATTCTGCCTTTCATGTACTAAGAAACTACTTTCACTTCCAGCTGAAGCCAGGCATATATTATTAATTCACTGGAGACGTGGTTTTTTTTCAATATTCATCATTTTATGACATGTCTCTCAAAATATTGCAGAAGACTACAAATTAACTGTAATTTTAAATCTTATTTAGTGTATTATTAGTGTATTATTTCAATTATTTAGATTTAAAGTAGGCTTTTGTTAAAGTTGGTTATTTATTCCATATATGTAACTTCTAGTTAGCTTGAAGGAGTCATCCCATTACAAGGAGAGAAAAAAATCATTAATTTAAAAAAACTATTAGTTTTTAAGCAAATAATACCTAGATGAGGTATTGCGGAAATGATCCTATTGATTAAAACCACTCCATAGCTCCAGTATAAATAGGAATGTACAGCAGTCAGTAATGCTTCTGGCTCTTTGACATTAACTGAATTAAAACAAAAATAGTGGTGAAGACATGTCTCATTTAGGAAACTTCAGCTGTTATTGAAACAATCATTGTCCTCGCTTACCTTGAGACAACCAGTGGAAGAATCAACATTTTCAGCATCCTCATCAGCAACTCACCAGGAAACTGGAAATAACTAATTTCCTAGAAATATATGGAAAGATGCTTATTGTTTCAACATAAAGACTATTTGTCTTCATGAGTCCTGCTAGAGCTGTGCATTAGGTAACACTGGTAAAGTGTGCAGCTCTGGTACATAAGGTGTCGATGATAGCAGGCTTTAAACAATCGTTTTTAAATTACATATTATGTTGTAATTCAACAAACACACTACACTTCATTCTTTTACAAAGGAAGACAACAACAAAATATGCCATCTCTTGGGGACTACCGTTAATTGGTTGCCTTGAATAATCTCTTCATTCTGCATTTTGTGTGTTTTCCTATATGTGTATGAAGCTACACTTGGACACAAAAGATGTTCCGACAGCCAGTAGCAGCAGCAGAATACAGAATAGTTTTTGTTTAGGCACATTGACTAAGTGAAGTACTTGTTAATTAGATTTATATTTTGTGCTATAGATGTATATTTTACTCATTGTTTATGCATTCAGCAATGCATGTTGCCCTCTCTGACTAATACAGCAGAAAGATATGAGTACCTGCAAAGGACATAGTTGAAGTATGCTGGGGGAGAAATCCACAAGTGACTTTAATAACATAGTCTGTTAATGACAGGAATTCTTATATTTATTTATACAAAACACCATTGGTGTAATATAAACATCTGTATCTCTGATATATACATCTGATAGTGAAAAAAATTCTTAGTGTTTTCCTTAAACATACACATTGCAAAGTAGTATAAAACCCCATGAAAATATTGCACTACCAGGTATACATTAGACGCTCCATTTCATCTAGCTTAAGCATGAACTAGTATTATCCACACATATAACATTATACTGTTCTCAAGCTAGGCTTACTCGTGTGTCTTAAAGACACCCTTTGCAAATGTATTGTTTGAGAATGTGTGAAAAGACCCAAAGACCAGCGTAAATTAACAAACATATGAGATGAAACTAATTTAACAAATGCACATATGTGCTTATTATCTTCAGAACTCCACACTGAAGATCCACAAGTTGCTATGTCTTTTGTTACATAAGTATGGTATTTTCTGTGCAGTGATACTCTGCTGTGCCACACGTACCTGCTGGGAGAGCCTTCTTGTCCTCAGGAAGAATCCAAGAAGACAGCCAATGGTGACCGACAACACTGAGAGAATGAGCAAACCATTTCTTTTACAAACATCCTTGATCCGAGCGAGGATTGCATCAAAAGCCACTGCCATGTTGTCCTCTGTGCTCTTTGGAGAAGAATCAGCATCCCATGGAGAGAGAATTCAATTGCTCCTCTTGTTCGAGTGGGCAGACCTAGCTCTGTATAGATCAGATCAAAGCACGTCCAGTTCTGCTTAGCTGACCTGCAAGGTCACCCCTCTGCCAATAGCCACCAAGCAAGCAGCTGGCATTATTGTTCCAAATTAATACCAACAATCCTATTATCAACTACATCATTAAGAGCCTGGAAGAAGATTAGGGGACTCTGGAAAATTAGAACAGAATGCAGTAGTATTTCTAAAACAAGACCAGTTCAAAACAAAGCGAGGCTCCTGGGAGGAAGACAGTGTTTGAGTACATTCCTTGATCTCCCCAGTTTGGAGTCTGGACATCCAAGCCTAGAAAGGGAACCTTGTGAGCCATGCATTCAGTGGGTAAAAGTAATGCTACTGCAGTTTCTCTAAAGGGCAGTGCAGGTAACATTTTGAACTGGACTATCACAGCAGGGCAAGCTAGGTGAAACCGAACTTCATTAATTAAAGCAGGCTTGGGTTTTTTTTTTGTTTTCACGGGATGAAAAAGGATAAATGAGCAGCATGAGGGACACAGATCAAACAGAAAACATCTGTGCACTGAAACACACAAGGATGCCTTCTGTCATTTGGTATTTATTATCTTGGAAGTGAAATGATTTCACTTTTCTTTCAACCACTATGTTGATTAGAGTAGGGCCAATTTACTTTCAGAGGATTATCAGACTAAGCCACAGGGATTGCTTTCCTTTGCTGTGTCCGCATTCAGTCCCAATGCTGATTTCTATGCTAGTGAGTATCTGACAAAAACACACCACCTTAACTGTTCACCATGTCATGCTCTCACTGAAATGCTTCTGAGCTTTCTGGGTTATTGTAAGAGGATTCATAGGTTTTACAGAAAATGTTCCGTACAGTACTGATGTAAGAAGTAGTTACTATTACAAAGAGTGGAATATTTTTTTTATTTAAGCTAAAGGAGCAGTTAATTCCATCTAAGTAATTGTTTTTGAAAGTTAGACAAAATGTGCCTCTGACAGCACGTTCGCTTTCTCTGATAGTATGTTTTCTTTCAGACAGCACTTTTCCAGACACCATTTATTCTTTGAAGATGATAATGTCTTGTATGAAGTATGATCTGTGCTGAACAGACGTCTCTTCTTCTGTAATCACCTCTGTTTGCAGTTTCTCTTGTATCTCAAATGCAAGGTCAGACAGAGTTAGATCCAGCTCCATATTCACAAGAGTTTTGAGTGTTGTGAAGTTCATAATAACATTTGAATTAGTCCTTGGAAAGTAACAGTGCATAAGATTTCTGGGAAAGTTTATACATATGCATGTAAGTGGAAATCTATTTTGTCCCCAGCTCTTGTCTCACTGCTGATGCCATGAAAAGCCAAACTCAATAATCAATGCCAAATTGATTATTAAGCAGGTATTCCTTTAATAAACAGCACTGGAGTACACACGGGGTAATCCACCTAATGTGCCAAACTATTGAGACTGGTTACGTGACTTTTATACTGGTTAAACATACATATTCATACAGATTCCCAGAAACATGTTACATGTCCATTGTTTTTCACCCACTCTTGTATGGACATAACAGTTTCTTTGTGCCTTCAGAAGCCTCCAATGGTCTTATCTCCTTCCTCACTGTGTCTTCTTGGTGAGCTTGATCTGTCCTTTGTTCCTGCTGCAGACCTGTCCTTTCAATACTTGTTTCACCTAGTAAACAAAATAAACTGCTACAATCACATTCTTTCTAACTGTAAGCTGGCCAAGATATAGAATCATAGAATCACTAGGTTGGACTGGATCATCGAGTTCAACCATTCCCATCAATCACTAAACCATGCCCTCAGCACCTCATCTACCTGTCTTTTAAACACCTCAAGGGATGGTGACTCAACCACCTCCCTGGGCAGACTGTTCCAGTGCCCAATGACGCTTTCCATGAAATATTTTTCCCTGATGTCAAGCCTGAACCTCCCCTAGTGGAGCCTGAGGCCGTTCCCTTTTGTCCTGCCCCTGGTCATTTGGGAGAAGAGCCCAGCTCCCTGCTCTCCACAACCTCCTTTCAGGTAACTGTAGAAAGCGATAAGGTCTCCCCTCAGCCTCCTCTTCTCAAGAGTAAACAACTTCTTATTATCGCTTAAGCTAATTCATTCCCTTAACATATTTATTTATAGAGGCTGAGAGGAGACATCATTGCTCTCTATAACTACCTGAAAGGAGGTTGTGGAGAGGAGGGAGCTGGCCTCTTCTCCCAAGTGACAGTGGACAGGACAAGAGGGAAGGGCCTCAAGCTCCGCCAGGGGAGATTTAGGCAGGACATTAGGAGGAAGTTTTTCACACAAGGGGTCATTGGGCACAGGTTTAAGGCACAGGTAGACAAGGTCCTGAGGGACATGGTTTAGTGTTTGGTAGGAATGGTTGGACTTGATGATCCGGTGGGTCTCTTTCAACCTGGTAAATCTATGTTTCTATGATTCCTTGTCTGGCTGCACATAATGGACAGAGCTCACTCCCTCGCGCTGCCCAGCTCTGATGAGGGACATTCGCTTAACTAAAACTCCAAAACGAGTCTTAGGCAGTTTTATTTGCTGGCTTTTTCGCTACAGGTACCACACAGCCGCGTATTCACGTGAGATTTGTACTGTAACAGTGTTAGGTGTGACATCGCCTTTGGGGGCGTGACCGGGGGCTGGTGGGCGTGGTCTGAGCGACAGGGTTCCATGATGGGCGTGGCCTCTGATGCTATGGGCGGGTCCTAGGGTGTTGGGTGGGCGTGGTCTATACTGTGGGCGTGGCCTGAGGGCGCGGCGCGCGCGCTCTCGTGGGGCTGTGAGGCGCGCATGATGGCGGCGAGGCAGCTGCTGAGGCGACGGGCGGCGGGGCGGTGGCGGAGGGGCTACAGCAGCGCGGGCGCTGCCGAGTACCTGCACCGCAGCATCGTGCCCACCATGCACTACCAGAAAAGCCTGCCCAGGTACGGCGGGGACTGTCCCCGCCTCCCCTGAACGCCGGCTCGGACCGAGGCGGGGGCGGGCACGGGGCGGGGAAGGATGAGGGGGTCGCAGGGTTAGGGGTGGTGCTGTGAGGAGCAGGCGGAGAAACGCCCTTCCTGGTGATACGAGAAGTAGCGGCTCTTATAAAAAGTTTTATATGTAAGCTCAAGTTTCGTCTAAGTAATTGTCTTTCATGAAAGCTAGACCGAATATCCCTCTGATAGCGTGTTTTCTTTCAAAGTGTTTTTCATAGAATCATTGAATGGTTTGGGTTGGAAGGGACCTCCAGTTCCACCCCTGCCATGGGCAGCGACACCTCCCACCGGCCCAGGCTGCCCAGGGCCCATCCAACCTGGCCCTGAACCCCTTCAGGGATGGGGCAGCCACACCTTCCCTGGGCAACCTGTGCCAGTGTCTCACCACTCTCATAGTGAAGAAATTCTTACTTATGTCTAGATTAAATTTCCCCTGTTCCAATTTAAAGCCATTCCCCTTTGTCCTGTCACTGCACGCCCTTGTAAAAAGGTCCCTTCCCAGCTTTCTTCTAGGCCCCTTTCTTTTCCACTGTTCATTCTTTGGAGGTGAGAATGTCTTGTTTGAAGTATGATCTCTACTGAACAGGTGTCTCATCTTCTGAAATCACCTCTGTTTACAGTCTCCTCCTGTCTCAAATGCAAGGTCAGGCAGAGAGCTGACTCCAAAGCTCCATGTTAGCAAGGGTCTTGGTTGTTGTGAAGTTTGATACTTACATTAGAATTAGTCCTTGGAAAATAGTAGAACATGCATAACATTTCTGGGAAAAGTAATATGTATTCCTGTAAGTGGGAAATACGTTCTGTCTCCAGCTCTTGTCTCACTGCACACAAGTGATGGAGATCACTCATTCATGTTGCCCAGGCCTGATAAAGGATGCTTGCTTTCTAAAACTCCAAAACATGTCTTAGAGAATTTATTTGCTGGCATTTTTGGTATCACTGGTGTCTCTGCACAGCATGCTTGGGTGTGTTGGTCCGTGCTTATTGTATATGCTCTTCCTGCATCACAGGGGAGAGGAAGCATTCTGTTCTTTAAAGTGTAAACATGACTGTAAGCCTTCTATTGAAACATCCTGTCAGGTTGTGAATGTGTCCCTCTGGGAGGGTAACAGGTGGTTTTATAGTAAGAAGAACATTTTCATGTTTACAGTAAGAGAGAGATGACAAAAATGCTGGATAGGAGATTGGGCAGAAAGACAGAATGTTCAGTACCCAGGAGTGAGGGGAGGTCCCCATGCAGGGGTGGCAGCTGAACTGAACATTCCTTCTGCACAGCTGCTGCTCTATGCAACCGTTCATGTCACCATTGAGACCCTTTACTGTGATATCTTCATAGCTATACAGTCAAGGTACTTTCTACCTTGTTTTCCTATAACCTTAAGCTGTGATTCCCTGTCTGTCTATTCCCTTTCTTTTCTTTTTCCACAAGAAACTTTTGGATAATATTGCGGTGTAAGGAAGGTGGGGAAGAGGGCAGACAAAGGGAGACTACTGTGTAAGAAATGGAGGCTTCGTTGGTACCACTGCTCATAAAGACCTTTCCTCTCTGTTCCTTTTCCTTCAGACTGCCGGTTCCCAAACTAGAAGATACAATTAACAGATATCTGAATGCCCAGAAACCGCTTTTAAATGCTGACCAATTCAGGTATGGACAAACAAGAGACAAATATTGCAGAATCATGTGCTGCTTCAAAGCGAAGTGTTACATATGGAAATATGACTTATGACAGCATTTTGACTCTTATTGATTGCTGTAGGAAAACTGAAGAACTTGCACATCAGTTTGAAAAGGGAATTGGAAAAGAGCTGCATGAGCAACTGGTTGCTCAGGACAATCAGAACAAGCATACTAGTTACATCACAGGTATGTTTACCTATGGGATATAGAAGGGGTCTGTAGGTAATCATGCTTGGTAACAGACAACTCATAGTGCTGCCTATAAAATAGGCTGAATCCGATGTTCTCTGCTCCATAAACTTGGAATAACATGCTGCGAATGCTGCCTGTGACCATATTTGAGAAAATTCTCAGTCTGTGTAGGAACTAAGAATGCCCTTTTTATATTAGTGGAGTTGCTTAACTGGTAGCTTTCTTAAGGCAACTAATGCAATCACTTTCATATTATTTCAAGGTATTAATCAAGAGGGGTTAATTAATGAGAGGGGTTCAGAGAACATGACTAAGCTCTGGAAGGCAGAAGTGGTCAGTGCTCTAGACTTAACCCCCTCCAAAACTACAAAACTGTATTCTTTTAAAGAGCAAAGTAAAGGAATGAGAGAAGAGGAAAGTGAAAATAAAGAAAAACAAATTAAGAGAGGGAGAGAATGTGTATAGGGTTTTTTTTATTATTATTCCCTATTATTGTTTCCACTGACATCCAAATGCATGTGTCTGCTTTTGAAACTATTGTAGATGGAAGTACTCAAATATCTGTGGAAACAGAAGTTTGCATATTGCCCAGCAAACACACTTCTCTTTGTTATCTGTTTAGACTACCTGTAAGGGTGTTAGCTGCCACAAATTCTGTAGAGAATACCAGATAATTTCACAAGAGGTGCTGACTGATTTCTTACCTTTTACTTTCCATTTATTTTGAACAGCATCTGGGGTTTTAACTGATGGCTTTATGGTGTTTGTTCACACTAACCAGAAAGCTGCTTTGTGCCTGTAAACTGTGGGCTATTTTGTTTATTTGTTATGCTTTTTTAGGCTCCATAAAAGACCTGTTCTACTTGACATTGTTTTCTAGGAGTATTTTTCCCTCCACCCCGGACTTTCAAGTCCAAGGCTAAAAGACTACGTGATGATGACAGATGTGGTTTTATAACTGTAGGTAAATAATAGTTACTCACCTGTAAGGGCCTGGATTTAAAGTTGTAATTTAGGTCATTGAGTTACCCATTGCCCTTCTTGGGCTGATCCAGGCTTGGAATAATAATTTTTAATACATCAGCTGCCTTGAGGTGAAGTTGGTGACCACTTGCTTCCTTTGTCTGCTTCCAGTCAGTGTGCAGTACCACAGCGTGATGAGTTGGAAGTTAATGATTGTGAAATAGAACCTACTTAAAAAAAAAAAAATCCTTCTCCGCCTCTGCCCTGTGGATTTTAATTTACTCATAGGCAGGTGTAAAGTGTAACTACTTTTTAGAGCTATGATTAATTCACTTGGTTTTCGGCAAGCACAAACCCTTTGGGTCACATTCATGATTCTTGATATACTGATAGACTCCCAAAAAGACCTATGGATATAAAATGTAATTGTGCTTTCCTAAGTCCATTCTGGGCTTGGAGGAATAACCATGAGGTCCCCTCTAACCTCTTCTTTTTGCCAGAATGAGACACCGATGGTAATTCATCAGTATCAACAGTGCTGATCGTTTTAGTGGATAGAGAGGAAGGTGGTGGAAACGTTAGACAGAAAAAGTAGGTGGAGCAATGCTTCCGGGGAAACACTGGATCAGAAAAAAAGGGTGGTTCTAAAAAGAAATATGTTCTTGGTGACAGTAATCAATACCTTACTCTTAAGAAAAGGCATATTCCACTCCAGGTGTAAGGTGTGCACCAAAATACAGTGCTGGGGAGCTGCATTGTGTCACGGGAGGTATGGTTTATCAATGAGACATGTAGAAAACACAGAAATCTGCTCTTGCCACCCAGTGATGATATGGATTGCTCCAAATACAGTATTTTTACAAGTAGCCAACTGTACCTGTCTTCTGGAGATTGGGGAATCCTTGGGGGAACTGCTGCATACGCTTGTCTTGTTTGTATGCACTAAAGTAGGTGTCTGTTGATGGTCTCTGTTGGAGGTGGAACATGGACTCCGTGAACCTCTGGTCTGACTCAGTAAGCTGCTTTTATGTTCTGACCTGTTTGTCAACTCTCCTTTTTTCAGGTCCCTGGTTTGACATGTACCTAAAAGCACGTGACCCTGTTGTTTTGAATTTTAATGCCTTTATGTCTTTTAATCCTGATCCAAAACCTGAATATAACGATCAGCTCATACGAGCTACGAACATGACTGTTTCTGCTGTACGTTTTATGAAGACTTTCAGGGCTGGTTATCTTGAACCAGAGGTTTTTCACCTCAATCCAGAAAAAAGTGACACTGAGACCTTTAAAAAAATTATCCGATTTGTGCCTTCTTCACTTTCTTGGTTTGGTGCCTACATGGTCAATGCATACCCCTTAGATATGTCTCAGTACTTCAGGCTTTTCAATTCTACACGGCTGCCTAAACTCAATAGAGATGAGCTCTATACAGATGAAAAGGCAAAACATTTACTGGTACTGAGAAATGGGAATTTTTATATATTTGATGTTATTGATAGAGATGGAAATATGTTGAAACCTGCTGAAATACAAGCACATTTGAAATACATCCTAAGCGACAACAGTCCTGCACCGGCCTTCCCCCTTGGCTACCTCTCCAGTGAAAACCGAGATACGTGGGCATTGCTGAGAAAGGATCTGCTGGACAGTGGCAATGAAGAAGCTCTTCAAAAAGTTGACTCTGCTCTGTTTTGTTTAAGCTTAGATGATTTTCCTATTGAAGACTTCGTGCAGTTGTCCCACACTATGTTGCATGGAGATGGTGCTAACCGCTGGTATGATAAATCATTCAATCTTATCATAACCAAGGATGGCACTGCAGGGATTAATTTTGAACATTCATGGGGAGATGGTGTGGCTGTGCTCAGGTTTCAGAATGAGATTTTTAAAGACAGTACCAAGGCACCCGCTGTCAGTCCCCAGTCCCAGCCTGCATCAGTAGATTCTTCCAGAGCTGTGCAGAAGCTTGATTTTAAGCTGAATGATGCCTTAAAAGCAGGAATTACCAAAGCCAAACAAAAATTTGATGCCACTGTAGAAGCACTGTCTATTAATATGATTCAGTTCTCTGAGGGGGGCAAGGACCTTCTAAAGCAGAAGAAGGTAAGCCCAGATGGCGTGGCTCAGCTTGCTTTCCAGATGGCTTTCCTTCGACAATACAACCAGACTGTTGCTACGTATGAGTCTTGTAGTACTGCAGCTTTCAAACATGGTCGTACAGAAACTATACGTCCTGCCTCAGTCCATACAAAGAAATGTTCAGAAGCTTTTGTCAGGGAGCCATCCAAACATAGCACAGAAGAGCTTCGGAAGTTGATAGAAGAGTGCTCAAAATACCATGGTCGTTTGACAAAGGAAGCTGCTATGGGTAAGTAGGAATATATCAAAAACTTGCTTTTGCACTAATATGTCTATTAAGGTTGCTTACAGCAATTTACTTCATAGCCAAATCATTTAATCTTGATAGAGGTCTAATATTAATGTAAACTTGACAAAACCAGTAGCAGAAGACTGCAGTTTAAAGTATATTCTGTAAGACTCATTTCTTGATGGAGGAGAATGCCTCTGTGTTTCCTAATTGACTGTTCATATGTTGAGAATTTCTTATACTTTAGTTTTTGTCCTTATAGCAACTGGGCGACTTGAAGATTTGGGAAATACTTAGTGTGTATATATAGGGCAACCAAGAGCTTTGGCTTTATGGCTGAGGAGTTGCTATCTTATCCCTGTGGAGGGTAAAGGCTTTTAACAATGTCTGCATCAAACTGATTCTTTGTCTATGTTACTCCTGTTACTTTTCTAAATGCTTTCTTTTGGATTATCCTTCTCAGAAGCATAACTTGTGTTGTTTCAGTAAAACTGATTGTTGAACATTACCCCATAAACTTGAAGATTTGCCTCCTTCTATTTATAAATTTTAGGAAAGCTTTTCTATGTTTTAAGAAACCTGGGTATGTTCAGGTAAATAGTTAATCAAAGAATGTGATGTATTATTAAAATTATCTGTTAAGACTGTACTTCTGTATACTATCCTGATTCCCAGCTGAAGCTAGCAGTAAAACAGCAAGCCCTTATTCCCTAGGATACATGCCTTAAAAGTGCATAATGTCCATGTTCTGAAAAATAATTCCTGTTAATACAAAAATAAACCCCAGCTCTATTCTCTTCTTTTGTGGCCGAAAAGCAATGTGATGTCAAAATAAGTGAGTTTACTTACCACAAAAATCTCACATCTCTTTTAATACTTCTTGTTTTGTTTTACAGGTCAGGGATTTGACAGGCATCTCTTTAGCTTGCGCTATTTAGCCTTATCCAAAGGTATTGCACTGCCTGATTTCTATCAAGATCAAGCTTATGCTCGGCTTAATCACAACATCATTTCAACAAGCACGCTGCTTAGCCCAGCTGTGCAACTAGGAGGGTTTGGCCCAGTGGTGCCTGACGGTTTTGGAGTAGGATACCAGGTACATGATGACTGGATAGGTTGTAATGTTTCCTCTTACCCAACTAGGAATGGTAAAGAATTCCTACAGTGTGTGTACAAGTCACTAGAAGATATCTTTAATGTTTTAAAGGGCAAGGAAATCAGTGGTTAGCCATAAAAATGTTGGAACACTTTACAGTTGCTTTACATAATGCAGACTATGTCTAATGCGCATAATAATCAGTGTTCAAAGTGGGTGAGACAGCCCAGCTTAATTGGTTTCATTTATCTTTGTGGAACTTGAATACTGTTAAGATTCAATTTGAAATTTGTTTCTATTTTAAAGAATTCAAGTACAGACCTTGAATGCGTGTTTCAGGAAATACAAATATTGATAGTGTCAAAATTACAGACCTATGTGTTATTAAAACACACGGTTTAAAATAAGAAGCACTGTTACCAAGCTCATGAACTTGGAACATCTGTGTTACGTGGGTGTTCAGACAGACAACAACACTGTGATGCCACTTTTTAAAAAAATATATGCAATGATTTCTTTGCACTCCTGCAGTTAGTTTTCTTACTAACTTGCCAGACTTTTCTTTGAACTTGAATTGATATTGGAACTGATTGTTCCTCAATTTCTTGAAAGCTTTCCACAATGAAATAAAAAATAAAGGGGAGGCTTTAGGTAACCTGTAATCACCAACTATGTTATTAAATTGACTGGAAAAGACTAATGCAATAAAACTACCTGTTAATAACCACAAAGTTCTTTTATTGCCATGTCTTAATTATACTGTATGGGAAGTCCCTTTATCAATAAGTTGTTTCTTCTAGAAGTTGAAAATAATACTACTGAAAGTATGCTGCAGTGTTGGCTCTCCGCTTCCATACCTGAAGTCTGTCCACTATCTGTATTGGTTCTGCTACATAAACCTATATTCCCGTGCCTCAAATATCACTGAATTTATATTTTACGGTTCTCTTACCAAATGTCCTCTTATTATGGAAAACTAACCTCAACAGAGTGTTTTCCTATTATCTCCTTGTTCTGTCAGCTAGAACTTTTGATGTAATTTATTGTAGCAAAGGCCAAGAGTCTTTATGCCTAGAGCCGTGCCTTTTAATGCATTGGGGATTCTTGGAGAAGTTCTGAAGTCTAAGGCTTATCAGAACTCTTTGAAAGATTGCAGGAGACCTTCAACACAGACATCAGTAAAACCTGGTGATGCCTTGAACACAAGATGAAACTGATGCAGACATTTCCTTGTGTGCTGCTTACAACTGGGGCTCTTCCTCCTACAAAAAGGTGGCAAAAGGGGAAGGGACCTTTGTCAGTCATGAAGGCAAAGGCACTCAGAGATGCTGGGATCGCAACACAGATGCACTTTGCATGTGATAATATGTTTTGTGCAGAAGGGGCTACGGTATGTGTAGCTTGAACTCCTCTGTGTTTTAAATCCTCTTGACTTCCACTTTGTTTTTCCTCTGGGACAAGGAGCCTTTATCTGGAGATGAATACACAGCCATGCTTGCTCCTGTAGCTCTTACTAGGGCACCTCATGTTGTTCAGCAGAGTCCACTGTGTCCAGGGGGACTAAATATATTTTTATGTATATGTAAAGTCTGAGCACATTGGTTGGATATGAGATTCAGAAGCTGAGAAATCTGCTTGCTTTTACTCTTTGGATATCTCAGCTTCCAGGTTCTCCCAGTGTCTTTTCTTTCTTTATCACAGTATACATAAGCTATACTATATCTTGAAGCATGAACCAGAACTGCTACAGAAGGGAGAGGCATGCTTGAAAATATCTAAGCACAAAAGCTTACACACTTTTCGTAGCCAAGGCCATTTCCTTTGCAGCCTGCAACATGCTGTTCGATTTTTTTGGTTTAAAAGGATTATTTTAAAACCTACTTTAAAACTTAGCATGATTGCTCTTGCTCATTTAACAAAGTTCACAACAGGAAAGGGGATCACTTGGAGGGATAAAGGAAATAATATATTGGGAAACAATCAGCCCAGAAGTCTTTGAATGAAATTTATTAAAGGTGGCTTTGGGGATGCATTTTTTTAAAAAAAAAAAAAAAAAACAAGAGAACTGGCAAGACTGTAAGCACACTTGCCAAGAATTATTAAGTCTATCTTAGTTTAACTAGAGTGAGGTTTACTTAATGCCATACTCAGATTTTCAGAAGATATAACAGCCATGTGTGTCAATAGCATAAAAGCTTATTAAGTGCTCAGTAAACTCATATCGGTGTCTTTACTTGAACTGTCAGGATGCTATTAAAGATGTACCTTTACTAATACTCATAGCCATTTCCTGACGACGGGAATGATAAATGAAAAGACCTTATTTGCTTATGCTAGAGAATCAAATGTGAGTACATGTTGGTGATAGGCTGTTAAAAGCTTTCAGGCAATAAGTTGTCTACGTAGTTACTGTTGATACAATAGTTAAGCTACAGTCCCTCACAACTATATATACCCAAAGAAGACAATATAAAGAGAACAGTACAGTTCAGTCAAGCACATGTACTGTTTTCAGTTTGTACTGAGGCTTAGTAGTTCTCTGTGGAAAATATTTTATTAGGACATCCTGGGGACAGTGAGTACAACACAGGCTTCCATTTCTGAAATGCAGCCATGTGAAAAGTAGCTCTTGAGGACACTGCATCTCTGATGGATACAGCCCCTTCATCAACAAGCCTGTCATGATTTATAAGGGGTGTGAACTTCAGCATTTTACAAATTTATGGGTAACTTCATAGATGCCAACAGATTCCTTGGTTTTTTCATCATAGTCATTCCAGTCCTAAAGGAAACAAGATTTCACAGTATTAGTCAAAGAGCTGTAGTGTCTAAAACACAGACTGGAATTCAGACTGAAACTAAGCTTTACTCAAACCAAGCCTTGCTCAAACCTGGGGCCCTAGATTGCTGTGAAAAGCACTGTGCAGTCACTCAGCTAAGTTTACCTTTGTGAGAGAAGCAAGTACACTGGCCTGAAATTAAATGTGAGTCAGTCTCAGGGTCTGAACAATGATTGGGTGTTTTTTTTCCTTATGTAGTCCACAGCCTGTAGTGCACAAGACAGCAACCACAGCAGATGAAAGGATTATCTATCATTTACAATATCCTTGTCAGGTCAATAAGCAGACAAGAAGATCCCTGCCAAGTAGGATACCAGGGAACAGATTTGACCTTGAGATTCCTGCTCACAGCCAAGGAAGATTTGCAATGCTGGAGTAATTATCCTGAGCTTTGCAGGACACTGTCTTTATATTACTTTTTAAGATCTCTCTGCATGGGAAGAAGTGCAGGCATCTTCTAGAAAAATCAGTCCACCACTCCAAGTAACTCCAGCCATTTAGTACTCCAGGTGCTTGCTCTCTGGAATTCCCGAGTGACTTAAAAGAAAAGTTGCAGTTATACCTTTGCCAGCTGCAAAGCTGGCAAACATGTTGCTCTAAAGTGACACTGTTGGTAATGCTGGTTGTACGTAGTTGATTTAGTTTCTCTCTCCATCTTCCTGTGCCTACATGAACGATCAAAACTAGTCTCTTGTATGTGTCTAGTTTGGACTAGTGACTTCAGGAAAGAATGCTAGATATTTACATTTCTTAATAAAATTAAGACAACATACCTTTTCTAACAAGTTTATGTCATTGAAAGGGGTACCAGATTCTGCACCTTCAGCAGCAAACCCTGCCTGCAAACACATTTGCAGTAAGTTTTTAAGAATAAGTTGTACCAGGAAAATAATAAATAAGATCATTGAAACATGTTTAAAGAATGTAACTCAGCACAAACTTTTAATGTATATCTTTTAAATTAGGTAGAAAGAATGGTCAAGCTCTCTTCTGGTTAAGGGTCAGTGTAAGGATGTGACCCTGTTTGTGAATTGCAAAAATTTGGTCCAAGCAACCACAGAGTTAAATAAGGGAACATGATCCACTCCTCTTCCTGCTGAAAAGGTATTTCCAACTATTCTACGTAACGTTAAATCTGAATTTCTAACTTTATGTACCATCATCGAACTAATAGTAGCCTTAATTTGTGTTCAGAATCCATGCAGGCTTTATGTATAAAATAGTTTTGTAATAAACTTGCACTGCAGCAAACCAATGGAAATAAAATGTTGAAGGGAGTTAATAGTTTAGGCTTACAGACCATCAGAATCCATGACACACTAAGAGAAGGAACAGTCTGTACTGGATTTAGGGACAGAAGTGACTAGCAAGCTTTACATGAAGGAGGATCAGCAGATTATTACACCCAAACAATTGTTTCAAAGGGGAGAGTTCTTCACTGTTACTGTTGCCGTTTTTAAAGAACTGAAGGAGAGAACAGCACTAGGAAGGAAACAGCATAGCAGTGGGGTATAATGTAAGAACAAGGTTTTCTGTTGTATCTTCTATAAGATAGCTCTCATTTTAGGGGTCACAGCTATCGAGCTGTAAATTAAGTTTTATTAGTTTTAAAAGTAAATTTAAAAATCTCAGCCACCTCTGTAGCATACAGGGAAGTTTCTTACATCCTCATTTCTAACTAGAGAATTTTATTAAGGAGTGGCTACACTTTCACTTTTGATAAAGAAATCCCTACTTGTGCCAGTTAAACATTTAACTGAAAGAATATGTGACGTTTAAGCATTTGGGAGTTAAATAAACCACAGGATGTGGCAGGTACAACAGGAGAACTATTTGCAAGTCACAGTGTGAATGTGGCCTTTATAGAACTGTCAGGAGCCCGTCTCATAAGAGCTGCTAGGGGCGCAGTGTAAGATGAGCATTGTGGGACAAAAAATGCAGTACAGAACAAACTATTAAAAATAAGCTCCGCTTTCACCACCTGGAGATATTCACCAGCACTCCAAGGAACAAGAAGCCATGTGACCGGAATTACAAGCCTCTACCAGACACTAGGCAAGACTTGCATTCTTACAGCTCGGGCGTCAAGGAGAGAGAGACTGGTTCGATCTGTGCAGGAAGGCGGGGCAGAAGGGAGCTGGGCTCTGCCAGTGACTTTGTCTGCCCTCTGGTGACCAACAGCTAAAGCACGAACACGCATAAAAGCAGCAGAAACGCCTTTGACTTTACAACACATGGAATTGCCACACTTTTTTAACCAATGAAACTATTGGTTGTGCCACAAAGCAAAGAAGCTTAAGAAGATTTAAGAGAAATTTTATAAAGAAGCCTCCATGTTTTAGTTGAAGCATTCACCTGAGGGGCAAGGACAGGAAAGGAGCTGAACTATCCTGAAGTAAAACCAAAAACTGTATATCAGATTTGCAGGAGCTCTATCTACTTAAGCACATTAAATGAGACAGATAAGTAACTGTGTGAAAAACAAATGTCCTTGCCCATTATTAGAACACACAAATATCTAGTTTGAATTTGTTGCTGTTACTAGGTAGGAAAACAGGGCTTATATCAGAGAATCAAAGGATATTTTCTCCTCTATCATACTGAAATTATTTTTTTTGTGAAAACTATTATACTTTAAATAAGACACCTAAGCATTAAACCACTCTGAATTGAATTCAGGTATGGTTGTGTTGTGTTACCAAAAAATACAAAGAAAATATACTATGGCCATACACTACATTTGGTGCTAATCAAAAGCCAGATCTAATATTGTGGGCAAGCCAGGCTGGTTTCAGTCATGTCAAATATAGACCAAATTACAGAATTGTTTGGAACTACAGAAGTCTATATTTTTACTCATTTAGCCATCAGAAAATTCATAGAAATATCTGCTCAGGGATTCATGTGTACTCTCTAACAGAATGCACAGAGCAAAATTTAAGAATATTAAATTAAAAGCTTTATTACAGCTGTGAAGTCTTTGTTATGCAGATAAAACCTGACAGCTAGAATGTAGATCTGTAAACATCTCCTATGCAGTATATTCTTCTCATAGATTTTTCTTGAAGTGCAAATTCCTAGGTCTGCCTGAAAAGCTTTCAAACAGGAATAAACTAATAAGCATTCTACTCCTCAAAAACAAGGGCTTCACTTCAATAAACAAATAAACAGAAGATCTCCTACAGCACACTGCAGTGGTGATTTTTTTTTTATACTGAATTCATATCAGCTTTTTTGGTTGGTTTTGTAGCACAGTGTCACAGTCTGAGAGAAGGATAAGACCGGTTTGTATTTGTCAGTCTACACTTAATCCGACTGGCATAATAGGTTAAATATAGTAGGGAATTAACTTGCATACAAGCAAATGAATCACTGAAGGCTGGCTTGGCCCGGAAGAAGTTCTTCAAATCTGAACCTTCGGGTGTGCTTTGCAATTGTCTAACTGACATCGATCTTTAGTCTTTGTCTGCTCAAGCTTCAAATGGAAAAACACTAGTATTCATTTCCAATGGCTTTGAGGTTGTCAAACCTCAAAGAAAACTTGGGTTTTTTAGAGGCCATATACTGAAGACAGTTCATAACATAAACTTGACTTACTCTCTGTAACTTATCAAGCAATCTCCTGAATGTGGCTATCCAATTATGCACTCTTGTAATTCCTCTTCAGGAAAGGCTCTTTTGCAATAACCTGAGCAACAAAGACCTTTCAAATGAATTCAAATGAGCAGTGCGAGTCTCCTATACAGTAACTTGAATATGACTCCAAGGTGTGTTTAGTTTTAAATTTCACTGGCACAAAGAATCCCAGAGTTGTTAGTTTTAACTGCTTATGGAGTGTTTTTTTGAGTTAAGTGAAGTAAAAGAAAGAACCATGGAGAGGAAGAAAAACAGGGGAGATCTAGCACGTTCCAGGAAGAGCAGTACCATTGCAAATAGTGTGTATTTTTGTCACTCTGGAGTCTATAAGAAGTGCTTTTAAAAACTGCGGAACAAATCAAAACCAAGAACTCACCTGTGGTTGAAAATCAACTGGTTCCAGACCTCGGCATTCAAACTCCACTATCGTTTTGAATTTCTCGCTGTCTTCAGCCTAAAATTGAGTCAGAATACCATTAGTGTTCATCTAATAAAGACAGACAGTGATGAGCATTAGCCTAGCAATGAATTGCTTTAAAAGCAGTACTATCAACTCTGATGTCCCAAGTGACAGCAAAATGCTAGGGCTCATTTAATAGGTAATAATTAACTAGCATTTCT
Organism: Coccyzus lansbergi; assembly: GCA_033558105.1. Classification (NCBI taxonomy): domain Eukaryota; kingdom Metazoa; phylum Chordata; class Aves; order Cuculiformes; family Coccyzidae; genus Coccyzus; species Coccyzus lansbergi. The sequence continues at coordinate 265,618 of JAUMJK010000484.1, forward strand.
TAATCTGTCACAGGGAAGTCTTCATAAGGAAACTAATGTGGGCATTATAAAATTGGCTCTAATCTGAGATATAGGGGGTTTTTAAATTTTGTAGTTTGCTCTTGAAATTTATCAGATTATTTTATGCTTGAGAATGTGTGCAAGAGACCACAAGAGACAATATTCTGTCAGGGGAGAAAAGCAGCATTTGTGTTCTTGAAAGAGGAATGTGATGATAAAGCAAAATCTCAAAATATTATTAATCCTTATTTATCTTTCACTCATTATATAAAAGAGGAAACAAACTTACATTGTAAGGCTTGATTGTCTGACTTAAAATCTCTAAAAAAAAAATCAGAAGTGTAAAAGTGAGTGGCATTACATCTTCAATTTTATTCAGCACAAACCCAGCAGCAGCTTATTCCTTCCAAGAAGTTTTCGTATACAAAGTAATGAAGCAGTTCCTGGAGCTCTTTTCTCACCTCTCCTGAGAAGTTTACATTACATGGTTCTGTTACCCTACTGATGCAAATTTGCCTCCATTTGTAAAGTGACATTACAGATAGGAGTTCTGTGCATGCAGAAACCTGAACTCACCCGGAGGCCTCACTGTCTCCTTCATGAGCATGACGACAACTAAATTCCTGTTGTGAACTCAAGCACCAACGTATGGGGAAAACAATTCCTGGTGAATGCACATTACAAGTAGCATCAAGTAGAAATGTGGACTAAAAAATAAACTTCGGAGAGAAAGCATAAAGCAGATGATGCCTCTTAAATTCCTAAGCACGTACCAATGGAGTTCTCCCTGGAGCACAGCTTGCACTTCTGCACCATAGTGGCACTTCCTCTGCCTCCCTTCAGGGGAGCGCTGTCCTAAAAGCCATGATAACAGAAACATCATTTTTAACTGCACACTAGCTGGAAACCTCTGCAAATGTAAAGCAGTTTCTGCTAAAATGGTCTTTAACTTTTAAAAAATATTGCAACAAGAAGGCTTTTTTTTAAAAAAGATGTACAAATCAGAAAGCTGTGAATATCAAAAATTTGTTCTAGATTTAAAACAATGAATAATGGATAGTTATGTTTTGTCCATATATGCATCTTCCAGTAATTCCTTAAAATACATTCTTACCATTCAGCAGAATGCCACAAATAGGGCTGATAATTCATAAGAATGGAACCTTCTCTTATCCCTGACTAATTTTATCCTGCCTTTTCAGTTTCCAAACACTAATTTAGCATGCTTAACTCACCTCAAATTACCTAAGCTTCCCCAGAAAGATTCCATTAGCATCAGAGAAATACACTACATGCAAAATTTTATTCTGCTATCAAAATTGGTTTTCAAATAGTATTTTTACAGAAGGGCAGCTTTTTGAAGTATTTTATCACCAACAGTCAATGGCAGATTTCAATAAACAGTCTCCAAATATTTTTTTAATATGGACTATGGCATTTCCTGAATGCATAAAGCTATTAAAGTATTGTCTTATCTATAGTGCAAGTTGTCACATCCCTGATGCTAACATCCTTGCATGTAAGAGGCAGTTTTGTTTCCTCATTCTTGTTCCAACACAGGTTACAACGGGGAGACATACCATCAATCGCAGGTACTGCCATTTTTCAGAAACTTCACCACAGTTCCCACATTTCAGCTGAAAAGTAACCATAAATCAGAGAAAAGTAAACATAAATCAGGGATTAAAAAGCTGCAGGAGCTGATGTGAGCCCTCCAGATTTGCCATCCCCACTGTTTTGCTGCTGAAAGGGGCTGAAGGGAGGTATTGTTTGCTGTCTATCCTGAAAGGCCCATGAGCTGACTCGACCTGGCAGGTATGCCTGCTGCAGAGGGTCAGCCCTCAGAACTGTGGATGGAAAGCATATTATGAAGCACAGTCACAAAAGAAGATGGGAAGAGCGCATCTCACCATCCACCTACATCACCTGCTGTGATCCTGGCTATTGGATTGCAAGCTACCTTGCCAAGTGGAGACAGTGACCCACACTTACACTTAAGGCTTTCCACTGCAAATTGACTTACAACATCATGCATGGATTAGCAAGTATGTGACCAGAGTTACACCATCACACGGGTTGCTTCTGTAGCAGCCTGTCTGCACTGGGAGAACACTGCACCGCTGGATAAACTGCAGGACTTGATGCCTCATAATGTGGCATAATTTGACATGACAAGGGAATGTAGCAATAGGACAAGGGGAATAACTATAAATTGGAAGGGGGAAGAACTATAAATTGGAAGGGGGAAGATTCAGATTAGAAATAACGAAGAAATTCTTTGCCATGAGGGTAATGAGACACTGGCACAGGTTACCCAGGGAAGCTGTGGCTGCCCCATCCCCAGAGATGTTCAGGGGCAGGTTGGATTGAGCTTTGAGCAGTCTGGTCCGGTGGGAGGTGCCCCTGCCCATCACAGGCGGTTTGGAACTGAATGATCTTAAGGTCCCTTCCAACCCAAACCATTCTATGATGCAATGATTTTATGACATGATGTGATGCTCGACATACAGGCCCTCTGGCCTGGTGCCCCCCGGCTGCCATGGTCCCTGCAGCCCCAGCTACCTTCAGGTACCATCGGAAGTCCTCGCCCTCGGCCCGCAGCCGGGTGATGTTCTCCAGCGTGGCGCGCAGCTGCAGCCCGATCCTCTGCAAGGCAAGAGGCAGTCACAGGCCCTCAGCTCAGCTCCACTTGGCTGAGCTCAGTTCGGCTCGGATAAGTTTGAACTCAGCTTGGATCAGCTCGGCCTGGTTCAGCCCGAGTCAGCTTAGCTGAGCTTCGCTAGGTTTGGTTCGGCCTGGCTCAGCTCAGCCGGGCTTGGCTCGACTTGGCTCGGCTCAGCCCAACCCGGCTCGGCTCAGTTCGGCCTGACTCGGCCCTGCTCAGCTCGGCTGGGCCCGTCCCGTCCCAGCCCCGCCCGCCCCCATACCCCCGTACCCCTACCCCCCCGTACCCCCATTCCGCGGGCGCTGCGGGCCCTCCCGGCCGCCGCCTGGGCTCCGCCCCTGTGGCCGTGGAGGTCGGAGCGCGCCCCCTGGCGGCTCCGGGCGGAGGGACCTGCGGCCGTGCGGGAGCCGGCGGGGCCTCGGGCGGCGGGACCTGCCTGGGACCGGCCAGGGTGGGGGATTACCCCCCTGAGCTGGGGACACCGCACCTCGAGCCCCGGGGGCGGCGCTGGGAGCTCCCTCCCTCCCGGAAGGAAACTGAGGGGCTGGAGCGCGTGTAGAGAACGGCGAAGAGGCTGGTGAAGGGGCTGGAGAACAAACGAGGAGCGGCTGAGGGAGCTGGGGTCGTTTAGGCTGGAGAAAAGGAGGCTGAGGGAGACCTCATCGTCCTCTACAACTGCCTGGAAGGAGGGTGCAGCGAGGAGGGTGCGGGCCTCTTCTCCCAAGTGATAGGGTGAGAGGGAATGGCCTCAAGTTGTGCCAGGGGAGGTTCACATTGGGGATCAGGAAAAATTTCTTCACTGAAAGTTATCAGGAACTGGAAGAGGCTACCTAGAGGAGTGGCAGAGTCTCTATCCTTGAAGCTGTTCAAAAAGCATGTAGATGTGATACTTCAGGACACACGGCTGTTCGGTAGGCAAAGATGATATTGGAGGTATTTTCCAGCCTTAATGATTTTATGGTGGTGGGGAAGCAGGCAGGCTAGACACAAAGGCAGACAGAGCCTGTGGTGAGAGGAGGTGCTGGCACAGGTAGTAGGGGTTAGATAGCTTCACCTTTTAAAAAGTCAGTTGACTGTGATCTTTTAATCACACTGGCCACTACTTTAGGACAAACAGAAAGAGGTGCTAGAGAAAGTAAGGGCACATTTTGGCAGAGCTGCTGTGGGGAATGATCTTAGAACTTCAGACCCCTGTGGAAGTCTCCCATAGGACTTACTAAAACAGCTGCTTTAAAATTTGGTCCTCTTAAGTCTCTTTATCTATTCAGCTCAACAGATGTGCTAGTGTAGAACTTAACTAGATACATTCTACACTACTTGTGATCTCAGTTTTTCTAAAGTTGGATTTAAGTATATGGGTGAAGATCCTGGATGGCTCCAGGTCACCCCTTGTCCACTTCAGCTCTGAAGGGAAACAGCTAATCAACACAGCACATCACAAAGCTGACATGTGGCTTTACTGTAACTGGTTATTGTTACAGTCAGGGCTCCACTTACTTTGCATAGTTAAACTAGACAATAGAATATCCAACTCAAGATAGTAACAAAAGTTTGTCCTGACAGCTGGCAAAAGTCTCATTTCACAGCCAGACAATTCCATTTTCTACTGCTGCACAGACAGAGGGGTGAAATATGGCTTTGTGTGATACAACTGAAGTAACATACCCTGAGCGTACCAAGACAACAGAAGTGTGTTTCTCACCCAAACTTATAAATTAAAATTACAGATGTCACCATTTTATTAAGACAGTCACTGACAGTTTGTAAAAAAAATTCTAACATACATAAAAGCTTTGGGCTAGAAACAGCCACAAATTCAAACACCGCTCCTCCCTCCCACCCCGATACTGCAATACAAACTTGAGTTTGTTTGATTTAAATTGGCTTAATCTTGAAGTGTAGGCCAATAAGACTGAAGACTAGACACTTAAGGTCCTGGACCAGGTAGTAGAACACTCTCAAGCCTTCTGGGTCCCTGCAGTGCACAAGAGAAGGAAGGAAAAGAAAAAAGTTAGGCTGCTATTCTAAGAGAACTTGTATACTGAAAAAACAACAAAGCCTAGAGGGAGACTCATCAGAGCTCATCTTAGATATCAACAGATTTGTTTCATTGTGCATGGATATATCCAAGTCTTCAAGTTTTAAGTCTTGAAAAATTGTGTATTTCTATCATGAAAGCAAGTAGCAACAACACTTCAGAGTTACAAACATCATATCAAGTCTTTTCAGCAGGCCGAGGATAGTTCAGTTCAGACTTGTTATGTGTCTATCAGGGGTTCCTACAGGAGAGTCACCTATTCAGCAGGTTTGAAAACCGTATGCAAAATAACCCAATCCAGGAGCATTCGGTACATTACATAGAAACACAGGGCCTTGGTGCCCCGCAGAATGGATTTGTCCTTACAAATAATATAAAATGTCTAATAACCAGCCAGTTCATTACATAAAGACAACAGCAACATAAAAAAGCAGAAGACGTACTTGGATTGATTTACATCAATGAGTGAACCGATTTTTGATGTGGTAAAGGAGATGTGCTCATCACCAATTACTATTTCAAGCTCCTGAAAAATAAAAAGTTGTAAGAAGTCAAATACCAACTTTATGATATAAAAATACTGAAGTGCTGAGATGATGGCTACCCTGTGGTTATTATGACAGTACAAAATGCAGCGGGTCTGTGGATTGTACTGGCTCTCAGAACCAAATCAGCCTCTAACAAGCTGAGATACAATAATTAAAGCAGCGATTGGAAAAGACTTGTGCACCAACCTGGCGACCAACTCTGTCAGGAGGCGGCCACAGCGCGTCATCTTCTTTAGTGATTTCACTGTCATCAATGATTCTCTTCAGCTCCTCCATCACGCTCTTGTGCACATATGCCTACAAACAGCACTACAGCGTGACACAGCGGCCCACTGCTGCCCAGACCCTGCTCCCAACACCCTGTCTGGAAGGTATGAGCACAGACCTTGCGCGGGGGAAGCAAGCCCAGGAATTGGAACAGGGTAGGGGTGTAGAGGGGAAAGACCCTGCCCCGGGGGGAATGAAAGGGGCTCCAAAACCTTGCCCCGGGGGCTGCCCAGACTGTGCCCAGGGCTCCACTTCCCTGGTTCCCTACTCAAGCTCCGCCACGGGAGATTCAGGCTGGACATCACTAAAAAGTTTTTCAAGGGTGATTGGGCACTGGAACAGGCTGCCCAGGGAGGTGGTTGAGTCACCTTCCCTGGAGGTGTTTAAGGGGCGGGTGGATGAGGTGTTAAGGGGCACGGTTTAGTGATAGGAACAGTTGGACTCGATGATCCGGTGGGTCTTTTCCAACCTAGTGATTCTGTGATCCTCACCTCTTTTCGGATCATGACGTCGTTCTTGTAGTTGCTGTTGTTGGCGTAGCGCAGTTTCCCTACCGAAGACAGACCGGTCGTTAACCCCCGCCCGCGGAGAAAGCGGCCCCCACTCTCCCGGTCCCTCCGGACCCCGCCCACCCCTCTCACCGTCGGGCCGGAACTCGAACTCGAGGAACTCGTGGCCGAACTTGCCCTTGTGCCCCACGTAGTAGCGGAGGTAGAAGTCGCTCGCCATGGTCCCGCCACCGCCCCGGCATGCACCGCGTCGCAGCGGCGCGCGCGCAGCGCGTCACGGCCGGGCGGGGCGCGCTCCTCGCTCCCATTGGTCCGGCCGGGAGAGCTGGGCACGGCGGCGCCCCACAGCGGGCGGGGGTGGGTGATGCTCCCCCTGCCCGCAGAAGGCAGAATCACGGAATCACAGGATCACCGAATCACCGGGTTGGAAGAGACCCACCGGATCATCGAGTCCAACCATTCCTATCGATTTCTAAACCATACCCCTCAGCACCTCATCCACCCGCCCCTTAAACACCTCCAGGGAAGGTGATTCAACCACCGACCTGGGCAGCCTGTTCCAGTGCCCAATCACCCTTGAAAAACTTTTTCCTGATGTCCAGCCTGAAACTCCCTTGGTGGAGCTTGAGTAGGTAACCAGGGAAGTGGAGCCCTGAGTACAGTCTGGGCAGCCCCCGGGGCAAGGTTTTGTCCCTTAAACACCCCTAGGAAAGGTGACTCAACCACCTCCTTGGGCATTCTGTATATTATCACCTACCCTTTCTCCACACGGGAGCCAGTGCCGTGACTGAAACATGGAAGAGGCCAGGCCCCACTTGAGTGTGGATTTGTCTGTCAGGATCTGCCATTCAGTCAGCGAGAGATGAGGCAAACTCCGCATTCATCATTTTTATAAATGTCTCCCCTGACACAACTTGAAGCCATTTCCTCTCGTCCTATCACTTGTTAACTGAGATAAGAGATCAAAAGCCACCTTGCTGCAACCTCCTTGAAGGGAGGTGTAGAGAGCAATAAGGTCTCCCCTCAGCCTCCTGTTCTCCAACCTAAACAACACCAGTTCCCTCACCCACCTCTTATTTGTTCTCTAGCGCCTTCACCAGCTTTGTTGCCCTTCTCTGGACACACACCAGCCCCTCAATGTCCTCCATGTAGTGAGAGGCCCAAATCTGAACACAGTATTTAAGGTGCAGGCTCACTAATACTGAGTACAAGGGGTTTTGAAGGAGTTTTGCACCCCGTCGCCCAGCTGAGCTGTTCCCTAGGCTGGACTTGGCCCCACACAGCCAGTGCACCCCTGTACCTCCTCCTCACCAGTGCTGGCATTGGGAGGTTCCCTCACTGAAGCATGAGAGTACGTGAGCTGCTGGCAGTATCTGCCTTTTTGCTCTTTGGGGAACCATGGAGAGAAAGGAAATAGCTGGAGGCATGAGCTTTTGTAAAGTATTCCCGTTGGAAATAAACATTTAAATATAGGGTATCTGCTGTGTTGGTCCCTAGGAGGAATGCTTTTTATTGAGGACACTGAATGGCAGAGGATATTTTGTGCTATGGTGGTATTGAAAATGGATTTTACACTGATAAACTTGTTTTCATTGGTGTGGTGCTGTGTCACATCCCAGGTGCAGGCACTTAGCACTGGGCTAATGAAGCTTGCTCTGATTACTTCAGATTTACAGCAGTCAGGCAACGTTTGCTATTATGAGTTGGGTGGAAATAGCTGAACTGCTTCCAGATCTAATCTGTCCATGAAAATTGCATAGTCTTTGGTATGGTACTCTGTAAATAATCAGATAAACCTTTTGATCTCAGTTAATTTTATGTAGAGGAAAGCTGTAGGTGTCCACATCTGGACGTCACTCTTACGTAAACTGACTAAGCCCCCTGTGGATAGGTCAGGTTGGGCTGTAGTTTGTTTTTCAGAAGCCCCTGTATGGTTTGTGATCTAGCTTCCTCTTCTGACTATGTAGGAACTCTAACCTTTCACTAGTATAGTTAAACCAAAAAATACTGGGATTGGTGACTGATTTCTTTTAGCATGAATTATTACTGGGAGATGCAATACAGTATTTTTCCAAAAAGTTGTGTATGTTTAAACTCAAAAATTAGGATTAAGTAGCCAGTTTAGGTATATTTTATGACTTCATTGGATTAAAATAATGGAGCAAAGAATTTACATCGTTGTCTCTTTAACTTAAGCTACTATTTGTTTGGACATAATGACTATTCACTGGGCACATACAAAATAGAAAACTACTTACTATACATTCACCAAGATTAAGAGAAGAAAATAAAGAGATGGTCAGATTGAGGTGAAATACTATGTTTAAGATTCGCATTTGAACAGATAGTAGACTCTTAGTGTCATTAACTGTGTGGTAATGGTCAAGCTCCTCCTTCTCTGCCCAGGTCAGACAGCTTTTCTTAAGTTATTTTCCCAATGGAACTGGAGGATGTTAAAGGACAGTGATTAGTGGTCTGGATAAATCTATTTATAAATAATTTTTAAAAACTAAGTATATACAACTCAGCTAACTGATGAAGTAGAGCACATTTTCTTAACTTCAATATGGCAGTACTCATTTCATTTGTATGGTAGTTTGTTCTCTGTGATGCGGCATGCGACATACTGTGTTGTGCTGTGTTTACTCTGAGTAAATTTAATCCTTGCCTGTGTTTAGAAGTTGCTAGAATGACTTCGTCAGAGTTCTGCCTATGTCATTACAAAAGAGAAGACGTCTTTTGAAGTTACAGCTTTCTTTATTAGAAAATGGGGTTCATTTTGAAGCAAACTCCACAAAAGCACCTCAGAAGGTGTTAGTTAATAAAACAAGACAGAAGTTTGGTGAAATAACATTAGTTTAAAGCTATTTACTAAAGAAAATGTAAAGGTTGGGTTTTTTTGAACTTTCACAATATATGAATAGAGATTTAAGTGTATAAATTTAAAAATAAATGTTGTCACTTTTCTTGCAATTTACATAATGAATAGGAATACTGGAAATACTAAATCCAGCCGTGTTTGACTGGAAGACATATTTGACATTAGAATGTACGTGAGAATTCTCTGTCCACAACTGAGATGCTAGGAGACAAAGTCAGAACTGTACAGGAAAACTGGCTGGCACGAGGAAGTGAGTTAATGCAGTTTGCCTGGATTTGCATCTAGTTTACTCCAGTTTAGCTTCTCCTCGTTAAGTGGCTGGCACGTGTGAAAGATATTCACATACAATTTCTTCTTTTTGACAAAGACTGATGTTGCACTGATCCAATTAAATTACTTTCTGTAAGCCTTGGAGGCTCCTCTGGTTTACACCTTCCTAACATTTAGTCTCTTTGGGTGCCGTATGCCCACTACAGCCTCATGCTCTGCCACAGGAGGTTCAGGCTCTAGATAAGGAAAAAAATTCTTCACTGAAAGGGTCATTAGGCAATGGAACAGTCTGCCCAGGGAGGTGGTTGACTCACCTTTCCTGGAGGTGTTTAAGGTGCGGGTGGAGGAGGTACTGAGGGGCATGGTTTAGAGACTGATGGGAATGGTTGGACTCGATGATCCGGTGGGTCTCTTCCAACCTGGTGATTCTATGATTCTATGATTATGATAAGAAAGGTCTCAGCTTCCACCAGTTAAAAATAGCCAGTACTTAGCCTGTTCTGCTCATAAGTTCTAAGAGTGTGCATAAAAACAGTCTTGGTGTTTTTCAGGAAATGTTTGTTTCCAGTTAAAGGAAAATTGGAGTTGCAGTCTTGCACAGCATTTAAGGATCAAACACTTAATTTTTTTTTTATTCTATTTCTTCTTCCTCAGTTTTTCCATGTAAAAAAGATGTCATGTGTTTATATCCCCTTGTTCTGTTGCTGTCTGTCTACTTCTAGCACTTAGAGGAATTTGATGTGATTCATTGTGTCCAGTAAGAAGCGTTGTCAGTACCACTCCATGTGTGGTGTAAATCTTTATTGAAATAGGGTTATTGTTTTATAGGAATATTGTCTTGAAACTGATCACAGTTTTAATTCTTTAAAGCTGACAGAGTACCAGCTGGCAACGCCCTCTGAGGCAAACAGATGGGAGCTACCACTAGGAAGCTTTGCCAGACCCAGGCATCTGATGACAAGGTATTTCTGGGGTGAGTTCTGTCTAAATGACTCGGACAAATTGTGCCTGCCCTGTTGAGTTGAGTAGCCTAGCTTACTAAATCAAAAGTCTCCATATCCTTCCCATCACAGTAAACCTACCTGTCTTGCCAATCTGTCATTTATGGCACCTTTCTAGTAAAAGTTTTTAATTTTTCTCCAGTACTCTCATAATTTAACTGGCTGTAGGTAGGTAGTATCCAGACTGTATTCATTCAAGAAAAGTGTGTTCTTTTAGAATTTGAAAGGTCTGTCTGTAATTAAAATAGGTGGAAATAAGTTGTTAAAATTACTGATTTCTTGGCTGTAGTTTCCTGAGTTTAGGCAGACTCACAGTAGTAGTGATATAAATGTGTAAAAGGATTCACTATTTTCCATATTTTTAGGCTTGAATATTCACAGTTACATTCTGCATTCTTTATGGATTTCCATTGCATAAAATATCTAAAAGTTGATCCTTTAGTAGAAGGGTCCTACTCATGCAGAAATAGCTAACCAGTTGCTTTTTTAACATTTACAGGTAGTACACAGAAAATAAGACGTGAGACTAAAGAAAGTAACATCTATACTTCTACCAGTTTGAAGGATTATTGGCAGAACTATTACCCTGCTCAGTATATGAACTTGCTTGTCCAATCTAAAGGGAATACCAGGTACAAATGTTTATGTTCCTGTTAAGCACAATCTGGTTTGAGTTCCAGTTCAGAAGTTTTTGTGTCAGAGAATGACTCTACTGTAATTATATAAATTGTTTTATAAGCCTGTTTAGGAGTATCAGTGCTTAATGCATTGTTGTTTAAATCACTGTGTTGGAAAGAAGAGCAAACTGGCATGTAAGTCATCTTGAGAACCTGCATTTAAATTCATCTGGGAGGTGTCAACTGCTTTTGAGTTCTGCATACTAATCCTAACATATTTTTATGATGAACGCATATTATGGGCAAGATAAAAATGCTTTTTTTGTGTGTGTGTATGTACAAGAGTTTTTGTCTTACAAGAAATGTCATGTTTGATGGCATTACAATAGATAGTGTATAGCTACCAGAGTGGTGTTTGGGTTATCCTGACACATTTATAATCAGAAGGCGTGCTATGCTTGAATGCAATGGCCTAAGGTTGAGTTTGTGAAAGACAGAAATGTGTGGATTGTAGCTCTTTTCATTCTATTGAAAAGCATGTACAAACAGTAATTGTTCTGTCTCTGAAGAAAATACCTTTAAAAATACACATTTCTTAGCACGATTATTTTAGATAGTGTAGGAAGACTGTAATAGAATGATGTGCTTATCAAGTTTTGGTACTGATACTAGTTTGTAAGGTTTTGGGTTTTTTTCTGGTGTTGTTTTAAGAAGAGCAAAAACTGCATGATTTTCACTTGTGGCCTATGGGGAGCATATGGGGAGCCTATGGGACTTGTAGAAATGAGAGAAATTAGATAAATATGTTCTGAATATTTATATTTGCTTGACTGTTTTTTTCTCATGTCAGTGAGAGCTGGCAGAAAGCTCCAGTAAATAAACCTACTTTGGCAGGTTTAACTTAGGTGGGGGTTGCAAGATTTATGAACTGTCTGTATTTTCCTGTAAACCTGCTCATGCCATTGAATTAGTTGTATTTCTGCTGTTTTCGTTTCCTCACGAGCAATGTTGAACACTTTGGAGAACTGTGTGGAGGAATTTTTTTCATAGATTCCAAATAAGTCAGTTTCTTTTCTGATGTTTGCCATGTCTGTGAGCTGTGAAACCATGATATAAACATGCAGAGTTTTATGCATTTGCTTTTCTTTGTATTTAAAGAGGCTTTAGTCCTTATTGATTCCTTTATTCAAGAAAGTACTTTGACTGACCAAACTAAGACCATATAATTTTTGGAAGTTAATAAATTAATGAAATATTCCTTGCAAAGGTATTTGACAGCGTTTAATGTGTTCCGTGGTGTGGATTTTAACTTTACACAGAGATCCCTGTTGTATCTGTGCTACTTCTTTAGTTGCTGGGAAGGTAATTATATTCTGATTTTGAAGAATGTTAATTTCTATGCCTCTGCATTGTGCAAAAGATAATTAGTATTAAAACAGAGCTGAGTCAGCAGTCTGTTGTGGTTTTTTGAGACAAATTAGCTGTGAGTTCCTATGTTCATCCTAAGCTGTGCATCATAGTATGCTGTTTAGAAAAGACATCCTGTTTTGTATCTTGAAATTGTGACACACGTAAGTTTTATCTGTTGAGGTAAAAATACAGCTCTGTAAGAAATAACATCTGCTGTTTTGGTGCCAATAAAATGACCTTATTACTCTCTGAGGTAGGTTGTTCCCTGCTGTGCTCTGCTGCTGTTGCCAGCTATTGACTGAAAGACATTCTTTGCAAACACACATCTTTTCTTGCGGGAAAACAGTTGCTGAAGATGACTAAGTAAACAAAAATGTGGTAAATTTATCCGTGTTAGAAGAAAAAATCCTAAAACTCTCATGGGTTTAGATGTGTAAATGAGTGTCTGAAAATGAGAAAGGTTAATGGAAATCAATATAAAATAAGACTGGAAGGAACTGTCAGGAGTTGCTGAATTCACCCCCTTGTCCTCAGACAAGATCAGTGCTCTTTCATGTGAATCTTTCTGTGAATTTTAATGAAGCTTTTTGATTCTCTGCTTTTTTTCCTATAGATTGTTTTTGTCGCAAATGCATGTTTATCATGTAATTTACTTTCACATTTGAAAGATCGGTCACAATCTGAATCTGTTCAGTTCTAACCTGTTTGGTTCGGCAGTGCTAGAAGTGGGGGTACTGGAACTGTTGTCTGTAAAGTGTAACAGGGTTTGGTAGAGATGAATCCAACTCATTGTAGTGTATTTCCACATGTAATTAAAAAAAATTACTTATTTAAATTAGTTGGATTTTTTTTCCATGATAGAAGTGTGGCTTCAATTTACACAAAATGTTATTTGCTTTTATTTAAAAATGGATGTGCATTAATTCTCACTCCAAAATTTTACAGAGATACTTAGGGGAGCTTCTCCAGATGTTTTCTTCAAAGATGCAGAAAGAGTCTGGCACATCATGACTGAAGTTGGCCTCTGCGATTTGTCCTCTGAGTAGTTCCTGAAAATGTTGGCATTACATAAGAAAGAGTTATCTTACTTCACTGCATATTTCAAACTCTTAATGTAGGAAATAGGCAACTGCTGTATTCTATTGATGTATTTTGGTGGAAGCTGATTTTGTTTAAATAAATCTGCCAAACTGTCTGAAGGCTCCCCAAGTGGCAGGGAACAAAGCTATTTATTTAACCTTTAGCCTGTGACCTTCCTGTAGGGGTGGGTTGTACCTACAAAAGGGCTGTATGTCTGTGGAAATAATCACAGCAGCGTTGAACATTTTACTTTTTTAACTGGAATGTCTAGGTTCTGGTCCATGTCACTTGAAAGGAGATCTTAGTTGTGTTGAGCTGCTCGAGATGATACTTCAGACCTAGGCTTTGAAGCAGCTCTTGCTTCCATGTGGCCTTGCTTTCTCTCCAGTAAACATTGTGCTAATTTTTATTGTTTTATTTGAAATGGTTTTCCAAATGCAAGTTTTGATCACCTGACAGGGCTTTCTGACATGCCAGAATTTCACAGACTATGGAGATGAGAGACTCAGGGCAGTGCATGTATAACAGTAACTATTAAATTTTACCTTTAGGGACATGCTTATGCTGCTCCGAGTGATCCTTGTGCTCTCTGTCATGCTTTGGCAAGAAGCTGAGTTGAATTTTGTTTCTTTCTAATATTTTTACTCATGTTTCTGCATACTTTTTAATTGGTTTTGCATTTCATTTTTTTCTTGTGCTTGTTGTCTCCTCTGAGCTACTGATGTTCTCCCAATATGTTTGATTCTGGTATTTGGTTCTTTGCTTTTCCCTTATTTTTTTAAGAATTAAACTAGTCTAGTAAGTTAGGGAATCCAAATGTAAAGCTTCATTAGCAAAAAAAAGGTGGAGTCATCTGGCATGTCCTGTCTTCTCATGGAAAACTTCCAGGCCTTACTTGTTCCCTGTGTGCCTCATATTTTCCAATCTCTACAGCCATTTGACAACATATGTTAGGAAAAATACAGTGCTTTCCTTTTATGTAGATAATTGTATGTTAAAGCAGTCTTTGATCTGGTGAATACAAAAGTACCATCCATTCCCTCTTCAATCCATATTTGTCAAACCTTTGTATAATTTTAAGGGATCCCTAGCAAGAAGCAGGCAAATCCTCAACTTTCAAGAGAGCCTTTACATGCAGGTGATGTGCTGAATTCATTGGGGGTTGCCGTGGCAACCTTTTCCTTCTTTATCCAGAAAAAGACTGCTTTATTGGTAGACAAGCCTTTCACAGTACCCATGACTTTTGGTCAGGGGACTCATTCCTCTTAGAGGCAAGAGATAGGCAGGCTTTGAAATTTGCAGTGTCGTAGGCCTTCTTGTGCATCTTTGCTCACTAATATTCCTTATTCTTCATCTGTCAGTATACCAGTATTTATTCCCTCCACTTTCTCTATGTTCGGTTGGTTGAGGTTTTTTGGCAAAAGACTATCCTTTCTGTTCTGCACAAGGGCCTATAATTTCAGATTCTGAGGGTTGAGCAGTATTATTTTGTATCTATGTAATACAATTTTCATTCCTGCTATTCTCCTGCCTACTTGTCCTGCTCTCAAAAACTTCTTGGTTACCTTTTCAAAGAGGCTATGTTAAGCATAACTGCTCTTCCCCACCTAGGACCTATCAGACTGGTTCTGTTTAATGTTACTGGCAATCCTTCTCAGCAATAAAAAAGAAAATAGGAGGATGGAAACCCAAACCGAGATTAAAATGATGATACTGACTGTAATAAACTAATCCCCTTCCAGAAGCGAGTGGGTTATTTCTCTGCGTGTAGATCTCACGATAAAGTGATTTGACTAAGAAAATTATTCTTGATTTCCAGTCAGTCAGGATTACTGTGAGTATAGGTCCATCCCTTTAAACTATGGTCACAGTGCATGCAATATGTTATTGACAACAGTATAAGAAGGGGGTGGATGGCAGCTTAAGGAACTAATGTATATATTTTTATCTATTTCCACATATGCAGGTGAATATGCATATGCTTTTTCCTACATCAAATAAGAGATCTTCCCCACAGATGGCTCTTGAGATTAAAAGGCATGGAAATAATAACATATTTCTGTTTTCAATGAATAAACCTATTTTGCAGTTATTCCAGTCATTAACATCCATCTGTTGAACATTACTTGGGCACCGTGACCACGAGAGAAAAAATACAGGTAGAATGATGTTTAGACTATCATTACATTAACTATGCAGTTGTCATTAATTTATATTATATTTTGATTTAATGCTGTTCATAAAACAGTTTGTGTAGAGAATCCAATAAATGATTGAGACTTCATCTCATGGTGCTTCAGAAACGGATAATTTCAGGAAACGTATCCTATGTTTCTCATTCTATGAGAATAGTGTACTAAGTGGTGTCAGGATTAATACCTCAGTTTTGGCATAGTAGATATCTCACAAACATATCTTGCTTTTAATGAAATACAGGCTGTGAACTGACACGTGTGTTGTAGGATCTTGAGGAGATAGAGGGTTGGTTTGGATGACCAGTTGTATCCCAGCCTTAGTTGCTTTAGGCCTCTGGGTTCCTAGCCCAAATACCCACCCCTGTTTCAACATCTGCCTTTATGGCTTCCTAGCCTGTGGTCTTTGACCCAACTTTGAGGGAGATGTTACAGATCACCTCTCCACAGAAGCTCTCCGTGTTGAGATTGGGAAAGGTGTGCACATTTTCTTCTCAATGGTGACACAAACCTCTTATTTAGGAAGAACAAAAGAGCTTAAATGCCTGCCCAATCTCTTTGCATCCTGCAGCAGAATAAGAAAGGTCAGGCAATAACTTATGTTCAAAAAGAAGACTCAAGTACAATGGATTTGGTTTATTTAATAGTAAAGAAAAGGTCATGCCTTTTGTTCTTTTATTCTCACATAAATTGATTTTGTAAAGTTGGAGTTGGTTTATCCCTCTTTGTGTTCTATGGTTTTGTTATTTCATAGTGGAGAAAAGGTCATCCTCTTAGTGGGTACCTGATACTCCACGGTCCATTAAAACTGCGTTACTTCTGCTGAAGTTCTTTTTTCTTGAGTTTTTTCTCTTTCCAACCCCCTGCCCCCAATTTTGCCTGTCCCGAGTCAACCCAGCTCCAGTTGGGTGGTTTGTTATACAGTCTAATATATCAGAGGTGCCTATATATGATCTTTGTTGTATTTGGGATATAGAAATTTGAAAGTCTTGGCTGTGCCAGCCTGATATGCCATGTAGATTCACGTGGATTTTATTCATGTTTTGTTCACTTTGTAAGAGCTCGAATTGATTCCCACTCTAGTACCTATCCTCAGGGGAGTGAATTGAATTATCTGTCTCAAAATGAAGTACAATTGTTAGTACAAGACAATAACCGAGTCTTTGCGTTGTTTCATTGAACTCTTACTTCTGAACGTGAAGCTGCTGTAGGAACTGAAAGGCTTTCTAAAAACACAATTTCTTATTTTTTTTTTAATACCCTCCCTCACCCCAAATTTCTAGTAGAGACCTAACTGAGAAAATACAAGGGCATCTCGGCAGTGCATCTCACTAGCCCATGCAACACTACAGCCTTGGGAAGAGTATCTGGTATAAAAGCACCTGAGAATGTTTTGGCCAGCAGGAGGAGGGAGGTGATAGTGCTTCTGTACTCAGTGCTGCTGAGGCTACACCTCAGATCTTGTGTTCAGTTTTGGGCCCCTCAGTACAAGAAGGACATTTAGCTGCTGGAGCACATCCAGAAGAGGTAAACAAAGCTGGTGAAAGGGATGGAGAACAAATGGTATGAGGAGCAACTGAGGGACCTTGGTTATTTAGTCTGGAGAAAAGGAGACTGAGGAGCCTTATTGCTCTCTGCAACTACCAGGAGGAAGGTGAGTGTTAGGTTCTTCTCACAAGTGGCAAGTCATAAGACAAGAGAAAATGGCCTCAAGTTGCACCAGGGTGTAGACTGGATGTTAGGAGAACACTCTTCACTGAAAGGGTTGTCAGGCATTGGAACAGGCTGCCCAGAGAAATGGTGGTGTCACCATCCCTGGAGGTATTTAAAAATGTGGAGAGGTGCTTAGGGACATGCTTTAGTGGTGGACTTGGCTGTGTTAGGTTAACAATTGGACTTGATCTTAAAAGTCCTTTCCAGGCTAAATGATTCTATGATTCTATGATGGCATCTGGGAGGGAGGAACCATTTTGGCTTATGAGACTGGTAGTAGTTAAAACCAAATCCCCCAAGTCAGAACCCCAACCCGAACCCTTATGGCCCTGCCTTCTCCTGAAACCTTCATATTTTCTCTGTATACTCAGAAAATTCTATCTGGAATCCAAGAGACACGATACAAAGTAAAAGTAGTCATTACCATTATTACTATAATGACACTCTGTAGGATATTTTAATTGTTATTGAGAAGCTTTTAATGTAGCATCTGTACACTGTAAGATGACTTTTTGGAACTGTTTTAGAGGCTTTTATTGCTTTAGACAGAGAGGTAGTACTAGCATCTATAAAGTTAATGGAAACAGATAAAGATGCTGAGCCAGTCTTGAGCAATTTGCAAATTGAATAAACATTAAATCTTTTTACAACAGAGCAGCGGCTGTTTTTGTTTTCAGTGCAAAGTGATTACAAGTCCAAGTTCGCTTTAGTTTTAAATATAATTCAAAGTATGCAAGTTGGTGAAAAAAGCCAGAACAGTCTAGAGGAAAAGTAATTGCATACTGGAATCAAAGCTGACAGTGTTTCCCTGTCCTTTCCCTTTTCTCTACAGCCTCCACCCTCCAGCCTCCTTAATGTACATTACCTGATTTATTCTCAGGTTTGCAGAGAGGTAAGAATATCTCTCTCTCTAATTTGACTTACAGACCAAGACACAGTATTAAGTCCATGATAAGGCAATACAAATTGAAATGCCCAGTACAGATTAAAATAAAGACTTATTTTCTTTCATGTAATGCTCTCTGCATCTTGGTAGTTCTCTTTTGCAAAGGTAGGAGGTAGCATATTTTTGCAAGGAGAAGGGAAATGCATAGCAAGTACTAACACGGTTGACTCAAGTGGCTTATAACCCTTATGGTGATTGGAATAATTTGCTGCAACAGAAAGCTATCAAAGCCTCTGCAGAAGTGGGATGTGGGCAGCGTATTCAACAAACTGAGAGATCTTTAGTGCGTAGCTGTGGAAGAAACTGGTGCTGAGCAGCAGTAAGGTGTGTGTATGTTGCATAATATTCAGCTTGTAACTCTGTGAATATATTATATCCCACTCATATAGCTTGCCTGCTAACCTTGGATGCAGACTGACTGTTGTAAAAAATTGGGTAGCGATTCTATTATAAGACCACTAAAGAGCTTCATGAAAGAGAGAATCATTTATCTGAAATATCTTTAAAACCCTGTATTTCACCAGGCCTTAACAGCATAGGGTTTGATCTTTTAATAGAAATGTTTTATTTTAATAGTCTGGGGCATTTCAGGATTTTAACCATCATGGAAGATTCCTTAAAATGATAAAATCATAGAATCATAGAATCACCAGGTTGGAAGAGACTCATCGGATCATCAAGTCCAACCATTCCTATCAAACACTAAACCATGTCCCTCAGGTCCTCGTCTACCCATGCCTTAAACACCTCCAGGGAAGGTGAATAAACCACCTCCCTGGGCAGCCTATTCCAATGCCCAATCACTCTTTCCATGAAAAACTTCCTCCTAATCTCTAGTCTAAATCTCCCCTGGCGGAGCTTGAGGCCGTTCCCTCTCGTCCTGTTCCCTGTCACTTGGGAGAAGAGACCTTCACCCTCCTCTCTACAACCTCTCCTCAGGTAGTTGTAGAGAGCAATGAGGTCTCCTCTCAGCCTCCTCTTCTCCAGGCTAAACAACTCCAGCTCTCTCAGCTGTTCCTCATAAGGCCTGTTCTCCAGACCCTTCACCAGCTTTGTTGCTCTTCTCTGCACTTGCTCCAGAGCCTCAACATCTTTCTTGTGGTGAGGGGCCCAGAACTGCACACAGTATTCAAGGAGCAGTCTCACCAGTGCGGAGTACAGAGGTAGAATAACCTCCTTGGACCTGCTGGTCACACCATTTCTGATACAAGTCAAGGTGCCATTGGCCTTTTGGCCACCTGGGCACACTGCTCGCTGATGTTCAGTCGGCTGTCAATCAACACCCCCATGTCCTTCTCCTCCTAGCAGCTTTCTAGACAGACTTCTCCTAGTCTGTAGCTCTGCATAGGGTTGTTGTGCCCCAAGTACAGGACCCGGCATTTGGCCGTGTTAAACCTCATGCCATTAGACTCAGCCCAGCGGTCCAGCCTGTTTAGGTCCCTTTGCAGAGCCTCCCTACCCTCCAGCAGATCGACACTTCCACCCAGCTTAGTGTCATCTGCAAACTTGCTAAGGGTACACTCAATACCTTCATCCAGGTCATTGATAAAGACATTGAACAGGGCTGGACCCAGCACTGAGCCCTGGGGAACCCCACTTGTCACTGGCCTGCAGTTGGATTTAACACCATTTACTACCACTCTCTGGGCCCAGCCATCCAACCAGTTTTCTACCCAGGAGAGTGTGCGCCTGTCCAGGCCAGAGGTGACAGTTTCCGTAGCAGAATGCTGTGAGAAACTGTGTCAAAGGCTTTACTGAAGTCCAGGAAGATACATCCAGAGCCTTTCTCTCGTCCAGCAGCCGAGCAACTTTGTCATAGAAGGCGGTCAGGTTAGTTTGGCAAGACCTGCCTTTTGTGAACCCATGTTGACTGGGCCTGATCACCCGGTTCTCTTGCAAGTGCTTCATTATAGCACTCAAGATCACCTGTTCCATGACTTTCCCTGGCACTGAGGTCAGACTGACTGGCCTGTAGTTCCCCGGGTCCTCCCTGCGACCCTTCTTGTAGATGGGCACAACATCAGCCTCCAGTCCAGTCGAACCTCCCCAGTCTTCCAGGACTGTTGGAAGATGATGGAAAGGGGTTTGGCCAGTACATCCACCAGCTCCTTCAATACCCTAAGGTGAGTCCCGTCTGGCCCTACAGACTTGTGGGTGTCCAGTTGGGCAAGCAAGGCTCTGACCACCTTCTCTTGGACCATGGGAGCCTTATATGGCTCCTCTAGTTCCGGGGTTTGTACACAGAGGGAACAACTTTCTTTACAATTAAAGACTGAGGCAAAGAAGGCATTAAGTACCTCAGCCCTCTCCTTATTCCCTATCACTGTTGTTCCCTCTGTGTCCAAAAGGGACTGTATGGTCTCCCTAGTTCTCCTCTTGTTATTTATATATTTATAGAAAGATTTTTTATTATCTTGCACGGACTTTGCCAACCTGATTTCTAGTTCAGCCTTAGCCCCTCTTTTTTTTTCCCTACACAACCTCACTTCCCTCCTGTAGTCCACCCAAGAGGCCTGTCCCCTCTTCCAGAGCCTATAAACATTCCTCTTCTTCCTAATGTCACTTGACATCTCTCTGCTCAACCAAGCTGGTTTTTTACCCTGCCGGCTTTTTTTCCGGAACATGGGGATGGCTTTCTCCTGAGCTACTAGGATGTCCTTTTTGAAGAGCTCCCAGCCCTCATGGGCTCCCTTGCCCTTAAGTACTGTCTCCCAGGAGACTTTGCCAACCAGCCTTCTAAGGAGTTTAAAGTCTGCCCTCTGAAAATTTAATGCTACTGTCCTGCTTAGCACCCTCTTCACTTTGCCTAGAACAGAGAACCCTATCATCTCATGATCACTTAGTCCTAGGCAACCCCCTACTGCCACATCCCCCACAAGGCCTTCTCTGTAGACAAACTGCAAGTCCAGGAGGGCACCTCCCTCGTTGGTTCATTCACTAGCTGCACAAGGAAATTGTCTTCCACGCACTCCAGGAGCCTCCTAGACTGCTTCCTTTCTGCTGTATTGTACTCCCAGCAGATATCAGGGAGATTGAGGTCTCCCTCAAGGACAAGAGGCATTGATTTGGAGATTAACCCCAGCTGTTTATAGAAGAGCTCATCGGCTGTTTCTCCTTGGCTGGGTGGCCTGTAACAGACTCCCATGACAAAATCTGGCTTCTTATGGGCTCCTTTGATTTTAACCCACAGGCACTCAATCTCCTCATCACCACAATCTATCTCGACAGTGTCCAATTCCTCCCTTACAAAGAGGGCTACTCCGCCTCCTCTTCTACCCTTCCTATCCCTCCTGAAGAGTTTATACCCCACTATAGCTGTACTCCAGTTATATGAGTCATCCCACCACGTTTCTGTGATGGCAACGACATCATAGGCTCCTTGCCCTACAACAGCTTCCAGTTCTTCCATCTTATTCC
This sequence comes from Coccyzus lansbergi, assembly GCA_033558105.1. Lineage (NCBI taxonomy): Eukaryota > Metazoa > Chordata > Aves > Cuculiformes > Coccyzidae > Coccyzus > Coccyzus lansbergi. Next base: position 287,172 of record JAUMJK010000484.1, read on the forward strand.
CCATGCTGCGTGCATTGGTGTAAATGCACTTCAGCTGAGTAGCCAAGCCTTCAGCCCTCTTAGAGGGAACAGTACTTGTTCCCAATTGCCTGTTAGCTGGAGTAGTTTGCACCAGAGTACCCGTATCTCCTTTACTGCTCCAGGGTGCGCTCTCCCCACTTCTTGTGCGGTGATGTGCTGGTGGTCCTCACCAGCACACCCTCTCCTAATCTCTAGTGCCCCACATCCAGGCACACTCTTGCCTAGCCTTGACTCAATCCCCTCCACCTTCGCATCTAGTTTAAAGCTCGATTTATGAGCATTTATGCATTTTTAAATTTAAAAATGCATAAAAATGCATTTATACCTATTTTGACTTCTTCATCATGGCCACTTTCATTTCAGGTAAGTTATGAATCATCCAAAAGTCTTCTCTGCATCTACCTCTAACACATTTTTTAAGCATCATTAACATATAGCAGACAGATTTTACTGAGAGTTAATGAAAATTGAAAATGAATTCTTTATTCAAGGTAGATGTTGTTCTTGTACACTCTCAAGAATGTTACAAGTAATCATACTGTGATACCTTTTTTTTCTCTTTTTCTCTACCATATAAAAAGTTTCATGCCAGAAAAACTACAAGACATCCTTGTGTACCCTCTAAGTAAAAAAAGTAATAGCTGGCAAGGTGTTTCAAGGTCTTAGCCTGAAGAACTTCTTGGTTTTAGAACTGTTGAATTGGGTGTTTGTTTCTTTTCTATGTTGATTCCCACTATAAGGTGCTTTTTCATTCCTGTAGTGTGGTGCTTCTAGACACTTTTGTAAGCGTTCTGTCTCTGAATGTGTCAGAACCACAACATGGAGCTGATATTGCTAAACTGGGGTACAAGCTGGTGGCTGGTTCATCACAACAGTGAATGGGTTCAGTCATAAGATACTGGTAAGTACTAGCAGTACATCGTCCTTAATGGAGATCCACAAATCATTATTTATCATGTCCACATTATTTTCTGCATTAGTCAGAAGCCTGAAACAGTGAGGTTTACATTACAACTCATTAATTCATAGTTTTACCTGGTTTTAAAGACTACAGAGAGATAATGGTATTGCATATAATAAAGAACCAAGTGCACTTTTTGCTGAGTACCTCAGCAAAAAAAAACTGTAAAGGTAGTGAGATGAAGACTTATGCTTTAGTGTGGAGATTTTATGACATGAATTATAAAAAAGAATGACTGTGTAGTAAAGAAGGTTAAATACAAATCGGTCTTTGATTAAAGCAATGTCTTTTGCATGGAATAAGGAAGAAAATAAAATGAAAATGTTTAAACGTGTCGAGGTGTGATGTGAAATTTATAATGTCACTCTCCAACAAAAGAAACGGTGTTTTCTTTACAGCCAGCTCATCACTGATCATTTGTCTGACTTCAGTTTTACTCCAGCAGTCTTTGAGGTGATTAAAGAGGAACTAGAAGAGAGTTACTTCAATGCACTCATCAAATCAGAGGTGTTAGCCAAATGAGTGCCAGTGGGGAAAGGCTTAATTTTAGGGTAGTGGTAGGAGAGAAAGCAATCATCTTTGTTCTTCCCGTGTTGTCATAGTAGCGTGTAAAGTAGTGGCTTGAGGAGCTGCCTGTCTTTTTATCAGAAATTACCATGCAGTTCTTTGCACAGTCTCGCTGAATATAGTGAATGCCAGCACAATAATTATATGTGAGCACAATTTTCAAACTGCCAAATATTTTTGCTTTATACTAAGTACTAGTACTAATGATCAGGTGCCAAAAGCTGACATGAATTCACATATAAAAAGTTATCTTGTGGTTTGTTTTTTTCTCTCATTGCTGCTACCATTTCTTCTGTCAGCAACACCTGTGTGTATGCACTTGGAGGTTAAAACTACTTGCTAGAGGATTATCATATTGAATAAGTGTCAGCTGGGGTCATTACCCTCACAGAGTTCCAGTCCAGGTGCTCTTCGAATCTTTCTAATTGCCACAGGTTTTAAATCACTCGTATTTCATTCTCTTTTCTTGGTCAGTTCCTCTTACCCTCTCTGGAAGTGCTTTCTTTTAACTTTGACTGTAATTTAGACACTTTTTATTTTCTTTCCTTTAAAAAATTTTGGTAGAGAAGAGGAGATAGTTGAGGCCTGTTGCTGCAGAGGTGGGGTAAATAGGTAAAACTGACATTACATAAGAGCAGTCTTAGCCAGCAGAATTTCTACTTGATTCAGAAAGGGTAGCTTCCTTGAGTCAGAGCTTCTCTGCAGCCTAAAAGAGCAAGAGCTCCCTAGAATATCCTTCAGCAGATTGAGGGAAGCTGCATTGCTAACTTTCTCAAGTAAAGATACTAGGTAGTACTGTATGAATATAATCTGACATTTTATTTGATATTTATTGGATCTGATGACATAAACATTCTTCTAGCACTGTGTTGATTTTTCTCAATGGAGAAAATGTTATTCCAGATAATATATGGCTGTAGACTCCTGATCTACAGGAGCAGCTGTAGGTTACTTCTCTTCAACCTTATTCTTGTTATGAAGGTAGAGTGTGCTCTAAAAGGGCGATAATAAATCAAAGCTCAGGGTATTTTGTAGCCTTCATAGCGCTAATAGCAATTGGCACTACAACTTATGTTGTCTTCGTTAGGATTTGCCTTGAATTATTGAACTGAAATGAAAAGGCTTCTGTGTAACTGCGAATTAGGAGGCCCTGCTCCAGTGTTTAGAGTAAAATTGAGCCTTTTGTAGGCTGGTATATAGGTAGCACAAACAGTATGTAGATCTCTCAGGAAAGAGGTAGATGACTATGCATCAAGTAAATATACAAATCTATATATTTATGTTTTGGCTGAGGTGTGAGTGGTGTTTGACACTGCTGTCTGTGCTCCCTTCAGAAAGCTCCTATTTGCTCCCCTGGTCTATCCTTGCCCTGTTCAGTTCCAAGTGGTGGATTTGCCAAATGCGCATCTGCTCTACAAGGTGAAAACTCTCAACAAAGGCGATGCCAACTCTGATGTGACTGTGTATTACCAGGTAAGGCACTAGAGATTTACATGTAGTTGCTCATACTGGCTGTAGTCGATTTTTGTGCATTCACAATTAAAGCAAAATCATTCCAGAACCAATGTTCATGCTCCCTATGCAGGGAAAGTGAAATGAATGAATGATAGTGATTTTGAAAGCACAGTTCCCTTGCATAAGACTTGATAAAAATGCAGATGATATTGTTTTGTGCATGTTTTTTTGGGATGTGTGTCTTTTGCTTTTCATGCTTAAGTGCTTTTTCATGCTTAAATTTCCAGAGGGCAGACTTTAAACTCCTTAGAAGGCTGGTTGGCAAAGTCTCCTGGGAGACAGTACTTAAGGGCAAGGGAGCCCATGAGGGCTGGGAGCTCTTCAAATAGGAGATCCTTGTAGCTCAGGAGAAAGCCATCCCTGTGTTCTGATAAAAAAAGCCGGCAGGGTAAAAAACCGGCTTGGTTGAGCAGAGAGATGTCAAGTGACATTAGGAAGAAGAGGAATGTTTATAGGCTCTGGAAGAGGGGACAGGCCTCTTGGGTGGACTACAGGAGGGAAGTGAGGTTGTGTAGGGAAAAAAAAAGAGGGGCTAAGGCTGAACTAGAAATCAGGTTGGCAAAGTCCGTGCAAGATAATAAAAAAATCTTTCTATAAATATATAAATAACAAGAGGAGAACTAGGGAGACCATACAGTCCCTTTTGGACACAGAGGGAACAACAGTGACAGGGGATGAGGAGAAGGCTGAGGTACTTAATGCCTTCTTTGCCTCAGTCTTTAATTGTAAAGAAAGTTGTTCCCTCTGTGTACAAACCCCGGAACTAGAGGAGCCATACAAGGCTCCCATGGTCCAAGAGGAGGTGGTCAGAGCCTTGCTTGCCCAGCTGGACACCCACAAGTCTGTAGGGCCAGACGGGACTCACCCTAGGGTATTGAAGGAGCTGGTGGATGTACTGGCCAAACCCCTTTCCATCATCTTCCAACAGTCCTGGAAGACTGGGGAGGTTCGACTGGACTGGAGGCTGATGTTGTGCCCATCTACAAGAAGGGTCGCAGGGAGGGTCCAGGGAACTACAGGCCAGTCAGTCTGACTGATTAGGAGGAAGTTTTTCACGGAAAGGGTCATTGGGCATTGGAATAGGCTGCCCAGGGAGGTGGTTGATTCATCTTCCCTGGAGGTGTTTAAGCATGGGTAGACGAGGTCCCGAGGGACATGGTTTAGTGTTTGATAGGAATGGTAGGACTTGATGATATAGTGGGTCTCTTTCAACCTGGTGATTCTATGATTCTATAATTCATATGCCAACCACTGCACTCTTAGTTTTGTTGCCTTATATTTCTTGCTAACAGATGCTTTTTTACTCTTCTGTGACATGAAGATAGTATTCCCACCTGTGCAGTGGATCCCAAATGAAACCATTTGCCTTCTGCTTTGAAGGCATAATGAGAAACCAGGAATTGTTGGTTTGTTGTTTTGAATGGTAACTTACTGAGAATTTAATGTGAAAGTCCATCCGGGCTGGATTTGTTTGAGACTGGTGTGAGGTTTTCAAGAGAGCGTCTTCTTATCAGGTTGCTTGTGGTAAGTTTTGACTGCTCTTAACAAATTTTAAATGCTTATCGGTGCACATAATGGCTGCGTTTATGTAATAAGTGATATGTGGATCATTGGGAAATTAAAGGTTACATGTTAAGACAAGGTCATAACTCAGTAGACATGTATATTGTTAGAGCCTACTAGCACTTCTGTGGTGTAAGTACATGGGACTGCCCTGGTATGGTTCTTCACACAATGCATTGTTTCCCTTAAGAATTAATAAACATTTTAATAGTAAAATATAAGTGGTTGTGAAAGTTAATCTCCTGTCTCACCCTGTGGCAGTGATGTAGATTTACATATGTTCATTTCTTCCTAAACTTTGCTCTCAGTGAGGACTGGGGGAAAGTTTAGTGGGTTAACTGATTGTCTGTTGATTTGATCAGGCTGGTCTACAGAGTGGGTGAAGCAGTGTGGGTATGGGGAAACACCTGCTGCAGTGAACAGGTGTTCATTTTGACTAAATTCAAGCTATATTTCAAGCCTTGTTTCAATTTCCTGCAAACCAAGGAAACACTTGGGTAAGCTCAGAGAGGGGAGATATAACTCCCACTCAGCTGTTTTTTTCCTGAACAATTAGTTCCATATACCTTGTTGCTATGGGAAACTATAACTGTACTGATTCCTGGAATAGTGTAGCTGAGAGTCTGGAGTCATGTACTACAAATGAATGCAGCATTGTTACTAGATGCTTCTGTCACAGTTTCTCAATTAATTTGTCTAGGTCTACAGATGGGCCTATGTCTTGTCCTACGCTGTGTATAAATCAGGCTTGGGGTGCGTCCCTGTCTGTGTGTATTTGTATTAATTAGAGTTGGAATGTAGGCCAGTGATCATACTTTGAGTATCATACTTTGTCCAATTTAATTGTTTTAGTGCCTTATATATTGAAATTATATGAGCTCCTGTAAACTGGTAACATGACTGATGAGGAAACCAAAGGGTTCTGTATTTGGTGATTTTCCATGTAAATTGTAATCCCTAAGATCTCACCTTTCTTTTGTAGTTGCATCCTCGACAAAGAGCGATAGCTAAGGCAAAGGAACAGCCTTAACTGTCATTGGGATTGTGTGCCAAAGCCCTATGTTTTTGTCTTTTTTCTCTGGGAGAGGTGAAGTACGTATTCATGCACAGAGTCTGTATTGATAGGTCTTATTGAATATTTTATAAATCACCAGCAAAAAAACCCCCAAAAAACAAACAGGAAAAAACGAAGGGAGGTGTAGTTTGGAGAATTTATACCTCACCACTCTGGATTGGAGCTTGCATCTACTTCACTCCAAAATGGCAAAAAGATTTGAATTTTGGCCTTTCCTATGAAAAGACCAGTGCTCATAAATGACTGGCTGTTAATGGCATCTTGTACGGTTGAGAGAATGTACTTATTCTTGGACTGAACTTACCCAGCTAGGGAAACCATTTAAAATTTCTTGTTCTTAGAAGGCTTGTGTTTATGGCACAGTGATACAGATCTGGGAAGCTCATGTTTATCTGTCAGTTTGGGAAATGAAAATAATTTTACACAGTTCTTTAAAATCTTTGCTGTGTACACTCAGCAATGTTTTGTAATGTTGAGATTGCACAGACTGTGAGCGTCTGTCTTTTTTTATACCTTCTAGTAAATAGATGTTCTTTTTTTTCCTCAAGTCCATTGCCTCTAAAATTTTGCTCTTCCCCTCTGCTCCATTAAGACTCTAGTATTGGTAATAGAAAGACTTGTGTGAGCAACAAAACCTTCTAAAATATCTATTTTGAAGTTATTAACATGGATTTTTTTTTTAAAGATCCATTTGTTTGTTAAACAGTGTTGTACCTGAGCAACACTGCATGTTTCTTTTTGGGTGGTGATGCTTCTGTTTTGAAGATTGCTGCTATTTCTTTTGCACTCCCACAAGACTAGTCTTAATGGAAGAGTGGAAATTAAATATCTTGCCCATCACTGATCATATCCATTAAACTTGCTTGTTTGCAGGCTTCTAACCTCTGATATATTTGAAAAAAAGTTTTTATTATTAACTTATTTGACTGTTATTGCTGCTGAGCCTTTAGTTGATGAGGTCAGGATTTTAAATGTGGCACACATTCCTGATAGTGCTAAAATTGAAGGTGAAGTCTGGATATCAGTTTAGCTTTAGTAATGAAATTCCTGTCATCAAAACTTAGACCCAAAGATTACTTTCCAAGCTTCGTTTGTCTTCTAAGCGTTATTGCAAGGGGTTATCCTTGCTTAGATATTATTTAAATCTGTGCCTTATTAGCAAAATGCATAGATTCAAGGATTTTTCTTGAATGTTTGGTCACAAGGTTTTCCATTATCTTTATGTGTAATGGCTTGAATTAAATGAATGTATATGCTTTCAACTAAATCCCAGTGGGGAAATATATGGATGAAGATAAATTACTGCAGTTGAAATTTAATTAATTCCTTTATTGGCAGACCTGGCAGAAAAAATCCTGACTAGGGTAATTGGAAATGTGCTGTTGTTTGGCCTCAGTTATAACCTGAAATTAGCTGCAATTATAACCTCTACTCTTCCACCTGACTTTCATAGAATCATAGAATAACCAGGTTGCAAGAGACCCACCGGATCATCAAGTCCAACCATTCCTATCAAACACTAAACCATGCCCCTCAGCACCTTGTCCACCTGCACCTTAAACCCCTCCAGGGAAGGTGAATCAACCACCTCCCTGGGCAGCCTGTTCCAGTGCCCAATCACCCTTTCTGTGAAAAACTTTTTCCTAATGTTCAGCCTAAACCTCCCCTGGTGGAGCTTGAGGCCATTCCCTCTTGTCCTGTCCCCAGTCACTTGGGAGAAGAGGCCTTCACCCTCCTCTCTACAACCTTTCCTCAGGTAGTTGCAGAGAGCAATGAGGTCTCCTCTCAGCCTTCTCTTCTCCAGGCTAAACAACTCCAGCTCTCTCAGCTGTTCCTCATAAGGCCTGTTCTCCAGCCCCTTCACCAGCTTTGTTGCTCTTCTCTGGACTTGCTCCAGAGCCTCAACATCTTTCTTGTGGTGAGGGGCCCAGAACTGCACACAGTATTCAAGGAGTGGTCTCACCAGTGCGGAGTACAGAGGTAGAATAACCTCCTTGGACCTGCTGGTCACACCATTTCTGATACAAGTCAAGGTGCCATTGGCCTTCTTGGCCACCTGGACACACTGCTGGCTCATGTTCAGTCGGCTGTCGACCAACACCCCCATGTCCTTCTCCTCCTGGCAGCTTTCTAGACAGACATCTCCCAGTCTGTAGCTCTGCATAGGGTTGTTGTGCCCCAAGTGCAGGACCTGGCATTTGGCTGTGTTGAACCTCATGCCACTGGACTCAGCCCAGTGGTTCAGCCTGTTCAGATCCCTTTGCAGAGCCTCCCTACCCTCCAGCAGATTGACTTTGTAGTCTGTAGGCGAGGAGTGAAGAACTGAACGGATGTGAAGACAAAGGTATTGGTTCAGCCTTCTCTTTGCTGTAATCCTGCATACGCTACCCACATAACCAGGCTAGGACCTACCAACCTATCAGGGAGATTTGTTCATGTTACTGTTGTAAGGTTTAGCTCCCTGCCAAGATCACTGCCTTATCGTGGTTGACAAGATTACAGTGGTTTCCTTAACAGTGTGGAGAACTTAGCAGGCAGCTGTGGCTAATCCCTTATGAAAATGTTCCCCCATTGAGGTGCACAGCGAAACTAGAGTGCTGCAAGTAATGTGAAAAAAGCTATTATTTTAAAAAACATGTTAATGGTTTTTTTCTGCCTGTTGATGCTTAGGTACAAATACAAGTTAGCATCACTGATCTCCTGTGAGTGCGAAGACCACAGCCTTGACTAGTTCTTGCTAGTTCCCTCTGGCAGATGCTGCCGCTGTTGGTGTGAGAAAGCTAAGTTCAGTGACCTGAGGCACATGGCCTTATTTCTGGGGATGCAGTGGTGAGGTGAATGTCTGTGAAGCTAATTTTTTGTGTTACTGTGTCTGCTGCTGTGGTATCAAAAGACACAAGCACATCTTTATGTAAAATTAGATTCTGGGACACTTTGTGTCTTGGCTGGGGAGTCTGTGCCTGCAGCCACAGAAATGAGGCGTGCTGGCTTCATTTGCTGCCGGCTGATCAGCGTGCAATGAACTTGGTAAAGTATTTTCCTGGCATATTTAATCTAGCTGAGAATAGCAAGGTATGCCTCTGTCATTACCCCAGAGCAAGTCAAGCCCTCATTGTCTCTTCCAGGGACTTCAGATTATTGCGTGGCTCTTTTTTTTTTTTTTTTTTTTTTTTTTTTTTTTTTTGTTGTACTGTGACAAGGATGACCAGTGTTTCTTTCCTCCAGCAACTTAGGGTCCAGTCTCACTCTTCATGTGCTAGAGCTCAGACAGTCCTGTTCCTGGCACAGACTTTAAGAGCTCTGGTTTACTCCAAATTTACCTGTTCACTTCATCATGAAATAAGTCTTGGCTAGGGCATGTTTGCTGTCACCTCCATGGGAACGATCATTTGCAAGTCATTGTGGAAACAGCAGCTAAGTTTGAGCCCCCATTATCATCAGGACAATTCAAACCCACTCTCAAACTATGACTGTGAGTAGCACTGTTAAGCCATCACCTGGGGCTGTACCGATACTGTCACCAACCAGTGTGCTGTTTCCAGGATGCCCTTGGCCAGTGTAGAGACTTACAAAGTACTCTGTTTAGAGCTGCTTGAATAGAGGCCACCAGGATCTGCAAAGGAAGAGTGAGGGAGAGTGGGTGTTTTGTTAATTAGTGTTTTGAGCTGGCCAATGAGCACCCAGCATGTTAATGTGCAAACAGACCGTGGCTTGAATCTAAGAGGTGGCTTACAAATCCCACTGAAGTCACTGTCTCTGTTCCCATCTTTCTCCCTTTGAATCCTTCTTGTGTTGACGCTGTGCCTTTGGGAGACAACTGAAATTGGCACAACTCCATAAACTCCTGCTCTGAGCACTGGAAATGATTGCACTAGACCATGGCTGTAACTCCCTTCTTGAAGGCAAGGATGTAAATTAGGAAGACTGATGCAAAACTGTTTCACAAAGTTAAGGGACTTGATTTGATGGAGAACAAACTCAGTGCCAGGAAATGACGCATACAGCTGCCTGCAGAAGCCAGAAAGGTAACCATGTTATAGAAACGCTAAAGGGATTTACAACAAGTCTAGTTGTACAGCATCCCAGTGAAAGGCAGCACAGTATCAGTATGGATTATCTCATACAGTGTTGCTATGTGTAAAAAATGAAAAAAAAAAAATTAGAAACTTATTGTTAGTACAGTACAGAATCAAATAAGTGAAGGGGAAAACAAGATAGTTGTTTAACCAGGCATACCTCAATGTCCCAGATAGGTTTGGGACTCTCTTACGAGGCCTTTTCACTTCTTTTCTTCTGTTTAGACCTGGAGAGATTTTTGTTGTTTGTTTGTTTTCAGTTTTTCTATTTCACAAAACTGGAAAACTTTTTCCCCAGAAAACTGGGGAAAGCAGGCTAACTGAACTTCTAGTTCTGACTCACTTGTGTCTCCAGCTAAAGGTATCATTGTATTCCAGTACCGCGGGTCTTATTTTGGCTTTATTTCCATAGAAGGGATTGTTTGTATGGCTTTTTTAAAAAATCAGAAGTGAAAAGTGCCTGTTGCAATGCCAAGAACAGCAATCTTTCTGTCTTTGCTCAGGATGGCAAAAGGGCGCATCTTTGGCTGTAGCAAGTATTCCAGCTTCAGTAGATACACTTTACCAAAAGCTGTATGAAGAAACTGAGTGGTTGGCAACCAGCCCTTGATCAGTCTAGTGTATAATAGTACAGGTTAAAAACCACACTGGCTTTGGTATGCACTATTCACCATTGAGACATTTCTTACATGGGTAAGGATTGGGGTACTTGTACCACTGCAAGTTTTAGTCACTTATTTTAGTTATATCACTGATACAATTGTTCAGCTCATGGAAATAATGAACTCGGTACTGTTTTCTACATTATTTCAAGACAATCAAAACCAAAGTGGTGGAGAAAGACAAAGCAGAACAGAATGTCTGTTCATTTACATGTAGAAATGAATTGTTTTCAGTGTTGCTGCTGTGAAGCTGCAGCTAACAAGGCTGAATTATACAGTAATGTTTCCAAGTCCCACTTAAGGTTTGGACAATTAAGGAAAACTCAGACCAAAATATGATACAGTCCCAGGTCTAGGGCAGCATTTTAAGCACTCAAAAGTAACCAGTTCAGTAGTCCCAGATAAAAAAATTTAATCTTTCTATAGAAACAGTGCACTGTTTTACAAATACGTTCATTTGGTTTTCAGTAATCCGTATTGATTTAAGTACAGCAAGTGTCACACAGAGCAGATCCCTCCCCGCCCCTCCCTGGTCCTTTTGTCTGTAACGTAAAAACTGAAACACAAAAGGCACCAAGCAAGAACTCACTCTAACAGAACTTCAATATGACAAGACAGAGATCAGAAATTATTACAATGTTAAATATCATCCTAACAATCTGAACCATTATTTAAAATAATTAATTTCTTAAAAAACAAATTTGGTGTTTGACTTCTCAGTACTTATAAATCTGTAAAGGTTGAAATCAACACTGCACATTGAGTCCATTTACAATGGTTTGAAAAAAACTGCTGCCTTTTATACATGGTTTATACAGGTTTGTTTGTGTGTATGTGTTCTTAAAAAAGTATCAAAATTGTAGAACTTTCAAATATATTTACATTTGTCTGTTAGTTACAGTGTTATCACATACAGCCTTTTCTTGGTGTTCTTACTTGTGCACACAGTGCATGGATTTGTAGAAACAGAGCTTCATACCTTAAAACAGTAAATGGATATCTCAATCACTTTTTCACTGGATTAAAATCTAAAATTTGTAAAGAAGGATGCTTGGTTCTTTATGCATTGTCTGTGCAGGCCACGAGTATTCTGAGAGTATGTATTATGTTGGTAACGCATACTAGGTCTTCAGACACTTTCTTCCTTTTCTTAGTAAACAATCAACTTCCAGCTCTCTTACACTGTGAATTTATTATAAAAGAAGGAAACCCAGAAGGAACCCTCCCCCAAGCCTTTTTAGGGTGAGTTTCTACAACTCACTTCAATATAAAAGCTTGGACTGATGTAAAAATGGTAGGAAGATTTCTCTAGGTTTTGGTGCAGTCTGGGGAGGTGCTACTCCATTATGCAGTGGTAGGTAAGTGTGACTGCTTCCTGTAGAATTCCCTAGGAATCTTCTAGAAAGATATAAGAAAAACCAGCCTTTTTTTCTGCAAGGTGTAGGATGACCCAGCTGAAGATATTGATAAGTCTGGGAATTTACATGTTTTTGCCTGGCGCTCTGGTATGGGAGATCTACTGTGGTGCAGGTTGTTCCACTGACAGGACTTGGAATGATGATTCAAAGCACTCCATGCAAGCTGGATTGAGACACTGTCCCACAGCAGCTCCTAAATTTGGACTCTTAATCAGTAAGAGTAAGGTTAAAAGGGTAAGGAGAAAAGGAATCAACTTTTGTTATTGTGTTGGTGGGTTTTTTTTCCTTATGAACCAGATGAGTGTGTTCACTTTGGGTGTATACAAGTACTTGCATAAATCTTTGTTTCTACTAATTATAAGATTATTTAAGAGGTGCAAGATTCCCAGAGGGGAGAAACATTTAGATTTGCATTTAAAGACAACAAAAAACCTAAATCAAATTTGTACCAAGCTATAAAAGGCCACAATACAACACAAAAAACCTGGGTGCTGTTGGGAGTTTCTCCTGAAATGCAGTAGGTAACAGCTCTTCCATTAAAAACACTGCAGATAGAACTTTTTGGACAAATTTATGAGTTGGTTTGGAAAACAAGTGCTCTGTTTGTTATGGGAGTGCTTCATTTGTCAGCTCTCTTACAGTACAGCTCTTTCTCACTTTCGTGTCTTCAGATTTCAAAGCGAACTTCTCAAACATCCTTAAAAAATTCAATTATCCCTCATTTTTTTGTAAATGTAGGCTAGTAGTTTTAAAATATATGTATATATTTTTTTTATATATGTATATATTTATATGCCTATATATCTATCTAGTCTAGATAGATATACGCACAGATAATCTATGCACAGCAAGCCAAACATACAAAAAATAAATACTCTCACCCCTCTACTATATTTACAGAACAGATCTTATAATCCTGGTTTTGTTAATAAATATTTCTAAACTGCCTGTACATAATTTTTTTTTTTACTTATGTTGATGGATAGCCACAAAGCATATTCAACATATTTACAAAATATCTATAAATATAGTCTTAAAATAAAGCAATAGCTACTGAACCTTCAGCCTGGCTGGTTATGTACATTGAGTTAGTAGCTCATCTGTCGCTTTTTCACTATCACAAATGGGTAGTGCAACAAGTTAAAATGTGTATAAAAGATTATACATACAAAACTCTCACATCCTTTGGATGTTTGCAGTTCATTATAACTTTGTGGTTACCCTTCTGCAACATAAATAACAATTAAAAAGAAGAATCAGGTTCTGTGATCCAGAGCAAATTTGTTCAGTGTGTTGTTTGGAGCAGCAACTTCATCCTCATGGCAACCCGTCATCTTCTAAGCTTAATGCTACACGCTGTGAAGGAAGAAAAAACAGCCTGAGATGAAGGTTTGTGACTTGTGAATTTGAGGCATTAGAACCAAATTATAATACTATTGCAAACTTGTATTTCCTTTATCTTTAGATGATCGGGGGCATTACCCAAGTGCCTGCCTATAGAAGCTATATTATCTTCACTCACTAGTTAAAGAACTTAATGCCCTCTTCTGAAAGTACAAAGTAGTTTCAACAGCTCGTGCTTCATCTCACCAGGGCTACTGCTTGGAAGGAGGCTTTGTGACAGATGAACTGCAATTTGGCAGGTTCTCTTCTGCACAAACAGGACTTGCTCTCAAAATGAGTGTTTTGTAAAGCTTAATCTTGACAGGGCAGATTTCCCAAACTTCTTACAGAACCTCTCCTCCCTGTGAGGTATCTGAGAGTCCTTCTCTACCCTCTTACATAATATAGAAAATATTCTCCATGGTTTGTAGAGAAACTCAAGTTATCCTTAAGATAGTTTAGATGCTTGGTAGCAGTCGAAGCACCCATAGAGTGCTTGGAGTCCCACAGAGGGTAAGTAATCAGCTGCCACATACTGAGCTCAAGAGATAGCCTTACACTTGCCAGCTGACTGGGTGGACTGATTAGGACAGTTATTCTTCTTTTGGACAGTTATCTTCTTATGTAGACCACTATATTTTAAGACAAATGCATGAACTGCCAAGAAATCTAGGCTGCTGCCTATTCAATGATTATTAAAGAAGTTCTGGTTTTTGTCATTCTGTGGTGAATAACCAACACTGTAATCAGCTGGAGATAATTCTGTATCTGAACCCTCAACAAAACTACTCTTCTGTCACCAGTTTCCTCAGATACTTACTGCTGGGTAGACATGTCCAATTTGGGCAGTCCGTCCAATGTGGATTTCATCTTCATCTTCTTCTTCTGTTGTCTTCCTATAAACTGGATTATCAAAATTCATGCTTTTAGTATTCTTTCGTTTCCAATTCCTCCAGATGAGGTATCCCCCTGTGCACAGTAAGCCAAGGACCACTGAAGAGAGGGGAAAGAAAGGGCTGTTAGCCAGTTTTGTGGGGAATCTGCTGGATGTTCCCATGTAAGATGTCCATTCTTGTACAATTTTCTAGAAGCCAGGCTATTTTTCTCTATTTCAACAGTTCCTGTCCTCTTTCCCACCCCTACCCCTGGAAGTCAGAGGCTATTTACACTGGCATTTTTGTTTGATCATCTTCAAGGATTAAATACAAATAGCTTACCAACAGGAATGACAATTCCAATAACAGCTGCTGTCACGGTTGAATCAAAGCCTTCATCATTATTTGCATCTGTAATTACAGAAGTCATTATGATCATTTACTCATCTCCTGGTTTTAAAGCCACGTCTAAAGAATATTTTGTGTTAGTAACCATGTTGTCCTGCCCATCAGAACACTCTTGTAATCCAAGAGCTTGTGAAACGTTTTGTGATAAAATCATTACAGAGAAGATAAGCATAAACATACAAACATGTACTCAGCACTGGTGAGACTGCTCCTTGCATCCTGTGTTCAGTTCTGGGCCCCTCACCACAAGAAGGATATTGAGGCTCTGGAAAGAGTCCAGAGAAGAGCAATGAAGCTGGTGAAGGGGCTGGAGAACAGGCCTTCTGAGGAACGGCTGAGAGAGCTGGGGTTGTTTAGCCTGGAGAAGAGAAGGCTGAGAGGAGACCTCATTGCTCTCTGCATCTACCTGAGGGGAGGTTGTAGAGAGGAGGGAGCTGGGCTCTTCTCCCAAGTGACAGTGGACAGGACAAGAGGGAATGGCCTCAAGCTCCGCCAGGGGAGAATTAGCCTGGACATTAGGAGAAAGTTTTTCACAGAAAGGTTGACTGGGCACTGGAACAGGCTGCTCAGGGTGGTGGGTGAGTCACCATTCCTGGAGGTGTTTAAAGGATGGGGGAATGAGGTGCTGAGGGACACGGTTTAGCGTTTGATAGGAATGGTTGGACTTGATGATCCAGTGGGTCTCTTCCAACCTGGTTATTCTACGATTTCTGTGATTTAAGCTGAGCTGCTTTCTAGTACTGACATGAGCTTGACCACAAAGCACTGCTGCCCTCGCAGGACAGGAAACTACACACCAGGGTACAGGGTACCAGATAGAGAAGCTCTAACCAGAAATGAGTAAGTGACTGTATTTGTGCCTCAAATTTTCAAGCACAAAAAAGGAAGCCAGTTTTTAAAAAAGTGGCATTTAATGGAAAGTCCATGTATGGATCAGGGGACGGTGAATAGTTTGTGTGTATGAGTTCTTGAAAACCACAGTAGAACACTTTCTAGTACTGACACCATTAATGATTTAGTGAGCTGTCAGAAGAATATAGCACAAAACTGTCTGCAGAGCTCTTCTTTTCTTAGTTTTTGTTTACAGCTAAGAAGTTAGGTTACATGTGTGTCACTCATCACAGTCTGTCTCAGCCTGTGAGAATGACCCAAAACTCGGTACTGTACTTAAAAGAGAAAAAACAATTATTCGGATTTTTTTTTGTTAAAAAAATATACATAAAAAATTCCTTTCAAGTTACATACTTAACAGTGTTTGCTCTGAGCTCTTGTGATAGAGGATTAACACATCAGGCATTGAGAGAGGAGGAACAAGCTGTAGTTTGTCTTTTGATACACCAATGGAACTTAAAATGCTATTTATCCTTTTAAATACTTCCCTGTGGCAGGTTGTTCTATGACATAGTTATTTACTTAATAATAAGCCAGTCTATTTCAAATGCACCTTGCTTCCATGGCTTATTAAGAAGTTAATTATTGCATTTGAAAGAAATTCGCACATAAAGATCTTACAAGAATGAATTCTAGAAGCTGTATTCTGCTTTTCTAAATGCAGCACAGAGTGCACTGTATCACTCACTGTTCCTACATAGAGGCATCCTAGTCAAACAGGGATAGTTTATTTTTGCTTTTCAGATGCCACCAAAACTGTCCGTTCTGCTCAGGGAAATGTTTAGAGGGGAAAAAATGCATTATTAAAGCAATCTAGATCTGTTTGAGGCCTGGAATGACTGAAGAGTAAAGTCTTCTCTCTGGATTAGAATTGGTTTGGGGTTTTTTTGGAAAAGCAGTTCACAGTTTTCCTGCTTTGCCTCAGCAGCACAGTTGAGAGGGATTACTGGTTAGTGCTGATCTGGTAGGATGGTTTTCTATTGCTCACTCATTGTGTAGGGCAAACCTTAGGAGAACCTGTTACTGTTCTGGTGTGTAATGCAAAGCTTCAATCGTATGCTCTGGATCAGGTGACATAAACATGCAGAGCACAGCCACGCAAAACAGATGCAACCTGTCTTGGGCTGTATTAATCTCAAACATCCAACAGGGCTTAAAGCTGGACAGAAGGCATTTTTCATCCACAACTTGTGCTTGATCACATTAGTAATTAAACAATGAAAACAGGTAAAGCACCTGTAGAGTCATCCATATTACAGCATGTGGCACTACAAACAGCACTGACACTGGGATCAACTAGTATTAGGCACAGTGCAAGGACTAGCATGAACTCACAGGGCCTCAACTGTACGGTCAGCTTTACATGTGTGAGATGGAAACCTGACACAAGTTCCTTAATACCCCGAGCAGCTGGAATCACATAAAACATCGCAGCAGAAGAGCGATCTGGGTTTTTCTCACTATGCAACAGGAGACCTGCCTGCATCTGACATAGAATCATAGAACAACCAGGTTGGAAGAGACCCACCAGATCATTGAGACCAGCCATTCCTATCAAACACTAAACCATGTCCCTCAGCACCTCGTCCACCCGTGCCTTAGACCCCTCCAGGGAAGGTGACTCAACCACCATCCTGGGCAGCCTCTGCCAGTGCCCAATGACCCTTTCTGTGAAAATTTTTTTCCTAATGTCTAGCCTAAATCTCCCCTGGTAGAGCTTGAGGCCATTCCCTCTTCTCCTGTCCCATGGGAGAAGAGGCCATTACCCTCCTCTCTACAACCTCCTTTCAGGTAGTTATGGAGAGCAATGGGGTCTCCCCTCAAGCCTCCTCTTCTCCAGGCTAAACACCTCCAGCTCTCTCAGCCATTCCTCATAGGGCCTGTTCTCCAACCCCCTCACCAGCTTCGTTGTTCTTCTCTGGACTCTCTCAAGAGCCTCAACATCCTTCTTGTGGTGAGGGGCCCTGAACTGAACACAGTACTTTATGTAGGTAAATTTTGAGGAATCAGTGGAAACCTGTTCTGCTAAAGGAAAAGTTCAGGTTTGATTAAGTGAGACTAAATCTCACCTTCAGAAAGTGTTCACTTCCCCATATACAGGTTTTTTTCCCTGCCCATGCTGGCAGGAAACAAGTCTGGTAACAAGACTACACGTACAAAGCCAGTAAAGCAGATTACATACATGTTTGTAACTTGGCTCTTTGGTCAAGTCTCCCACCAGTGCATGAGTTTTTGTGATATGGTACATATAGAAAAAGAAGAAGAATTGCATTCTCTTACAGTGCTGTGATAAATTGCTGTTTCCAGTGGTCATCTCAGAATCTATTAGGATGGATGTGCTGGAAGGCAAGTTAAAACTTGAGGTGGTAACTGTAGCTTCTGTAACAGCTTTGAGGATGACTTCAGTGGTGTTACTGGCACTGCCAGCTACAGTTGCTGTGGTTGTGGTACCAGCATTATGGGATGCTGTGGTTGTAGAAACCACTACAGTAGTTGAAGTAGTTGGAAGTTCTGAAAGGCAAACATGAAATTTGTTAAATGCAAGTACTTAAAGCAAATCACAAATAGTGACATAAATCTGGGGAGAACTGCTATGCTTTTTAGAAGGAGAAACCAAATTTCAGTTGTATTTACCAAGTAGTCAGACTATGGATAGCTCTCTGCCTATAGAAATGATTTCCTGAAGTCTGAATTTATTTATTAGCAGTAATAAAGCACTGTGGATGGAAGCTAGTTAAGTAGTTAAAAATAAGCATGGTTTTTTTCAGTTCCTCAGAAGATAATGAATTTGTACTGGGAATTATTTGCATGTTAGGGAAAACTATGCTGAAACCACCCATCTCTTCAGATATTATCAGCAATGACTGTGGCCTCTCCAGATCCAGAATCCATAGGGCAATAACATAGGAAATTTTAAATGAGTTATTGACCAGTCAGACTTCAACTGCCAGGCCTTATCCCTCTGCCTGCTGCATCTTTTTCTGGTTATGCTTAAAAGGTAAGGAGAAAAAATAAGACCATCACAACACTGTGTTCAGAAGGTACAGGTATGTGGGATACAAAAGCTAATGTTTATGTTTCACCATCAGGAAATACACGCACTCTAAGTGTGATTTGTGGGAAGAGTGTAACAGCTACATCATTGTATTTACCTTTGTAGCACTTTTTCATGTCGGGACCCAGCCACATATTGTCAGGACAGGCACACGTATACTTGGGAGAGTGGGGAGAGATCTGAGGTGCAGGAAGACACAAATACTCGCAGCCTCCATTTGGCTGGGGGCTGAGCTCACAGGAATCTGGAGCTGTTCAAAGATGGAGGAAAAGGCAAATTATTTTTCTAATTAATTATTTCTTGTTCTTGACAAAGAAATATCATGTCCTCTAAGAATAATCTCCTCCACTCCCTACCTCAGTTAATCAGGCAGCTTACTCATCTTTACAGACTAAGTAGAGTGAAACCTTACAGACTACTATAAAAACTGCCTAGACGTATAATGAATGGCAAGCATCACAGTGACAAGAGTAACTCACCCGTTATCAAAGATGCTAATTAAAGAGCTATTAACAAATTGCAGACTTTTCAATAAGTGCTGCTGCTGAATTAATTATGCAGGCAATTCCAACATGAGGCATTGATTTCACATTATTACCTGTGCTTTCTCTCTCATCAAGAACCACTGGGAAGCATTTCATTTACTAGATCAAATAATCCTTATTTAGGACCGTGATGCCTGCAGGATGTCTTACCTTTGGGCTGCTTTAATTCATGAAATACCACGATGTCATGAGGATTATTGAGATTTTCTGCCAAAACGGAGATGTCCAAGCCATTCAGCCGGTTTGCACTGAAGATCGCTTCATTCTCCAGGTCAGTCCAGAACACCCTGTCCTGCAGGAAACGCACAGGATTTCTGAACAGGCCCTGCTCAAATCAACTCAAACTGGATTAAACTCCAGTAGTCACAAAATTGGTGCCCTGTGTTCCTACCCTGGGGCACTTTTGGTTCATGCCACTTATATCTGCACCTTTTTTTCGGATGCTGTCATTGCTAATGTTTAAAAGCCCAGTGATCCTACGTGTCTAAGAAGAGCTTAGTAAATCTAAGCAGCTCTGAGAGGGACAAGGGAGCAGAAATTTGGTGAAGTACAGAAGAGCTGCATCCATTCTGCTTTTGATGCTTATTTTTTTAAAGACGCAGTGGATCACGAGCAGAACCAAAGGGCCATACCAGAAACTTTTGGGGTTTTTTTCATTTTTTTTTCTCATTTCCAAAGATAAGACCTGCATCATGCAGGTATCTATGAAGAGGCCACTGCATAAAGCATGCCTAGAAGGTAAGTATCTCTTTCTCTTTTTTTTAATGAATATCTTTTGTGTGGCACATTTATGATTGATGATACAAAATAATTGGTCAAGGAGGTACAGAGGAATTGCAGTAATCAGACAGTATTTAGTTGCTTGGTCAGCTGTGTATCCTCCTGCTAAAACTTACATATATTTCAGTAAGGAGAGTCACATTGCTGGAGAACGAGGGCAAGTTATCAAAAGAAAAAGGGCTGTCTCCTATTCCAACCAGCCATTCAGAAGAGGGAAGGGTACAGAGGTTAAATAACCTGAGATCCTTCTAAACATTGCTGATGAGGATAAAACTCAAGAGCAGCAATGTCTTGGGGAAACCTGTACCCAAAGTTACATGCCTAGAAATCACACCCATTGCATGGAAGTAATAAGGATTTTAAGGAAAAGGGGTTTGCCCAGCCCAAAGCCAACTTCATTAAGTGAAATGAAGAGAAAAGAAAAGGTGTGTGTATGACGCACACCTTGACAGGAAGTCAACCTTTCTCTACTGTACCTTACCTAGAAGGAAGTGCCAAAGGTGAAGCTTTTGTTCCCAAAAACATTTAAATAATCACAGAAAGGAGTTCAGCTGCAAGAGACTTCCCTGCCCCAGGCATTCTTGGCCATCCTCTACCAGGGGAGAAAGAGCTGGATTGTCTCTCTGCTTCCACCCAAGCAAAGCAAGGATTTGAATTATATCTTCCATACCCTGAAGTACTCCTGAGATAGGATGGGGAATGCAAAGTTTCAAATGGATGCTTAGCATGAGATACAAACTGCAAAGAAGCTACTAGCCCTGGGCCTTGCCCTGGAGAATCTGTGTGTACACCGATGGCAGGAATTGGGATGCCCATTTATGTGGGAATTTCTGCAGATATCAGCAGGTCCGAGTTCTTCCTGGAGGACATTTGAGGATCTGTACTGTGCCACTTAATTAACTACTGCACTGCTTTTAGTAAGGCTACATTGTGACACCAAGTATTGGATCTAGGAGACTAACAGGGTTTCCAATGGAATATGCAGAAGTAGGAACTGCAAGCCTAATGCCTTTGTGAAACAAGGTTTATGGCGTTGCAGGATCACGGCTGTATTTTTTTTGGAGACAGAAGTTTCTCTGATGTGTGGCAGAGTTCGTGTGTCGTAACCGGAGCAGTTCAGCCGGAAAGAGTATTATGTGATCCTTTCAGAACTAGGGGCACAAGCACCTTTTTAATGCCACGTCCTCACTCTCAGCAATGCACTGGTGCACAGTGACCACAGGGGCAGCCCTGCAAGTGTTCTGCTGGCACCAATGCTCCCAGCTGAAGCCTTGAGACTCCCAAGACAGGTGACAACATTTCTGACATTGCTTCTGCAGATATTGGCATGGACAACAGAAACAATCAGCCAACAAAGCAAAATTTAACAGGGTGTTCCCTGTTTTCCCTGATTCTGTTGACACCAGAAAACACAATCCAAGAATGCAAAGATGGTTTGAAACAAAGCTGCTGAGTGCAGCAGAGTGCTCCACTATGGGCAGAGAGGCTGCGCAGAGCCCCCACAGCTCCCCTCAAAGTCCGGCTTTCAAAAGACAAGGGATGTTTCAGGTCACACCTGCTGATCACACAAAGTGACTTCTCCCTTCTTTCACTAATTGTTTCAGCCTTTATTTGGACAGCTGGCTCGATTCAAATCAAATGGGGGAAAACCCATTACCCACTTGCTCATTCTGTAGATGTTAGTTCTGGGCACCGCCTGCTCCTCAAGGATGCACTGGTACTACATTAGGGAAAAGCATGAGGTAACACATTGCTCCTGATTAAGTGCTTTAGAAAACAGTTCTCCCTGCTGAACCCGCACCAAGTTAATCGGTTTCTATAGCAGCAAACACCCTCGCTGAGCTTTCTGTGCAATGCAAAAGGCAGACTTTTTAATCAAGAAGAGCTTTGAGACCTCTTGCAGCCTCCAGTCTGTTCTGCATCCGTTTTTGACTCTTACCTCAAACACTGCTAAGCCAAAAGGATGGCTCAGATCATCAGCAGAGGAGATCAGAACTTTTCTGTTGCTGCCATTGAAATCAATGCAGGACAGTGAATGCAATTTGGAGTCTACCCAGTAGAGACGCTGATTCAGCAAATCTGAAAAGTGAAACACAATGAAGCAAAATTACACATGGCTCCTGCAACTCTTTTTCTCTTGCCCAGCATGTTTTTCCTGCTGGCAGCATGACTAATCTCTTTATTATTGGGCCTTTTTTTTTAACACTAGTTCTGATTTTGAATCTCTGCCCAGATATGCTGGGATAAGGCCCTATAAATAAGATTAAAAAGGAGGAACATTCTGGTGTGCGTGTGTGGGGAACGCCTGACTGACAGCTTTGTATAACGCGGTTCTTTTGTTACCAGGAGGAGCAGGTCAACAGCAGTCTGGGCTTCCCAGAGTTGTTCCCTCAGCGCCTGAGTGAGAAGCTTCACCCATCTAAAGGCTATTCAGTCCTTGGTCTCTTGGTTGCAGAACCACAGTGATTCAGCCTCTCTGAGGGAGCTGTGCCATTTGCACATTTTCAGTGAAGAAGAATCCCAGGTGCAGAAGCCCCCCATGGTGCTGCTGGCAGGGGAAACACTGGTGGTAGGGATGCTCCTACCACAACCTACCAGGTTTTAGGGAGGGTGCAGGCAGGACTGGGAGGGAAGGATCCAATGTTATTTAGAATGCTAAACACTGAATCTCTCTTCCTGGAGCAAATTCACTCATTTTGGATGAGATTCACTAAACAGAATGCAAGTGGATGAGTGCCAACACACAACAAGTTCTGTAGTTAAACAAGTCATTAATTAATTTCTTAATTACTGAAGGATAACATTATTTGTTCACAGCGGTAGCACTTCAACGCTAAGCAATGGTAGCAGCATTTTCTCCTAGATGCTTGTCATGGCTGAATTTTCAAACACAGAACTAAGCAGAATTAAATACCACTGCAGAATCCGCATGGTGTTTAACACAGAATGGCTGTAGCTCCAGAGGAGGCTTTTCCCTGCTGCACCAAGAGTGCAGGAAAAACCTCCTTGCCACTCCTACAACTTGATGTAGCAGCTAGAATGACTACAGCCCTCCGTGGGTCAGCAGGATGCAAGACATGAGCCAAGAGGGGTTCTATCTCAGTATCCCCACCCAGAGTGGCTGGCAGGCGTGCTGACAGAGAATGGGCTCTGCAGGCTGTATCTCTTTCCTTGATGTACCATGCATTCATCATTCATTAATGACGTATCTTGACACTGCTTCTTACTACAGGTCCAGAGACACTAGCACCAAGGACTCTCTGATGTTTCCTATTTAACAATAAAAATAACATGTCCGCCATGGCAGATGCTGTAGCTCTAACCTGGGCACTTACCAAGTGTGATGCCATTTGGCCACTCAATATTGTCAGTCACCAGCACTTGCCGCCCTGCGCCGTTCAGGCCAGCTTTCTCAATCTTAGCTTTGTCTCCCCAGTCAGACCAGTACATGAACCTGAAAGAGATGGGTGCAAGAAAACATTAAATTGGACTCTGCACTGCTGATTGGTGTAGGAGGTGCACTCTTTCTCTCTGTATTAAAACAAAGCCTTTCGGCTACTTCAGCTAATCTTGGTAGGCATCTGCTAGTGCCATGTACTGTCCCACAGGGTATTCGTACCAGACTGCAAAATCTCTCCATAGTAACCCCATGCAAACTGTCTCTATGAGTCTGCTAGGTATGTGAATTTTGCTTATCCAAGCATCCCACACGCATGTCAGACAGACAGCTTCGTTTCCCAGCACAACCCACTTGCCCAGGCTCATCAAACACATGACCTGACCATTAAATTTTCAGAACCTTCAGCCTTGCTGAACCATCTCAGCAGTCCCATTTCAGTTCAGTGGATTGACATATCTCAAAAGGCATCTGAAGTCTTGATGAGATAAGAATGACCCACAAGTTTGTAAGAGGGGTAGAATGAAGACTGGAGCACCTCTGTTGACCGAGGGAGTGTTTGTGGTCTTTACACCTACCTCCGTGTGGGATCAACAGCAATAGCTCTTGGCTCACTGAGGTCACTGTTGAAAAGTGTCCTCCTCCGGCTGCCGTCTGCAGTGGCCACTGAGATGGTCTTGTTTCCGGAATCTGTCCAGTAGATATTCTTATGAACCCAATCTATTGCCAGTCCTTCAGGAGAATTCAGCTGGCTGTCTATCAAAATCACCTGCTCGGCAGTGTCACTCGCTTTGTCTATGTAGGCGCTGTAAAGACAGGACTTGTCACTAGATCGACATGGCACAGAGGGGGCTGTGCACATGTGAATGGGGCTGCACCTCACACAGCTGAATGCCAGGTAACACCACTGCGACCCCACAGAAAGGAAATGCACGTGTAGTGGAACTACTGACATAGAAACCTGTAAGCTGCATCCATCCTTCCCCTTTCTCCTACCACTTGTTCTTATTTCCCTATATCTGGATGGCATTTGCAGAATAGGGAATTTTCATTTTATTTTTCTACATGGTTACCACTGTAACTGCACTATTGAGTAAATCATTTGATTTCAGGCATGTTAACTTCAACAGCATCAATTCATGAGATTTATGGCCATTAGAAATATAATCTCAAGTGCTCTGCTGAACAGAGATGAATTTAGAATGCAAATAAATGTACTTAAATGTACTGTAGAATTAGGACCTGTGTAATTAATCATGATTCACCAAAGGAGTTCATAGAGCTGTATTAATTTGGCAAGCAATCTCTCGTTAGATACAAAGTATATGTTCCGTAAATATCAGTGGCGGCCTCAGAATCTTTCAAAATATTAATAAAAAGGCAGGAAATCCCACATGGATGTTTCATAAGTCACTCAGTGTTGCTCCTACAAGCACATAGGCTGATTCTGCTCTGTTGCCCCTGCACCAATATTGGTTGCACTGAGTGAACTGAAATGGAGTTATTGTGAGTCTGCATCTGTGTTTCTAAGAGCTTAGGCTGGCTCTTAGAATAATTCAGTACATCTTAAAAAAGTTACCAACTGCAGAAAGGTTCCCCCCCCCCCCCCCCCCCCCCGTAACGTTTGAAACTCCAAGATGATTTAAGTTTTCTCTTCACTGGTCATTCTGCCTTTGAGCATGGAATGAGGAGGTAAGTCATACAGGAGCCGAGTTCTTAGAGATGAGGAAGCAAATGTCCAAAGCCACGGATTTTTAACCCTGTTTTATGGTCTGTGACTCAGGCTGGAATGGCTACGCAGCATCAGCCTAGATTAACAGCAAGGTACTGCATCTTCACTACAAGGAATGGCTTTATTTTCTCTCTCATCACCAAACAAATGGTACCACTGGGGTTCTGCAGGGCACCTGACCATGTTTGGGAGCTCCCAGTGTGCTCACTGTCAGGGAGCTGCAAAAGGAGCAGTGTGTCTTGAATAAGTCTCTGAGCATGAAGATGAAGCCCTTACCTGTCCCTGTCTGTGCCCACAGAATCAGATACAGTGAAAGCAGCCAGTCCTCTGCTGAACTATCTCATTATTTTTAGAGCTCCGCAGGGCTGTGCCGGGTTCCCACCCAAATACTTGAGTGCTTAATGCTCAGTACAGCCTTGGAAAATTCCCCTGCCAATGGCACGGGAGCTACCACGGCCTGCAGAAACCCTGGCTTGGCTCCTACACGTTGAAACCAAACAACCTTCACCTGATCTTTAGCTAGAATCCAGAATAAATCACTGTAGAAGATACAATAGGGTGCATTGCTATGCAAATCAGAATATACATGGGGGATTTTCAGTGCATTTTTGAGTAGGCATACTCACAAGCCCCAATACATAATAACTGTGATGAATGCCATAAAAACAGATGAAAGAGGAAGGAGGATGAGAATCACAGAATGTTTATTGTGGTCAAGCGCTGTGACTTTAAATCCAGTCTGTGAGAGACTACAGTAGGCAGCTGGTACCTGTGCTGCCACCTCCTTGTTCCCACCATTTGCCTCCTTTGTGCCTCCATATGCCAAGTCCTTTGTAGTTTCACATAGAGCAAGCACACACCGCACAGCAGCAGCCTCATGCAGCTTCAATTAGCAATATCCTAATTCAGCAAACAAGAGCCTACACATAATGCGCAAATGCAGCAGCATCTGTTATTGACGAAAAGCCTTCCTGTATTATCAAATATGCTCACTGCACAAACTCCTGCTTTCTTTTTCAGTTCCTGAAAAAGCTAAGGAAGCCTGGGCCACAACACATAATCCAGTAAAGGAAGAAAAGCCCTCAGGTTCAGCCTGCACTGTTCTCTGCTAACCGTCCTTAAGGGGTTCAGACTGAACTGCAGCTCTGGAAAGGGAGCAAAATGCACATCCTCTCTTGGCCCTTACCTGTAGATTTTTCGGTAGAACAAATCACACCAATAGATTCTGTTTGTTGCCACCTCCACATCCAGTGCCACAACATTCTTCAGCATAGGAATGATGCGAGAATAGTCCCTTTTCAACAGGTCTATCTTACGGACCTCATGGCGATTGGTGAAGATGAGGTATGGACTCTTCCCTGTCACAGGAAATAAGCACATTTGTCACGTTAGCAGCTGGTCCAAGGGTTGGATTCAGCTTCCATTTCTCAAACAACAACAGAACTAACAGTCACTTATAGTTTTGCTTTGTAAAGAAGTTTTACACCACACCAGAAGCAAGTGTAAACAGGCTCCAGAGGCAGAGCTCTCACACACGGACACGGAGAACCGCAGCACCTCTGCAATCACTAGATACACACTAGCTCTTGACCTGACCATTCTGATAAGCCACAGGTAAAACTCCGGGGAACATCCTCACCTTCCACTGCACATCTTAGACACAAAATACATAGCGCAGATTTTGGGGACTCATGGCCAGAGCAAGGAAGAGATAGCCCCTCTGGACTGGCTGGAGGGAAGGGAGGCAGCCAGACCTGTGGTGTGATAGAGCCACACTGAGTCCAGCCAAGCCAGAACTGGTTGCCAGGAAGGAATTTTAGACTGTCATGTGCATGCAGAACTTGCACAGTCCACCTGGGGCATGTGGGCTAAAGGAGTCTACATGCCTTTTTTGCAGGGTCAGAGCCTGCAGCCTGGATGCTGGTGATATTGCTACTGCAGTTGTGATCCCAGGCCAGAGCCTCTCAAGAAACATAAAGTTGACCTGAACTTTTCAAAAAACAGGACACAAACCCAATATTATCTTGCTTAGGAGACCACAGCCAGCACCTTAGCCTCCATGTCTTAGACCAAGAGACACACATCCTTGCCCTCTGCAAGTAGTAGACCATATGATTCTGTGTTCTTAAGTGTCACTAAACTAGCTTATAGCTTAAAGTCAAAACAGTCAAAAGCTTGAGTTTGCTCTTCATGCACTTTCCTATTTCCTTCTCACACTTCTCATACTGTGAGAGTAATAGGCTTTATGAGGAGAGCAGGACTCTGCGTACCATACAGAACCTGGGAAGAAAGAGGCCACATGGATGTGCAGAATAACACTTAGAGAAACTATTTTATCTTGCAGGTAATTCATCCTTCCCCAAGAGATCCACTGTTTCCATTAAAGAAACCTTCAGCATGGCTAATGCTCAGTCTTGCAAAATTCAACTTTATGTCCCTCTGAGTAACATTTACTTTGGCAGTAAGGGCAAGCAAACTGTTGATGTTCATGTTGGTATTTGCATAAGAGACTGGGAGGGTGGAGAGGTGGCTAACCTCCCGTGCTTTAATTGGGATGTTTTCTTCCTTTTAATACAATTACCACTAAAGGTTTTTGCTGCACTGTTTTTGTAACACCTGCCAAGAGACTTTCTTTTCTAGTTGCAGCTACTAAGAGCCAACTAGTGACTGTAATTTTGCTCTGTACACTGTTAAAATATTCTAAACTGCATGCTCAGTATTTCTTGCCTAGAGAAGCATCTGCTATCACTGCAGCAGTTCTGTGCTGCTCAAAATGAAATGTCTTTACTTGCTTGCTTTGCTAGCTTCCTTTTGTTTCTGTTCCCCTCATCTTAGCCCTGCAAGTATGTTTTCTTACTGGAGTTGTGATGTGGAGCAACAAGAGTTTAACTGTCTGTGGATTGTCTTACCTACAGCTTTGCAGTTCTTGGAGAGGGTGTCCATCTCATATCCCTCATGGCACTCGCATTTGTAGTCCCCCTTGTAATTAATGCAGATCTGGCTACAAGCGTCTGGATTCTCACATTCATCTATGTCTGAAAAGAGTGTTTGAAACCCATCAATAACTTGAAATCAAACCATCTGTGATGGAGCAATGCTGAAGTGAGTATAATCACGTCTCTGTATGGTGAAACACAAGGGACTGCTGTTTGCATGTAAATTACCTCCACACGTTTTTTTATCCAGAAGCTTGTATCCGGGCGGGCATTCACATTCATAACCAATCTTCAAGTCTTTGCATATGTGTGAGCAACCACCGTTGTTTATGGAGCATTCATTAATATCTGCAAGGGATATACAAATTATCTATGATAAAGGAAGGCTTTTAGTTATAAGACAGTAAAATTAAGAGAGGTCAAGGTCCTCAGAAATTTTACCGTATCTATTACTTTTGGAGGCCACGGACTGCCCCTCCTAGAGCTTATTAGTGACTTCACAGATAGGAAGCCACCACCATATCACTTTCCTGCTCTTTTTTATTCCAAGCCAACACTATAGTTTCGTTTGGACTGAAAGCTAGTAGCTAAATGAATGGGGAGCCCTGGGGATACCGTGTATATGAATCTGCATCTCATCCCCTCAGAGAGCTGCTGCTTTGAGCATGATCTGCCAGATGTGAGGAACTTCCAAGGGACCTAAGGGCTCTCTCCAGGAGACTCCTTCTTCCCCATGTGCGGGTTCCTGTTGACTTTTCTGAACAGCCTCTCTGAGCTTTAATGATTAATGCTGGGAGAGTCTCACCTCCCAGAGGGCAGCTATTTTGAAATACGTTAATATTTTCCCATCTAGCTCCAAGGAATGATCTATGTGAAAATTCCAGAAAGTCCCAGTCTGTCAGAGATACTCAAGTTAGTGCTGAGATACAGTCCTCCCACAAACACTCCCACACCACAGCCTCTGCTGGCAGCCTGCATCAGCCCCAGTGTACAATCTATGAAGCAACAGCCCCCATCATCTCCTGGGTCCCTATCTATCCCAAGGCCACCTCTCTGATCCCACTTTCAAGGGCTGAAATGGAAACCAGACTAAATGGATCTTGTCACTAGAACTGAATGAGAGGTTGAGGAAAGCTGGTTTCCTGTCAGAAGTAACATTTCTTCGTGTTGTAATTAACCTACACAAGGTGAAGAGAAAGTCCTCTCCCTACTTGAGACTGCTGAACAGCAGTGGTGGGATTTCAGGGATAGTGGACTCACTAGAACAAACAAAACTGATTCTCATCAATCTGCAAGGCAATTTACAGGCAAATTTTTCATTTCTCTTTTACTTCT
This sequence comes from Coccyzus lansbergi, assembly GCA_033558105.1. Lineage (NCBI taxonomy): Eukaryota > Metazoa > Chordata > Aves > Cuculiformes > Coccyzidae > Coccyzus > Coccyzus lansbergi. The sequence continues at coordinate 316,367 of JAUMJK010000484.1, forward strand.
TGCTTCCTTGCACGCTGCAGGGGGGCAGTACAGCAGAGTCATTAAACAAGTGCTCTTAGAAGAGAATGGAAACAACCACAAGCCAATTAATGAAAGGAAAATACCATGCCAGAAGGAACCCCATCTCAGCTGTGGGATGCTTTCACCTTCCTATCAAAGACACACATACAGATATCAGTACATCATGAATAGAGCATGTTCACTAGGCTCCAAGAAAGTGTCCACAGAGTCCTATTCTATGTCATCACTGCTCAATGACATTTATTAATGGGTATCACCTACTCCTACACTTGCAGAGACCTCTAGCAAACTGGGTCATAAACGTGCACAACTGCTCTCAGCAAAATACTACAAAGTCTACTTCAACTAACAAGCAAACTCTCATTCAGATGACTCCCCTGGTTTCAGAAGTGCTTTGTGGAATACATTTAAAGACTGTAAATCAGGTGCTGGTTCACTTGCTGTGCTTCTCAATGGGCACAGAGGAGGAACTAGGCAGAGAAGTCAGCCAGGCTCTTTCTGCCAGGCAGCTGCAGCCCAAACTTCAGCAGTACTTTCACCGCCTGCCTAAAATAAGATAGGTGATATTCTACTTTCTGCCATGCTTTTTGGGGAATCTCAAATGGCACTGCAGTGTCTAACACACAGCTAGACAGACACCAAGATGAGGAGCGTGCCTTGCACCTCCTGTTTTCTGTGAACATTACTTGTGAGTGGGCATTACATTCACAGTGATCCACACCATTTTGCACTCTTAAGGAAACATATTTCCTTTGAGGGTTATCCTATGCTCAGCTTCTTATCTCAAATAACACTTCACTGCCAGCCCGGGGCTGCACGAAGTCAGCCATGGCACCTCTGTAAGGCTGAGCACCGAGGCCAGCTGTGCCACACCACTGCCCAGTCTCCTGAGTCTGACTGGGCTACCAGCTTTACTAGGAGACCTCCACAGACAGACAAGTTACAACACCCACTCAGAGAAACAGGGAGATGTGGATTAGTGTGGAAGGAAGCAAGGGCATACTGAAAGGACATGGTAAAAGTATCCTCACTAGACGTGCACACACACTTGTCCAATATAGAGGAGAGACTGACAGTTCTTCCTGAACGTGAGTTAAGAGGTAGACACTAAGCTCTATGCTACTAGTGCTTCATAATGTCATGGGAAGGGAGGGATATCTGAGACACTTGTGCAATGGGGAGAAAAACAAATGTGTTTGAGTAATGTTCCACATTGGGGCTGGTACCCACACTGCTTGGTAGGAAAGGTGAGAGTGGCACAGGGAGAGTAGCACAGCTCTCTGGCCTGGACTTTCCATTCTGCCGACTCTGACAGCCCCAGTGCAGACTCAGCTATTGCGGTTTGCTCATTCTCCAGGACACAGCAAAGACCAACCTGCTGACAGTTCTACGGGAAGCAGCAACAAAATATAAAATCTAGAAATGCCTAAAGTCATCTCAGTGGTTGCTGCCACTCGTATCTGTTTGCATCTTCAAAGCATGTTCCCAAAGCTAAATCTTTATGACGTTATCATCATCTTACAATTCCAAGATAATTTAAGCAATGAGGCTAATAATAAACCGGTCTGTGCTGTGGAGGACACTAGTATTTGGGGAAAGGGGGAATTCCTAGTTCTTAGTCCCATACTCGGTTCATACATCTCTCCAAGAATAAAAGCTGAGCTGAAAAGGGCACAGTTCAAACTCGCAGATGATCAGACAAGGCTACTAATTATATTCGTATGAAGGGTGATGAAAGAATAAAGGCAAAGAAAGAGAGGCAGAGTGAGAAATAGCATTAGCAGCTACATGTGGTTACATTCAAAGCTGTGAGCACCAGATGGAGGAGAGGGGAAGCAGTTACAACAGGAGCAACACGTAGAAGGCAAGTACTGTACCACATTCTTTCACAGGCTCGTCAGACCAGTCCCTGCAGTCTCTATGTGAATCGCACACTTTGCCTCCGTCAATGCACTCTCCACTCTTACACTGAAACTTGCTGGGACTTTCACATGCTGACTCTGTCATGTCGGGCAAGAGAGGAAAGCAACTAAGTTAGACAAGACTCATGACAACAAAAAGCCTGACATAAAGCTCCAAGCAGGGGTCATTAGCAGAAATGGGATGGGATTAAGCAAATGAACATTAAGACTAAGAGTCATGCAAAGAACTTTTCAAGACATGCAGTTTGCCTGAGTCAGCACAATCATGTCTCCCAAGAAACACCACTGCTAGAATGGCTTAAAACTCTCTACGGGAAGCAGCCCGCCATGGCCTGGAGGAGCAGCATAGACCTCTTCCCTTTCCAATGGCCACACAACTCTCACAGGCTTACACCACAGAGCATGAGGAGTGCAGAACTGTCTGTACCTACCTTGGACACAGCCTGCTTCGTCACTGTTGTCAGGACAGTCATGCACCTTGTTACATTGCTTTGCTCCATGGATACAGGTCCCATCACCACACTGGAATTCATCTGGCCGGCAGGTCACCAGAGCTTTAAGAAAATACATTTAAGCATTAGCTGCACAGGACATGGATCTTGTGTGGTACCTTTTAGCCAAGTGCCTCTACCACTGCAGGAGTTCTGCATCTTCTGTCAGCAAAATGCACAGAGCAATCAGCTGCCTCAGCCACTCACCTCCTATGCCCCTCTGCTGTCCCATTTCACCCTCTACATCCTCAGCAAAAGAGTCCTAAAGCCCATTTGAACTGATCGAAATAGAATCAGTGCAGGCAGTGAAGCTTCTTGGGTGAGATATGAGAAAGCAAGTGGGCAGAAAAAACCCGTCAGCACTGGGGTCTTCAGGCTACATGAGAAGCCAGGCTACTTTCCATCTAGGAGTGCACAGTGGCACTAGGTGGGCAAAGACACCTGCTCCTCAGCTCCTCCTTCAGAAAAAACTTATGCTTCAGATAGATTTAAAATATATCTTCAGGCTAAGGGCACAGGCAAGAGACGTGTATTGACTCGCTGCCAAAGCCAAGATGGTCACACTAGGGACAAAGCTAAAATGCACGCATCATCATTTAGGTTACTAAATGCCCGTGAATTAATAGACCACTGGAAGGCAGAAGAGCCCAACTGCACTGTGGTTTGGGGTTTCTTGGGGTTACAGGTCACAAATGTCTCCACAGTGGAGATGTGGGTTTCCAGCCTGAATCTCATTTGCCCAGATCAGATTATTACAGACTCAAACCAGATCGCGTGAATTGCAAAGTTGGGAAAAAACCTCAGAATAGTTGCACTGACCATACTAAAAGCAGTCCTCTTTCCCTCCCCAAGGTTATGCTAAAAGAGAGATGCCCCTAGCTGGAACCAGACTTGCACTGACAATGGGTTCAACGGGGATTTGCTAGCCAGCAAAGTGCTGCAGCCTGTAGTTCCCTGGCAAAAGAGACTTCTCATTGCTGGGATATGTTATGAAGCTTACTTCTGAGAGGCTGGTCTTACAGATGTTTCCTTAAAATCCTATTAAGGCAGCACAACCAGAGAGCACTTGATTCTAGCCTATCCACCTTGCTGATTTCAGAAAATCACTGCTTCTCAATAGCTGGAGGAGGTCAGCACTGATGTCACCACATGGGAGCTGACTGCTGCATGGCAGACCTTCCTTGACAATCTGACTAACTGGTTCTAATACAAAAATTACCACCTTCAGACAGACTAGGAAGAGCCACAGATATGAAGTGAGCTAGAAGCAATACCAGAAAGTACCAGTTGCACAACAGCTCAGCATCATTGGTGACTGCATCCCATAGGACGCAGGATTCAGATACACAAATGATTCACTGGACTTATCTCTAGCGCTTCTTCGGTCAGCAGGAAAAGGCACAACTGCAGGGCTGATGGGAGAAGGGAGAAATCCTGCCTTTAGTAATAAACAGTGTTCACACAATGAAAGTTTGGAAATAGCACTGAGAGGAAAGCCATATGCACTATATTAATAAAAAGCTGCAAAGTGAGAAAAAAATTGCAATAAATACAGTTATGGGACCAGCTGTGTTGCCACATTTCAGCTAATAAACCCAAGCACAGAAACGGGAAACCTCAGTGGGACATCTGGGACAGCAGCTCCAAACTAAGCATTCAGGAACTGCTGCTCTAAGTGGAGAAAAGTGGAGGAGAGGAAGAAATAAAGCTGTGGTCTGAGAGGATCACAGAACACAGATCTGGAAATGGCACCGAGAGCTCCTGCAAGGAGGCAGAGGCACTTCTGCTTGAACTGTTCCTGCCATTTGCAACCTCCCACCTGGAGAAGCCCTGATGATGGAAAGACCACCTTCCCATTAGTCAATCCTGATCTCTTCCAAGCTAAACCTTGGACAATGCAAAGTTTTCCCTACTGTCTAGCTGCAAATTCCCTTGACACATAATTATCTATTGTCTTCATTCCAACGTGGAAAACAGTTTAGTTCACCTCTTCCATAGCAACTTCTAGATGCAAAGACAAGAAAGGACAGTCCTCCATTTCTAACTATAAGTATTAAATTCCCCCCAAGATGCTACACATAATTAAAACCAACAGGGGTCTTGTCTTTCCTGCAGTAGGAACAGGTCTCCAGTTCATCAAGTAAACCTGCATGATACCAGCTACAGACATGGAAGGCAGCTGTTATAAAACCTACTAATTGTCCTCAATTGCAGCCTTCTAAGCTCTTCTAGAAAGCAGTTACAGCTATACACTATGGACAGAAAGGTTCCTAATCCTACACACAGTTAAAATGAAGTAAAATTTTGCAGGACCTGCAAAAACAATGTTGAAAAAGCACTAGAACACTGAGAGAAAAAATGACAGCACAGCTCCACGCTCAGTTGCTAAAAGGATGGCAAAACATGTATGTGGGACTGTACAACATCACTGCACAAAGCTTTTGCTTCAGGGAGAAGAGACAGAAGTTTGGAGGCTGGGCCTTGTTTCCTGGCTCATTTCTCACTCCAGCAGAGCCATGGAAGTTCTGACCTTAAGGAATGAACCTCCTAATGGACATGCAAATGGAGAAGATACAGTAAAAACTCTTACTGATTGCAAATTTATTCAAATGCTTATACAGCATTTCTTCTCTGGTGCATTTCTCAGTAAGAGGAGAGAGATTGCTATGTTACCAGTTTTACAGAGCATCATTTTTGAGGGGAGAGGCCAGGAACTTCGCTTTCCTGAAGCTGGGACACAAAGCCATCTCAGCCCTATTGGCAGTGTTGACAGCAGGTCACCAATCCCAAAGCAGCGCAGTATTCCAAGGAGAGGGAAGAGTTGTGCTGTTTATTTGCACAATATGTTCAGTCAGAAAATTGCTGTGCTGTTTTGGGGCGTTTAAAGCAGTGAAATCTCAGCAGTTTTATAACCAACTCCTCTGCCCCACAAATCAAATATGAAACAATTTAGCAAAGCCCTGCTAAATTAACAGGCGCACTCAGACACATTTCCCACTTTCAAATACTGTGCACAAAGCTGCACTGTTGAAATTCAGATTTATTCCAGATTCCAAGTGTGAGCCTGTGTGTTTCTTCCGTCTTTCATGCCCCCTCAAGTGATCTTACATCTCAAGAAAACTCTAGCATTTGCAAAATGCATCAATCCCATTTTATAGATGGGCAGACACAGGCACAGAAGTGTGAGGTCAGGTCTCAAGGGATCTCTTCTCTAGCTGCCAGTTGTAAGCATTGTTTATTCTCCCTTCTGGATGTCCTAATGAGAGTTGCACAGGACATTTGAAAATATAACCACTCCAGATTTGGAGACTAATAAATCTAACCCAATGTTCATTTTATAAATATATGTACATATGTGAATATATATCCTAGGGGGAAAAAAAAAGACCCAACCACTCAATGTTCTCACACAGCTTTCCTGAAATGACTCATTCTCTTCTATTTATTTGCTGTCTTGCTGCCAAAACCTGTTCACCGATTGTCACCCTTCGTTTCTGCTCTACTCAGTTTTCACCCCAAAATGATTATAACAAATGACTGGCGGTGGCCTCATGACTTTTTTTTAAAGCATTAGCTCCCATCCCTTTATTTTATACAACAAATCCCACACAATTCCCATTTGCAAGAGAAGACACGGTGCTTTTATCAAGGCAGACCTTGTGCCATCCCTGTTGCTAAGGGGATGGAGCAGTGTCAAACATCAGTTAACCCCCCCACGCGATACCAATCACAAAAAGAGAATGTCGGGATAAGAGAAAAGTAATAAAAGTCAATCCCTAAACTCTTCAGCCCAACAGATGAACAGGGAATGCTGAGCTTCCAGAGCTCTCATATGCCACTTTTTTACAGTGGAGAGCTGCACTAGGAGGGGGATGCAATGTTAATTTTGACTGACTCAGTTGATACATCAGCTACAGGAGCACTCAGTGCTGCAAATCCTCTCCTGGCTGCTACCTCAGAGATTCCCTCCCCTCAGTGCAAAAAGCAGCAGGCTTACGCACCGATGTGGCACGGGGGTGACTCCTACTTTACATGGGTGTAAAGGGCAGAACCAGGCACTTCACATGGAACAGCACTGCAGTAGCTAAAACGTGGGGCTTGAAATCCCACTACACCCTGGCCCACAGGATCGAAAGAAGCAGAGGCAGCTCACATGCTCATTTCTCCTGGGTAGATAAGCTGTACGTTGTGCCCTACTGAGACTTACTGGAAAAAAACTCGGGTGCTAAATCTCTGCTAGTAAGAGATATAATTATTGTATCTGCAGTCACTTCTGCCACGTTTCCTCCTTCCTCCACTGGTTGTCAGCACTGCGCTGTGCAGCGGCACCCTCCAGCTGTGTCCTCTGCCCCAAGGAGGCTGCCCTTGGTGTATCTGGAGGTGCTACTCGGTGAAGATGCTCTGCAGCTCAGGGATGCTGTCAGAGCCTTGCTCCTTTAGGCCTCACATCTCAGCAGTCTGAGCAGGGTATCGCTGGTGTCTGTCAGGTCAAGGAAAGAAGCTGGGGAACAGAGCGCTCCTTCTGTCTCAGCAAAGCACATGGGCACAGTCCCATCCCTCTCACCCAGAAATGTCAAAGTAAATGGGGTCTGTAAAAAAATTGAAAAAATTCAAATTCAAGAAGAAGAATTGAAATTTTAGAGAAATTTCTTCAGAAAGTGAACTTGAAAAATTTCAAATTCAAGAAGAAGAACTGAAATTTTAGAGAAATTTCTTCAGAAAGTGCCATCTGTAAGCTGCCCCATTCTTTCACCACCTGGAAATAGAAGGGAGCTCACCTTTCCCTCTCCTGAGTTATCTAAACTCAGCCATCCTGACAGGTTGCTGTCACTGCAGGGAATACAACCTGTGGGACACTGATTACTTCTGCTGGGAGTCCCCTGCATCTGACAACAGTTCTTCAGCTATGCTTGTAACGTGGGCCTAGCCACTGCCTCCTGATTTGGAGGGGATTCAAGTACAATGCTGTCTGCAGGAGGTCTCAGAACTAAAACAAGCACCGACCAACACAGGCTGCCCCAGCTAGCGGTGCACATCTCCACTAGACATGCTCCTGCTTGGCCTTCTTACAGTCACAGTTTATATGGAAATGGACGCCAGGAACCAACTTTGTTTCCTCAGACCCTAGAAGTACTGCCCAAGTACCTGCTGCCCAAGAACTCTGTCAGCTCCTGTATCATTTTCTTGGAGATGAAATTAATCCATTCCTACTCAGAAGAGTGTTGACAGCAATGATATCCTTGTACCCAGCAGTCAAAGCTGCTGCTCTCTTCCTACCAAAACATATTTGGCTTCTCCTATTCTGCTCTTATCTCTTTTGAAAAGGGTTCTTGGCTCATACAATGGCACAGCAGCTCCAGGGTTACCTGTGGCTCGTCCCCCTGCTCTCCTGCAGTGTAAACCATAGTGTTGAGGACTTACTACATCCTCCTCCTCTTGCTAAAGAAGCCACTGAAATTAAAGAATCACTGAATCATTTAGGTTGGAAAAGACTTTTAAGATCATCAAGTCCAACTGTAAACCTAACACTGTCAAGTTCACCACTAAATCACATCCCTGAGCAGCACATCTACACGTCCTTTAAATACATTCAGGGACAAACCACCTGTCTCTTCCTGGAAGAGAGTCCAGTTCCTCACTTCTTGAAGTACTCTCTCGCACAGCTGCTCTGAGCTCACCAGCCTCAGCTCTGTCTTTTCACGGGCATGAAAAGATGATGTTGGCAAAAGTGGTAAATTTTCCTAAACAACTTTGTAAAAATGTCAGGTTTCTGCAGCTGGTTGCTGCCTTCTTCCCCAGAGGTGGCCCAGTGTCAGAGTTGCTAAATATATACAGCTATGTAAATATTTTATTTTATTTCAGTCTTGTGATTATGAATATTTTAGCAAGACATTTTGCTCTTATTTTCTTGTCTCCCTCCTCAGGTAAGTGACCAACTTGAACAGTTTAGTGGCTAAAAATGGATGAAACATTTGAAATACTATGCACACCAACAACACCATGTTCAATGCATAAAGCCAGCTGAAAGAAATCCATTATTTATTAGCTCTGTGCCTTTATCAAGCCAAGCTCAGAGTGCACTTCAAACGAGATTCTTCAGAGGTGCTGCTCTTGACTGCCTTGTTCACTATACTCTAACTTCAGAGGCAAAAAATTAATTATTTTTTTCCTGCTGATCATATATTCCCTTTAGCATTGCAGTTTCTAACCTCCAGGCTGTGACCCCACCATGCAGCCTGAGGGCTTTGAACATTTTTCTCATTTTACATTTCTTGTCTTTCTAGTGAAACAGATTTTCTTCTGAGGCACAGTACCATCCAGCAGCTCTTGCACCCTCTCTCTGAATCCTCAAGGCACAAACATAAAAAGAGTCTGGAATATACCTGACCCAGCCATGCCATTTGGAACACAAACGCTCCTTGTCAAGCACACAGTTGCTGCATAGACATCAAAGACTTGCCTGAAAACACAGCCCACAGCAGCCTTCTGTCCCCTCTCCCCCACTGAGCAGAGCTTCCATCCCTGTCCTGCCCCTGCAGACACTCACGGCAATCCTGCTCGTCAGACTTGTCTTTGCAGTCTTCATCCCCATCACACTTCCAGTTCAGGTGGATGCATTCACCATTGCCACACTGGAACTCATGAGCTGCGCAGGTGTTGAGGGATTTGGCATCGTAGCCACACTTCTCTATGGACTCATCCGACTGATCCTCACAGTCTGGCTGGTTATCACAGACCCACGCCTCTGGGATGCACACGCTGTTGTTGCACTGGAATTCGTTGGGCTGACAGGTCAGAGGGGAGCATTTTCTTTCATCACTGCCATCTCCGCAGTCATTGTCACCATCACACACGAAGATGACGGAGATGCACGACTTGTTACTGCACTGGAACTCATTGGGAGAACAGGCTTAGGAATAAAAGCAAACAGGTGAGCTGTGAGGTCTTCAACCTAGCCCCCATCGTGTCAGCTTTAACACATTAGGAATGTCTAAGACAGAGGAGGACAAGGGCACAAAACATTTTGTGTTTGGCTGTCTTAACCCAAAACATTTTTCCCCATGATAAACTACATTGCAAGGAGCAGGTGAAGAGGGAGTGGTCACCTCCCCAGCAGTACCATCAGATGCTTTTCCTATGGACCATGGGTAGCTCTGAAGAAGAAGGGGCAACAGAGCTGCATGAACTGCAAACGGCAGGTAGGAAAAGTGGGGGGCAGCTGCAGGGCTGGTCTGGTTGAGGCAAGAGCAGCCAAGCAATCCCTGGTGTGATATGGGGTGAGAGCACGGAGAGAACAGTGTGCCGGCAAGTGCTAGTGGCTTTGCACAGTGTTTCACTTTGCTCGGCAATGACATTACCAGCTTCCTGACTTTCACAAGCACAGAATCAGGTTTCAAGATTTCACAGTGTGCCTGGTTTTGGACATATTAAGTGGGATGTGTAGGGTAAATATTTAGTGAGTCGAGCATCAATTTAGCTGCAATCTGCCAGTAAGGCCCTTTACAACACACTGAATGCCTTCCCTGGAAATCACAACTCAACATTAACATACAAATGAGGCATTTGTCAGACAGGAAGCTGAGTGGAGTACTCTCCTCTGAAAGCCTAATGGACAGCTGAACCAGAGAAGCCTGCTCAAATTAAATTTCCAGGTACTCCCACAATGTGCAGTTCACAGTTGCTTTATTTCATCAAGGTGTGGGGGAATCAAGATCCTGGAAGAAATTCTCCTTAAGTACTTTTAGGTATTTACTTAAAAAAGAAACCTGCTTCTGCAGTTTCATCCCTCTACAGGGAAGTCACAGCTTTGATAACTTAGAAGTGCAATAAAGATATACAAATAAATTACCATGAACTTCTTTTTCTTTTTACATTGCTCTTGAGAATATCTGTCTTCAGAAGCAGCACTATTTACTATCTGCAAAGCCCCTGCAACAAACCATACAGTTCAGATTGTACTGTTTGCTGCAATGGTAACTACATCTGGAAAGCACCTTTGTAAAGGGGATGTCATATACCATTTTTCGGGGATGTCATATACCATTTTTCAGCTAACAACGGGAGCCCAGTAGTATTCTGCTGAAATACTGTCTGTTTTATATCTAGGACTGAAAGTATTTATCCAGCAATTAAGAACACGTTCACTTGCAAACTTGCTGGGCTCCATGTGTTAGCCTAAGCAGCCTGCAGTTTTACATCAGTGTGACAATGTATGTACTTCTCGCCTGCCCTGTGCTCTGTCCCATTTCATCTCAGGTTTTCCAGATATTATTGTGTCTACCAGAGTAGCAACCTGCCTAATTACAACGAAAAGAGGTTTGCCTTCCTTGGTGCAATGCTCTCAGGCACTGGCTAACACCCAAGCTCCCTCCCACAGCTGCACACTGCTGTGTGCCCATCTTCACGTCAATAATTAAATGTAACAGAGTGTCATCACCAAAGGAGTACCTAGTGTTAAGACACCGAAGTATCATCGAGTTCAGGCAAATTGCTCAGGCTCCTCCTGTACTCAGGAGAGTGTTTTGGATACAGAAAGATGCCCTCAACAGGCAACTCCTGCTACCTACCCTGGGATTAGAACTGTCCCTTGGAGAGGCTAATATTTCTCGTCTCCAAACGGAGAAAACTCAGATCAGACAACTGACATTAGGAGATTAATCCCTGTCATAAGTACCTGAAATAGGAGTACAGTCGTGGAGAAACATCTTTTGCACAGCAGAATTAAGACCATTAAAATGCTGTTTTTCACCCAAATTCTGCTCTTTTTCTTCATTGAGCACACTTTTCTATCATTATTCCATAACTAGGAATAATCTATTGACCTTACTGACAGTACACAGCTGTATAATCTAATACTCTCTGCAGATCATGCATAATAAGCAACTGCCAAGTGGAAACTTAAGGCACAGTTACAACCTTGCCACTCTATTTGAAAAAGGAAGTGAGAGACAGGACTATTTCTAGGGCTCTGTACAGTTTCTGTAACAGATTGAGGCTGAGAAGAAGAAACTGCTTTTCTGGCATTATTTTGATGAATCTCAGAAACACATGAGTGTGCAAAATTTTGCATAGTCATTTGATCCCTAATTTTTGGGCAAGGTTGTAGTGATTTACACACTCCAAATATGCATTAATTTTTCTTTCCCCAACTGTAACAAGCCTATTTTTTTTCCCCCTCATTGTTTTCCTGGTCCCACCTCAATCCCTCCCTTCTCCCTGTATGCATTTCCCCTCAGAAATCTGCTGCATTAGCAAATTAGCAACTGATAAACATGTGTGGGATACAGACAATGGAAGTTTGCACAAAGGCTCCTCCTCTGCACCTACAAATCCCAGTACTGATATAGAATTACTAAAAACTGCAGCCAGAAACCAGAAGCAGTTCAGGTTTTGTAACCTCCCATGCAGACTTCCTCAGAGAAGCATGTGAATTACTAGCTAGAAAAATCACGCGGTCGTGATTATTTTTTTTTTCTTTTTAAAGATGAAGTTTCCTGCACTAGAGACCACAACTTCTTCCTCCACTGAACAGGCACAGCAGACCAGCGGTTGAAAATTCCCCTTCTCACCACCGCAGTCCTTAGGTGGGTATCAATCACTACAATTCACACGGCACCAGCACAGACAGGACATCATCTGCACTGGAGGCAGAAATGAAGCTCTTTGCTCTCATGTCTTCCTGCTGCAATTACAGTAGCTCCATGCTGCTGGGACAACCAGTAAGACTGCTGTGCCTTGACAAGAAGGCTGCGGGACAGCACAGAGCTGCACACAGGGCTATTCCACTGTGTGCACTTGCAGCCAGTGGCAGGGCCAAATGAGAGCACATGGTCAGAGAGGGCTGCTCAGGGCACCTTTTGGTGAACTCAAGCAATAAAAATGCCCTTTTCTTCATGTACAGACCTAATGACCATCTCCAGGCCAGCTTGAGTGGGACAGTTCCCCCTGGGTGACACAGGGCTCCAGCAGTGACCTCTGTCTCCCTGCGCAGCTGGCTCTCCTGCTGGCCAGGGAAGGCAGATAACACCCCAGTTCCTCTCCCTCTTCCTTATCCTCTCTGACAGTGAAAATCCGCAGGGCATGCCAGGATAAAGCAAAGTCTGCAGCTCCTAGCCACTTGGGGACTCGCTCTGGCACAAACAGCTAACAGAGGAGAAAAGCTCCTTACAATCCCTCTGTACCTAGGCAAGTGTCAGCACACTCGTGCTCTTCAAGGTCCCTGCTGCATGGTTTGGTGCTGCTTTAAAGAACCGAATAAAAAGCTGCACTACAAATTATCTTATATTGCACCTGGAGAGATGAGGATGGGGAAGTAAAGTCCCAGGGACAGTTTACTTCACATCTCCATTCATAAACCTGTCAGGGTACCCAGGCAGTCCCATCACTACAGCATTTTACTGCCTCCAGAGCATTTCAACAGAAAATGTGTGAATAGTAATTAAATGATCACAATTTGTTTGCATTGTCTAACTTCGCTGCCTCTCCTATTGCAAGCTTATTCGTGCAAAACAAAGGAAACAAATATTAGCTTGCTTTCTCAAGTGCCAAAGAAATTAATAAATATCGTATTCAGTGGTGCAAAACCTACTTAAATATGAAGCGATCCCAGTAGAAAACTTGGAAACGTTTGTCAAGAAGTGGTGTTTAACCAACAGACTTCAAAGCAGTAAATCAGCACAATTGCAAAAGCAGTTTTGTAGAGTACTGTCATCTGTTAAGGTTCTTCCAAGTTTTAGGAAGCAAAATACCAAAACTAAATGACTGTACATGTGCTCTGGCCCACAGACAATCTATACCAGAGGTGTTCTGTATTCTCTTCTGCCTTGTACTATATGCCAGTACATGCAGTGCAACTGCCTCACAGCCTCCAGCTGCAATCCTATCCCATCTCTTGAGGAGAGCAGAGCAGTTGTCGTCTTCGGACAAAGGAATCATAGAATCACCAGCTTGGAAGAACCCACCAGATCATCGAGTCCAACCACTCCTATCAAACACTAAACCATAGCCCTCAGCACCTCATCCACCCATCCCTTAAACACCTCCAGGGAAGGTGAATCAACCACCTCCCTGGGCAGCCTGTTCCAGTAGCTCAATGACCCTTTCTGTGAAAATTTTTTTCCTAATGTCCAGCCTAGAGAGAAATCGCTGCTGTGGAGCTAGTGCTTCAGTACCAGCTGGCTTTCTTTTGCTCACAGCCAGGATTTAACCAGAGGCTTTAGCAAGGAGTCTGGTGCAGCAGGGACAAACTTAGCTCAGGCACTGCACCAAAAAATAAAAGATAATTCTAGTAAATGCTTTTAAAGTGCTCATAGAGAAAAGTAGAATGATGTAAGGATACAGGGCACTCTGAGAACTGATTTCAAAAGTATGCATTTGTACATAATGTTTTTGCAATGGATACCTCTGCCAGGCATAAATCCTGAAGTCTGGATAAAACTCAAAATATGAAATATTTGAAATATTTTGGTTATCTGCCATTAATAGTAGCTGGGAGTTATGTACAATGGACTACAAGTAATGCCTCTGCTTATGTTTAAAGATTTTTCTAGCTTTTCAGGAAGAGTCAGATATTTAATTTATCATTCTCCTCCAAAAAAAGTCAGTTCCACTTGAAATTACTTGAGAGGCTTAAAGGAATATATCTGATTGGTAAGACTTTTGGTAAAGTAGATAACAGCAATTACTGATGCTGAAGACAAGAAAATAAGATACATTATTACACTGCATTTTTCTGACATCCACCCCAAAGCAACTTAAAAGTGTGGCTCAGAATTTCTGGTTTGCTTAAATCTGATAGTGGATCTTCTAAAGAAAGCAAAGGATGATTTGCACATGCTAACATTTACATCAGGGAGAGAGAGAGCTGCTGTTGATTTCTCACTGCTGCAATGCTGGCAGAAGAGGCTGGTGGACTTCAGAAACTCTTCTACACTGTGAGCTGAGAATCTGAGCACCCGCTGGCTGCATAAGTGGAATGCCTGAGCTCTATCTGCCCAGGTATTCTGTATATAGCGCAAACCCAGCTACCACAGCCCACAGAAATTAATTTCTGAGCTGGACCATGGATAAGGAGGTCAGAGTCCAGACGGGCTCAAGTTGGAACTTGAGTTCCAATCAAGCTGGAACTCCCAGGCCAGTTACCAATACTGTCATCACATTATTTTTTATTTAACATGTATTTATTTTCAGGCTTAATTGTACATAAATTATTTGTTTTGTCTGCAGACAATTGGTGTACTTACCAAACATCTGAATATTTCATACAGATTTTCGGTCAGATGCCAGCTTTTAAAACATGGATTCATGCCTAGAAGGACAATCTTCCTACGGAAAGCTGCCTTCCAGGAAGGACAGCAAAAGAGATGGAGGTAAATGAAGATGACCTTGAAGTACATTGCTCTGAAAAAATGACAGGCCTCCCACAGAGGGAATAATGCAGCTGAATTGCAGTCTCACTACTAACAGTGGTTGTTGCTATGGTGATTGATACCAAAAAGCCCATATAGATGAAGACTGTAGAAGGAATAGTAATTCCTGATATTGTTCAAATCACTAATGTAGCTAAGGAGCCATGTCACGCACTCTAGCAAATTAATATTTGCATGTGCTTGCTTCCTTTGCCACACTGCTCTCCTCAAACACAAATGAGTTATTTTCCCATTCTCTGCAGCAGTATTTGCATAGTATTAGTTAATTATATTGGAGCAATCAGATGCCAAAGTCCCTGCTGATAAATAATGCTTGGTTCAAAAATGATTTACTGTTTTACAATATATTTCCTGAGAATAGTATATTCATTCAAAGTGGTTTAATTTTCTGAAAATAGAATTAATTATGACCCCAAAATTTGTGAAGAAAAGCAGCTTAAATACAAAAGGTATGTACACCCTGAATTTCTTCCCTGTCTTTAATCTTACTTATGTGCAATAAGGTTGTTAGGTTGTTTGGGGGGGGTTGCAGCCCCCTCAATTTTACTTCATATTAGGAAAGTGTTAGGAAATTTATCATAGATTATTCTGGTTAAATGACTGAAAGTGACCTCAATAAAAGAACAAGTGAGTCCAGCGCAGAGGATTTCGGGGAAAAACAAAGTAACTTGGGAGAAAAAAAAAGGATAGTCAGAATGCCTAAGGTTGATATTGTGCAGCTTTTTGCTAAAATCCAAGACAACTCATGGGGATCTCGGGTGGGTAAAGAGCTATCACTTCTATTGTCTGATTAGAATATAATTAGCTGAATCACATCAGTGATATTTGGTACTAGTCAAAATTTTAATGTGGAAAAACCAAGTGGGCATGTGTTCCGTGTGTTTCTTTTCTGACTTTGAAATTGGAACCTGCATAGGATCCACTCGCTCCTGTTCTCTCAGACATGACTTGCTTAATAAAGTGGCAGTTTTATAAATTACACCAATTTGGCAAATCCCTCAGAAACAGCTGGTAATATCCATGAAACTAACTGATGCTCTAATATTATCACACAAAACCCATAACTCTAAGGAACAGGTGAACATACTTCCAGCAACCAGAAGAAAGCATTACTGAACAGGGCCTTGATCCTGTGACAGGACACACAAATCCCACATTTACTGCACATGTAGACCTCTTGGATTAAGCAGAATTCCCTGTGGTTATGAGGATTGCCCACACGGATCTTTCCGCATGACCAGGAGCTAATTTTGCCATTGCATGGTTTAAATCACAGATACTTTGCCAGAAGAAGCCTACTCCATCCGTCTCACCTTCCATCCATTGGTAAGACTCAACCTCTGGTCACCTCAGAGAGACAGGAGCTGCCTTATACCTCCCTGCTTTTTCCATTGCTTTCTGGTTTCTTGTGTCCAGCTCGGGAGAGAGACTCCATCACATTCTTAAAACCTACACTTTAGACATAGTAGCAAATGAAGCACAATTTGTTTCATTCCTAGAAAATCTGCAAATTCTCCTTTTTTTTTCTGACTGGAAAAGGCAAGGAATTAATCCTCATGCCTGTTGGTCCACAGCTAACGCTGCCGGCCTACCACTTTCCCCTGACCCACACTTTCCCAAGCATAAAGGACGGCATCAGTTTAACCAGTTAGAACTGTTCCACCGGAAACAATCAAGCCTTTTATACTGCCATAAATAAGAAGGGAATCCCGGAGGTCTGTAGCAATTTACAACCCTTATCTTTGTTGAACGCAGATAAGGAATGAGGGAGCAGCAACTGACACTACAAAGCTACGTTCACTGCTAACGCTTGTGCGGCTACCTTCAGGTCATGAAAACTGTACACACCTCAAAAGCACTTGTGGAGAAAGGAAGTCTGAATTCCCAGGTAGAATTCTTTGTTGACAGAATCACTATGCTGACCTGTCTGTGAAAAACAGAGGAAGGAAAGGCACATTGGCTACTTCTGGGTTACATTTCTGAACAGAGGGGCCAGACAGGTAAGGCAGAGAGAAAAGCCTGGATTCAGCCCAATCTGGCAGCTACAGCAATGGATGGTGCACAGGTTTTAACTCATCTGAGTAATGAAG
This sequence comes from Coccyzus lansbergi, assembly GCA_033558105.1. NCBI lineage: Eukaryota > Metazoa > Chordata > Aves > Cuculiformes > Coccyzidae > Coccyzus > Coccyzus lansbergi. The sequence continues at coordinate 333,319 of JAUMJK010000484.1, forward strand.
GACGAAGCAGTGCTCATGTTGTGAGCAATGAGGTTACTGCCCCATAAAATCTCCACTTCCATTAATTTGCTTTGCTAGATGGGAATTCTCTGTAAGAGAATTTGAAGGTATTTGTTCATCTTGCAGTCTGCTTCGCTATTAGACTTAAATATTAATTGCATTTAGAACATTAAGTCTTCTGGAGCACAGATAAAAGAAGAAAACACTGAGAGCTGTCATGCCTCACACTCCCAGTTTACCCAACTGTCTCTCATTCCTCCAGGAGCAGAAATCCAAAATGAATTTGAATGTAGGTGAAATAAAAGCCAAAAAGGATGTTTTTGAAATCAAAGTTTGCAAGACAACCAATCTGAAGGGATGAGTACCTTAAAAAAAGAAGCATCGAGGAGACAATGAGATAACTGGCAGGATTCAGTGTAGCCATATATATAGCTGTATTGACCAAATCTATAAAGACAAGAACATTGTGGTGGTTTGGGGAGGGGGAGAGATAACAGACTTCTTAGGCAACAACTAGCTCCTAACTATTTTCACGTACGTGATATGAGGGACACGGCTATCATTTGATATAAACAATGTACCCATGTAACGTACCCACAATTCCACAAAAGAATTGCAACTCTTTTTAGAAAAAAGGTCTTAGATTTTGTACTCAAATGGAAAATTTAAGCACCGAGCACTGCTAACTGCAATTTGAAGTATAAGGTTTGTGTGCTAGCTGCACTCACTTTAATAGCAGTGAGATTTCTATAGCATTAGGATTTGCCCTTCAGTTTCTACGGCTTTGAAATAGATGGCAGTGCTTTGCTTGATTTGGACTGCATGAAGATTTGATTGTATGACCAAATTCTTCATGAAGAATCAATTCTACAACACAAGCAATTATCTTAAACCTTTTGGGGAAAAAAAAAGTGTATCAAAGTGTATTTTATTGTCAGCTAAACCGTCACAAACTATATTTTAGAAAATACCTAAATGTCTTTACAAAAATAAGTGAAGATAATCCAACCATTACATCTTCCTCTGTAAGAAAGTAGAGCACTTCTGTCACCAAGATAACTTTCAGTTGTTTTATCCATTACTGTGACTCATAAACTAGCTTTTTTTTGGTTTTGTATCACGTTACATGGTCCTCTCCTGCGTAGGACTGTGCTGAATTCAAGCTAACTCATTTTGACGCAGTCTTCAAATCGTATGCTCAGGAAACATAAATGTTAAGCAATCATTAATTAGCATAACACATATGTACTGGTGGGCACTGAAGGAAGGAACTCCTACCCACATATCTGCCACCATAACAGGATTGTTGGCACTGACAGCTAAAGGAGATTTCCCTTAATAAAACTAAACAGATTCTTGCTTTTTAGATGAACAAGTTCAGAATTATATCTCCATTCTTATGAAAAATGCACTTCAGACACGTGAAATACAGTCATATTTGGCAATAAGAGATGCAATTTCTTGGCCATTTCAACTCCAAGAGCAGTAACTGTTGAAAGAAGATAGATATAACTACAGGTCAATTTTTGCTCCTCTGACAGTATGACACACGAGATGTAAAAGAAGAATCAGAGACAACTTCTGCAGCTAAGGTACAGAAAGAGCAGCAGGACAAAGCTTTTCTGTGCACTCACAGGTAACATGCAGCCCAGTAATATCAGGCTTTAACTTTTTAACTACCCACAGATCTTTGTACAAAATCAGTTCTTTCAAACCACTCTTCCATAATTCTGTGAAAAGTTATCATTTAGGGTGCGCAGGGCTTGCATGTGCACATGTGTGCTTGCAGTGTGTTTTTTGTATCTACTTTTTCCCTAGTTGACCTTCAGGGAAACACTTTAAAAGGGCCAAATTCTAAATTGTCTTGGTTTTATATTGTGTTTTCATGTACTATGCTTTAAAGAATAAATTATTCACGCAACATACTGATAGAGAAAATTCATCTCTAACTGAAGGATCAGCACAGAGCAAATGTGCCAGAGGTCACCACCAAAGCCTGCTGATGTGAGCAAAGCACCACTCAGTACTGGAAAACTCCATTTGCAGAATGTTTTGTGTGTCTGTTCTTTTTAAAATCTAAGCTGAGAAGACAGTAGCAAGGAAAACAAAGCCATTTTGCTATAGACTCCTGCAGGTAAAGCCCTGGTACAGCTTAGGCCATGGCTTTAAGGTTTAATTCTTGACTTAAAAGCAGTCTTACCTCTAACCTAAGTTCAAGCAGTATTTTACATTAAATTACAAGCATCCAGTATATTAAAGATTCAACTACCTTATTTTTTCCTGTTAGAATCCAGTTAAAGGTTTTTCTTGCTGTTTTGTTCTGGAGGAACTCGGGACAAATATGATTATGGGCTGAGATTTTTCCTAAATAACAATGGGGATTTTTCTGCAATTACTACTTCTTTTGAAGGAGCTCTAATACTTTAAGCAGTGATAAAGTGGCAGCTGCACATGTTTAATATCTGAGAGCCAGGGCATAATACACAAGCATTAATCCCTCCAGCTGTCCAGTAATTAAACATCATGTAAAGCCCAAAGGATATCATTGCTGTACTACCTTATTTATGAAGAATCTTCATTTGTTAAATCTATAGTCATTTTCTTTCAATTCTTGGAAATGATTGTAAATTCCTCCACCACGGCAAGTGTACTCAAGTTACAGCTATCTTCTATAAAATGATAGGAATTTTAGGGTAGCTGTACAGTTTTTCATCACATGCTGAAATAATAATGAATAGTGATAGTAGATAAATAATTCCTCTACAAGCATGAATGGAATACTAGAGGCTTTAATCTCATTAAAATCGGTGTGTTTTTCAGGGAGAATATATGGCAAAATCTGATCCTTTGGCTTTGATTTCCCTCTGAGGTGACTGAAGAACAGTACATCCCTGCACACCTAGCCTGTTAATGAAGGTAACAAACAGAATTCATGACTTTGACAAAAGCATATGTTAATCAGGTTCCAAAGGAAGTCAAAATTAGCGCTACCTTATCACCAAGTAAAATGTCTCTGTAGTATCTGTGGAGATTTGAAATTAACAGAATATAGAACGGTGAAATCCCCACTGGTAGTACTGGCAGTGTGACTCAGTGCGACTTTACTGCATCAAGACGAAAATGATGCTGAAACGACATGATGCTTCTTGGTACAGGACAATGATGAAAGATAACAGAACAATTTAACTGTCAACAGAAAGGTCACTTTGTGTGCGTGTGGGTGCAGGAGCACTGCAAAGGAAGGTGGCTTTAAATCAGCTGGTAATTTCCCCACTTTAGCTGGCTCATCACCAGGTGGATCTGCTGGAGGGATCAGACCAGCTTTAGCCTGCTTTTATATTCTTCCTTCTGCTAGTGGTTCTCAGGTGGCTTGAGGGCTATTGAGCAAGGCATTGGAAAGAGCTGAACCTGAAAGATTTCTGTGCTTGGACCTTTCAAGGAAAGGACCCCTCACTTGCAAACACCGCTGCTTTTCATGGAAAAATCATATATATATATATATATATATATATATGCCTGGAGTTTCACCAGAATAGAGTAAGTGAAAATTTTTTGCCCTGAGGATCTTCTAACCCCAAACAACAAAACTTTACCCAGTTTGTTCACTTTTAATCTGGATATCATATCACAGAGCTGAAAATCTAGAACTGTTTTTAAGATATATGGTCAGCAATGAAAAAGTCAGATAGATCAGGGACCAAAAGAAGATGCTCTCAATAATGAAGCTGCCACTGCCATGAGACTCCAGCAGGCATTACTGCTGTCTCATGCTTGGACAACTTTATGAGATCAGTACTAGTACGTCTGTTACCTGCACCATTTCCCATGGATTGCTGTTTCTGTACTACAGTTAGGCAGAATAAATCATGGTACAGAAAAAAAAGCTTATTATGCTATCACTGTACAAATGAATACATCACTTCACAGTATCAGACTATTGTGATAAGATAAAACTGTACACTTCCATCATTTTTTATGACAACTTTCATACTGGGTGCAAGAAGAGGTCCAGATAAGAGCCAGTAACACAATCAGAAGGGAGAAGGCCAGAGATTTGCTCTCTGTTGACCACCCCAGAGGTCTGTCAGCAAGAACAAGCGATGTGTGCATTAAGTGTATAATGCCCATTTCAGTTGTTAGAGTGGTAGCTCTTCTGTTCTAAATGCATGTCAAAATCCTCTTTGCATTCTTGAATGGGTGACAAAAGTACTTCATATGTCTCTTAGAAGAGATGCAACAAGTTCTGAAGTAGTTAGCAAAGTTCAGACTGACCCTGAGCTGTGATGTTTTAATTACAGTCTCTCATATTTAATTTGTTTTTTATGTCTTAGTAAACTCATTCCTTCTCCAATCAATTGTGGCAAAGGTCAGGTACACTGGGAGCAGAAAACCTCAGCCAGGGAAATAAGAAAGCAGAAGCCAGCACCTCCAAGCCAGCAAATTCAGGACTGCTGTTACATTATTAACTGTTCATGTCTATTTTAGAGAACTAAACCTGACCTATGACTACAACACACTTAGTACTGTAAAGACACAAATTGCTTCTGCTCCAAAGAACTGCAAAACAGGGTTTATTTTTATATACTCTCTTGCTTTTTAAAAAGGCAGAAGTTTGCATTTTCAAAAAATGTGCACTGGAAGTTAGCAGTGGACTTAAAGCCTACCTGCTGGAGGTAAATTATTTTGGAAGACAAGCACTTAGCTACCTACGTGCAAGGATTAACACCCGTAATTAATCTCTGGTGCAATTACAGCCTGTGCAGACACAAATCTGGATCCCTAATCCCTACTAGTGCTTTATCCGCTGCCGGTTAAACAATTCACAGCTTCCATTGCTTCCTTAGGAAGCTCTCTCATAGGATGAAAATTGCACCATTTTTCCTCCTTGTTCATGGGTGAACACCACCACCAAAAGTGCTTTCGCATTCACTAATAACACATTCCAAGCAGTATGATGGGGTCCATGCCTAGACTGCTTATGAGAATAAGAGCTTTTCTAATACTGACTCCAGTTTTTATTGAATGGATTTCACCTATCAAACTATTGTTCCTCATTTTAGACATGGCAAACAGGACCCTTATTTCAGATGAGCACAGTTGGCTTTGCTTACTCCTAAGGCTAGCATTGCACAGGGCTAGATTGTACAGGGAACTGTACTGAGGAACTCCAAAGAAATGTATGACTTAACTGTTGTTTGAGATTATTTGGATTTTTTTCAGCATAGCTGCACTCAGTTAAGTCCACAGCTTGCTAACTGCAGCTGAGCCCTTTATCTAAAGGGAGTTACAAGGTTACACAAGGACAGCATCCAAGACTGAGAGTTCTCTCCTTCTTGTCACTACTGTGACAAGCCTTATTCAGACCACACAGGGCACCAATTGAGACAGCAAGTCTTCAATAGGGACCAGAAGCAAAGGAGAGGGATGTGGAGTACCAGTTTGATTTCCATTTCTGCAAGATGATGCACCAAGGATGTGGCTGATACAAAGCACAACGCAGAACGCAAACCAAACAGAAGATTCTCCTATTTATATTCTATACTTTTGCCCCCAAATTTCTGAACAGCAGCCTTCTCTCTCCTGCTGGCTGTGCCAGTACCAACACTGACTATGCTGGATAAATTTCACATTGACTCAAAAAGCAATTAAATATTTCTGAGAAGAAAAAGCAATCAAGAATTATCAAATCCAGAACAATATCTGAAAAGTAAGTTGTCAGAAACAGACATAAGAGAAAGAACTGCAACCCACTCACACTGCTCTTGCAGTTTTGGTTGATTCCACTACCATAATCATTGTTCCTTCTCCTGCAGTAGATCCTCCCTTAACTTGGGCTGCAGACATTTCGGCACTGGGACAGGTGTTTGCACAGCCTCAGCACAATCAAGCCCTGTTCCTGTATCTGGATACCAGCACCATATTTTTGGTGGTACAAATTACCAATGCAGAAATGCAGGCTCAAGTAATATTTGTGAACTCCACATTATGTTCTTTTGAAGAATTATAACATTAAGCGCCAGCTATTCTTATAAAAGAACAGGAGCATCCATAGTTGAAACAGGTTTTAAGTTTCAAATTAGCTTGAAGTAATAGCTTTATTAACATGAATTTAGAAAGAGTTTAAGGTTTTCCATCTGGGTGTCATCACTCACAATATCCTCAAGTCATCTCCCACTTGTTTATTGCACATGCAGTCTCTCATCACAGAAATTATCCTGAGCACAAACAAACTCCCCTCCAAATATTTATTCACAAAGATGTGCTATTTATAGACAAGTTGTTCAGCTCTGTAAGAGGTGCTGGCTTGGCTACAACAGGATGCTCTGCTCAAAGGGGCTGCAGGTGATGGTGCTGAATCCTCTTTTAAAATGAGAACAAATACCTGTGTGCAGAGGTTAAAAAAAAAAAAGAATCTGTCTGAATCCAGGGATATTTTTTTTTTTTTGGTGAGGATACTGTGTGCTGCTGAGATGCTAGAAAATGGATAGCGGAGGATTTGAAACAGAGAAGGAATGGGAATGTTTACAGAGTTAACATTCAAGCTTTGTAAGGTTTATCAGATTTGGATAAAAGAAAGGATAGCTATCAATCCTCCAACAAGCTCTCCAAACTTAAACAGCTAACACATTTGTTCTCATCCACAAGGAAAACACCTTAATTTGACAAGCAACTTCAATGAAAATGCTTCCACTGCAGCTGTTCAGCAGTGCCTCCTGCTTCCTTCTCAGAATCAGTTTAATGCCTCTGAAACGAGATGAGTTGACAGATTTTAGGACTGAAGGCTTCTGGTGTGTGCATACACCCAGAAAGCTCCAATTTTGCCTGGCAGTGCCTTCTGCCTGGTCCTCTTGCCACAGAACAGCCCGTCCCACATTGGGATGCAGCAGTGACCCCTCAGCAGAGACTGTCAATGTGCACCCCCAGCCCATGTGGGATGACAAGCAGTCACAAGGAACTAGACAAAAGTCACCAATTCACTTCACGTGAGTTACCCAACAACCACCAGAAGACAGTAATTTGTCCTTGGATTAAATTTCCATTTTAAGAACCTGCATGTGCGCTAAAAACGTAGAAGATAAGCAAGACTAGAGAAGCTGAAACATCCAGAAGAGAAATGCTCAGCTATTTCCAAATCCATTAATAGTATCATTATGCTGAAATTATGTGGCATTCAGAACATATTTACATTCATTTTGGGGGTTACCTAGAGCCTTGAAAGTAAGAAGTTCAAAGCAATTTCAAGTAGATTTTTCTTAGAACAAGAACTCCTACTGGTGTGAGCAGCAGCAGCATTAAATTAGTGAAGGCAGCCACAAGTGTAAAAATTGCTTTAATTTCACTAACTTAAATTGGGAAAAGAATAATTTTTTCAATAGGATTTACAATTATCTTCTGAAATTGCCTCTAACTCAAGCCTCTTGTTCAAAGAAAAAAAATGCTTATGCTATTGAGAGAACACCAAGAGATTCGTACAGAAAACAAACAAAACTCTTGAAAAATGCCAAAACATCATTACCTAAAAGGACACAGAAACAGAGGACTAAGCACATCACCCACCTACTACACTACAATAATTTATTACTCCAAAATCATCCATGCACAAGCACATAATTCCACATGAAACTGGAGGCAACATAAGGCAACCTGTGCCTTTTTCCTGTGAGCCAGCTCAACTGGAACTGTGCTGCACAAGCTCAGCACAAGCACAGTAACCTGTTACTGCATACCTCCCAGTCATATGCAACACAGAATGAAGCTCCTTTGAAAAAATTTGTGTCTAATCTGTCATTAATTGAATTAGTGAGTTACATCAAACCTTCATACTGAGATTCATACATAAACTGCAAAATGGGTTCATTAACAAGAGTGAGGCCAGGAGATTGACAGAAGTGGTTATTCTCCTTTAGCTGGTACTGGTTCCATCATATCTGAAATAGTATGTCCAGTTTTGTACCACCTTGACAGAAAAGGAAAGACATTCACAACCTGGAGACGGTCCAGGGGAAGTCTAGCAATATGGCTGTGGTGCTGGAGCATATGATATACAATGAGGGACTGTGGGAAATGTATTTGGTTAATAAAGCAGAAGGTTAGAGGGAGATCTAATTGCAGTTTTCCAGTACCTAAAGGGGAGATACAGTAAAGCTGGAGGCCAACTCTTCTCAGAAGTGCAGAACAAAAGGAGAAGAGGCAATGGGCACAAGTTGTAACAAGAGCAGAAGTGAAAAAGGACAAAGAAAAAGTATTCTTACAAATAGTGGTTAAACACTGGAACAGGTTGCTAGACAGTAAAACTCTGATAAAATTTTGTTTCATAAAGCTGACTGCAAAGAAATAAATTTATCCACAGCATTTTACTCAGAGCCACAAAACCTCCACTTAAAATGTATTTTATTACACAACATCAATGGAAAGATAGAACGTGGATTATGAACTGGTCAGATAGTAAGAACTCAAAATTTTGTTTTCCAGTGAAGAAACATGAATGTATGCTTGCAGGTAACCAATCAATCAACCTTTTCACCAGTAATCTGGAAGTAAAAATAACACTGCTGATATCACATACAACACCAGAAATATTGATGGATGGGTGAATAACTACACAGAGCATGAGACAGCTTCTTCATAGGTCTGGCATTGTTTGCAAACAAAGAAATTAATAATGACAAAGTTAGATATCAGTATTAGAAAGGTGATTTTCTGCACAAACTTTTAACACTGATATTCCCTAAGTTCTGGTGGTCTGTATAAAAAGAAAGCTGGAAAATTAGCTAGGATACTGAAGGGAGCCACAAAAATGAGTGAAGCATTCATTCAAAAGAAAAATATTTGACAACAAGAAGCATAAAGAGACTGTTTGAGAAATGGCTTAATTACACAGTGTAGGAATTTTCACAGAGGGGAAAAAACTGTTAAAGAGTTTTTTAATTCGGCAGAGAAAGGCCTAATAAGAAACAATGACCGTTAGACTGAACTTAAAACAGTTACTGTAAATGTGTATCATTCTCTCTCTTTACAGTGAAACCAACAAGTTATTAATAAAGAAATGTCCAGACCTATCTATCTATTACATCCCAGGAGAAGCTAGCTTTTGTCTCTAGGTCTACACTCTGCAAGAGGGAGGACATGGTGGTAAGCTGCTAAGATACCACTGAAGAAGCTTTGAACATTGTTATTTAAGTCCTTACCACATCATCTGGGTATTAACCCTTATAATCACGTTCCAAACTGACTAACTATATTCTGTCACAGTAGTAAATGAACACCTAATTCTCCAGAGTTCACTTTATATTCTCCAACTAGTGCCAACTGGAGAATCCTTATTTCCTCTCCGTTTCTAAAATTCACTACTTAGCATTGCAATGTAGAGTGAATTAATTTGTTGGTAGGAAAAGTCATCCCTTTACATGCAATTTGTAATAGTGATTCTAGGACTTTTATAGTCCTAAAGGGAGATGTTGCATACATAATAAAGTATTACTCTAACTCACCAGGAGGGCAACCAGCCTCATCAATACCACTTTCACAATCCTTCTGCCCATCACATCTCCATGACGACGGGATACATTTGTTGCTTAAGTCTCCACAGCTAATTTTTTCGGCTGGACATACTTGCTTGGCTGGAAAAATAAAAAATAAAGGAAAAAAAAGAAGCAAGTTAAACATAATTCTAGATACTGCTAATATTGTTTGCACTTTTAAGATTACTTATATTTTGTATGGCTCAATCCTGAGACATATCGTAACGATATCCCAAGTCAACATCGATTTTGAGGCATGGCTGTCTACATGTCCCACAACTGTTCCCTCAAAGAGAGCACAATACTATTACATGGGAGGGGGAATTGGGTATATTTTTGGTATTGCAAGGCAATTTATAACTTTAATCATCTAGGCAGACAATAATCAGCAAACCTATGAGAAAAAGAATCAAGTACAAGCATGAGCTCACATGTTAAAACAAATATGGATGTAACCACCTAAATTAAAGGTGATTGTCACCTAAGACAAAAAGACACAGGAAGACCCACAGAAACAAAACCCTTAGTACGTGCAAGAATACTCTGCCAAATTTATCTGAAACCAAGTAAGCCGTAAGGCTCATTCTCTTCTAACAATTCTGCACTGCCAAAATTCCCCCCCCGCCCCCTTTTTTCATCCTAGCGTGAAGAGCAACATATCTACATTTATTGTGACAAGACTGCAGTTTCAACAATTGTTTAGTATTCTGGAATCATCATCCAGTTTGGACGGATTTGCTTATTAAACAGATCTATTTATCGCTTTAAAAAATTACATGCTTCAAAGTAGTTCTTCCATTGGTATTAGTGATGATGAAATTATATATAGCTACAGGTCTACTGAAAATGGAGGAATCTAAATTCTAAATTAAAACTATCTTTCATATTACCCTGCTCTGGTAAAGGTATTTATGCAAAGCCAATCAGCTTCATAAGTACTGAGAAAGAGAGGATGAAAATTGCACTTCTCCTCCACCTGTACAAGAAGGCTGTAGAGGGGCATTTGACAGCCCCAAGGCATCAATCAGCCACTTAAAAAGCATTGCCACTTAATCCCAGGACTTCTCCACCTTAGCACCTTGAAGTGCTATGCAGTTTCTAGAAGCTGTGGGCAATCAATGCATCAAGAAAAATTAGGTCCTGCCACAGACAGTTTGTAACAGAAGTTTTAACAGCACTTTGTTGAAATTTGCTCACTGCATACCTAAATAACATTTATGAATGTTGCACAATCTACAGAACGTTGCCCTACCACAGACCAGGACCCATGTCCCGCATTTTCCCTCTGGCCCTGGTCTCTCTAAGCTGTGGGTTTATAATGCATGACTGCAGGGATGCTCCATGGCGCTGAACACTTGTGTCGTTCTGCAGAAGTTGGAGAGCGTATCCAAAAACTAAGTCTCTCGCCAACTGTGCCAAATGGTGTAAAACAAGTTGCTCACCCTCACCCTTGAGGAAGCTGGCGTGCTTTGGTGCATACGACATCCCCAGAGCTGTATGCCAGGGTGCACCAGCATTAAATATGTTCAAGCAATTTGTGGATATAGAATTGGCAACCAGGATCTCCCTCAAACAAGAACAAAATGGAGCCAAAATGGTCCACTGCCAAAGCCTCACAGGTCCCCAGTTACTGACTGTGTTCTGGCAGGAGAAGGCCTGCCCAGGAGGGAATGCAATAGCAGCCTCACCTCACTGCCAGCAGTTCCTCTGAGGAAAGAGATGGTATTCTGAGGATAAGACAGCAACTTCTGGGACAGAGATGGCCACATGTGACAAAAATCTTAGGGAGGTGACGAGGACACAGCATCTGTCTGTGGGGAAGGGACTACAGTAACACAGCTGCCTTGTTTTCCAAGGGACCCAACCAAGCCACATCAGTGAAAATAGGGGTTTTTAACACAAATATTGTCTAGAGGGATGATGTGACTGGGATCCTCAGCAGCTCCCTAGGCTTTGCATTCCTCCATCAAGGCCTCCAAAGCCTCTCAGCTCTATAGCCACCAAAACACACCTTCCCTCTCCCAAACACCTTCACCACCAAACCCTGGCTGCTGAGGAGCTGATCCAAAGTACCAGGCAGGTGGGAGTTTGATGCCAGGCAAGGAGGTCACAGTTGTCCCTACCCCTGCATAAGACGGAGCACTTGCACCCTGTTAAAAACCTCCCCACTACACCCTTCAGGGCTGGGCTCCGTGATGAGGTTTGCTTCCAGGTTGCCCCATACTCTAAATCAAGTAACATATGCTTAGAATACATGAGATAAAAATAACTTTCCTTGCTCGATTTACTACTTCAAATGGATTTCCATGCTTTCGCACTTTGAAAGTTTGTCTCCTGACCACAGATTTTCAACCTCACAATAAATGTCTATTGAGAATTAGTGGGTCAAGACAGGTGAGAATACTTTCACACATCTGATTTTCAAGAAAGTGAAATATAATTATAAAATGGTATAACACAGGAGGATCATTAACCAGCAAAAAGGTTATTTATTGATCATAGTTTAAGTGTGGTCATTATTTTCACTTGGCTGCTGTGGGCAGGTGCTTAATAGCTTTGGGAAGCTGAAAGGTTTGGAAAGGTATGGGCAGAAGACTCCTATTTATGGAAAGTAATCTCTGTGTTAATCATCTTTCTGACAGAGTAATTACAGACATTTAAAAAATGTAAATCAAAGTTTGAGCTTGCAGTGATGCAGCAACAGAAGCTGCTGTTCATCACAGTTCATCAAATCTCTGTGTTCCAGTGGTTTCTGCACCCAAGCAATCATTGCATGGAGGCCACCAACTTGCAAGCAGATAAGAGATAGGGGATCTTACATAAAACTCAAACGAAAATTTTGATGAAAATATTTCTGGTGCTATTTCAGCAAGTTGGGTTTTTTTTTTCCTCTCCCTGAGATGTAGTACAAGTGGATTCAATCTTGTCTACACTATGAAAGAGGCTTTCAGCAACTGCAATCCAGACTTAACGTTTCTGTTTCTGCACACTGCTTACACAAATCCAGGCCTTTTGAGCTGACATGACCAAAATGTTTACTCTTCCTTCTTTCCTCTTCATCCACCCAGATAGGAAAGGGTTAGTGCTGTATGTGACAGTGAGTGCTCTTACCCTGGATATATTCTGGACCAATGTTAGTCATAGCAAGATCTGCCTTTTCAGAGAAAGGCACCATTAAACAACTTGGTTGAAATGTCAGAGACATCACGACCAATTTATCACAATGAACTGCAAATGCCAAGGATGGACAACAATGGTTTATTTATAAGGAGACAAGAGCAAAGAAGACAAGAAGGTTCCATTTACTCACTACCGCCAATGGCACATTCTTCTTTTTCTATACAGGAGGCTACAAAGTCTTTCAGAGAACCATAGAGCCTAACTGGCGCCCCACTGTTTGCTTCCTCTTGTGCCACTGCTGTGCTTTTCAAGCTCCGGACATCATGTATATTCAAGAAAGCCCAAGAAAACAGAATTGATTTACTTTCAGAAGACCATTTGTCAGGTTCTCACCAAACAGGTACTCTAAGAGCATACACAAAATGTAATTAAGCTGCTTATACTGGTGGGAAACCCACAAGACCTTTCATCTATAGACTGAAAAGAATGCTGAAATAACTCCCCACTCCCTCCAGACTGCCCTTGTGTTTTTCCCAGGTTCTTCAGAAAAAAATCCCAACCCAAAACTTCACTCTGCAACAGAGAAAAATACCATACTAAAATGGTTTAATTAATTCTTGATATTGCATCCACAAAACTTCCACTACTACCTTTACTATGGCAATTAAAATTCTTAACACCCCCCTTCCTCTAGCAATGGATAGTTGTCAGCTATTTTTAAAGGAATGTTTTTTTAACAAGGAACTCCCCTCCTCAAACTTTCTTAAACTTTCTTTTGTCATAGCTGGCAGCCCTATCTTGGAGATGTAACAAGAACAAAATAAATGTGCTTATCTGCCCATGTACAGGACTAGTACCTCTATGCTTCCAGCCAAAAGAAGCACAATTGTTAAATGAGCAACTGTTCAGAAGAGAAGAAAGGATCTGACAGGTAGAGATGGCTTCGGGAAATTCAGAAACCAGGAGTTCCCAGTTCCTGGAGATTTATGTTTCAGAAAAAGACCTTGGTCACCAGTCTGCCCATATAGGGCTTTTTTATATACATATGTGTGTATGTATGAACATATCCCAGTCTACACTTGCTACTGACTCACACTGGATACCGCTGAAGGACTTGGGGTATCTAAGAAACACACTTCAAAATCCATTTTGCAACTTCGATTACTATGAGCAATTGAAGGTGTGTCTGCATTGGTATCTTCCTCTCCTCTTCCCACACCTCAGGGTAGGTGCTAGAAACGTGGAATTCTACCCTATTCACCCAATAGTTCACTGCATAGCTCAGAACAGTTTGCTGTTGCCTTAGTTTACTTCATTTAACCCTCCAAGACACACTAGATTTTCTGCTAGAGATTATATAATCGTATTTGTTATAGTTAGTTAATCTCCCTTACCACCTCCTTATATGAAGCCGAGTCCAAACCAAACAATATCAAACAAGAGCATCACTTACACTGATAAGTGTTTGTGTGGGACCAGTAACATCCACGGTGGACGTGTCTTGGGAATTTCTTTGGCATGGGTGTGCAGAGCACACACTGTGACTACACAGGGACTCCCTTTGATCCACAGCTTTGCTGGTTGCAAACTTACCCTTCTGTCATGTAAAGCAAGATGCTAAAAGCATCAGCCTGCTGGGATGGCAAGCTTATGTGAATGAACTTGTGACTTCTAAAGCATCCAGTGCAACTGCATCCAGTAGCAGTATTTGATTAGCTCACTACATCTGCATTATGCATAAGCTTGAGATCACTGAGAAAACAGACAACTTTACATTTCCAGCTGAAACCAGCCCAGACCAAAACAAACATCATGATCAGAGGCTTAAGTGAATTTGGGGATTTGGAATGAGACAAAGCCACCACTACAAGCAATGCCTTCGTTGTCAGAGAAGGCTGACCCATCCATCTCCTAGCAGTGCATGGGCTGTCCAGGTCAGAATTGGGGTATACTGACAACAGGGATTGCCAGAACCTGAGAAGTGGTATTGCTGCTACCTGACTCTACATTTTTGAATATATAAGAACACATTTATATGCAATAATCCTTGTAGGAGCACACAATGGCAGAAAAATAGTGAAAATGTAAGCTTTCTGCATAAAAAGATAAATTCACTTATGCCCTTACCTGTAAACTCTGAACGCAAATTACTGTAAGTGACTCAAAAAAACAGATTAGGAAAGGTTGCTAGGAAACTATATTATAAAGGTCAAGAAATCATAATAAACAGCATTAACAGCTGATAAACTTAATCAGAAGTTAGATTCTGTGATGTAGTTCGCTTGATGGTGACTTCTGTTCAGAAGTTCCCAGGGGAAGAGAATAATTTACAGATTTAACATTTAACTCCACTGCACTGGATACAGCAGCCCTTAAGTCTATTCTCATGTACTTGTGAGAAAGGATTCTTTACAACAGCATGGGTCAGGACTCTGATGAGTTTCCAACTTCTCCTCTTCCTAGAAACTGGAGAAACAAAACAAGCCTAGTGCACAAATGGTTCAGCACATCTAAGATAGCACGTACCTTGATTTCGTGCGGATTATCATATCTGAGATCGAAGTGAAATAACCACGAATTCAAAATCCCAGGATTAATCCTAATTACTGAAATACTCAACGTCAGAATAAAAGCAAGGTAGTTTTTACAGAAAAAGCATGATTGAAACAGACACTACAAACATTAATGAGGAAAATGATTCTCAGGACTAGTGCCAGAAGTTTTAATCTGTAATATAAACAATATTTCAGCACAGCATAAAGAGGTGAAATATCTCTACAGTATGTTGAAAAGACAAATGGTAGTTGTTACTATAAAACATGATAAGCTTCATGTCCCATGACCTGAGTCACCTGCATGAGTCAGGAAGGGATTCTTTACCAAAATTCTGAGCTATTTTGACACACTTGTGGTTTGTTTTTAAACCTTTCTCAGAACAGTGAATATTGTCAAAGCTGAGATAACTTGCTGCACAGAAAGAACTAGTACTCTAGGGCTTCCAGCACATAGCTTTTCTTAGATCCTTGATTGCTATGTCTTACTTACCCATTTTAAAAGTGAAAACTACCATCAAACTTGGATAAGAAAAGCACTTCCTTCCCTCAGACTGGCAGGACTTCAGCTGATTCTATCATTCTGTAAACATCACAAACGCTCACTTGCTGCAGACATCTGAATATGTCTTACCTAATTAATTCCATAGCTTTTCAATATATCACTTGTGCTCTCTATCTGATATGCCTAACAGGCCTTGCTCCTGAGAACATAAGTCACTTGGCTTATTTGGGGCAAATCCAAGTCAATTTTAATAGCCCACGGTAAACAGGTCAAAATGGATGATTTCACCATCCTCCTTGGCCTCAAACTATAAGAAATAATTGGTTTTAACCTATCCTCATAGTCATGCTCTCTGAAGTTTCAGAATTTACAAATTAAGATCAAATGTTTAGCAACAGTCAAAATATAGGTTGTCGAGCCTCATTAAATGCCTTTTTTTCCCTGTTTTAATTATCTAACACTCAGAAAATGACAGTGTTTATGTGGTGTTTGTACAATACAGTGACATTCCTCCGCTGGCAAGTCTCACTGAGCACTGAGAGATCAGTTTTTAAGAGATCATGACAGGTTAAGTGAGAGAAAGATGCACACAATACAAGGATTTTCTGCTACCAAACAAATCACATTTCATTACCTGTCGTCACACACATGAGAATTCAAGAACAGATCGTAAAGGCTCACTTCTTGCAGCACGTTGTTACCAAAAATTTCCCTTCTCAGAGGATACTTCACACCTTCACACAGAGGGTTAAGCAATACCTCAACAAGGTCAGTCCTTGGACTGTCTTGGGTTTTATACTCCACCTTGCTCATTCAGCCCAGCTTCTTATGATCAACAGCACTTGCATGTCTCTTAGATGTCAGTTAAATGTCTCTAAGCACGTATTTGGTCAGAGATGCATGAATTCTTTAACCAATTTAAATGAGACAAAATACAATCCAAGGTTTCCATTCCTTACTTTCATTGTATATAGATTCTAGGCAACAGTAACATGCAAAACAACTATGACAACTACCTACTTGTGGCACAATAGTGCTAGAAGGTGCTGATCTTGTTGCAGAGCTGAGCATGGAGGGTAAGACACTTAAAACACCACTTATCTACTTATCACTTTTAAATGCTAGAGTGTTACACCTTTTCTGAAACCACAGCCATGTGGTCACTAGAAATGTTTACTCAGATTGATCCAGAGATGAAATTGATACAGCCCTGTAATGACAAATTAGTGCCTACATTATTCACTATGAAGCTCAGTCTTCATTGTTTAGGGGAACGAAAAGGAGATTTCAACAAAGCGAAGACTAAAGCCATCTGCCAACTTTCCCCCCTGCTTCTATACACTTTGGCCCTTTGTGTGTCTTGTTTATGGATGAGACAAATCCATTATTTACCCTGGACTTAAAATGGAGAAAAGTTCAAGCATATATGGAAAATCTCCTGATCCAAGAAATTCGCTGCTGACTTCAATTGAATGAGGAATCAAGTCCCAGATCATGTTGAGAATTTGCCAAAATGGGTCCAGCAATTGCTCCATCCTAGCTAGGATCCCAGTGGCCAACACTGACTGTGGAAACCAATCAACATACATCCTTGCTATTTATGCCATTTACTTCCTTATATTAACTTCCAGGATATTACTACTATAATTTTTTAGGGGAGAAGAGTTATACAGACAACTTAGATTTTTACTTTTATCACAGCAGTCATGAGGCAGATTAGTCCTTTTAAACTCAAGCAAGATAAAACCTCAACTTATATCTGCTTGCAGGAAGAGTTCAAGGTACTAATTTAAATCAGCACAAAAGCAGCCTCTGTTGGCATTTATGGGTATAAAAGTGCAATGTCAGAGACTTCAAATAGGCTGATGCTACAAATGCCACTAAAGCCCATAACCTAGGCAAGCACAAGACAGAGGGGTTGGATGTTTCACTTCATCCTGCTCAATCCCTAACATGGTCCCACCCTGTGAAATCACAAAATCTTCTTGCCCTTCCCTCTGCTCCACTTCTAATCCAGGGCAGAACTTGTATTCAACAGGAGTAGTGACATTAAGATGTTACCCTGTCTTCTGAAAAGCTGAGTTCTTCAAATAATTTTGCACTAAAAACTTCGTTTTCTCTTCACTGATAAGCATTTCTGATCTCAGGGATCAGCTGGTCATGCCCTTGGCTTGGTAGAGAGGAAAGGGGAGAATACATACAGGGAAAAACTTAGAGTCAGAAACAAGAACAGCTGAAGAAACATCTTGTTTTGTTGCTTGGAGCACACCAATGTGCACTGATGACCTCAGCTTCATAATTTAATAAACTGACAGTTGACTTTGCTAGTTAGCAAATACACAGGCATGTTTGCAAAACCCAGGACTCAATTTTCTCTGGAGGTAGTTTTCTAAATGCAAAGCTATTAAATATTTCCTTTGTAAGAGGTATTTTTTTATGCTCAAAAGTGAAGATTAAAAAAATCCAAAGAAGGCTTTTTTTTTAAGGTCAGTTAAAACACTCCCCTTCTATCTATCCTGAACATATCTTCCTTAAACTCTGTTGTTTATAGAGCTATTTTGACAGTGAGTGATTTACAGCACTGTCCTGCCAAACCGCCCATCCTACCACCGTCTACATCAATAATTACCCTGTCAGTCTGGGCACACTTTGCCACTTGTAATGCAGTTCAGTCTTCCCTCCTTTTTTGCATTAGCAACAATGGGTGAGGTCAGAAAAAAATAGGGAGGAAAAAAAAGAAAGGGGTGGAGGGGAAAGTAATTTGTCTTTCCTATAGCCCAGAAATCAAACTGAACTCCAGTCTTTGGCATGGTTAAAAGCAGAGCTCTGTTTCTCAACACAGATCCCCTACCCCTGCTTATATCCAGGGATGCCTACTGTGAAAATCTAAGTCTGGCTACAGAGAGTCTTTAAAATCTATCATGATACCCTGTGTTCCCCCATGATTAGTGATCCATGATGCTTTCAAGGCAATGCTGTTTAAGCCAAGCCTTAGGAGAATAGAACACTTAAAGGTAACAGCTGACCCAGCACAGACTGGTAGCAGTGTAGCTGGGAATCAGTGAAGGTCAAACACAGACATGCTACGGGAAGAAAGAAGAATGTCAAGGAAGAAATGAGAGTCAGGAGGTTAAGGTGGCACACGCTAGGCATGAATGGAAGTCAGCTAATTAACCCTGAGAAATGCAACTTCTGAAAGGAAAACTTGTTTACTGCCCTAGATCAGTGATTCTGAAGCCTTGTGGGCAAATATATTTTTGAACAACTTTATAACTTTCTCATGCAGCCACACAGCTGACTAATTGATGCATTTGGCTGCTGAATACAGCTCTTGGGGCTTACAATAGCCTTGGTGAGCAAAGGTGTACCGCTACAGAATGACTACCTTGGCCTTCCTCCAAAGTGAGACTAATTATAAGTCTTTTGTCATCCATTCAGGAATCAGCTTGGCTGTGTCAGCTGTGTGCCCAGGAGCACAGCCTAATCCCTATTAACTGGGCATCACATGGGCACACGAGACCCCACTCTCTAACCTTGACTTTTCAAGCCCAATCTTCATGGCCTGACTTAGCAAAGACTGTGGAAGGAGCTGTTCTCTACAGAAACAGAGGTAATAACTGTATTCTCTGATCTGTAGTAATATAGTAATGCTTCTTTCTTCATTTGTAGGCTTTTGGTCTACATACGTTGCTGCTTTATTAACATCAACCTTCTTCACTAAAGATTCAGTGATAAAACACTCCAGATTGCAGCACACAATAAATCAATCATACCTCCCTGAGTGATTCGTAACTCAGCAGTTTGAAAGCATCTTGGAACAATTTCTGCACAGATACTTTTAGACAAGAGATACATTTATTTTCTATTGAATCAAGTGGTATTTGACTGGGTTTGGTTTACAGATACAAATGACAGGGTTTTCTAGATTCTCTTTAAAATCTGTGGCACTGTGGCCCTGAACAGTTAAAAATCAGTTTTTAAAAAGAATTTACTTCTTTTCAGTAGCAGTACTGGTGCTTAGAACAAGCCTATTGGCCACAATCACCTTGGTCACTTGTCAAATTCTTATACAAGCAGCCGTGCACAGCACCAGGACTGATTTATCTATCTCTCTTCCCATATATGAATTTCTAAATTCCCCACAATGTGCATACCAGAGTGCTCCATTCCTATTACATTAAATCCAGAAACTAATTACAGAAGGAAGCTTATTTCATACACATTCTGGCACATTTAAGGTCTTAACCTCTCCACTTCTTTTGAGGCAAATTAATGCTCTATTTAAAACTAGGTTTTTAGGCACAGTCTAAAAACCAGTTCAGCAGACTATGTCACACAATTAACAAAAATCAGTTACCACACGTCAGTCTGAACTTGAAGAGAGAAAAAAATATCATATTTTGTAAGTAATGAAAATAATTACAGCAATCAAGTTAGAGAAATGCCTCTGCAAAGGTAGCTCTATTTCAAGGGGCCAGGGCACACACTGGAGCTGAGAGTACTAAACAGATCAAAGCAAATATCCAGAATAATACTGGGATAAACCCATTGGTTAGCTACTCAGCTAAAACGGGTGTTGTGGGAACAAAAGATATGAAAAAAGTCTGTTACGAGCCTCACATTGCCCATTTTAGCAACAAAGAAATATATGGGGTCAACTTCCATTTCCAGTTCTTCCCAGCAAACTCCACTTCCAGCAAGTGTAACAGGAGAGTATGAAGCCTGTAAACTTAGAAACAAAATAATATATATATGAACAGGCAGATAACAGATACGTAACCTGCATTATATAAATTTTCCTGTGGCAGTTCCTGTCTCTTGCTCTTATCACTTAAGAAATAGCAGGGAAATTGTCAGATGTTCTAGCACTATCCTGAAGATAAGCATAGTTTGATATCTGATGAACTCCTAATGAATATACTGTTAATTGCATAAACTTCCTTTAATACAGTAACTTCTTTTCATCAAGGCCGTGGATTAAACAGCTTCTCTGCTTTAAAGCATCCTTGTAATTAATAATATATTCTTCCAACTTCTAAATATAACCTATAATGAGATGCTTTAAAGAATCCAAGCTGCACCTTTCACCAAGTACTTTTGATCAGAAGTAAAGGAGCCAGAATTTGCTCAGATAACGGAGCCTGCCTTAACTGCAACTGTCAGCTTCTCAGCAGGCCAAATCCTGAAAGACAGCAAGCCTACTTCAAGCAGGTCACAGCAGCAAACCTGCCAGTGGTAGAAAACACCTCCCTCTAATTTAAAACAGCATCTCATTGTCTCTGGGGATATTCTGTGCAGATCAGAGATGAAAAGAAGTATATATAGATAATATGGGGTATAGATAGTAAAAATAAGATAGTACATATAGAGATCTATTAGATAACTTCTGCTCAGTGAAGAGTAATTAACTCAATGAATACTCTGCCATCAATCTGTCTATCAGGCAGTGAGTTAGTACACTGTGCAAAACCTCACCAATTACATTTTCCATCCATGTGACAGTTCGTTTCTCAGCGGTCTTTCCTGGTTTCCATTTGTCGAGGGAAGACAGATCTCCAAGGATCATAGAACGGAAAAAATGTTTCCTGATACCCGTTATTGTCTTTGGAAATCTACAAACAGCAATCCATGGTTGAGGCAGAGGGAGAGCGGTTCTCCCCTACCCATGGACAAACTATTTTACCTTCACTGAGTAAGGCTGGTTTTACCATGAAAATTTCTTCCCAGTGATCTGGATGCCCAACTACCTCCCACAGTCAGTTTTCTACAGCTTGCAGCAGCTGCACCAAAATGCCTTTACCTATAAACTCTGCAGCTTCACTGACATTTGTTTGCACTGGCTGAGAGAACTTCCCCAGTATGAAAACTGTAAGCTCATTAAAATCAGCCGAATGTCTGCACAGCAAAAGGTTCTAATTTCTACACCAACACCCCAATTAAATGACAGCATATCAATAAGACATGTATCTATTTTGATTTAATGACTTCAATTGGTAAAGATTTCTGGACAGCAAGTCCACTTGTTCATTCACCACTACTGTTAAGACTTGTATCTTAGCAGCAGCTCTAGTCCTTATCTCTAGTCCTTATCCAGTTTTGGCTTCTGTTCACTGTATCAAATTACACTGTTTCTTGCTAAGCTAAAGAAACAAATGTGTGATCAAACCTCTTCTTTAAGGAGACAGGTGTAAATTGATACAGGTGACTCTCAGACCTCTCCAATAAATCAAATACCCTTCTAAGGCATAGTTTCCAACTCTATAATCAGGCGAGCCTTTTAAGATTGCTCACAGCCCCCCTTATAATCACCTGTCTACTTTATAGCAGCTACCCATGCATTTTACAACCTCTCAGTCATCAATTCTTCAATTTAATATGGCCTCTAATTATTTTGTAAACTACATTTTTATAACCTTTATGCTAAAGTCAAATGACATCACAAAAGACACATTATTAACACTCACAGTATCTTATTCAGTCCTGATTCAATCAAGAAAGTGAAAAGTACAACTTCTGTTTTCCCTTCCATATTGACATAGGTTTTCAATTTTTTTTTTTAATTATTTTTTGGTTCCTTCTGTTTGTTTGTTCATTTTTTAAATCCTGATGTACTAGCTACCTGACGGAGGAAATGGGACATCACGCAGAGACCATTATGATCCGAGTGAGCCGATTTATTGAAGTCTATCACAGATTCTTATACCTTACTTGATTAATACAGGCTATTGCTTAGCAAGCTGATTCGACAATTCTCCTTTAGCAATAAGCAATCAATTAGTTACATACATCTTATTTGATATATTACGAAGTAACAACTGAAGGACTACCAAGGAAAGTTACCAGTGAGAAACAAGAAGAGCATTAAAGCAGAACAATTGCCTAATGTTATAAAGAGAAACTTTGAGCTTGTGTGAGCCTTTGTATTGGTGGTGTGTACGTGCAAAGCTGTGCAGCCTTATGCTAAGGTGCCTTTATTTCATATAGCATAAGCTATTCAGTGCTTGGAGATGCTCACTAAATGGCCTCTGGTCTGTAATCACCCATCAGCTTCCATTATGAACCTTTCTAAGGTTTTGTCCAAAACTAACAGCTGCATAACCGGCACATACAGCTCTTGGAGTTCAATTGTGTATTGTCATAGCAGTTAGGAACTCAAGACTTTGGCTGCAGACCTTCTGCAGCACGTCCTGTACCAAGCTCTGTTTAACTGTTTAAAGTACCATGAAAATATCAGCTTTTACTAGCTTACTGAAGCTTCCACCAACATTCCAAAGTCTGTAAAAAATAATACTAATAAAAGGTTTTTTTAAAAAAAGACCAAAAAAACCCCACAGATCAGAAAATCAACTGGCTGTATCCTTAAAGAAGAGTGTCAGAACTTCTGTTTTTAAAACACAAAACATTAATATCTGCTCTTTAGTAGCAGGCGTGTTGTTAGGTGTACAAATCTAACAATTCTTCTTCCACCCTCTGAACAGAAATTAGAAATGCTTTTAGTGTTTTCTCAGTTTCTACCATTCCAGCTTACTGTTTCATTCCCATTGACCAGTATCACACTGTACGAAATCGCTTTTTAGTACAGCTAAAGAATTCCTTACGATCCCTAACACATCTGTCCATAAATTTTCCATGCGTGCTTCTGGCTTTCCTTATCTGCTATCTTTATTACCTAACTACTCCTCATACCTAGACTGCAGTTGTTTCAACTGTGAACATTGTTCTTAGGCGGATTTCCCATGTTCCATACACAATTAAAAAAAGCCTCAAGAATTTATTTCTCTGCCCTCACAAACTCTAAATGCCATGGGCAAATCAATGAAAATCACCACCACCAGGAAAAAAAAAAAAAGAGGTCTCAAAGAGACATCCTATAAGGTCAATGAAAATACTGGACTGACCACGATAATCTTGATAGAACGAAAGGATGCTATGTAACCTCAGCCTACACTGGAGGACAAAGAATCCATGAAAAGAGGAAACTGGGAATAACTTTTAATAGGAATTCTTACCTTCTTATGCACCACAAAGTCAATTAAGCCCTGGATACTGACAGAGAGGGGAAGGGGAAAAAACACACCACTACCAAACAACAGCAAAAACACCCACCAGCCCCACCCCTTCACTAGTTCTGGTGCTCTTTAAGCTATTTGCTAATCCAGCGATTTCATTACCTTTATTTGCAAGAATCTGACACATGTAGGAAAGGAGGTGGGGAAGCTCATAAAAATACAGTACAATGCAAGGGGTGGTACATGGCTTTTTAATATTTTCAGCAGTAAGATGTTCCTTTCTGCCTTAGTGCAACTGAAAGGTGTTAGAGTCAATCTGTGAGACAGTTCCGTTACCTATATAGTATGTAAGATTGCATTTGGTCTAGATAAAGTAACTTTTATGACTTTCAAGTTGAAAGTACACCTCATTTCCTATGCAGGTCAGCTATAATTGCCTACACCACCACCCAAGACTTGAGGGAGTCTGATATCAGAACTTTAAATAACTTGCTGCACTTGCAGTGCCTAACCCTTCTGAAAACATTCTCTGAGAACAAGACAGAGTTCTCTTTTCATAGGATTTTTTTCCACCTGCCAATTGCATGAGAGAAGACACGCAGAGCTCAAGGGGAACGGGTCTAGCAGATTGTAAGAGCTTCACTGTAAGACTCAGAGTACCTGCCCAGGCCTGCTTCACACTTAACGATGAGAGTAGCAAGAGGTCACCATCCCAATCTGCTTAACATCAGGGACCCATGATGACTGGTAAGCAATGCACATCTTCCATTGATCATCCTACGCCTTGCAGAAAGGTCACTGTACTGCTGTGTCCTCAGTTCCTCAATATGAGCGTCTGTGCTATCCTCCCTGAAAAAAACAGATGCCAGTCTGCTAATCTGCTTTTAGAAGAGGGTAAGGATAGCCTGGCAGAGATTCTGATCTGTCACAGTTACTGTCTAGTCCTGGAACAACACACACTTCTGATGATCCCAGGCTGGAGTTAATAACAATGGCTGAGCTGAACCAGTATAACCTTAAAACATAAAGGAAATAATCTCTTACATTCCACCTAAAAGGCAACTTGAAGTATGAAAACTGTCTGAATAGCCAAACCTAACCTGAATACCTACTTCATTTTCTTGAGTTAAAAAAAAAAACCAAACAAACTACTACAAAACCAAGCAAACAAGAGCAGCCATTTGAAATAAGCAAAATAAAATGCCCGTTTCTTACTGTTTGAAATAACTCAACATCCTCATTGACTACACATGCAGAAGTGTGCTCATAACGTTAAAACTTATTTCATGATTACACCAGCCTTTTCAATGAAGGTAATACCATGAGGCCACACAAAAGACTAAAACCAGCCTATGAATAGCCACAGTATCAGGATTCCAGCACTACTGTCTAGTAGTGCCCAGTTTCAACAAATCAGGGAATACAGAAAATCAAATGCAAATTTCGTGAGCATATTCAAGACAGGAAAATAACAGGCTCTTGTTGACTTTTAAACAGCAGAACAATGTGACCTGCTTTGTCCAGCCTCTCTGCTGTCCAGGTCTAGCTCACAATATTGTTTTAGCTGACAAAACCTACACATTGCACAATACGCAAGAGCTCCGGGCACAGCAAAAATTTTTTAAAATACAGATTTGTGCATCCATGTATTTGCGTGCATTGGTATGTGCCATGAATGGTTGCCAGAACTGTGCATTCAATCATGACACTTAATGACTGTATGTTACTGTTCCTCTCCTCCTTCTCTCAAATCTCTCCATTTTCTCTATCCAGTCAGTTTTGATCTCTAAAGATCCTTGAGGTTTGGGAATGTGGTTAAATAATTACAGTACAGAAGAAGTACCTCAGCACGTGTGTAGGTCTGACCTAACAAAATTTCCTCTTTGGCTCAGTAGGAGAGAAAATGCGTCTTGAAAGCCAGAAACATCGGCTCTAGTTCTCACAATATTTATGAGCAGATATGGATGTATTCACTCCTTCTGGGACATATGTTACACAACAGCTTCCAGTGGCAGCTGTTTTACGCTTTTTGGAAAAAAACACTTCATCCAAGCCAGGACCACAGGAGATGAATGAAAAAATCCAAGCGAAGGAGAAGAATATGCAGAACTGTTTGTTAGGCTATGAAAAGGTAAGAATTGATCCCACAACTGTGCATTTCCTAATTTTGCATACACTGAACTTACTTTTCTCAGGAACCTGAATCCCAGACATTTATTTTTGTTTTAATTCTTTTGCACAATCATAGAGAACTCTCCTCTATTTATTATGTGTAATGATTTTTTTAATTTAGTTTAAATTGGCCTTTCCTAAACATCATTCTGTAGCTTCAAGCAATTTCCCTTTGAAATGTTTTCACAGCAGTCCTCTCCCTGGTATTTAGAAATCATCACGACTAACTTTTCATAGCTTCCTAAAATATGTAAAAAGAAAAGGACCGTGATTTGCATTTCTAAATGCAGTCACACCACAGACTGTCTCCTGAAGTGGATTTTTAAAAACAATAATAAATATTTTATACCATAGGATGAAAAGATCATGGAGTCCCATCTCATAGAGAAAACAGTCACACACATGGAAACTCCTTGTTCAGTAGTCTGTGGAAAGAAACTGTAATGCAGAACTTAAAACACACGCGTTTAGAAGGTAGTCTGCATAAGCACAATGTGAAGGGCACTATTGTACAAACAGAAAATCTTGCACATTAGGATTCAAATTGTTCCCAGAATCCAGGTTACCAGCGACCTGAGGCCAATAACAGTTTAGATGTGTTACTTGCAATGAAAAACATTAAAAGTATCATTTTAAAGAATGATTCTGCATTTCAAATAAAACACAGTGTAATGTTTACACCAGCACAGCCTGGCAAAGAAATGAAGAAAAGAGAGCTACAATAAAAATTCTGCTTTGTCTCCATAACCCAAACATACAATACTGCTCAAATATATCTCCTTAAACATTCACAAACAACATTATCGTCTCATGAAAAGTAACAAGAAACAGTTCAAAATGCACTGAACAATTGAGTGTGACTGGTTATGAGACAACGTCATACTGCTCTTCTGCAATGGTGGGCTGATTTCTAGACAATCTGAAAAGCAATACTCCCAGTCCAACAGCAGCTGGAAGTTGCGATAGTGACCTCTAAATTTCAGGACAATAAAGTCCAGCTATAGCACTGCATTAGAACATCAAGATGCAAAATCTGAGAGCACGTATGGAAGGGAAGATTTGTGCCTGAAGGTTACACAGATTCAAAACTCTCACTTTTGTTTGCTTCTGTTTTTTCTTTTTTTAAAGACTTCCGCATGGATGGTTTGAAGAAGTTGCTTAAGATCAGTTTCTGTCAGAGCCTCTGCACTGCCCACACTAAACTACCAATGCATGTACACACGATATTAAAGCATAGACATAGCCAGATGCCACCCTTAGCACTAGCACTACAGAACTACAGCCTGCAAAAGAAATTGTTTCCTAGAATCCATTCATTTAGGGCATTCAGGTTAGAAAAAACTGGCTATACTGAAGTATCCAAACCCCATTCATTTAAAAATGCTTAATCGTTTTCAAAAGTCTCAGCCCACTGTCTATAAATATTTCCTTATGAACTTCTGACTGTCTAGGCTTTACTCCTTGTCTACACTTCTTAGAAAATGGCAGCTCAAGAAAGTATCTTACTGAAGAGGTGTGCAAAAAAAATAAGGATTGTAAAAGAGCAACATTCATTTTAATTAAAGTATCCTCATGTACTTACTCAGTGGAAAAAAAAAACTAGTAAGAAATTAGGATGAGAATCAGAGTTAAGAGCTTTTAACCCCATGGTAAAATCCAAACGTCATTCACAGCCCTATTGTTAACTGGTGCCTATCAAAGAGGAACAGAAGCAATAGACATACTCTAACCACCTAGAAGATTCAACAGCGGCACTGTGAGCATTTCTGACAACACAGCACCACTCTGGTTTTGCAGATGGTGACACTTTAATCCATTTCACTCACCTATGGTCCCATCACAAGGTAGCAGTAAAGCCAAAACAGACCCAGATTTCTTGTTTGCCAGATCTGCACCTCAGTAACTTTCTTGAGCAATACCATGCAAGTCCTCTGGGAAACATGTACCACTGTCTTAACTTGCAATTGCTGTCCTGATGTTGAAGGCAGAAGCCGCTGTGCTCCACCACTGGCACCACTCCTATTTCTCCCACCCATTCCTTTTGCCCTCCTACCTCAACTGCTGCTCACCTTGCCCTTTGCAGAGCATCCACTTGTACTTCTGGCTCATGCTCATTCTCAAATCCACCCTCGCAGGCTACTTTTGCCAAATCTATAATAACTGTTAACAAAATTCATATATATACTTAGATACATAGAGAAGGTTAACAGTCAAGCCATGCTTGGCCTCTGAAGAGGGACGTCTTTGACCTCATTACTATAATCTTTGTTCCACTATTCCCACTATTACTGTGTTTCATTAGTCTCCTTGCTTTACTTGAGCCTGTTCTGATATAAGAGCCAATCTGCAGGTCCCCATGTGAGTAACTTCAGCACAGCTGTAAGGCCTGGGCACATCCCCACTGCCTTCGGTAACGCTCTGTTGCAAATGCAATTACTTAATTATAAAGGAAACGGTGAACACTACTACAGAACCCATGTTTGAGCTATGTTTCTGAAGCACCTCACGTACCTTTCAATGCTGAAATAACCTCCAAGTTAATCAGGGTTTTTAAAGTGCTTAGTGGTTATCAGTTAGAAGTACTATGTAGAAGGGACTCACAGTGAAGTAGTTCAATGCAAAAAGGATTTAAAAATGTGGTTTTAAGATTGGCAGGTTTTTTTTAATCCCTTAAAAGCAGGTTTAGTTTGCTGTCTGGCTTGAATATAATGGCTCAGGAACTGTTTCTCCGAGTTTCACATCAGATAAGCAGTTAGGTAATTATAGAAACAGAATGGAACTTTAATTATAAGAAAAGTCATAGATCATTCTATTGTGATCTTCCACAGCATTGCTGTTTCTTACAAATGAACATATTGTCCAAGCTGGGAAGAAACTACTGATTAAAATACTCGAAAGCCCTGCTAGGAACTTAGGCATGTTTTTCCTTTGCAAAAATCAAAACATTGTATCTGACTGGCTGAGAGATTTGAATTACCTCTTCCAAAGCTCACTTTAATTCTTCCTCACAGATTAATTTAATTAAATCTATTATTACAACATGAGTTTTTTTCATTTTACATAAAAGTTTGGTGTACTCTGATAAATCCAGAAGATAAAAAGCTATTGGTAAAATTTTCTGATCTTATTTCCTCCCAGTTGTTTTCAGTTGAAGGAACCTGTTTTGAATAGCATGCTGGTTCCAAGCATGTCAGCAATCAAATATTTTCAAAGCAAAACATCAGTAGCTGCACTTACAAGTACCTGACAAGCAGAGCAGTCACCTTTTGCTCCCTGCTCTGCAAAGCTGGAATATTGCTAAGCACTCAGTCCAAGAGGTCAGAGTCATAAAGGAGGAATCTCTAATTGCAGTTATCTACCACGTCAGGCTACTAATTGATCAGTCACCGCCTTTTCCCCAGACACCAGTGGTTTGTCAGCAAAGCAGGTGCTCTGCAATTGATGCCAGCCCAGGACTGCCAAGTGTACCAACACTTCAGGGAAGATGGCGTTAGGTCTAGCAGAGGTAACGTCACTTCTGCAGATGCTCAAGTACAAAGGAGCCTGAGGGGTTTGTGTACAAGTACATGTGTGCATGCCAGTTCCTCCCCTTTCTTTCTGTGGCTAATCAAGAATCCATTTTATTCCCTGGGTGCTGGGAAGAAAGAATGCTCACAGAACGCACACACTAGGCTCCATCAAAAGCCTGCTGGTTACAAACAGTGATGAAAACATAGCCTCTTCAGAAGTCTTTGAACTGTGACTAAGAGTCCAGCACACATCCGTGGGGCTCCTTGAGAGCGTCTGTAACAGCAACTGCTCTTTCATTTTCCTCTCTTCTTGTTTGCTTTCTCTCATTCACAGGGATTACTCCGATTCCTAATCAAAACAGGGAGGAAAAAGCCCCACAGAACACTAGGGGGACGAAAATTATACAAAGGATAAACGAGTTGAACAGAACTGAGACCATACCCATTAGTAAAAAAGATTATGGTTGCAAAAGTGCTTCTTACCAATAGGGAAAATAAAGGTACAAAAGGTCTCTAGATGAGCAAACACAATGAAACCTGCCAAGATATGTGATAAAAATTACAGAAAGAAAAATTATACAAGTCTCCAAGAAACTGTGAGAATTAATTGCATAGCACTTTCTCCTGCTACCTTAAGTCAGCACCTTTTTATAATCCAAATCAAAAGCTTGCCAGAGTACACTGCAACATTGGCATTTCACCTTGTACTTGCTATTGCAGTATATCCTCTCTATGTTCTACCAAAGGATCAAGTATACCAATGGCATCCAGGACTTTTTAAAAATTCACACTGTGGAGGAAAAATGGAAGGCAGTATCACATTCCATGTTACGCCCACCACCCCCAGCAGACACAGCAGCTGAAGGAAACCATCCTGCACCACTGCATGGACACAAACAGGCAATTGCTTCATCAAGATCTCAGCTTACACCAACTGAACATGATGCTTCCTCATGCTAAGGTGACAACTATTCTGAGCTGTTAAAGAGATCAAAAAATGAACTGCTCCTCAAAGACACCAACAGAACATTTAAAACTCAGAGCAAAAAAGGGATTTAGTAGATGAACATAGACTTAAGTTCTAATATGTCTGTATTCCTATACATGTAAAAGAAAGTAAGTCTAAAAAGCGTCTGCTGTGGTTAAATAATTGTGCTTACCTTTGGACTGAATATTTCATCATTTCTATGCATACAGAGAATCCCCCATCTGTTTTCTTTTTCAGAGGATGGCATAGGCAGCTTAGATGGAAATCTTAATTGAATGTGTTCAAGCTGTTGCACGAGGACAGTGCTGTGTAGACACACGGTTGAGAAGAAAAGGTTTCTCCCTGCCACCTACACCTTTACTTCATTACAAATGTCCCTGCTGGTTCACACAACTCAGCTGCAAGTTTGACACGTGCAACATGTCTAGAGGCAGGAATTGAAGTAGAAACATAAATTCTAGCAGATTTCAGTAAGTTAATTGCTATTCCTCATTCACATTCCATACTGGGCCAATATACCTGCTCAAATACTCGAACAGCATACCATTATTTTTTTAGTCTGTGTGTATGTGCATTTTTAAATATACATGTCTGATTTTACCCATATAAATGCACACTCAATGATTAGAAATGAAATTGCCGTCAAAACTGCTAGAGATACTTTTTCCTATACAAAAAAAAAAAAAAAAAAGAAAAAGAGAAGCATAATTATATTTGTGGTAAAACAACTAGTATCGGCAACCTACCTCTATGCCAGAAAGAAGAATTCAGGCTTCATAAAATACCTTATCTTGTACAACAGTACACCCAGAGAATTCAAATGACATGGTTACTACCCTAGCAGTGTAAGCCAGAAAAATGGTTCAATAAGTGGCAAGAATCCATTCATATTAGAATGTATAAGCACGTGAGGTCTAGCAAAGCTACTAAGTCCTCTGTATTTCAATGTAAGGGATTCTTAATGCATTTTAACGTGTTAAAATACAAGACAGAAGGGGTGATCTTGAAATCTATCATTTCAAATACAGCCAGTGAATATAGCACCCCTAGAAAGGAGGCTAGAAGCTCTTGCTAAAGCAAAGCCCTGATTAAGCAGCTGTGGAAGCTTACTGCATCCCAAAAATGCAGGGGGTGAAGACTCATGATACCCTCACACGTGCAGACAGCGCAGTCAGTGACCATGCCTCACCCCAGAGCACAATCTGATGGAAAACAATTCAGAGAATTAAAAATCTCCAGTGCGAGGCTTAAATTACATAAATTATCTACCAAAGCATGCAGAGACTGCATATTAAACCACTGTTAATCATGATCCTAATCCTCAAGGAAGCAGGATGGAGTATCATGAGACCCTTATTAAAGCTGCAAATTATTTCAGCAGGAGTTTGTCCTGAACGAAAACACGATCCTAGCTGCAGAAACGGAGAGAGGAAAAATACTTACCAAGGAAAAAGTGGCGGAACTAGGAATCACAGCTTCAATGTGCAATTCATTCTGATGCTAAAACACAGAAGCTATTTAAATGTGAAAAATATTAAAATAATGTAATTTGATATTCACTTATTTTCCTCACACCATAATTCACCCATTTAAGAAAGGAGAAAAGATTTGTTTTCTGTGCTTCTGCAGGGCAATACTGCTTCATCCAGTTTGCAAAACATTTCAATTTTCAAATTACGTTTTGCCTTTGATTCCCAGAAATTACTTCCTTCACACATTAGCCACAGTAAGTAAACCAACCGTTCTCTCCAATAAACAGGCAAAAAAAGTAAAATAAAATCAGGTAATCTGAATTTCAGAAAGCAAGCAGCAAGAGAATGAAAAACCAAAAGCACTAGGCAATGAAAAGCTGCTTGAATATTTCTAAAAACCTCTTCCGTTTTTACTAGTTCAATATTTATAGCCTGTTAAATAATTACACATACAAGAGCTTCATATGCTCAACTTTGATTTTCCTGCTATTCTTTCCTATTGAAATAACTGTAAGATTAATTATAGCCATAAAAAGGCAAAGCCTTTTATGAACGTTCCTGTTTATGAACTGCATGAATGCATTAGACCAATAGGAAAAATATTTAAATGCCAGCATTTAAATCTTTGTAGCAGTGAACTAGCAAAAACTCAGTCAGTCTGAGGTACAGGAACACTGCAAATGTCAAAGCTTGTGATGCTACATGAAAAAGTGACTTTCTTACAAGGTAACACTGCTTCAGAAGAGAATAATAAAAACATCAGAAAAGACCCCATAGGTATTTTCTACTGGTTTTCTTATAGGACCCAGCCCTCTGAAAAGGTCACATCTGAGATATAAGCTCTGAATAGCTACCCTTAAAGGGAAAAACACACTTTGTCTTTAATAGTTATTACTTAAAACTCTTCAGCATAGGTAGAATCAGAGCACAATCATTACACACACAAAATTAATTTACATCTGTAAGTAAGTAAAATGCTGAGACCAGCAAAGCCATGTAATCATCAAAAAGGAGATGTAATTCACTGCCTATGAGCCGCAGACAAAGTTATCCACTAGCAGGGATAGACACCTAGGATTTGAGTTTGCTGAATTTCCTTTGATGTAAAAAGGATAATTTCACACTTCAAGAAAAGGAACATGATGCAGGAGAAACTGTATTTGGTTCCTTACCCTGTCAAAGGCTTCTTGTGTTAGTCCCTATGGTTTTGTGTCCTTTAGGACACCAAGGTCAACTTGGGGTTGCTCTATAAGGACACGTGTGGAGGCAATCAAAGCAGCTACAGCTGTTAGGGAACCAGGGGCACTTGGGAAGCAAGTATACATGGCCTGAGATAAAGGTTGTTAAATCAAGGGTAAAGGTATTTCTGTGAGGATGTGAGGAGTTACACACACTTAGGATAAAAAGGACCTCAAACTCTGCACTGGACTATAAGCCATGATTTGTAGGGAACTACTAGTCTAATAACAGGCATCGTCAAATCTAACCCATCTTCAGTGTACTGTTAAAACACTTCTACAGAAAGGAGTTTGAGAGTCTGGAACCCCCTGCTAAGTAGCATACGAAAGACATAAAAATGTATTATTTTTAAGTTATAGTTTGTATATAGTAAAGCTTTGTCAGAGGTGAGTGAACTATGCAAGAATTGTACCCTGGCTGTAGGATTGTCATCTCTGGTTATCTAACAAAATAATCTACAATTAGAGAACGCACACATTGAGAGTTTGGGGGAACAGCATTTGTTCAGCCATCAGAAGAGAAGGCTAAAGGAAGATTTTACTGCCGTCTTAAACTACAAGATGGGAGGGACTAGAAAAGATGGAGCCAGACTGTTCTCAGAGGTGCACAGTGACAGGATTGGAGGTGACAGACATGCTGCAACAAAGGAAAGCGTAGTCAGATATAGTGATTTTCTTTCATTAATAAGAGTGGTCAAACACAAGGACAGGGGTGCACTTTGATTACAGTATTGGACTAGATGACCCCCTGAGGTCCTTTTATCCTAAATTATTCCATGACTTCATGGAGAGACACTCATGGGCCGTTTTCCTTTTATTCCATCTTAATAAAGTTGATCACAGTGACAAATCAAAGCTTTCATAATTAGCCCTACAAACCTGTCTGGACATCTGGAAAATGAGACTACCTCTTTTATGTCTTGTCACAGGGAGGATCCCGTAGAACAGTCTTGAATTTACATGTTCCACCGCATTTACAATCCCCCAGTATTTTATTACATATATACAAACAGAACTGCTCTTAATGTTGGGAGCAAAATGAAAACAAACAATAAGTCCTCTCTATCACTGCCCCAGGTCCTAGAATCTGATGTCTGTCTGTAGCTGTCCTGGCTGACTTGGCCTATTTTCTTTTTTTGCTATTTGAATTTCAATGGCCCAGTATACATGATGCCCTGAATAAGACAAGCAGCCCTTCTCCTCAATAAATTCTGTAAACGGTAATGAACAATTTAAGTTACTTTCCACAGAAGTGCAGCAATGTTCCAAAACTAATTCATGCAGGAGATCTGCATCGAAGAAGAATAGAGACATAATGTATCTTTTAGGGTGAAGGGGGAGCCAGGAGAGGGCTATGTATTGTGGGGTGAGCAACACCATCAGCACCGTTACAGAATTTTGCATTTCAGCAACTTTGAAAATGAGGACAGAACTGATCACTATTGTGAGAGATCAGCATACACAACAGCAGCAGCACACAAACTACTTAAAACCATAGAAAATATCCATTAAAATATAACTGTCAAGTTTGGATACATCTCTCTGAACTACTCCTGACATGTACTTCAAAATAAAAAGGACAGCACGAACTGCCACTGTATTTCAAACCAATATTCAGGGTTTGATTTTATATTCCATTTCCATTTAAAAATCTATTTCCAGGACTGCTGCTTATTAAGCCTGCCCTATTAAATCATTCCCCTATTAAATGCAATATGAATTCAGGTCTCTCTTCCTCTTTTTCTTCCTCATAACACCCTACTATACCTTTCTGTATAATAATTTCAGCTAGTAACTAGGAAAATGTCACGTATCTGATAAACAAGTGGTGAGATTATGCTGCCTGCATTCCTCGATCTCATTATATATACAGTGTCCTAAGGCAAGAGTTTGCCAGCTTAGATTTTCACTTGCTCTATCCCTTTAATTTGTGTTCCCATCACTGCTGTTACCGTTTGTTAGCATTTGTTTTTATTTTTCTACAGAGATTTTTTTGTTTAAGTCAGTAGTTAAATAATCAAAGTACTTCAGAGGGAAATTTAGAATTTCTTCCTTGTAAAAAAGCAGAATGATTCAATACCTGTGCTGCAGCAGCATTAGGCGGATAACATTCATTTTCCTGGAGGTCTCCATTACCTCAGGAAGAAAAATCACTTCCCTTCCCCCTCCTTCAGCTTCAAGAAACTGGACAGGAAAACAGTGAAATCTTTTCATATGCATTAGCCAAGCCTGCGTGTATCAGCAGTGGTTGCACCACAGCCCTAGGGTGATACCAAGTCACACTGAGTTGCTCTTAGCAGGAGCAATGAAAAATAACTGCGGAGCTCTGGTGATGGTGGGGTCTGCAATGGAAGAATATACATAGGCCACAGAAGATCTTGGAGCAGGCAGAGACATGCTGTTGTATAACCTTGCAGGAAATAAGTATAAGATTCTCAGAGTTTGAGCCTACCCTGAGGTCAGAAATATTTTCTGTATCTCAAACAGCTGCTGGTGATGTACGTTGGAGTCAAAGGATTCAGGTTGACAGAGGCACCAACTACTCCCACTACTTCCAGATGCTCTGCTACCCTTTTTAATGATTTGTGGTGAGCTGCTTGCATACTAACAAGTTGGCGTGATGGAGATGAAATCCATTATCATCTCAGAGCATCTTCCAAAGACGGCAGTTTTTGCATCACTCTAGGCTCTCCCTCCAGACAGGGAGAACCAGTAATGGCCGACGTCAAACAGGAGGACAACGCTGCCTCTCCCACGGCTATTTCCTTGGTGTGTATCTTACAAGGGCAAAGCAGTTCACTTGCTTTATGTACAAGCAGCCACCCTTTCTTGAACAGAGGACTAGTTCAGGCAATTGCTCAGTCTTAAAAAAGCCTTGTCAAGAAAGACTAGGCTGGAAGTTGGCATGCCCAAGTACACACTCTTCCCCTTCTCCACCAGGAGCACTGGTGCAGCACAGCTAAATGTTGTTTGTTTCTTCTCTCACATCCACTACCCCATCTTCTTTCATTGATGAAGCAGGTTTCTGAAAATAACACTCACTTTAATATTAAATTCCTCCTCCCGTTCCTCCCTTCCCCAGCCTCAGTCAACATAACTTTTTAAACTGTGAATTTGGACCCTCTGCCCCTTCTGGACATCACTAATTTCTGAGTTCACATGGTTTTGCTTCTCTTCACTTCTCATTCTGCTTCTACACATACACAGAAAATAAAACAAAACATCCCACCTCCCAGTCTGATAATATTTCTAATGATAACTTCAGAGAGAACAGATCCAGCCCACAAGAGACCCTTGAAGAGATCAGCTCACAGGAAAGGGGACACATATCTTTGAAACCTTAATATAAATTAAATGAGACAAAATAAATTTAGCAGCTAGATAACAGCACTGAAGAACTGACAGATGGCAGAACACTGATGTTTGGTGGCAACACTCACATGTGAATAATTCACTTGAACAAACCTATGGATGAGAAAGTGTGCTAAGGTTAAGGATCTAGCTCAAAGAAAAATGAAGAAATAAGCAGTTTGATTTTCATAATGACTCATTTCAAACCAAAAGCCTGAACAATCAGATTCTACAAAATCAGCCCATGCTAGGAAAAAAAAAAAAAAACCCTGACCTTCAACTCACACAAAACCTCACAACAGAGAGAAGTCCTATAGATCTCATCAGCTGAGAATTCAATTGGACAGAAAGATATCCTAACACCTGTTACTCCTGACCACAGTCAGTGGCTTGAATAAAATGCAGTTTTAAAAAAATAACTACATGGACAACAGAAGAGGTCATAGATATCACAGGTCTAACAGAAGTTAGGCCAGGTGTGATGCCATCTTACCTATCCTGACATAAGATAGGTGATGTAGTCCTGAAGACCCAGGGATGGGTGACAGCCCTAGAGAGAATATTTTTAGGTACAAAGCCAAGCAACTTCAGCTGGGAAACAAAGAAAGTAAAGTACTGCTTTAGTTTTGCAGCAGTTTTATCTACAGAAGATCACAAGCTGTTACCTTAACCAAGCCTTAGAGATGGAGACACAACATCCCTAACTACCAATGAGAGAGCACAAAATGTCTTTAAAAGCCCACCACAAAAGCATTCAGAAAATAAAAAACAGGTCACTAGATGCTGAGAGGAACTGCCTTATTTTCATCACATTCTAAGCTGGGAGTACACCTAAAATGCAACAGTCAGCATTATCAATGTGCTCAGCCTGGCCAGCTTGAAGGCAGTATTGACAATGTCCGAATGTTGCATTAATCAAGGAATAACCCTAGTTCCTGGAAGAGGTTCTCGAAACTACGTGGCCTATTTGAAAGCAGCTTGATCTTGTCAGAAGTGAGAAATCAGCATTTCCCAAACCACCTAACCTTTTCTTCCCTACGGAAACTCCACAGTGCAGACTCCTCCAAAGTTCTGCACTCTAAACAGGAAAGTGACACAGATATAGGGGTTTGCAGTCACTCCTCAGCCACTGGGAGAAAGTTTACTTTTGCTTTCATCATGGAGAAGGGAAGTGGGACTGGAGGGAAGGATCATACAGGAATGCCATTTGGCTCTCGCTACATTTTCTATCTGTCATTACATCCCTACATCTTTTTGCCCTTAAATAACACTTAGATGCAAAAAGCGGTGGGCCTTTTACATTATGGGTACAAATTAAAACCAAAGCCTAGCACTACAGCATTTTGTTGATGGTCCACCAGGTCAATAACTCACTGCTGTCTTGACCAGTGGTGGCAGGAAGACTTGCAAACGTGCCTGAATTAACCCCACAGCCAGCACAGTGCTTATGCAACACCAGGCTGATTCCATTTCCTCACAGAGCAGACTGGATCAGCCTTCGAGATGACATCTCTTTTGACACGTATACAAAGCATCTGGAAAGAATGTCCTTACTGTGCAAATTAAAGCCTGTAGCTATCAACAGTCAGATGATTAAAATCACTTGATCTTCATCTGATTAAGTGTGAACTTCAGACCTGAATAATCCTATAAAACAAGTAAAGCTCCAGGTTCTAGTCGCAGACATTTTTAAGATTTGAAGGTAAGCTTTTAACTGGCACAGACAAAAACATTGGCTTCTCTTGTGAACCAGCCATTAAGTCAGATACAGGCTTGTATCTGTGAACACCAAGGTATGAGTTCATGCATCCATCATATAAACTGTTCAGTATTGTTTGAAGTTCATAACAAAACCTAAATATCTGATGCTAAGGCAAAACATGGTAAAATCTGCTTGAGACTGCTATAAACAAATACAGTATGGCACAGCTATATACTGTGGTCTTTGAACTAGTTTCAAAGCCCTTCTATTTAAAAACCAAATTAAGAACTGATCAATTCTGGTACTGCTAGTTTCACAAGAAATTTCCAATCCACTTTTTAGACATACACTGCAGAACAGGAACAAACTTCTCCCTGTGTTGAGATGATAGTGGCCCACCACTCCCATTAGTACCAGGGAGACATTCAAGATCCAACTACTTTTCTGAACAGAATCACTATTGCAGAAATGCAGACTTCAGTCTCTTAGACTGTTTCAAGCAGAAAAAAAAATTACACAAAATTGAAGAAATTGCTTATCTCTTAGGATGGCAGCCCCTTATTGTAACAATCAGAGGTTTGGGTCAAGTCTCTTAAGATATATAAGTCTTAAGAATGATTTCCCCAGAGTATGAACGTAAGTGGGGAGAAATGGAAGGTAAAATGACTAGAAAAGGAATGAAAGATTATTAAGAGAAATTGCCAGGGATCTTAGCAGTGCATGGTCCAGACTATGGTCTCTGCCAAGAGATTTACAGACACAGACCGCAGAGAATAGAGCTGCTTAGTTATTCATCTCTCCTCCAGGCAATCAGGTAGTGGAAGCAACATTAATATGATAGTTTTTGACTAAGGAGCGTGCAGGGTGAAAGACCAACATATACAATACATAAATATGTTAATGCAGCCACTGAAGTGATTTTTTTCTGTAGCTTGTATACGGTTGCAAAAATTATTCCCTTCATTTTATGCAAGAGAAGTGCATTAATCTTTCTTAATTAGGGAGAAAATAGGACTGGTACTAGGCTTAAAAATAAAAGTAGAGTTAACTTTCAAGTCCTCTATGTGGCTCATTCTGGTGAAATTCAATAAAATACTTCCACCAACCCTGCTCCTGACTCATGGGAATATATTTGTGAAGTACGTGACTAGAAATTCAACAGAATGGCTCGTACTAGTTTCTTGTTCTGTCCAAGAACAAATCTGCAGACATAAGTAAGCAAGCAAACAGAAGTCTATGTGTTAGTGCTTTCATTAAAATATCCCTGGGATTTCCTTCAACTCAACATCAGACAACCCTCCAGAGTTCAGGAACAATGGAGTGCAAATGGACCTCCTCAGAGAATCAAAAGAACAAGGTAAAATGTACCAAATGAAAATCAAACATGTCCTTTTATTGACTGAATCAATGGGTTTTTAAAAGGCATTACCTGCAGTTAACATCTGTCATACATGCTCTCAGCTTTAGTTATTTTATAATGCTTATCTTCCACCTGCCTTTCTCTCCATTTGTTCTTGAAAGCAAAAAAACTTTAACAAATTGGAGCAATACTCTAACATTGCCAACTTCCTCTGTAATGACAGAAGTGTTGTCTGCAGTGATGATAAATCCCAACATGCTACCATACAAGATGCTGCAAACCTGAGTTTCTGATCCCAGATGAGCACAGAGCTTTCTGCACTGTTGCTGAGACGCTTTCCATTCCATTAGAGAGAGAAGTACATGTTAGACAGTGCTGCTTGCACCCTAGTCAGTAAAACTGGTACATTTTAAAGTTTGGAAAAATCTTATTTGAATGATCTGAATCTTTTGTTTCTTTAATTTCTGCTCTAACAGAATCACAAGTTGACAAAAAGTCTTGCAAGTGTTTGGAACCCCTCCAATTTCTCTGTGTTTTGATAAGATAATATGTCTGTGCTACTCACTGCATGCTGCTTCTGATTCATCTGACCCATCGGGACATTCTTCTTCACCATCACATTTCCACCTGGCTAGGATGCAGTGGCCATTGTCACATGTGAAATCCGACTCAGCACAAGTTTTCTTTGCTGCAAGGAAAAAAAAAAAGCACGGAGCATGAAAATCAGTAACACAGATCTCCATTGCATCCAGTCCCACTAAGGATGATATCAATATTGCCCTGTATTGAGAGAATTCATTCCACAGTCAACATTGCTTCTTCACAGCAGAGTCAAACAGGTATCAAAGATGGGTATTTCTTCTCTCTAGAACTCTTATCTCCCTGCTATTTAATATGGATTCACTCTTTTAACCCCTTTTTTAAGACACAAAATGAACAGGGAATTTTTGTTTCAAAAAAACTATCCGAGACTTTTACAACAATGAACTGCTGCCTACATGGAACTGCAAGCATGCTGCACGACTTACAAAGAGGTAAGATAATCAAGTCTCACCTTTAGAGTAATATAAGTAAAAATGTTTATCTATGCAATCCATTCATGGTTTTTTAGTACATCTGTCACTATAGTAGATGATCACAGAGCACCCCTCCAAACACTAAAAATCATTAAATGCCAACCACTCTGCACAATTTGCTTTGCTTGCATCAACCCAGAGCTTGAAAAAGATGCAAGACACGATCTCAAGCAATTAATTAGCTTATTCCTCTGTGCCGGTGGCACAGCACAACCAGTGTCCGGTAATACAAATCAGCATCTTCAGATTGCATCAGAAAAAGTAATCTATAGTTATCTGGCCCCTTCGGTCCTTGGTCTCAGTGTCAATATGATCAGCAGTCACCACTTTTGTAATGGTGACTTTAGTGGCTTTTCTGCCAGAAACTGGACTGAGCAGTCATGCCATGAGAATCATCAGCTCACGCTACTGCTACCACACTTGAAGTGCAACACTTTGGTATCTACCTTTGTTAAGGATCAATTTACACAGGAAGTGAGGGCAGGGAGAAGATTTGGTTTTTCCCTCAGCAAAGCTGCTCACAACGTAATAGGATCACAGGAAAATTCAGGTAGTAAAGGACCTCAGGAGGTCATCAAGTCCAATCTCCTGCTCCAGACAGTGTCAACTCTGAGGTCAGACCAGGTTACTCTGAGTTTTACCTGGCCTGGTCTTTAAGACTCCCAAGACTGACACAGCACAACCTCCCTGGGCAATCCATTCCACTGTTCAGCTGCCCTCACCCTGAGGTTTGAGCTTAAGAGCTGTTCCCTGATGCAAGTCTTTTGCACACATTATTGCTAGATCAGTATTTCTTCCAGCAAATATTTTCAAAGCACTTAACACAATAAATAAGCCCCCAGGGTTTGATTATTTTTTTCCTTTCTCTTTTTCTTACAGGAGCTGATCTTAGGGTAGAAATCATGTTAAATGTTGGTTACGTGTCCACGCAGGAAACAACAGGCACTACCATGTGATTTGCTGGAGAGGTCTACATGGCAGAAATGAAGTGCTCATTTTCTAATACACAAATCATACAGTTTGCCAGAAAATCCAGTAGCAAAACACTACAAAGTATCACTAAGCATCTGTACTATCTCTCAGGATGCACTTTCAGAAAAAAAAAAAAAAATTCTCTTCAGTCATTCAGACCAGATATTATGAAGTAATAGAGGAAAAAACCCAACGCCACACAGAATAAGAGTTTGATAAGAGAGCAGTCATATTAAGAATCCAGTTTGATCTTTGAAAGACACTGCATGAGTTACCAGAGAGATCTGACTTCCTCCTGAACATTTCCAGTTAGAAAATCATAACTTGTGAAACTGGCTATCAGGTATCAGTTCTGATTTATTTAATGTAAGTTCAAGCAGGTACAGATGGGATATGCATGCAAAAGCAAAGACTGAGTACTCCCCTCTGTTTGTTGTGAAGCTAATTAAAATGTTTGTGTCTGCTGTCAGAGAAAGGTTATGGCATCTACAAAGGAAACAATCATGTCTTCACCCAGAAAGCAGAGACATAAGAAATTTTAATTTTAAAATGCATTTAGATTAATACTGGGCTTTCTCAGTGCCTTGCCTTCCATAGGAAAACTCTCCTTTGACTCATTCTCTAGAAAGCCAAACAGTAACACAGCTATTTTTCTACCTCATAGTAACCCTCCCCTTTTTCCATCGGTCTAAATGCTCTGATCACGGTTATTTCTGGGACATGCAGATGCAAGCATGAATGAGGTGGTCAGCCACAGAGTGGAGCATAACCAGCATTCCCTTCAGCATAGCCAACCTGCTCGCAGCAGATGGTGGCATTGATTGCTTTGTTCCTCTGATGCTGCTCTTTGGCAGCGCAATTAATGGATTGCCAGGATTCACAAAAGGGGGAGTGAAGCATTACTGACAGTCCCGGGGCATCCTTTGGAAGGGTGTTATATGCTTCCTGAGTGCAGCTCCTCTTTGCAAAATGAAGCTGGGCACAGCTACTCATCAGCAGGAGCCAATCCTGTCCGCAAGTCCACCCAAAGGTCCAACAGTCCCCTCTCAGACAAATCAGCAGGATACAAATGAATTTGGTCCTTTGTTTGAATCTAAGCTGCCTAACCCCAAAAAGGATCAGGATCAAGGGAGGGGAAGCTCATACTTTTCTATGATTATATTGTACTACTACTTTTTTTTCCCCCCTACTGTTTCTGCCTTTTATTATTTGTATTACACACTATATTTTATTTTGTATTACTTTTTACTACTACTACTCTCCAATACATTGAGGAACTGTCTTAATTCCAACACACTCTGCTTTGCGTTGCAAACACCAACCCAGATTATTCAAACTGCAACAGTACTGAAGCACCACATCATTTCTCACCTCTAATACAAGACCGGAATCACTTTCCAACCAGATTCACCTTCTGGTGCTCAATCGTCATGCCTCTGGGATCACAACACAGGCAGGGAGCCATTAATTAAAATATCAGCTCTCTTGTCTTTTTTTCCTTTTTCAAGTCCGATAATCTTTTCTATTAATCTCCCATGTTATACACTTTGCTTCTATCAGTTCTCTTATTAAAAATTTATTGAGGCTTGCACATAAATTGTCAGTGGTGCATTAAAATGTAAAATAAATAAATACATCCCTTTTAGACAATGGGGAGGACACAGGTTCATTTTACTGTTTCACCTGACTCAGAAATAGCCAAGCAAAATTAATTGTTCCCCTGAGATTCATTTCCTTTGCTGTAAGCAGCCCAGGCAGCTCCACTCACACATCTCTTCAAAATGAACATAAACAAACAAGAGTAAGTAGTCACAGCATCCCCGTGCTCTGCTCCTCAGGGGGCAAACCGATACCCGGAACAAGAAAAGAGAAGGCTACTGAAGCATATGCAGAGCCTTTCATCTTTTCCCTGCTCACATGCAGAGAGTGACACCAAAGAAACTGCCTATCTTTTGACTCTTGCTTGATTTGCCTTTGGTACCTGCTTTTCCTTTCTCACATCCGCAGCTGGACAGGTATGTCAGAAACCCCAGGGTGGAAGCTGGTGCCACTGGGGCCATGGGGCTCAGCCACCATGACGGACCAGCCCTGGCTTGGACAGCTTTCCAAAGGAAGGCTTGGGCAAAGGAAGGCATTCCTGCTTCTCTTCTCCCAGGAAGAAAGGCAAGGGGAGAAACAAAGGTTTCAACTTTATCCATCCAGGACAGAAAAATACCCTAAACTGCATCAAGCCAACATTGTCTCTTATTT
Source organism: Coccyzus lansbergi (assembly GCA_033558105.1). Classification (NCBI taxonomy): domain Eukaryota; kingdom Metazoa; phylum Chordata; class Aves; order Cuculiformes; family Coccyzidae; genus Coccyzus; species Coccyzus lansbergi. The sequence continues at coordinate 377,116 of JAUMJK010000484.1, forward strand.
TGCATAACATTCGTTTCCTTCCATTACTCACATCTCTCAACTTGAGCTGCAAGAAAGGATCCAAGGTTCATCCATCCAGCATATTAAAAGCAGAGAAACCAGGGAGGCTGGTTTAGAGTATGAACATTTATAGAGGGAATTCATTAAAAAAAGCAGTCACTGGGGATATGTATAATCAGACTAGAAAAAATAAATACATACTAAAAGGAACAAGTCTTGCACTGTCTAGGAGCAGGGACTGGATGATTTAAATGTCACTTCTGGCTTCAAAAATCACGTCCTTCTGAAAGGTCAAATCCCTGACCCTAATGCCAAACCAGTACCTGTATCTAGTGGAAAGGTCCAGGATTTATTCTTTCATTCTCTTCATAATAAAACTCAACATCCTCCCACTACCCCAAAAAGCCCTGGGGTTCTTCATTTAACCTCACCTAACTTTCATTTCAGTTCTACAGTTTTTTTGAGGGGGCAGGAACATCTCTACAGTTACTCTTTATAAGATATCTTTATGATGAGTCCTTGCTCACTCCTGTTTTGGACATTTGTAATACTAAGCGATACTCCACACCACAACAGTTTCATTTTTTGTGAAACATAATTCTCCCAGACCAACAGTTCAGGGAGAAAAACTGTAGTTGTTCAACAGCAGCAGTGATGTAAAAGCACATTTTCTGAATACAACGCGCCTGTAAGGGAGAGTCATAACATAGATGTTTCCCCCCTAAGAGATTGATCCACTATGTATATGTCACACATAGAAACACAGTATTTTTAGATTAAGGAATCTGTTCAAAAACTCTGGGTTGTGAACTCAAACACAAAATGAGGCTGCTGAGCGCATCCTTGAGCATTAATCCACAGAGACCTCACAGACTGTGCTCTCTTCCCATTCTCCCCCACTCAGTACTGTTGGCCAGTTTCCACCAATTCTGAAAGGCTGGAAACACGTGAAAAACAAGCCTATTCCTCTACAATCAAATCTACAGCCTAGAAAAGGGAAATTGTTCAGACCAGTGAGATTTTCTGCTTACCAAGGGAAAGGGAAGGGCTTGAGAGAGATTCTGGGCTATACAAAACTTGACAGCAACCAAATGTTTTCAGCTTATGCCCTCTAAACAACTCCTGATTGCAAACACAGCCACCATGTCATGGCAAATGCCACTTCCAAACAAAAATTCCCAGCAAGACAGGAAAAGAAATACTATTTTTTTTTTTCTCCCCTACCTGAAGCTATATTCATTGCAAATTTGATACATACTCCCAAAGACAGAAAATCTGCTTGGAGCAGGAGTCTGAGCTCTAACCACATACCTGGTCAGCGTCCCTACTCCTCAAAAGAAGCTGGTGAAGGGGCTGGAGAACAGGCCTTATGAGGAACAGCTGCAGAGCTGAGGGTGTTCAGCCTGGAGAAGAGGAGGCTGAAAGGAGACCTCATTGCTCTCTCCCAACTCCCTGAAAGGAGGTTGTGGAGAGGAGGGAGCTGGCGTCTTCTCCCAAGTGACAGGGGACAAGACAAGAGGGAATGGCCTCAAGCTCTGCCAGGGGAGGTTTAGGCTTAACATTAGGAAAAAGTATTTCACAGAAAGGGTTATTGGGCACTGGAACAGGCTGCCCAGAGAAGGTGTTGATTCACCTTCCCTGGAGGTGTTTAAGGCACAGGTGGATGAGCTGCTGAGGGACATAGTTTAGTGATTCATAGGAATGGTTGGACTCAATGATCTGGTGGGTCTCTTAGAACCTGGTGATTCTATGATTCTATGTTACTATATATATTGTTATATATACAAAGGACATCTTAGTCCTCCTAAGGAGACCTAAAAATCCTAACCTACACCTGACAATTCTACAGCCCAAGTACTCTCAATTCCTGCTGCTGCTAAGGTGGCATTGATTTCACAAAGGAGGAAGTGACACTTACAGGGAGGGTAAGGCAGCCACTCCGCAGAGGTTTCTTGGTCACAGCAGCTGGGCAAACAGAGCTCTCTGTTCCTGTCCATGCTCAGCTACCCCTGCTTCAGGTGCATGCCAGCTCCTCCAGCAGCACCTCTGATGAGGTGATGGGGCTCGCTGCACATGGCCACTCACTGCCAAATCCACAGCATGGGAAATCCCAGGAATGGGTTGTTTTGCAGCTACAAAACATCAACAGATAGACTCTGAGAGTTGAAATGTCAGGAAATCCTAGTGGATGTGGACTGATGAGTCCTTTCAGTTTTCAGACAACTAAGGACACCCTGAAGTAACGAAAGGGAAGGTTTAACCGCTAGCTGAATCTGGCCACTTTTTTTGATGCTGCCATCTCAGCAGGCAATTACATTTATAAACCAAGATTAATCGGATCATCTCAAACAGCTGGTGCTTAGACAGAGACCATGGTTCCTTTGATACTCCATGTGAAACACATTTTAAAGAAACTCCTACCCGAGACCCCGCCTGAACCAAACACAGAAAACAATGCTCGATTGACAGAAGCCTTAGCAGAGGGTTTGGGACTGCTTGAAGCTGCTATTACAGTAATCAAAACATCCTCCTGCTGAGGCTAAAGTAGCTCCTCTGATCAATCAGATCGAATCAATTAAAGGAGAAAAAGAAGTCACCTGTAATTTTTCATTAGTGTCAAAGGTACCTATCTTTGTGCATTTTAAAATAGCAATATCCTCCTATTCAGAATTATTCAAATACATTTTCATGTTTAATGCTGAGTTTACTGGGAAGAGGAAAACAGCAGCACCTAATTGCAAGCTACGGAAAGCAATGAAATACACAGAATGCTGAAAAGCATTTTGTTCTCATGTATGAAATTAAAGTGACTTAAACTAACAAATACATGCCTTCATTTCTAAATTTACCTACGTAACTAAGGCAAAGCTAACAACACGTTTGGGTTGCGTACTCAAAAGCTGCTCTGTTTTCTTGCAATACATACCAATTGTTCTAATAAATGCAGCATTTGTCCCTAGAAACCATGCTTTGCCAGTAGGGAAAGCAGGAATTCCAGACAAAATGACCACTTGGACTGACATGCTCCTTCGAGGGCACTAGAGGTCTGTAAAACATACTATGTTGGTATTCAAGACAAGTTCACCTTTGGAGTTCAAAGGCTTTGGCAGGGCTGTGGGGCTTTGTTTTGGGGAGCTTCGCAGCATGGAAGCTCACAGCTGGAACAGCCCAGGCAGAGAGCTCAAGTGCCTCCTTCCTTTGGAGGAACATGCTCCACACTCCTTAAGGCAAGACTCTGTCCAACACCTGCTCCCTCCGTTTTTCCTTTAGCAGTTTCTCTCTCTTTTTAAGTTCTACTTCAAAAAGCATCAGTGATCTTTTCAAGTGGCACAAAAAACAGATTATTAACAATTTTCTCGTTGCTTTTCTCCAGGAACCCACATCAGCTCAGTGTTCAAGCCTCTGGAGTTTAAAACAACAAACAAAACCAACAAATAAATCCACAAAACCCCAACCAACCTCTCTCCCATTCTACTTGCAAATTGGAAAAACCTGTCTTTCTGAAGAGGAAGGGGGAGGAAGAGACAGACTTTCCTACCAGCATTTTAAATAACCCCTCAGCTTTGGTTAGGAATAGGCTGACAACGCTGTCTAGCTTGCAGTCACCTCTGGATGCCACCAATCAACCTCACCGCAATGTGACAAGTTGGCAGGTGCACAAAGTACCTGCCATTCAGTGCCAAAACAAGCCCACCAACAAAATCTCATTGACACTCATTCTCATACAGCAGCAGCAACAACAACAAGAAGGCTGGTAAGTGTACACACAAGGTCAGGCTTCAGAAAATGTAATTTTTATTACATCAAAGATTATGTGAATACAAAATACTCTACAAAAGGACTACAAAAAAAGCCTGCTCTTCTTACTTTAAGAGACTGAAGACTTGAAATAAGCAACTTCATGGTACATGGACACAAATACATTAAATGACATGTTCAAAAGTCATGCAGCAAATCTGTGGATGTGATCCACATCTTTCAGCCCATCTGTCTGTGAGGTATCTTAAGCCTAAGAGAGAATTTCCTCTTTTCAGAAAAGAGCAGCCATCATTCTGCCATGGAAGTTGAACGTATTTCCAGAACTCCATATTGCTGCAGTCGTGACCCCTTCAAAGGATTTGGTATGCTCAGAGTTACCAGTTTGTCTCTAAATATTTCTTTGAAGCTCATTCACACTGAGTTTTGCTGACAGAACTGCCAGCTTTGTCTGTCTGCTTTGGAGTTTGTTTTGCTTTCTTTTAACAGGCAGCAAGACATTGTTGCAAGACACAAGCTCTTGGGTGGCACCTACATCTATGTTATTTCACAATGAAGGACGTTTGCAAATTCCCCAAGAGGCAGTTGTCATTATTCAGTCTTTGTGTTTCCAGAAATTAAACACTAGAGGCCATCTTCTACCCTGATGAAACCAAAGTCCATGAATAATCACTGGTCTCCGTAGTTTCTGTGCAAAATTGGACGCAGATGTTTTTATGACACCTTACGATGTGTTTTCAATATAGTTTTTACAACACTCAGCCTAAGTCAGAGTTATATACCTGAAGGAGACACCTATATATAGTGCTGTTTGACAGGACTGTGACAGAGACATGAAAATGTTCCCTGACTGAAACATGAAAACAGTGAAGATTCCCCAGATTCTGAATACAGAGTGAACACAAGCATCACACTCTTCAGTCTTGTATTGCAGGTCCTGGAGCTTGAAAACTCTTGATGTCCTCAAATTATTAATGGCTATCCCTCTCCATAGAGAGGTCAAAAAATCAATCCCCAGTGAAAAGAAAGCCAGGCTTCCCGAGGACAGAACACAATGAAGGTCATTTCTGCTGGCAAATACATTATAGCAGAAAAGCAGAAGTTACTAATTCAAGTTCACAAAACAATTTTGGTTTCCACCTACAAACATGCTGCTCGCTTGTCAGACAGGTATCTGGGAAGCAGAATAGCCATAATTTAAGGCTGGAGGTTTTTTTCAGTTATTCAGAAAAGGAGAGGAAGGAGAAGAACAAGGATATGCAAATGCAGATCCTTTCACTACGCAATATTGATGACATTACTAAGATTTCTGCTCTATTTGATGTTTTCAAGGATTATTCCTTTTTCATAGGTGGTGGAGACAAAGTCTCCAAGGCCAGCAGAGGAGATGGCGAAGAACATTGCCAAAACCGAAAGGGCTACTATTTCTTGCCTGAGTTATGCTGTTGCATTGAAACATTACAGCATGAGTTTACAGTGGAGACATCATGTTGCAAAAGTTGTCTTTCGCCGCTTGGACACAACATTAAGTTCTCATTGTCTGAATTTAGTATACATATAAGTCTTATAAAAAACCCCAAGACTAACCCCCATAGTTCACAAAGCAGGAGTGTGAGGACAGAGAGAAAGAGGTAGTTACAGAACGTGCTCTAACCTGTCACAGTGACACAAGGCTCAACTAAATCACTTCACTCAGTACATGTGGATGTGGGTTCAAATAGAGATGTTTTCTTACCCTTGGTTGGAAAATATTAGTGTGCAACAGCCCACAACGCTTTGCCTGTAAAGCAGTTTTTGGCTAATAACAACCTCTTCCCACAGACCAATTCCATGCTCGAAGGAATCCATTTCTTGTTGGTAGAAGATGTGAAAGCAAAATTTCTGGAGATCTTCAACAGCCTTTCAGAAAATGATCTGTGGAATTGCTTTGAACATTGGCAGCATTGTATACAGCTGCGTGTCACCTCAGAAAGGAACTGTTTTGGAGGTGACCATGGTTGGTTTTCTCTATTTATAAAGTAACAAAAACTAAAGGTAGGTTTTTTTTTTTTTTGCTCTTGGATCTTGTACTATGAGGTTAAAGCACACCAAAGCAAAATATGGCATCTTCCACAGAATTTGATGTTAGGTTTGCTAAAAATAAAGATGCTCGTGGGAGCTAAATCCAGGAGTCCCAAACTCTGCACAGACCCAGTTACGATGACCCCTGCAGCTGTATGATACAGTGTCTTCAGGGTTTAACTCAGCATGAGGCACTTCTGGCAATCCTCAGCTCCTGGCTGCACATTTGCCAGTTCGCTGCTAGAGTCTGCCCCTGCACAGCCCTATGTGCGTTTTGTAGCCCAGGTCACTTGGCTGACACAGGCTGTGAAAGCATAAACCACATCTGCCGCAAAGCAGCAGCTAATTCAGCAGTCACCTTTGCCACTGACAAAGCAGAGCAATGCAATTATGCACCATGAGTCCCTAAAATTGCAGGCAAAGTCACTTCACCTGCAACACAGCCTTAAAACAGCCAGAAGAGAAACACATAGCATTTAAGCCCTGTTTTGCAGAACCTGGCATTGGTCCAGCCTGCATATTGTTACTACAACTGAAAAATATTAACCTGGTATTCACACCTGCAAGTTTTGCATTTGTAAGTGCAGTAAAATACAAACAGATGACATTTCTATGAACAAGCATTATACATTCCCAAAAACATGTTTGTTGCTAACAGCCCAGGTATCTCTGACCTGTAACAAATTACTCCAGTCTAATGACACACCTGAAACCCAGAACTCAATGCAAAACTCATAAAGCCTAAGACAAGGCAAGAAGAAAAAAAAAAAAAAAAAGAAAAAAAAAAAAGGAAGACAAAAAAAAAAAAAAAAAAGAGGGAAGTGAAAAAAAAACCTCACAAGGACTCTTCAAGAGCCAGGATCAATGACCTAAATCACATACTTGAAGACTCAATCCTGTCAGTGGCAAAAGGATGACTTATGATGGTAGGGAACTGGGAGAGCATTAACAGATCTGCAATAACCAAGAGAGTATTGCCAGTTCTGCACAAAAATCCACGTGGGTGGCCGATAGGGAAAGGCGACACGGGTCTGTGCTCCCAATTAGGGAATTACATGTGTACTAACACACCTGAGCATTTGGTTCGGCAGCCAACAGCAGGAGAAATGAAGTTGTTACTCTGCTTCGTTCTGCTGCATTCATTTCTTTTTTTATTAGAAACAACACCACATTCAATGTCACTTCTATACATGGTCCAGTTGCTTAATACTGGATCAATGTTTGCTTTTTTTCTCCTGTTCCTAACTTAGTGAATTGCAAGGCAAATAATACAAGAAATGCTCTACATAGCAAAAAAAAAAAAAAAAAAAATCCCCTCATGCCAGGGTTTACTTTTCTAGGAGCCAAATACACTACAATTAAAATAGACATTGCACAGTCCTCAAAGAACAGAAGAATCAATAGCAATGAAAGGAGTGGGGATTTTTCTAAAATTTTAATCCAGCGTTTTCAGCTATAGCCTCTTTTTCCACTTGTTTCATTTTTACCAACTTATGGCACTTTTTGGAGTAAAAATTTATTCTTGTTATTATTCAAAAGAAGAGTTCCTCTTCCTGACCATGCATTCATTGTCCTGAATGTTTTAACTGCTTCAGACACCAAAAAATATAAATGAAAAATGGAAATTAATAACTGATATGCCACATAAGAAAAAACATACACAGAAAATCCCTGTGCCATAATAAACATTACTGAAAGGCATTCTTATGCCATATTAATATGTGCCATATAGGAACCTGTATTGAATTAACTTAGCAGCAACACATCAGGAATATACAAGATGATAAAAAAAACTTTACAGTTGTTTGAGTTGGAAAGGACATTAAAGATCATCCAGCTCCAACACCCTTGCCATGGGCAGGGACACCTCTTCCCCCCTCCAATTTAAAGCCATTCCTCATCATAATACCACTACACCTTTGTAAACAGTCCCTCCTCAGCTTTCTTGCAGACCCTTTCAGGTACTGGAAGGTTGCTATAAGGTCTACTCAGAGCCTTCTCTTCTCCAGGCTGAACAACCCCAACTCTCTGAGCCTGCCCTCATATGAGAGGTGCTCCAGTCCTCGGATCATCTTTGTAACCTCCTTTGGACTCGTTCCAACAGTTCCATGTCCTTCTCATGTTGAGGATTCCAGAACTGGACACAATACTCCATGTGGAGTCTCACGAGAGGGGAGTAAAAGGCCGCAATCACCTCCCTTGACCTGCTGGCCACACTTCTTTTGATGCAGTCCAGGCTTTCTGGGCTATGAGTGCATATTGCTGGCTCACACTGAACTTATCAATGAGCAACCCCCCCCGCCCAGGTCCTTTCCTGCAGGGCTGCTCTCAATCACATCACACCCCATCCTGTATTGAAACCATGGATTGCCCCAACTCAAGTGTAGGACCTTGCACTTGGTCTTCTTGAACCTCATGAGGTTCACACAGGCCCACTTCTCCAACTTGTCCTGGTCTCTCTCAAATGATCTTTAGACAGATCAGGGCCAGAGATGTCCCTGCATACGTACCTGTGAAGATATCTTTTATACAGTTCTGTTAGCTGCTCTGTAACGAAGACATGAATTGCATCCAATGGCTAATTTGCCAGGAATCTTGCTTTTCAGGACCATTGAATCAGAGCTCTGCGAATTTTAAGGGATCACACACAAAAGTATTTTCAAAAACATCTCCAAAGCCAGCATCATTTCAGACTGAACAGCAGGTTCATCCTCTGATCCAAGTCTGTTACAGCGGAACACTGCCAAACAAATGTCTATTAATATTCTCCTGGGAAGTAGGAGCCGATGGGCTCTTGCATTACAGTGAGTGAAGTGGTCAGGTTAAGAGTTAAGAATCGGTCACAGTTCCTCCATTCAAGTACAAATCTCTTCACCCATCATCATGTGTTGTCAAATGCTTTTGTGCATTGCAATATTAAATACCAGTACCCTGGGGATGGGATATGAATAGGCACAACATGGAAATTATGATGCATGCAACAATACCCTTTAACCTATTAACAAGTATGACCAAACTTACTTATTTCTAAGCCCTCTTAATCATCAAGGCAAGAAGATATCAACAGCCACTGTGTCGCACTGACAGGGCCTTCAATAGGGAGTGTGATTCAAAGGTCCACAGGAAACAAAAAGGCTTTGTCTTTTGATGTAAAGAAAAAAGCTACCATGTGGTACACCATCACACATGCAATTAGTCAGGAAAGTTAATACAGTAGAAGCAGATGGTGGAACCATGTCAGCATTTTCAGGGGGCACATTTCCCCTCACTCTCAAGTCGCTGAGAATCAAGGTCATGGGGGAGCCCCAGACACATTGTCTATGAGCTGGACCACACCAGGAATCAAAGTTACCCTTTCATCTACCTGTCTGAGGTACCTGTGTACTCTCACCTCTACTGTTATAGCTCCCATCCTTCAGATACCTTCTCTCCATTGCATTCCCATGCCACAGGGAAGCACCTTTAACCTCACTGCACATGGAGGGAAATGAAGCCAGAGAAAAACTGTCTCTAACCCTGGTTGTGTTCGCAGATGCTAACATGGAAAGGTATTAGAAACACACCTTCTATAGTCCTTAACTCTACTCATTTTGATCATTTTTGCAGCCAAATGAGGTACAAAATGCTACAGGAATCACTCATACAGCACAGCTATGGGACACGTCACTCCAAAGCACTTCATAGACTCATGAAAAGCAACTGCTCCTCTAGTGATTCTCACCTGCCAGCCCTAAAGCCCATCTAACACAGGACAGGAACAAAAGGCTTCTTATTCACCACCAACTGCACTGAATGTGCAGAAAATGTAAAACTGAAACCACAAGAATTGCACAAAGAAATACAATACAGGAAACACTGTGATTCATCTGACTTTGAAGTAACAGCTCTGCATAGCCTTCACAAAGTTTCCTCCGCTGTTATTGTCAACCAGTTCTGCCCACTTTCCCAGCTCTGTACCTCATGGATTTCAATGGTACCCACAGTGAGGATGGCAGGAGCTTTCAGCTCTGTAATTTAATTAAAATAAAATGAACAACCAGCAGTTAGTCAAACAGCACGTTTCAGTTACTGTATCTACCGAATTCTGCATCCCTTGGTCCAATCAGATTTCCTTATAAGCCCCTGGCAACCTATTAATTAAAATGTGTTATTTACAGCTTCCAGGGGCTTGAAACTATGGGATGCACTTGATGGAATTTATGCAATTACGTACAGTCAGTCCTAGCGACAGGTTCCATTCTTGTTCTTGCTCTACTCTGCTCCCACGCTTGGCCATTTTCTTCTCCACGCATGGTCCACGTGGCACCGTTCAGCCTGGACCTAACACAGCACAATCAGCTGCCATGGAAATGAGCAGGAGGCAACAAAGGAACCAAGTCTCTCTCTGGAGATGGAATTACAAGGCAATAGCGCAGGAAGGCCAAGACAAAAAGAAACTAGTTTGCCTGCTGCCTCTGAATACACACGACCCTCCCTCTTTGTGCAAGATGTTGATGAATAGTTTTCCTGATTAAGAAAACCAAACCCCTCCTAGCCACATGCAAAGAGGTTAGGTGGATGGAGCATCCTGCCTTTGGTCTTTTGCAGCAGTCTATCTATTAGGCTTTGGGGCAAAACATCAGTAGACAGGTGATCCACAGCCAGAGTAAACCCAGAGGACATGCAATATAGCTTAATAAGCAATCCCCACTCCACTCACGGCAGCATGAGTTGCAGTCAGATCTCCACTTTCAGAAGGGATTTATTTTTTTTTTTACTCCATTATTAAGTAGCCTCATTCATTGGCAATTCCCTTGACTTTGTAAGAAAAAAGCATTTTAAAACATACATTAGAAGGTATGACTGACAAGCATAACAAAGTCTGTGTCTTTGAACCAATTTCCAAAGGTTTTTATGAGAATAAAGGGAAAAATAAAGTTCTATGGAACCATGAATTTTTTACTGCTTAAGGAGTCTCGCATGAACACTGATGATGATTGATCAAGTACCATAGGTCGAAGACATCCACATACATAATCCTCCCAATGATTATTACTTTTCTTTCCCTTCTACGTGTTTCTCATTTTTTTTCAGTGAGGCGAGTGACTTACCTATGTAAAACCTACCAAAACCATCTGAAATGAGACATAAAAAGGAGAAAACTCCATGAAACTACACCACTATCAAAGCCTAATAGTTTTCTTCCAGCAATATAAAAGTAGATTTTGGCCTTATTCTCCCGTGTTTCATTCATAACAGGAAACAGCAAAAGGTGGAGAAAGCATTTCTAGCACAATACAGATGCAGCTCTGCAGATTTCAGTCTGTAATTCCAAATACCCAAACTGCTCACATCACACCCTCAGTTGGTGTGTGAAATCGCTTATCTCCACCAAAGTCCCTGTAACTACTCCAATTCAGATTAGCTCTAAAAGCCTCTTTCACAAAGATGCATTGCAATAGTGCTTTGGCATTGTTTACAGGCCAGCTTTAAATGTACTGCAGAAGAGATTTTTCATCTCAAGCCTAGAAACACATGAGTTTGTATCAATATTTGGCTCCTAATTAAGTCTTTTGTCACTACGATTTTCATAAGAACAGCTATGAATGAATTTATAGGAGATCAATGATGATGAAAATGTCTCCAAGATGACCATTTTATTATGTATTCTTTCTTTCCCAGCATTACCCATTCTGTACTGAGTCCTTGCAGGTGATTAAATACCACTATTTTCTACCCAGGGCAGCCAGAATGAAATGTCAGATATTTTTTAACAAGAATGTAATCAATAACTTTTTAGACTGTTCAAAAGAGCAGCTTGTAAAAGCCGAGTTGTTTGAGTATGGAGTCCTAAACTTGCAATACCTCATTAATTTTCTAGGTCTTCAGCATTAACATGCACTAAAATGATTAATCTATGTGTACAACTTAGACATTCCATTCAAAAAAAAAAGCCTGTTATATCACATTTACTGGCCATACTGTGTGGTTATCACTGCAGTACAGCGAATAATCTGTAGCCTCCAGCTAATAAGTACCACTAGAAACTAAGAAGTACCTTCAGAATCAAAAAGTAAGTTTGGGGAAGAGAATTCTGCCTCCAGCAGAAGAAACAGCATCCCCAAACTCAGCATGTTAGAAATTAAGCAACAAGCATTTTTAGACATTCCTCCAAACTCTTCTGTAAATAGCAGCACAGTAAGTCTCTACAAGATGACTACAGCTACAAAACCAATTTAGAAGGTTTTAAAACTAATAAACAGTGTCCAGACTGTCACCACCAGAACTGGGACGGGTTAGCAATATCAGAATTAAACTTCCCCTCTGCAAATGGTTTCCAGTCACCTATGTGTTACCAAGACAACTCCAAGGACCAGAATACAAATTACCTTTGGGATACCACGGTAAACTCTAGCACTTACCAACTTTGCATGCAAATTTAAATCACAACAATTTAAATGACAACTGTGTAAACAGCAGAAACTATTAAACTATCACAGGAGTCAATGGCACTATAGTTAGGAAAAATGTTGCTGCCTCCAGTAACAAAACAGAGCAAAAGGAGGAGGACACATACATAAAAAAAGTTCAGCCTTGTAATTCATGGGTGCCAGACAAGGGCTTCTCATTCCCTAGGAAACATCACTTTTTCTTTGACTTCTTCTTGTCTGGATATCAACTATAAATAAGTCCCTAAGTTGGGCAATACTTTATGTGTAAGAAAGACATGCAGCTTTGGGTGCAGATAGCTGCCTGGTAGTAAACCACCCCAGAGTTGTATGTTTTGATTGTTTTATTTCCAACAGCTACAAAAAGAGGAAGAAGAAGAAGAAAAGAAATATACCTTCTTTTGCCTTTGGCACTAATGTGCAAGGCAACCTTAAAGCTCATTGTCAAAGAAATGCTCTGGTTGCGGAAACTGTTTTGCAAAAATGGTGATAAACCAAGGTCAGTAGTTACGTTACCAGCCTCAAAAATTAAATACTAAATAGCTTCAGCAAGTATAACTCTAAGGGTTCAGGCAACAGAACTAAGAACTGTGACAAGCTCAGAGATCGAAATCCGAGAATGAGGTAGAAGTGAAACACTGAAAGGTGCACTCCTCATTAAAGCTGAGTAATATACAGCAAAATTATTTTATCTCGTTAGAATAGTTTTCAATGGAAATTCCCAATCAATTTACAAAACAAGCAGTTAGAGACAGATTTTCAGGAGGCTAGTGGTGCCCTCAAGTTTAGGCTTCTATCGGGAGGTAATTTCAGCTGAAGCTTCTCATGACCACCAAGAGCCAGGAGAGCCCTGGGCAACCTTCTTCCTTGCTCTGCTATTGCATCTTTACATAGACAGTTACAGAACAAACAAACTAAACTAAAGCCCAAACTAAAGCCCTTCATATCGGGAGAAGCATGCTAAGGGATCCCACAAGAGCAATCAGCAGGGCAATAAGAATAAGAAAGAACAAAAGACAAATGAAATAAATCACTCGGCTATCAGAGAGAGCATTGACAGCCATTAAAGTTTTTTTTATGTTAGATGTGCAATAAAATTTATTATTAGGCTCCACATTACTCCAACAAGACTCCTGAAATATTACTGACAGGAAGTCTGGACCCTTTGGCAGCTTTGCAGATCCCACACACAAAAGAAAACCAGCTCAGAAGTCCTGTTGTCTATGGCTCACAGAATTGCTTAGGTGTTGCTGAAGTGTTTAGATGCAATTATTTTTTATAGTGACACTTCATCAGGTGCTTGGCTACAAGAGGATCTGCTGATTAAAACATTAAGTGCAAGCAGCTCAGCAGCAGAGAACCAAAAGCAAGGCAATGTGAGTGCCTGTTCTGTCCCACCTCTCCTTTTTCCTAAAGTGAAGCCCTTTCTATCAGATTAATAAAGTGCATCTCTTAAGTGAAAATTCACATTCCCCTGCCAGGTTAAATTATTGTTGGACAGTCTGTATGACCAGGCAAGAGCCTCTGTTAAGAGCAAAACACTCTGCCTGGTGAGACTCTGCACAGCTACAATCATTGGAGATGTTGATCACTCCACAGAAGGTGACATGGGATATGACCTGTTATTAGGCTTTTCCTTACCCAGGTGGGAGCAACTGGTTAAATCCCAGAAGAGTTTATTTTGAAAATCAAGTGAATATTCATCATGTTTGTGCATTAAAAAACCTTCACTCTTTCTGGTATATGAGCTTCAGAAAACTATTTTGTAGAGCTTACCACATATGCTGCTGGCTGGCTCAAGGATGCCAAATTATGCCAATCAGAGAGGACTCCAAGGGGTCACAGCACGCAGTAGTTAAAAAAATCTCTGATGTTTTGGGTCAAAGAGTTCACAAAGGCTGAAATATCAGTTTTCAATTAAAATCCAACTCATTGGATGCTCAGCTTCATAGATAAAGGAACAAACTGAATTCCTCCAAATTCTTTAAACTCTGAAGCCTTTGCTGCTTGTGCAATTTGCCAGGAAGAGCAATTGTGCCATTACAGTCATGACCATGACACTAAGTGTGTATCTGATGGAAATCTAGGTTTTTAGCGACAACTCAAGAGAAGATAAAAGTGGGATTTAACGGTTCTGCTGGGCTGCATGCTGGGTGACATGAGCCAATAACACTTGGACACTAAGTGCAACTGCGTTAGAGAAGTACAACCGAGAAAGGTGGTCATCAATTCTACTGTCAACATGCTGAACCGGCTGTGCCACACAGGCCTTCCTCTGCAAACCCATCGTTATTCCAGTCCAAGGCTTATCTCCTGTAGTCATCAGAGCTAGGAAAGCCAAATGAAGTTTTCAGGTCAAATTTGCTGCACAATCACCCATTCATTATAATAAAGAGTAATAAAAACCTAGAGATACAGAACATAAATTTCCTAAAAGACCACTCCCAACTATTCACCACTGTCAGAAGACAGTGCCAGAGCCAGATGCAATTACTACGCAGGGCTTTCAGGGGCTGAATATCTAGGTCAGTGGGATATTCAAACCCTGCCAGGATCTCTCAACATCTTTTAATTTTTCAATCATCCTGCCAGATGACCAAGTTTATAAACTTCAAAATTACCCTACTCCTTCAATCTCAAACAACTTGTCTGTTCCTTCGCCTTCCCTGGAGGTGTTTAAGGCACAGGTAGACGAGCTCCTGAGGGACATGGTTTAGTGTTTGATAGGAATGGTTGGACTCGATGATCCGATGGGTCTCTTCCAACCTGGTGATTCTATGATTCTAGGATTCTCCCTCTCCTCCCATTTCATATCAAATTTTAGCTCAGACAAAGTCTGGACACATCTCTCACTTTCACTGATATTCTACTTAGCTGTGGTTTCATGAAGCACTACACTTTACAGCAGAACTGAGTCTAAATGGCAAGCTCGTAACTACTCAAGCTCTCAACAATGTGCATCTGAGTGCCCTGCTCTGCTTCCTGGCCATTCAAGTGAGACTCCCTGAAGTCTTCTGGCCACCTAGAACATAGTAGATGCTAGACCCAGCTCCAAGAAGCAATTTCTGTTCAGAAATACTTCACTGTTAGAGTGACCAATGTGAGCAGGGGAGCTCAGTAGCACTGAACAGTTACCGACTTGGAGAAGTGAAAAAGTTGTTTGATAAACAGCAATTCCCATCAGATTCCTTAAGCCTGAGGCATATCCACTCTAACTCTAACTTCAGTAAACCACAGCAGGACTTAAAAGCCCTATCTATGGTCATCCTTCCAGCAATCATATCTGCAGAAACAACTGCTGAAGTCCAGCAGTTCATTACTGAATTCATAACCCTGGTTTCCTACGGAGTTGTTTTTACCTCCTTTAGAGTCAGACATTTACAGTTTAATGTTCTGTGTGCTTTCCCATTGCTTGTTCAACAGCCTCAGATCATAAACTCTAATGTCTGAAGCCCTGAGGAGAAAACATGCTGCTCTTCAACTGTCAGCTAGAGTCCTTCATAAATTGACCGAACCACTACAACCAAAATAAAAAGTAATGATTTCAGCATTGCCTTAAATCCAATAATAAAACAAAATCTGCTTCCAGAGTACTCATCATAGAGGGCAAGTGTGTGCTGGCAACTGGCTCTGAAGTCACATCAACACAGTAATTAAACACTCACTGTGCAATACAGTGATGCGGAGGAAGTCTAACCAGAGGAATCACCTCCTCCCCTGTGCTGGTGAATCCCTCATTCTCAGACAGGAGGCACAGCAGAGGCACCACTCACTCACGTTCCTGTGCAAGTCAGTACACAGAAACAATACGGAGACCCTTGCTTCTCTGTTAGCCCTTAAAAACTGCAATAATCAAAGCCAGGTGGGAAGATAGAAGAGCTCGACCATAGCTTCCCTGCTCATCAGCCATTCCCACAAGGCCACCACGCTTCTGATTACGAGAGGGGAGAGGGAAAGATTTTTCCTAAAGATCCTGCTTCACAACATGGGAAGAAAATACTGTTTCTTCACATGCATAAACCAAAGACACTTCTAACTCGCTGAGAGTCAAACAGGGCTGTAAGATCATGCAATAAATTAACCTGGCCTTGTTCCTAAGCCAGTGACAAGGATATGACTAACTTGAGTACCAACTGGAAATGACATACAAAAGCACCAAGGGTTTCCTGCAAACTGTGGGACTTACAAGAATCAATTAAAATCTTCATTCAAAAAAGAAAAATGAAAAGGGGACAAAAGGATCTTCACCATACTCTACTATGTAACAGTTACTAGGAACAGCTGTTCAGGAAAATATTGTGACGCAGTCCATCTCATCCCCCCAGTACCAAGCGCTTGTTTTCCTAAAAGCAAAAGATTGTAATAAAGAAAATGAAGTCCCTCTGAAAACATAAAGAAGTTAAGAACCACAAATTACTGTTAGAAATAATTTTCTTCCAATGACTCTGTCCTACAGTACATGGCATTGGAAGTTCAATCCCAGTTTCATTAATCAGTGGGTAACTTCCCTGTTTGCAGTCTATGTGCACTTTTCTCCATTAGTTGCTTCTGGGAAAGGAAAGAGAATTGGTAAATGAACACAGAGGGTCCATCTGCATGGAGGGGATACCACTGCACACCGATGCTCATCACTTCTCACATTTCCTTGGCTGTTATTGGCAAAAATAAAAAAAAGGGCAAAATTATGAGTATGTCGTTAAATCATTGCCAAATCAATGACAGCTCAATTCCAGGTCAGGTAATCACCTAATAGCTATCCCTGGACATGCACATAGTAGTTTATCATGAAACAAATTATTAATGAGGACAGATGTCTAAAACCAACCACACACACCTTCCCTCAAAAAAACACAACAAAAACCTCAAATCCCAGTTGACAACAAATACAAAGCAAAATCAGCTGGAAAATTTTGAAGGCAGAAGTTACTCCATATGGCTGTATGTTAACAGCCCTGTTCCTTGAAACCACAGCCACTGGCCACCAGGTGATTCTCTTCTGATGGACAGAGACATGCACAGGTCCAGCAGAAGAAAATAATGTACAGACTGACCTGCCCTCCTTCCTCTGCCTTCAGTTTTGCACTGGGAGAGGTGGAAGGGAGGAGCAGGATGGCAGAATAATTATTAGAGAAGGGACGAGACCCATGCATGACCATACACCAAGTTGCAAACTACCTTTCTTGTGAACAGGTAAAAGATTCAAGGATGTGAAGCTGCCAACAGCATAGCAAAATCACAATATTTAGTAAGAAAGCCTGTAAGTCCCTGCCTTGTGAAAAAAAGTTTTGTTTCTTAGAGCTGGTCCTGTTCTTTTCCCTTTTTTGTCCTCGGCTCCCGGTCTGCAGCAGTTCATTAGGAAGATATGAACATTTCACTTTGTTCCTGGGTCAGTTAGGTGCTGTCATACAATTCAATTGACAGGCAGTTTAAAATGGGTCAGAACAGATACTAAGCTGTTAAAATGAAAATAAGCTGATTGTTCCTGGGAATAGAAAAGAACAGAAGGCCCCTTCAGAGCATCTATGTCTCCAGGTAACCTTTTTTATGCAATGGAGCTGCCTTAGATTGATATTTGATTTTTCCTTTCTTTTTCCATAGAAGCAATTGAGTCAAGGATTGCTAATAGTGGAATAGCTGTTTACCAAGGGGTAAACCTGGTAAATGCATGTAATGGCTGGAAACTCTGTGGGACTCTCAGGTTCTAAGAACCACCACCTCTGGGTCCTGCACCCACAGGAGCTGTGCTCCTTGCATCTGCAGGATAGGGACCTCTCACCATCCCCACAAGGCTGCTGCACAGCAAGCAAGGGTCAGCCACAGGTTTAAGGCTACACCACACAGAGGTGGCCAAACCAAAATTATGGACTAAAGGTGACCTGTCCTGCATAGCAAAGATCTGCTGGTTTGCTGGCAGTCTTCTGAAGACTTAATTCATCTCCCCTAAAGCCAGATGCACAATGTACAAGGGTTAAAAAGTTACTGTGGAGAAACAGACACTTAGAGATCTTCAGGTTCATGCCAGTTTTCTGTGAAAACAAGTCCTTTGCTAGCTCAATTTAGACACAGGCTCGGTTTAGATGAAACCCTTATCATTGTCTCCAGAAGTCATCCAAGGCCAAATGGAGACCAGACGCTAATATTCAAAACAGAACTGATGAGGGCTATTGGCTGCTTAGCGGACACTATTCAAAACTATATCCCTCTGAAGAATTCCTCACTGATCAAAATTCAAGTCAGAAGACAAAATTCTCCAGTTTCCCCAAGTCACACTGTGCTTCCAAACAGCCTGCAAGAGCTCTCCTAATGGGTTAATATGAGTTAATGTAAGCTCAAATGGAAACCAAAATCTGGTCGTCTGTATTTTAGCTGCAGTTAAACAAGAAAAGTGGAAAGTCATGGATACTATTACCCTTGCAGTCATAGCCCACTTCTCTCTGGACCAGCTTTTCTACCTTGAGACCAGAATGGTTGGCAAGTTTTTAAATAGCAGAGCAATAGAAAATCTGCAATTATTTCAGCTTCAGGTCTGTCCTTAGACATCCAATATTATCTAAAAACTAATAAAAGCATTCAGAACAAGCACATACAACAAAATTACAATTTGAAATATTTTTCCATAGTCAGCAATAAGAGACTACTTGAATTTGATGTATGTAAGCATAAAATTGTGGAAAATACACAGCCTGCAGTGATATTTCGATCCCCTTCCCTATCATCACCTTGAAAAGTATTTTCTGCTTTATTTGGATTCATTCTTAAAACTGGATGTTTATGCTAGTTTTTATTAGCTGGTTTTGCTGCTAATTCTCAGAGCAATTTTACTGTACAACTTGCCACACTGCAGAATCTTTTTTTATTCATGTAGCAAAGATGCTACCAGGGTGAAGCGTTAGTTTGTAGTTTGGTCCTTTTAGTATTAGTCTATATTTTTGTGATCATCTTATAAATCTAAAAATATTTTATAACAACGATGGTGAAAAACGAAAAAACGAAAAGCTCCAAGGCACTGAGGGGCATGGTTTAATGTTTGATAGGAATGGTTGGACTCAATGATCCGATGGGTCTCTTCCAACCTGGTTGTTCTATGATTCTAACCTTGCAAGGACACAGTGTAGTCCTAAAGCAGTGACACCTGAGGTGCATCACATTTTGCTAAACATCCATCCTGTGGCTGCACTGCCCCATGGTTTCCTTCCTCCTCTGGACCCAGGTGTATCCAGGAACAACCCCCAGCATAAGATGGAACAAGCATGTGAGCACACACAGGAGCCCACGACCTCTGCTCTTCTAGCGCAATTCATAGAATCATAGAATCACCAGGTTGGAAGAGACCCACCAGATTGAGTGCAACCATTCCTATCGAACATTAAACCATGCCCCTCAGTGCCTTGTTCACCAGTGCCTGAAACACCTCCAGGGAAGGTGACTCAACCACCTCCTTGTTTTGCCAGCTCCAAAATAAGCTGTGAGAGGGAAAAAAGAAAGGAAGTCAAGCCAATCTCCACATTCCCCTCACACCTCTCCATGCCAGGATTCATACATGACCTGTTGGTTTTACAATCTGCTTTCTGGAGGAACAAACCTCCTCTGGAGCAGGTACATCCCAGATACCTCCAAGTTGGCCACTCTGCTGACAGCCACAGCCCTACCTAGCAGCTCTCACATCCCAGTCGCATCCTGTATGGGGCTGGACAGAAGCAGGGTGAGCTGCCAGCCCTGCACTGTAGCACTTTGAGATCTATGTTATGACAAGACAGTAAATCAATAGTGTTGTAACATCACATTTGAACAGTGACAGTGCTCTCTGCCTTCCCCAGGGCATCTATAAATCAAAAGGCCTGCATCTTTAATTTTACAGATTCAAAAGGTCAAAACTTTACCTGCATTTACTTTAATGCTATTCATACATTATTAAAATCTCTTAGGACTCACCCCTCTGCTCCAGGCCTTCCCCTGCCTCCCAGAGCTAGGCAGAAAGGGAATGCTCACTATGGAATTTTTATGTATTCCATGTCAAGGGCAACAACTCAAAGTCAAGCATAAGCGAGAAAGATGCTACATAAGGTAATGCCTTAATATTTCTAATTTAGCTCTAAAATACCTATTTTTATTTAAATTTGCGTGCATCACACCACACTGGACTCTCATTTGCACACATACTTCACCTGAAACTCCAAGAAAAGGTCCATCCCAAATGGTCAGTCCTCTTTGCTTCTCCAGCTGCATGTACTGGAGAGCCAACACCTGCCGCTGCTTTACAGCCTCTTGCCAGAACAAAGGAATATTGATTTTTGCCCAGAGAAAAGGATAAGAAAAACAGAAACAAACAATTTTTAATAGCATCTCTTAAAGCATTTTTTTTAATCCCCCCCTGGAAGATTAGTAACTAGTTCATTCCTGATTAGTTTGAAAGATGAATTCAAAACATGGCACAAGCCAGGGTGACAAATCAGATGTTGAGTTTAAACAAAACAAATTAAAAAACCCCCCACAACTCAGATGCCAACTTTTCAGGCAACATCTTATGCAAAAAGCTTAAATGATTGAGGGGACAAGTAGTGCAACCTGACCAAAGAACGCATATATGATAGGCAGAGAATCTTCCTGCTACCTTGTGGCTCCCACATCTTGGAAGACCCTTCTAGCCACTGCTACAATGTCATTCTCTGATGAATAGAAGTCTGTGCTCCACTGAGTTTCCAAAACTTATTCAAGCAGCTGCACACAAAACAAGCCAGGACTGAGCACACGGGAATAGTCAGTTTTTGTGACCCCCATTAGAAACTTTGCCTGCATGTAGCCTACTGGTATGATTCATCACTGAAGGCAGCAAACAGCCTGATTTTTAACAATAGAAATGAACCCGAGTGAGACATTACATTTTTAAAACTTAATTTTAAGAAGAGTTGCCATAAGCCTCATCTTACTGCTAATTGCAGTAGGTATTCGAGCTCTGAAGAAGTGAATTTTCACTTGAAATCTGAGGAACTCTGGGAGACCCAATGTTGATGCTTCCTCCTCCCTCACTCCCATCAATGGATGCACACTGGTACAGCACCGAGGGCAAGGACCATCAAGCCCTGAAGCAGCTGTTAACAACATTTTATGAAAACAAGTAACATTTGAAGCCAGCTTCATGTATTTGATATGGATGGGAACGCTGCTCCTTAGTAAGAAAAATCTTTTTGGCAACAACGAGGAACTGGGAAGCATCTGGTCTGCTTTCCTCTATCCCAATCTCATGGGAATAGTAGCTACCACTCAGTAAACTGACCTCTTGACTGGATTGTGCTTGAATTATTCTGGTAGGATCACCCTTTCAACTAATTGCTTACTTTCAGTCTATCTGAATGTATTGCCTATTTCCATAATGTGCTCCTTTAGTGACCTGGGTATAAACAACACTAACTTATGTAAGTCAACATTTTTTTTTTTCATTTGGTTCATATTTACTTAGCACCTGCATAGTACTTTAAAAATCTCTCACTTCAGACATCTCAGGTCTTAACCTAAAGTTATATTTCATTTGCCTTCTATCATTTCCGAGAATGAATCATGAAAGAAATAAAACCATTCCATTACAATGCTGCTTATGTTACTGTGCTTGGAATAAATACACCTGATCATCACAACCCTAACAGCCCACAGGAAATCATGAACTCACCACCCTGCGGTATCTCATCCATTCCTAAGGGTACAAACTGATGTTGAGGTTTCTCCAAAGGCCAAAACCTCCAAATACACTTTATTTGTTAACATCTCTTGAGATGTTGTTGTCCTGGAAACACCTCCTATGAACACTCTATATCAATACAAAGCCAACCAGGTTCAATTCTGCTCCTTAGAACATTCGTTAAAAATATTTACTGTTCTGCTTCCTCTACCTCGCATGATGTTTTGAGTAACACTGTAGTGGACATATTACCAGTGATGGTTGCTGTCAGAAATGAGAGATGTTTAGCTTTTCATGCTATACCAAGTACTAATATCAATTATGAATTCTTGTACACTTATAAGATATCATGTTCACTGATCTGTACTTGTAAATCAGTAAATAGATTATTAATTTGGCACCAAGACCACATTCATATCTTTGCTGTAAAGAAGGGTAGCACAGCACCTCATGTGAAAGCAATAAAAGTCATTTCCCCAATGAAACCTAGCAAATAAACACACTTCACAGAAAAGATCAGACACCCTCACACTCCTCCTCCCTCCCATGATCCAGCCTTACTGATGCATATGAGCTCAAGTTTGGAGCCACTCGCTTCTCTCTCTCTCTCTCTCTCCTATCCCCTTGTCACACAGCATGTATAGCACAGATCTCTGCACAGGCACTGACAACTTTATGATATTGTATATGGCAATGAGTAGCTGAGTTTAAAATACAACCACAAGTGTCTATAACAAATAAACCATAATGAAATTCTGGGTCTGTCAGGGTGAGTGGGCAGACTCTCTCAGGTTGTGGCATGAAGCACATAGAAGGTAAAACACTGAAGCTTCTTTTCTAACACGTAGAAAGCTTTATTTTATCACCTGCTCTTGAATAATTAAGATTATTTATAGAATCACAGATGTACTTAGGTTGGAAAAGACATTTTAGACCATCAAGATTTACTGTGAGGGTGGTGAGGCAGAGGAACACGTGTCCAGAGAAGTTGTCGATGCCCCATCCCTGGAAGTGTCCAAGGCCAGGTTGCATGAGGCTTTCAGCAACCTGATCCAGTGGAAGGTATCCCTGCCTATGGCAGAAGGCTTGGAACTGGGTGATCCTCAAGGTCCCTTCCAACCCAACCCATTCTATACTTTTATGAGTCTATGATCAAGGCAAGTGGTGGAGTCTCCATCCCTGAACACATTCCAAAAGCATGTAGATGTGGCACTTTGGGACATGGTTTAGTAGGCACGGAGGTGTTGGGATGATTGTTGGACTTGATCTTAGAGGTCTTCTCCAATTTCAATGATTACATGGATTCTAAAGTTCAACCATAAACCTAACACTGCTCCTTGGTGCAGCAACTTAGCACATGATTAAGACTAAATAAACCTATTTATAGTGAAGTAAGTGGAGATTCAGTAAGTCTTATTATATCGAGATCTCAGACTTGCAGAAGTGTGAATAGTCATGAATCTCATCTTCTAGGTCCTAGCAGCCTCCACTCTAAACTAGCTCTGATGCCAACAACTTCAGCTGAATCATTTAACCTCTCTTCTTAGTTTCCCATCTTTCATCTGGAACGTTAATACATACTTCACAGCCCTGATTTTAAAAAAACCCATTATTTAAAGTTTACATGGTGCTTTGAAGATGAAAAGGGCTATGTTTTGTCACTAGCACAGCTTCAACAGAGAAAGATGTGGTTTATTTTTGCTCAGGAAATTTCTGTCATTTAGTTCTGTTTGAAGAATGTTTTTATCTGGAGAAAAATCTACTTTATATGAATAAAAAGTATTGTTTTTAATAAGTTTCAAAAAAAAAAAAGTTTAAAAAGAGCAAACACTGCACAACAGGAAAAGATCCTGAACATTAAACATTGGCCAGAGCAGAAAGTTGCATTGTCTCTCCAAAGCACCCTGGAGATTTAGGAGATCCCTGGAGTGATCCTACGTGTTCACAACACAAGCCAGAGCAGGCAATTGTATTACATCAAAACTTTGAGTGTCCTAAGTGTCAAGAAAGACTTGCCTTTTGCTTAGCTCCCCTCCAATTGATACTTAAAACAAAAATGTAGTAGACCTTCCACATGAAGTCAGAACCACACCTACTGCTGCCAATAGAGGTTTTCTCTCTGAGTGAGCACTACTTGCTCCTTAAGTGAGTTCTACTTCATCAAAACCATGTCGGTAAATATTGCCATAATGAAGTGCATGCTGAAGAACATGACCTATGGGTGCCTCTTAGATGCTTCCTTGACCTCTTGGTGGTCAGATGCTTAGGATGCTAGGGCCTGAAGCAAGGAGGTTGCACGGATCTAGGCTTGCCTGTTGTTTCCACACACTGACCCAATCCTGCTGCACAAACCGCCAACTTTATGCTACTTCCACAAAATATGACATCATGTGGTTCCCCTCCCCCCTACCTCTTTCTTTCTTTGAAAGAGTGGGGTTGCTTTTGTTTTGTTTAATTTGTTGTAGCTGTTGGCATGTGTGAGGAGAGCAGCATCCCAGTTACAATAGTTTTGGAAGCTGGTTCCATTATGTTGTGACGAGTTGCTCAGGGCTCTCTACATTTTTCTGTTTCCTTGGCAGAGCTGCAAGCAGTACAATGTCAGAAGACAAATTACAGAGGCGTTTACCCAGTTCTGGGGCTTGTCGTTTGCTATTCAGCCTTGACCAAACTGGCATGATGTACTGAGTGTGCTCCACTGCTCGTGGGACAATTTTCTTGGCACTGCAAAGGGACTTGTCATCATATTTTTGGACAAATACACTGTACTAAAAATACCTAAGTGTTTTATACTACAACCCTAATCGAAGTAAACCAGCATAGCTTTAAACAAACCAACACAGCTGTTTACATTCACTGTTGCTAAGGATTTGGTCCTTTAATGTCATATCAGTTTGAGAACAGGGATTTTAAAGCATACAGCACTGCAGGATTTGTGTTTGTTTATAACTCCACAAGCTTTAAATAGGCATCACAAAAGCTTCCACAATCATCAAGAAACACCATTCACACACAAGCAGTATGTGAACTCTGCCAGCTTATAAATAATGAGCACGTATATTATATATGCTGTGACCAGATGTATTTATAAAATGGCTCACAGCTCAGCAATGCTTGAACTCGCACCAGGGCAAGTTTACCAGAGAAGCCCACTTCATACTCATTATTATGACTTGCTCTCACATCTCACAGTATGTTAATTCTCCTTCAGTAGTCTTCTTACCCCTAACATTTCTTCCCCTTTTCACCAAAAGCATTTTTCGTCTATCACAACAGCCATTTCAGACTCTTACTGCAACTGCATCATCTTGAGAGCTTCTTTTAATGCACCAGTTCCTGGCTAGCTAAGGTACAGGCAGGTACCTGAGTATTTAGTGCATAACCAACCTGGTCACCCCTCCCTGCCAGTTCTTGGGTCTCATGTTCTGTCTCAATTTAGAGAGGATTCAGACATGTTAGCTAACATGTTTAGATTTGTTCCTGGACTTAAAGCTTTGTGGGAAGACCTTTAAAATCAACAGAAACCTATTTTCCTTGTTCAAATGAAATGAGACAGTAGAAACAAAGGCTCAAATCCTTTCACCTTCCACAGATCTCCTCCAGCTTGACCTTTCCTGCACAAGCATGGCAGTGCTGCATCTTAGGCTGAGACAAGGTACTGAGAATCAGAACAAGAGTTTAACTCGCTCTGAAAGTCAGCGGAGCTATGTAATATCTCTAGGCAGTTACTGTTGTTTTAGGTATCTTTTACTTTCATTCCTAAAACCCTTCAGAAGCAAGGAGAAGAAAGCAAGTCACAGCTCTTCTCTCAGGGAAGAAGGGATTCTCCTCTTCTACTGTTTTGGAGTCTCCTCTAACCCAGAAGTGCTGTTTGAGTTGGCTGAGAAAGACAAAACCAAGCAAAATCCTATCCTCTTTAGAAGAGAAGAGCAAGCAAATATAAGTGAACTTGAGACTAGATGCCAGGGTCCCTTCCAGCCCCCCCAAAATGCTTTTGAGAACTAGACATGCTTCTAGTACAATCACAAGTTTCCTATTTAGCCCTGAATGCCACTCACAAGAAAAGTTTTGGTAAGAAACAAAATGAAAAGCACATTTCTAGAGATGCAGTGGATCAAATCCACTGTGGCAGGTGAAGTTCTGCAAATTAAAGTTGAGCTATGATACCTTTTAGCAGTCCTCTGTTCATACCCATGTCAAGAAATCCCATCAGGCATGCAACCCTGATGGAAGGAAAATATACATTCTCAAATGTGCAGCGCACTCTCCATTATTCACTTCAAAGCTTTTCCTAATATGCTCTGAGGTCATGGAAATTATTTATTCAACAGGTTAATTCATTAAATGGTTGGAATATTTTCTATTCTTTGCCTACACAAAATGTTAATCATTAAAGCAAAACCACAAGATACTCTGTATGATTATTAAAATATATTTGTATAAGGTATTAAGTTAACTTGTAATTGACAATTTAAAGAAAACATATATTGACTAAATTTGTTTAAATTAAACTAGGTTTCTGCACCAAATATGGAAACATTACATAATTTTGTTTCCTTTGACCACCACTTTGATGGACAGTTGTATCATATTAGGGATATTGCAGAGGAGAAGAAACCTTGCGTTAGCACAATACAGCAGTGCATAAAGGCTTCAAAAAATAGCTGCATCGCTGAATCTGGAAGTGAAGAAGAAAAGCTGATCTTAGAAGCAAGAGTCATTGCAGGTTATAAGAAGGAACAACCTAGGTGGGGATTCAAAGCAAGGTTAATGGCCTCTGGGTTCATCTCCCTGGCTGCCCCCTCTTCATGGAAAGGTTCAAAGTTAGCAATGTCTGCATGAGCTTAATAGCCCTCTAATACCGATACAGAAATACAGTGATTAGGAGAGAAGTCAGTGTTAATGCAAGCCACTCATTTTCTGTTATTTTCTATGCAACCTCCCACAATGTACACCTGCACAAATTGTTCAGTCCCTGATCTCTGCCCCACCCCAGTGCAGTCACAGCTCTGGGCAAAGATTACATTCATCAGATGCCTGCACATTGCCTACAAGTTCATAACAGTTCATGACAGATCCCTTGGGGCTGCCACCATAAAAATTAAGAGGTATTAATCACCAACAAATCTATTAGGTTCCCAGATCCCAGGTGCATGGGCACACACATGCATGTCCATCAAAAAGACTGAGAAAAACATTTCCTGCTTTTGTTCTCTGCTGAGATACAGGCACTGGAGACATTTCTGTTCATCTGGGCAGCACCAAGACAAGAGAACAAGTAATGCAAACATGCCAACTCTTCTTAGTTTTAATCCTTTTCCTTTTCTTTCTTCTAACATCTAGTGTCACTTTGAACCTAAGTGAATCCTAGCAATGTCATGGAGTCTCTCTTGCAGAAAATGTTTAAGTCTAAATCACAGAATTTAGGAATGAAGTGCCAAAGATAAAAGACAGAACTGTAGTGCTGCCTCAAGAACCCAGAAAAATGGTTCTCGAGACTTCAGCAAGCCCGAGAGGATCTCACCAAAGTAATACTAACAGGGACGCGTTCTGAATTGTCTGAAGGAAAACAATTGGAAATCAGAAGTACAGAGGTACTGTGTCTTTACCTGAACAAGTCTAACACCTGGGATACCTTCTTATGCCATAAAAGAAGTTGGGGGGTGAAAAAAAATGTCCTACTTTCTAGGAAATGACCGCTTGAAACTGTAGTGGGAATTAAGGTGTTTTCTGTCTCAAGGGCTTCATTTTCACACAGAACAGTTTGCTTCCATACAAACTCCTTCCTATGCCAGAGATCTCCCAGTCAGTCTTTCAGGGACTGTCTTCATTGTCACTGCCACAAGGCAAGGACCATCACTTCTGTGCCATGCACATCCACAGTGAATAATAACTAGAACCAGCCAGTTTCCCCTCCATCAGGCTGCATACACATATCCCAGGTTCAAAGTCTCACTTTCTTGTCAGAATCTATTTCCCTTCAGGCTAAATCCTTCACCATCTTTTCTCTGACTCCTGCCATATGCAAATGTCAAAGGGTCATACGCAAAACAGCTAGGTGGAAAGGAACGAGGACAGAAACATCTACTAAGCAGAGTGGTGCTGCCTGCATACTCTCAGTTCTGGACCAGAGGAGTTTTACTCCTTGCTGTCTTCCAGCATAAAGAAATAAGCACTGTGCAAATATACAATTATAAAGGAGATCTTGAGATTTGAACGACTCGGCTTCCATTGGGATCCTGATTATGCTTTGCTTGCTGTGCTTGCCTTGCCTGTATTTATGTTGCATCATTTCCCTGATAAAAAAAAAAAAGTAATACTGTCGATGATCTGGATTTGCTGAATCTCAGAAAATACAGATTGCTCCCTTCCAGTTCAAAAAGAGTGTCGATAACAAATTTTATACCAGCTACTTGGGGACTTAAAAGAGCAGTTAAGCTTCCATACTCAAATATATCCCTTTCCCTAAAAAGATTCTGTAGACCCTCATACCATTTGTGTATTTGGAATGGATTCCCATAGTTTTGAAATGAAACAGATGGAGATTAAGTGACGTGCATAAAGGGCCCAGAAAATTTTTCATTTAGCAATTATTGCTTCAAGAGTTTTGAAGACTAACTGAATAAGTACTACAGGACCCATGACAAGCCCAATGCTGTTCCTGTTTCTAGTAGGTCGCAGCAGAGCCCGCTGCTGAACATCAGACATCCTCCGTGAGATTGAACTTCCCAGTTTCAAAGCTTAGGACCATTTTTCCTCCAGGACTTCCACGGTTCCTTTCATGGCTGCCTGGGGCTCCATGAAAGGTCGCTGAAAGACATTAAAGTATCCTCGTGAAAATTACCCAGCTCCAGCTAAGCGATACAGCAGGTGCTTTGATGCACTAAAATTCACCGTGGGTGCTTAGGGCTCCTTTGCTGACACTTAAGTCAATGTTCTATCTCACACCTGTGGCAGAGTAGATCTACACACTATGAATCATCCCACAGCACTGACATACAGATGTGCAATGCCAGTAACATGCTTGTGTCCTTGAATCCTCAAAACCTCCAAAAGGAGAGACAAACACCGTCAGACTCTAGTACTTGCATCCTTCCAGAGCAACAAGGAAACCTGTTGATCTCCCAGACCTTCATGGGAATCCCAAGCGCAAAAAAGCAGCAGCAGTCCCAAGCAGAGGGACAGGGAGGTGGTGGCTGCCTCTCGCAGCTGCCCAGGATGACCTTACCTCCCATGCCACTGGCTCTGAATAACGTGACTGGGTCTTTTTGAAAGTCTCCACAACTTAAAGAGCAAGTCAGGCTGAGAGCAGCTGTAGAGAAGAATAGAAGAATGTCTATTTCTCAGGAAGATCAGCCTCCAGTACAGGAAGGACATGGTGCCCAGTCTGCAAAAGATGTGTTCTTTGCCAAAACACCAAAAAGAAGCAATAGAAAGCTGTAAGTCAGTCTGCCAGTTCCCCAAGCACAAACTGACTCCAAAGCTAACACTAGATTACAAAGAATTACTTTTCTGTTTGTGTTAAGCATCCCTCTTCAACAACACTGAAAAAAGCCCACTGTTTAAGTAGCCAGTGTTGAGACCACTTCACAATTATCAGCAGAGACAACAATAGTTAAAATAAAACCTAAGTATAATTAAGAAGAGGTAAGCACTTTGGTTACAAGTTTTGTGTTTGTTTCCCAGAAACAGTATGTTTTCTACAGAGAAAAACAAGTGTTCTGGCTATAGCATTCATTAAGTAACTGGGGTGGGGGGTTGGGGAATAATCAGAGCATGGAAATCACAAAGTGAGTTAAACAAAAGGAAAGAATTTTCAACATCCTGACAGAAGAGGAAGTATTTAGAAGTTTAATTAGCTCTGACCACTGTACATTAGAGTTGCTGTTTCCCAAGGCGTGTGACACTTTGGATGCTGTGAGAATACTGAGAAATATAGCTCCTGCAGAAAGAAGCATTGTTAAAATCCAAAGACCATTTTGAAACACAGATACTATTTGCACAGCATTAAAACAATAGTTGGAACTGTCAGTTTGGGCTCAGTGAGAGCAGAACTACTCGAGGAAGCATGTGAACCTGCCAAGTGATGTGTTATGGAGAACTGGCAAAACATTGCCTCACATCCTTGCACCTACAGTTGAGACAACTGACAAGCAGAACTGCATCTGCTCCAGGGCACCACTATGAACTGACCCAAGTTTCTCCCCTGCCTTCAGAAAGCCACCTTTGCAATGCAGGTGGCCACTCCTGACCATCGCAAACTTAAAATCTCCTGCAAATCCTAGGCACAACTGTTCCTTCAAGTCTCTTTCCATTAATGTCTACTACAGAGTCCCCTCTGCAAGGTAAACAAACCACCCTGCAAGCCACAGCACAGCCACAGCTGGTCTAGGTAGGCAAGGCACACAAAGCTGCTTCTCCAAATTTGGAGACTTCCAAGGATTTCATTTGAAGAGCAACTGGAACTTTGGGCCATATAAACCACCTACCTGGTTCCTTGGGAAGGTTTTCTCTAGAGTGAGTGTACTGCATTATGTTGTATTTCATCCCAAGTGATGCACAGCACCTCCTCCCTGCCCTCATCTCTTATCCATGCCGAATGCAGGCACCAATGCCTCCACAGAAGTTCTGCTGACCAAGTCACCCTTTCATTACATTTTTTGCACCATACCAAAGTTTCCTGTCCTGCCTTTAATGCTCAACTATCAATCTGTTTTCTGGCATCTCCTGATTTCTTGTCCACTCCAATCTGCCAACGAGTTTAAGGATCTCTGGCACTATTTTCAGTTTCCCCATTCCTTTACAACTCCCCTTTACAACTCCATTCAGACCTCTCTGAAACCCTCAACTCTGTCACAGCACTGAAAAGAAATCTGGTAGATGCCACTCCAAACAAGTGGTTTTGCCATGAACACCAGCCTACTGACACCGAAGCCAAACTCAGCAACAAGAGATTTGCTTGAGGCACTTGGGATGATAAGTCATACCACCTTCTGCAATAAACATGGCATCAGTCATGACAAATGGCCCCAGTGACCAGTCTCTGTATTTTCGTGTAAATAAAAAGCATGTTTGATCTGCCCGAGGTCAATTCCCATCACATCATTTTGTATCTGCATAAACTAATATGATAAAAAAATTTCCTTTGCATACCTAGAATCCAAGACCTTCCCAACAAAGATCTCAATGTCTTTTTGCCACAGAAACAAATAACAGCCCTGAATTTTACTGGTGGAAATACAAAGTCATACGCACAACCACCTAGGAAATTTTTTCAACACCATACAGCTCTCCTCTGTCACAGGGGGTCTGGAGGCAGTCATTACTCCTGTCAATCTACAGGATCTGGAGATCAAGAACCTCCTTCATCATTCCACCCTTTAATGAGCTTACATACTATGGCCCCTGGAAGTAATGACGACCATCTGTGTTTGCCTACCATTATTACAGACATGCACTGTATGAATCAGAGATCACTATGAAGGTTCACTGACCTCAGAGCCTGTGTCAACATACACCAGGTGAGAATTTGACTCTTTCTCTACCTAAAGGAAAGCCAGAAGCACAGAGTTGCTGCTCCAGATCCCATAAGAGAGATTTGTGCATCTAGACTATCCTGATATTTCCAGTTGGCTGAACAAGCTGAATTTGTGTTTAAGAACAACTAACTCGCCTCTGAAAACCAGCCTGTGTTGCATTCATCATAGCAAAAAGGGTGAAGGTAGGAACACACATCTCTGCCCAGTCAACACCAGTGACAGCCATAGAACCACATACATTTAACGAACTCTGTATGTAAAGTCTTAGGCAAATCTTGTACAAACTTCCAACCCAGACCAAATGCAGACTCAGAAGTGAACAAAATCTGCATGGAAGAAATACTGCCTTGAAACTTAAAATGTTTTCTGAAAGCAGTATAGGCCAGTGTAAACCCTCCCTGCATGTCTGTAATCAAACACAAAGATCTCATACACAGAGGAGATGTGAGGGGCAGTGTTAATATTACTGCAGTGTCCCAGAGATTTCCAGATTGCTCACAGAGCACTAAAATCACAGGAACCCTGTAGTGCCTTCCCCTTTCTCATGTGTTACTTAGAAAGGAGGGAAGAAACAAGCTTGTCATAAGCAACAGCAACAAATTAAAGACCTGCCTATTTGGATGTGCAAATGTACTTTAAAAGGTTAGTTAGGAAGTTCGGTCGTTTCCAGCCTATCTGACTGCCAGCAAGCCCTCATAAGTTAAAATGTTCTGAAAGCTCTTCTCCTGGTTCCTCTGATATTCTAAAATTATAGATTGGTTTTGGTTAAAAAGGGAGTTTTAAAGGCTGTCTACCTCAGCCACCGCTGGGATGTGGGAAAAGGGTGTGCTGCCTGAATAGGTCTCACCTGCCTCTAGAAGAGCCAGCATGGCTTTCCCAGCTCTGGGATAGGCTCTGTCACTGAAAACTTTCAGGGTGATATTGGAGCTCCTGACCCCAGACCACTCTCCAGCTTCTAGTCTTCCAAGTTTGATCCCAAATTAGTCTTTTTGGTCAAAAAGAATTTTGCCTGTCTGCCAAAGTGAACTCCCTTCCATCTTATCAATCAACTGATACTTGTTATAAAGAAACCTAGCAAAACCAAATCTCTTTCAGTTTTTCAATCACTTGGACCCAAACTAAACTGCAAGGTTCACCAAATGGTTAAAACATGCATCCAGCTCTTGTCACTGTAAGCTTACAGTGCTGTAACTTTGATTATTTCTAGTGTACAGTTTTTGTTATTTTATAAAAAAACCCTAAAACAAAAGTAATTGGTTCATAGCGTTTTTATTACTCATATTGTAAGAAAAATATAAAGGTTTTTTTTTACTATCTCAGCATATCAATGCCTTATGATAATCCAATAGATTACATTAAAACCAAGAAAATTAAAAGGCAATAGCAGACTAGCTTCAAAAGCTAATATAGACATCTGCATGTAGTGAGTGCTGTTACATTTAAGTAGTCTTCATGAGAGGAGACAAATTTTCATACACGGTACAGCCCTTGTTTACATGTCTGCTCAGAGCAGTGTGATTAACTTGACCAGGTTTGGTAACAGAGCAACACTCTTTAGCCTGAAGAGTGAGATACGATATAATTACTTTCTCACGAGAAGGCTAAAGGCAAGCCTCAGAGCCAGCCTTCAAGACACTCACATACAATTTGTGTCTTGGCATATAATTAGTCTGATTTGACCTGAAAATATTTGCTATTGCATCACCTCTGTGAGGGAACGCACAGCACAAAGCCAACATTGCAGTGACGGAAAAGAAACCCAACCTATAACTGTAAAATAAAATATATAATGTGTGTCAATGATTTTTAAAATCACTAAGCATTGTCAAATATTCATCTCTGAGAAAGACCAGCAGCACTGGGCAGAAGACACAGAACTACCTCTGGGTCCCACCACCTGTAGAACTCCTCATTAAAAATGCATCCAAGAAACAATTTTCTCATGCTGCAAGTCAAGTTTTATTTAAACAAACTAAAAGCCAGACAACTGAGAAACTACAGGGAGTCAGGCACCAAATGCATCTCCAAGGCTTTGTGCTGGAGAGCAATCACTCAGCCCTGAATGCCCAGGCTGGACTCTCCATGAGAATACAAAGAACTTCCCATGAATCCTTAATTCCTCAGTCTAAGAGAATGCTGTTTGAAACTTAAATGATTGGCATTTGAAGCCAAAAGCAAGTTATTAAACACAATGAAAACAAAGGTTTCTAGTACTCGGTCTCCTATTTTAGTTCATACTTCACTTCCATAGCGTTGTGGTTTAACCCCAGCCAGCAACTGAGCACACTGCGGCTGCTCACTCACTCTCCCTAGGTGGGATGGGGGAGATAATTGGAAAGGTAAAAGAGATGAAAATTTGTGGGTTGAGATAAAGACACTTTAATAGGCAAAGCAAAACAAATCAAGGAATTCAGTCTTCCATTCCCATTGGCAGGCAAGGGTTCAGCCACCTCCAGGAAATCAGGGCTCCATCATGCATGACAGTTACTGACAAGACAAACACCATCACTCCAAACATTCCCTTCTTCCTCCAGCTTTATATGCTGAGTGTGATGTCACATGGTGAGGAATATCTCTTTAGTCAGCTGGGGTCAGCTGCCCCAGCTGTGTCTGTTACCAGCTGCTTCTGCACCCCCAGCACTTTCTGGTAGAGAAGCAGAAAGGCCTTGACTTTTGCATAAGCCCTGCTCAGTAATAAGGAAAACATCCCTGTGTTACCAGCACTGTTTTCAGCACTAATCCAAAACACAGCCCCATACGAGCTTCTACGAAGAAAATTAACTCTATCCCAGCTAAAAAAACCAGCACACACATACTATCACCTTGTGCTCAAAGTCCACTATTGGATGGCATGAGCCTACAATGCCACATCTCGCCCAGGATATATTACCTCTTGAAGTTGCCAGCTCCTATGATCTTCCCCCATCTGCCAACTGCACTTACCTTCTAAGACGCGGTCCTTCCAGTACTCATCCTAAAAGCTCAATAACCCCAATTTCAAATCCCTGCTATTATTCTTTCACTCACTAGGTCTACCCCCCACCGTAGAGCTCTGTGCAGTTTATTCTCAAGGTAAAAAGCCAGATGAATTACAGCCTTCACATTGCCTGAGAGCTAGACTGAATGCTGAACAATTAGTGAATAGGCTGGGAAATGAAGCAAAGGAAGCGTGTGTGGGGATGGAGAAATCACAGAGTCTCCTATGGCAAAGAATCATAGAATCACCAGGCTGGAAAAGACCCACTGGATCATCGAGTCCAATCATTCCTATCAAACACTAAACCATGCCCCACATCATCTCATCCATCCATGCCTTAAACACCTCCAGGGAAGGTGACTCAACCACACCTCCCTGGGCAGCCTTTGTCAGTGCCCAATGACCCTTTCTGTGAAAAAAACTTTCCTAACATCCAGCCTAAAAGAAGAATCTCTTTTTGGTTGCTCCTTGTAGATGTCTGTATGTCTAAAACAAAATTCTGATTTTCATTCCTAACTCCTCACAACTTCATTTCTCGGTCAACAACTACCCTCCTATAGTCCAAGACTCATTTTTTGACTGATCTCTTTCTATTTTTCCCCCATCCAAATAGCACCTCACACACCTTAGGCTGCTTTCTGCTTAGAGTTACAAGTCTTATCTGGAGTCTCATCAGTCCCAGTCTCTGCAGGAACATTTCTCTGTCCTTGAAGAGATGCAAACTTTTTTCATCTGTCTAGCTGCAGCCAACTAGTACTAGCAACAAGAAAACCTGACCATCCATCAATTTGGCACATCAGCCCTTTCTGTGCATCCCTCCACCGATGAGCTCGCTCTCTCGTGTTGCAGAAAGGGACAAACTTCCACATTTTCTCCAGCATATTTTCAAAGCAGTCCCTCTCACATTTACTTATTTTTCAGGGGAGCTGGTATAACTATGAAGAACCACGGTATTGCTTTCAAATACTTTCCTGGAGATGCCACTTGCTGCATCACTGAAACAAAACTAAATACAGCTAAGTTTGTAACATCTTTCCAGCATTCAGTACACTGACCTCCACACAGTAGCATCCCCTTTTTGCTTACCCATGCACAGCTTTGGAAATGGTCTTTGTTCTGCAATAACATGACAGCAAATAAAACACAATCCAAACCACACTGATAATAAAAACCCAAATGACATCAATTATGCTACTACAGTCAGACTACTCCTTATATCTCCCACTCAACTTGTGGGCCTGTTTAACTATTCACCTCTATTACTATTCCAAAATGTCAGAGGATATTCTTTGGACTAGCTAAAACAAATACCCCAGTCAGCCCTACTATGTATGCAGCTACCATAAAGAACTTACAAAAGCAACATATGAAGCCAGGACTGACTCAAGTCCCATACAGTGGGGCACGAAACCCCAGGTTAAGTTTAAGCCTTTGCTTTAGCATCCTTGTTTTGGTAGTACGGTCCCTAGAGATGTCTATTCACATGCAGTGTAAGGTCTCCCTTTTCCTACCCCGTGCCAAGAATAGTTGTGAACAGATGGTAATGCATTAACAGACATGAACTACTTCCACAATGATGCTGTGTAAGAGCTGGAAAACTCATGCCAATCTCTGCCCAACACAAACACACGCTGAGACAAAACCGATGAAAACACAACAATGCCACCCCCTTAACCATGCACATCCATCCTCCCTCTCCTGTCACTGGCAGAAAGATGAGAATTAATAGGAATTCTGCTTCCCAAGAGCTTTACTGAACTGAAGAAGCAATAGATCTGTCTCATTCTGTTTTATTATTTATAACACCCCAAATCTCTTTCATAACCAGCCAGTGCAAAGGCACTGACAAGAAGTGAATATGAATGGAAAGCTTCGCAAACACACAAGAAATAATGCCAAAAAACCCACAACAATTTCTTAGAAATGAAAACTCAGAACTTCAAAGTCGAGTCAACCAAAAAGCAACCTGTCAGGGCGGTAGCAAAGGAAGTTGGTGCCACATGCACAGCAATTACTTGATCTGCACATTCTGCTGAAGAGCAGAATCGATGATAAAAAGAATCACAGCCAGCAATGACGATGCTCTTGCTAGTCGAGTGAAAGAAATGCATCCCTCCAAAGACAGCATAAGCCAATAAGAGGAGAAAGCCAAGGGAAGAGAATAAAAAGGAACATCCCCAAATACTTCTTTCAGTACACCTGATTTTGAGTGCACAATTGAGAGCCATCAGAATGTAAAGTCATTATTTCTGCGTGGTCATCACTAGCTCAGAATGCTTCTTGAAGTTACTTGGCTCAGAGGAAAGGAAAAGAAGAAAACATCAAGGACACCCATTCTTGTGCTCTTGGCATCAAAATGCTTAAATAGAAGAAATGTATAAGAGAATCTTTCTTGATATACACAACACTGCCAGAATTGGAAACAGAAAGAATTCTGCCTAGTGTTTGAATTTTCTTATTGATTTTTAAGGCCTATACAAAATAATGGCCATTATTTTGACCTAACTCATGCAGAAGCATATACTCCAGCACAGGTCTAAACCTACACTAATATGACAAAATAGCTTTTTTATTAGGATCCAAAATTCCCCCACAAAATCACAGGACTATCCAATGAGATTTCTTGCTTAGAGCACAGATGATCTACCTCTACACCTAGCCCCAAAATTAAAACAAACAAAGGCAAAAAAAGATGGGGCTAAAATTATTTGCTATTGTTCCATAAGCAGGATGACACCTGTAATACTTGCAAGCCTGCCAGCTGGCCTCTGCAGGTTTCCACAACAGACAGAGCACAAGTTCAAGGAGCAACCTGACTGTCACTTGAGGGATTAACAGTGATGTGGCAGTTTGTTACCAAGCTTACACACATTTCTCACTGCTCAGGTATTGGCTGCCCAAACAAACTCTAGTTCATTCTTAGCTCTTAAGTTAGAGCTCCTATTCCAGATGGAACTTCCAAATATACCCTTAAAATGGAAGGGAAAGAGCATCACTGCTTAAATTATCACTAGTACCTGTGGGTCACGTCGAAGATAGGCTGGCAAAAGTGTTCCTGAAGAGTAATTGTGATTTAGGCACTGGAACAGGCTGCCCAGGGAGGTGGTTGACTCGCCTTCCCTGGAGGTGTTTAAGGTGCAGGTGGATGAGGTACTGAGGGATATGGTTTAGAAATTGGTGGGAATGGTTGGACTCTATGATCCAGTGGGTCTCTTCCAACCTGGTGATTCTATGATTTACTACATTGAGGTAAGCATAATGAGCAGCAGTCTTCAAAACTCTTGTTCAGGGGTCTGCCTTTCTTTGGATGCTGGGATTTGAAGCTTTTCCCTATTGTGTCCTGTCCTGGAGGATCACTAGCAAACACCAGCTGGTTCATGGAAAAAATAAGATGCATGGTAACCTGCTTTATTTTAAACAAACTTACAGAGAATTTTCATAAGATCATCTAACTCGCAGTGAAGACCAACTGTTTGTTTCTCAGTTGCTATTGCATCTAAACAAAACAAGACTCTTCTCCAGATTAAACTGATAAATAAACATGCCTGATGATCCAAGTCAAATCACTCGTATTTATTTCAGTCCTCTTCAGGTTTCAGTTTAATACATTCATGCCTCTATCACCATTTTTGCTTAATAAGAATGACTTTGATTAGAAAGCTCACATCTTTTTTTAGGAAGGCAATGGAGGAGAGATTTCCACTTAATCCTGCGTATATTGAGGCAGAAATTAGTTCTTTTGCTACATGAAAATGAATCCTTGAAATACTAAAATTTTACTTTTTTCTTAATTATTCCTGCCGTTGCAAAACTACCAGAACATATGTCACTAGAATAGCAAGATCAGTCTCGTAGGTAATAAGTTTTATTGAGTTCTTGGAACCATATCATCCGTCCACCAGACTTTTTAATTTGCCACATGAATAGTTCACTGTAACACCAGCTCTCGGAGTACTTGAGTAGGATAGAGTTCACGCTGACTGCTTTCCTGAGCCAAACAGAAGGATGTGTACACAGATTAGAAAACATTTCCCCCCCTCCCACCCCACAGCAGCATTTAGACCACTTTTCATTAGGAGCAGATGACTAAATTATATGTGGGTATTTTCATGCAAACTTTACCTGCATCTTGTTTGATCACACTAAAAACAAAAGGAAATTTTTCTATGGCTGACATTCCATAACACGAAGGGATTAAAAAAGGTCTTACATATTGCTAAGTGAGATCAACTCCTAGGGAGTTCACATCACAGCTTTTTATAAGCCACACTCCACTTGAAAAGGAGAGTGCTCAAGGCTGAGAGCCAAATCTTGTACTTAGTGAACTCAAATCAAAAAGGAAAAGAATCAAAGAGTTAAGCTCAGTCAAAATGAAAACAGAGTGAATCCCAGAACCCCAAAGTTTGGCAAAGTCCTTGCAAAAGCCTTCAGCTTTTTTTTACCTGCTTGCAGGAATCACTACTGCATAATCAGGACAAACCCCTCCCTTAGGGAGGGGCCACAAGAAGTCCTGGGGTTTGACAGTACAGCAGGCAATGATACAAGGGAACAAGAATTAGCAGCAGTTCAAACAAGCTGATGCCTTTGGTGATGTTAAATCCTGGGGACTTGTATATATACTTTGTACCATTAAGAAAAGCCAAGCTTTCTCAGACTCAAGTGACATATGAGATCTATATCTGGTTTCAATGGCCACTGCCTAGTTTTACTTTATGACCCCATGTCTCCCAAAACTGTACCATGTGAAATATGACCAAACACAAAGGGTTGGGGGGGAGGGGAGTGTAGTCAACACATCCTTCCCACTCAGTCCACTCAAAATACTCAAAGTCTTCAAAGCAGCACCTGCTATTCAAAACCTGAGTAAGAACACCTTTCTTTGCATGACTAAATACCTGTTCCTTCCACCTCCCATCCCCATCATCATCAGTCTCAAAGGTTCTCTTTTTTTTGCTGTCTTAGCACATTTTAAAAGTTTAAATTAATCTAGCACCGATACCTCAGTATAAAACTCAGGGGGCAAACTCACTCAACTAGACATTCATAATCTTGCTTCTGCAGTATTTTAATTATGTTCAATGAGGAAAATATTTGAACTTCATCAATATAAGTCACATTAACTCAAATTAAGGATATAAACACAAAACTCTGAAACAATTGGCTAGAGGGATTTAGTTGAAGTTGATGCAACTTCTGTCTGTGTATAAGGCTGGAGTAAGTAGAATACTTCTGTAGTAAGTCAAGTATTTATCTGGAAAAAAGGAATACATTCAGCAGAATTAATCCTAAACAGATGATGGAATAGTAATTGGTTCTCCAGAAGAAAAAGGCTATTACTTTCAACTTACACTAAACAAGATACATCAGAGTAAAACATTGACAAAGCTGATGATTCTGTTCCCCTATATTGAATGCCAACTGGCACCCAGTTTCAAAATGCCAGTTTAAAAACCAAATCAAAATAATAAGAAAGAAATCAACTATTCAACAGACTACGTCATACGTAACTGCATCAACATCAAATTACTTTTTTCTTCATGAATAGGAGAAGAGAAAAACTCTACTAATGTTAAGGTAAGCAACAACCTACTTTTTCAAAACACACGTGTATAACTATGTGAGTACCTCCACGTGTGGGTACTTCCACTTCATAGCCAAGGCCAGTGTTACCTCAGGGTCTGCGGATCAAATCCAGAAATCCAGACAATTCACTAATTCTGAGTCTAAAAGAAACAACAGCACAGTACTAGGTGGTGCAACACTTTTTTTTGTACTCTGTGTTTCTATATAGTAATAGAATTCCAAATTAACTACTTGAAGAGCATCACTCCTCACTATCCTTTCACGTAACAGGCTAAGAAAACCTATAGAGGGAAGACAGTGCAGCCTTTAAACAACTCATATAGCTGCAGCTATCCCAGCCAGTCCTACGTATCTGTCACTGCACAGCCCTGGAAAACAAAGCAGTCAAGTCCTCACTTGCTGTTCAGAGACACTCCTACCAGCTGGAGCCAACTGCCGTGCATACAGATCTCTCTGGGCTCTGTCCAGCTATGTCTGGCCAAAGCTGTGACGGGGGACAGGACGAGAGGGAAAGGCCTCAAGCTCCGCCAGGGGAGGTTCAGGCAGAAGATAAGGAAAAAATTCTTCACAGAAAGGGTCATTGGGCACTGGAACAGGCTGCCCAGGGAGGTGGTTGATTCACCTACCCTGGAGATGTTTAAGGGACAGGTGGACAAGGTGCTGAGTGGTATGGTTTAGTGTTTGATAGGAATGGTTGGACTCCATGATCCAGTGGGTCTTTTCCAACCTGGTGATTCTATGATAAAAAGCGCCTTAAACTAGTCCCTTCATGCAAGTAGAGACAATCCAGGCTTCCATATTTTATCCACACAAGATTCTTAAACTTCCTTGCTCTCAAAGCAGCAGTAGAAGCAGCTGACTATGTTAACCACCCAATTGCTGCCATCACCTAAGGTCTACACAGCAAGTCCCTTTCACATTCACTTTCCACTCCTCTGCCCTACTTACAAGTCTGTCTTGTGGGCAGTAAGAACAACATTCTGACTGAATAAATCCAGTGCTGAGGTTTCTCTGCTCAGCAGGAACTACATATGACCATGGAGCACATACAAGGTCCTCTCAACAGCCAGAAACCCACACATGTCAGTGCTGGCTTTAGATACACTGGCCTCCAGCACAACTCGGGCTTCTCCGTTAGCAAGATCAGCATCTTGAGAGCAACCCTAACATGAGAGGAATATATCTCACTTCTTGCTTGCAGGTTCCCCCTGAAGCCAGCATATTATATGCTGCTTCAGAAAACACACAGTAGTTTAAAAGCTACTGTTCTAGAAGAGCATTAAGTTTATAAAAATCACACATTCAAAGCAAACTGTCAAGCAAGATTTCCCGAACAACCTTAATTGAGCTCCCTTGTGCATTTACAGTGTAATATAGCCAGAGAATATCTAGAATCTATTCTCTTTCCCTGCCAGCTGAGCCTCATTTACAGAGCAGGAGTTACTGAACATTTCACCATTTTAATCCTGTACCTGGTTATTCAATCTTCAGCAAACGTTATCCAGTCTCTCCACTGAATGAAAAGCCTGTAATTCCCTTGTGACATTTTCGAGTGCTCTCCCAACAGCCTCTAACTCATTTTAACCAAATGTGTATAAGTAGGAAATAAATAATAAAACTCTCGAAAACACACATCAGCTGCACACAGAAAAGGTCAGACCAGAAGGTCACAGTCTGGCAAATGTCAAAACACAGGAAGGCTTGTCATATAAATCAGAAGTGTCAGACAAGCCCTTGCTATAAAATTACTACTATGTGCAATTTAAAAAAAAAAATATTATCTGTGAGACTTGAGCAATTAATCTCTCAAGGCAGAGACGAGTTCAGCCTTTGCTGCAGTTGCCTTCTGGGCACCCTTGCCCAGCTAAGCGGCTGTGCCCTGTGCCCGCTGCTGCTGCTGAGCAACCCTCATCCTGCCCTCGCACCCAAGAGCCTCTCACTGTCACACAACAGCGAAATCCCAAGCCAAACCAAACCAAACGATGTGTTGTTTCCAGGCAATTCAGTGTCAGCGGTTCCCATAGTCACTTGGGATTTGTTCTTCTCTTACTGCCTGGGCTGCAAGTAAATTTCTTTGTGCATTATATTTTCTGAAGTCAGCAGTATAATAATCCTTGGAGAGTTATGAAGCAGCTTGTTAAGGAAGCAGTTAAAACCCTAGTGTTTGGTAAACAACATTCTTGCTATGAATATTAAAAAGAAAACAGAAAAACTTCTGTAATAAATTTTGATGCAAAACTGTTTTTGTGAAAATATAATCACATTACTGTGTATACTCCTGCTCTAAGATGACCTGTAAAAGGAAGAAAATTTATTACTGCACCTTTTTTCTTCCTTCTTGGTTTTATGAACCACAAAAAGTTTTCTGACACAAAATCCATTTTTTTCTGCCTTTCTTTTTAAAATTAAACATTTGAATCTCATCTCCCACTGAACATGTCAGAACTGGCAAGATTATGTTATCACAGGTAGCAACCAAAATGTGATTAGCTGAAATGAAGAGGATTTCCTTTTAAATAGTATTTAAACTGATTACATGGCAACAAGAAACTTCTATTTAATTAAAAAATACTTGAGATAAAAAGCTTGTTGCTAAGTATTCAGTAGCACTGCTCTGTCAGTAATGCACTGAAAGCTCTTAATCCATACCTATGGATCTCACAAAGGAACTCTCCCACAAAGAAAAGAGTTCAGAACTGAAAGAACCTGCTAGTTCAGGTGACATGAGGAGGATGAGGAGGGAAAACTGCAAAAAGTCAGACAATGAAAAGAGGAAAACATATAAAATATTCAAAAGATGGGTGATTTTTTTTTTCCCCCTGCCCATCACAAGCAG
This sequence comes from Coccyzus lansbergi, assembly GCA_033558105.1. Taxonomy (NCBI): domain Eukaryota; kingdom Metazoa; phylum Chordata; class Aves; order Cuculiformes; family Coccyzidae; genus Coccyzus; species Coccyzus lansbergi. The sequence continues at coordinate 419,966 of JAUMJK010000484.1, forward strand.
AAATACACCAGTTTCAATTCTCTAATGTGCTTTCCCTTATGGAATGCATTCCAACTTTATCTGTTTTCAACAGAAGGGCTAACAGGCTGTGTACAGCAGAGTGGAAGTGTGCATGTAATTTAGATACAATTTAGCAGCTAAATTATCTTTGTAGTAAAGGTCTGTTACTAAATCACTTCATTGGAAAATTAACAGTAATTAAATAGTTATTAGCATCCCTTGGACATATATGATACCCTCAGCACAGTTTTGATAATAAAGTGGCCCTTAGCCTTATGCTTGCTTCCTCACTAAATGCATCTTAACTTGCTTCAGAATACAAAAGACACCTTAGAAACCAAAGATGAACTGAAATCTTTGCCTCATGCTTAAAGGGTAGAGCATTTTATCTGATGCTCCTTTCGTAGTCAAAAATGCAGACAGTTTTTCTGGGGGAAAAAAAAAAAAAAAAAAAAAAAGCCCAACTCTATACAAAAGAGCACAAAACCAAAAAGCTAAGCTGAAAGCAACTTGAACACAAGAATATTATAAGTAGTTATCCAGGCAGGAAAATTAAAGACTAAAGAAATTTTCAAATACAATAAAAGTGACAGTAATAGTGTAGAGAGTAGTCAAAAATAGCTTCATTCCACAGCAGAAGATAACAAAATGCTTCAATTTTAACAAGTCACACAAGGCTGTTAAACAGCAGTTATTAAATTTAGACTTTCTAAGCCAAGTACTCTGCACTCAAGAGTTTGAGAGCTGGCTGAGGGGAGGCAATAAAAAAACCCCTCTTTGTTTTCATTAAATCTTAGAATACTCATGTAATTCCAGGAGACTTGAAGAAAGCGAATGTTGTATCAGAACTTAAATATAATGAATGACTGCTTATTGACTTGTCAACCTAATACCGGTGCTAGCTAACCTGAAGAGGTGATGGTGGAGCACTGAACAGGCTCCTCAGGGAAGTAGTCAATAGTGCCAAGCCTAACAAAACTCAAGAAGCTTTTGGACAATACACTTGGACACATGGTTTAACTTTTGGGGTTGTCCTATGCAGGGACAGGAGTTGGACTTGATGACCCTTGCGGGTCCCTTCCAATTTAGGTAATTCTGTGAAGAAATAAATTATATTCATCTTTAAAATTAAAGACAATCAGTGCAAGTTTATAAAAATGAGATCCTGGCAAATAACCAGTTGTTTTCCTCCACAGACTATAGGCATTACAGAAATACAGTTTTTTTGTAGCTTATCAAAGCAGATGTGAAGTGTGATTCATTAGTGACTAGAAGCAACTACCCCTCAAAAAAAATAGGGTATCAGAAGGTTCATTTAGCCTAGCAGGCAACTTTGCTGTTTTCCAGTGACTTCAGGTTGAGGGTAAGCTCAGACTGGAAATATAACATCATTTCTAAAAGCTAATGCATTTCAGATCAGTGTTGCAGAGTCCATTGTTGGTTCTGAAGTAATAAGCAATTAAATAAAATTCTGATTTTTGAACGTATGAAAGAAGAAAGGGGAAGTACCACCTGTTCACGAAGCAAAGGGCAAATCCCAGGCAATCACACATACAAGAGCTCTGCTTTCACCTGTGTCCAAACCCATTTCAAACCATAAGAACCAGTGTTCAAGAAAGATATATACTTCCACATGTGCTTCCTTGGTAGGCTGCTCACGCCCTGTCTCACAGCAAGAACAGGCCCCTGCAGAGAGAAGGACACACGTTTCAATGAGAAACATGCTAATGCACTACTAGTGCCACCAGACTACTGGCATTAACCTTCTGGAACAGTTATTAAAGCAATAAAATGAAAACGAATAGTTACGTGGCTACTGCAAATTGATATTATGAAAATGAGTCCTGAAGTTATTACAAAATTCTGTGTACTTCATAACCTGTTAAATACTGAGACGTAACAAGGTGGCTATCAAAGTAGTTCAGAAACAATCACTGAAAATACACTACCCACTTGTCAAGCCCAAGCCCTGACTACACGAAAGCAGCAACCAGCTAGCCTCATCAAGCAAAAGTCACCATTTATCACAAACACACCCAAGGAACATAAGCTGGAAAATAAACAGGTGAAAAAACATCTCCATGAGTATCACATGCAACAGTCATACCCGCAGTACTTCCTATCAAAGATTATCAAACAGAGCAGCACTGATACACCCTACAATGTTTAGAAAAGCAGAAATGGCTGAGCTGGAGTCATGCAAGGTTGGGCAGAAGACAGAAAGCCCCCGCAGCAGACCATAAGCCATAAAACCAACTGAGCAAATCAGTCTTGAAAAGCACTGCATCCTGAGTGAAATGAAGTCTCTGAAGATACTTGTAGGCTAATGCAAAGGGAAGGCAAAAGCCAGTGACACACTGGGGGAGAGGGGTCCAAGACCATTTTGGGAAAACAAGTGGAAGATGCTGTTAAAACAAATAAAATATTTAATTGTCAACATCTGACAGTAACTCAAGACATGATGCGATTAGCCTAGTCATACTTTCTAGACTACCCCTAGAGAACAAGTTTCTAAAGGACAGGATCATTTTTGCCTCTGCTGAAGTCACCAGAGTATTTGCCATTGATCTCAGCAAGGCAAAAGGTTCAGAGCTGCTATCGGTGACCACTAACTGCCTTTTGTCTACTTACAAAAAATGATGGTGAGTCTTAAGGCTGGACATAAACAGAAGGCATCAACTCTCTACCACCTCTTAGCTGCTGCATTGCCTCTCTTTCAAACTACTTGAATCCCTCCAGAATATTTGTGTATGCACCAAGTATGCTGCAAAATATCCTCAGTCACCAATCCTAGCAGAATTCAGGGTATAGAATCATAGAATGACCAAGTCGGGAAAGACCCATCAGATCATCAAGTCCAGCCATTCCCATCAATCACTAAACCATGTACCTCAGCACCTTGTCCCCCGTCCCCTAAACCCCTCCAGGGAAGGTGATTCAACCACATCCCTGGGCAGCCTCTGCCAGGTGTTCAATTACCCTTTCTGTGAAAATATTTTTGGCAGAACCAGTCCATGTGGTTCCAGAACAAAACCCAATACAGCCTTTGTCAACTACTAACCAAGTAACTTCAAAGAATTTCTGGGGAAAGATGAAATAAAGCTACCTGCAAATATCAATAGTGCCCAGACATACAGCCAACAGCATGTCTGAAGCTTTGCTAGCTTTGGGCTACATTTTGCCTCATCTTTCAATGTGTTTGGAACATTAAGGCAGTTTCTCTGTAACATATATAAAAACTTGTGAACACAAGTGAGTATCTTAACAGCATAGAGCTATTTTTACTTGAACTTATCTGAAATGGCCTACATAACTTATGGCTAATGGATTAGCTATTGCAGCTTTCCCAAAGATATGCTGACAAAACCTCGATGTCTAATCACACACAGTGTTATGTATTATGGTCTGAACTTGCCATAATTTACAACTTTTCCAAACAAATAATTTTGTGTTCTAAATATTGTCTATAGCACAGGTTGCACAATCTATTCCCTCACCTTGAAGTGAGATAAGACAAACGCTCTGACTTTGCAGATTAGGAGAGCCACACTTGCTTTCCAATTGAAAGTAGTTTTAATTTTACCATTTAACGTTCAATTTTAAAAAAAAAAAATGTTTTCTGTGGGTTTACAACTAGTTATGAACAAACAAAAGAAGGAAACTGGATCAACTACTCTCCTTGCAACAGTGAGGAGCTGATTCAGGAGATGTTACAATATAGACAATTAGGGTCACCAGTATTTGCATAACCTAAAAGGGCAGAGTTCAGTGTGCAGTAGTGACTCATGTTCCATTATTCATAAATGCCTCGACTGCATTTCCACAAACACCCAGTAGTTAATGAATCCTGAAAGCTTTTAGTTCAAACAATTATTCCTCATGAAAATGTGTACCAAAGCATATTATTTGTTACTCTATTTGCTTCTCCCCATTTACATTTCAATTGCTGAGCAGGAGGCAGAAACAAAATTTACACTGTTGGGTGACAGCCGCAATGGAACAAATTATGAAGGTGAAGGAGTTGATGAGCATACACTAAATAAAAAACAAGCCCTTCAAAGTACACACTATGAACACCACTACAAAATAAGGGTCAGCTTATGAATTATTTACAAGCCAAAAGGAGGGTATGATTGATTAATATTATTTACTATTTTCTGCTCAAAACAGCTACAATTAACTGTTCGGGTAATAGCAAAGGCAAAGTTAATCTACAAAGTACTGACACTAGGGAAACAACTTACTGATGCCCAATTCCAACTGATAACCATGGGAATTGAATTACAAGAGTCACTTTCAACAGCATTTCTAACTCTGCCTCCTAGTTGAAAGGGATATTTTTTTGGGAACACTGCAGCTCAGGGCTAGCAGCAGTCATGTAACCTCACAGCCCTCCAACACTGCACTGGCCAGCAGTGAAGATGTTCTGGAACGCTGAAGGCAGATGCTCTGCATCCTCCCAACCGCTCACACAGAGGGGAGGCAAGTCACAGCTTGATAAGAACCATGTTTTATGCACAGAACTTGGATTGAAAGCAGAGTGAAGAGGGGCAAGTCAGTCCAACTGCCTTTGAAGTCCAACCTGCCTGATAAAGCAGTTTCTACCACGCTGAAAAACGGGCTGTGCTCCCTCAGGAGATAGGCCAATCTTCACGCATCACAAGGGAAAAAAATCTGGTAGTAGTGCTTGCAGTCCTCTCCTCACCACGGGTGAAAGGTGCATCGGGAGATGTTACAATCTGTTTCCAGCTGAATTACTTGAACTGATAAACATTTTCAAGCGCCTGAGTTTTGCCTCCCAGGGAGGCTGGATCTGGGAGTCACCCCATTATATCTGCATGCTCTCTCACACACATACATCCTCCCTCTACGGATGAAACATTTGTTGTAAACATATGGATAGGCTCTGCTGGAGGCCAGCATTTAATGCTCTAGTTAATAACATTTTTGAAGGAAAAAAATAGGGGTGTAGAAAGAGAAAAAAATAAATTCAGTGGGATGTAAACACAAATAGTAGGTACTTTCAGGTGTAACCGCATTTGCCAAGGCTTAGGCAAGCAATCATAAAGACATCCTAGGGCTCTAATAAATTGCACTGACATTGCCCCCACACAATACATGAAATAATTGGTTGCCTATACACACACAGAAAGTAAAGGGTAAAACCCCTTTTGCCTGTCTATGGTCATTTTGAGGCGTGCTGACAGCAATTTGCATTGGGCTAGGGTTTCTTAACAACATTCTTAAATACAACAGAACAGTTGTTCTTAAATGTCAGACAACATTTAGCTGACTTGCCTTGCGTGGTCCCCCTCTTCTGCACAGGGAATAGCAGCCGTCTGGCTGATGCTCTGGGTTGTTTTCCTCCTGGCTGGATTTCTTCATTTAGCTGCCAGCATTTTTGTTCTTTGATGACTGGGTTTTTAAGCTGGTACCCACTGCTAATGATAATGGCTAGTCAGGTCTATTACAGCACAGTGTAACACTGGCAGCCTACATCCCACAATGGGGGGAAAAAAAAAAGAGGGTTGGATCACAGAAAGGCAGAATGCGTGAGTATGGATTTCGCTCCAGGATCAGCTGTGCCTTCCTTGACTAATTAATCTGTGAGATTTGAACAGTCGGTAAAATAGAAAAAATGGGTCAAGTTGGCAGCATGGGACTTAAATAAAAATGAGGCATTAGCTTACATTTACACCATACATGTGCTTTGTCCAGGTTTGAAAACAACACAATATAAAACACAGCCTTAGAAAATGAGAGGAACTGATGACAAATTAGACGAGGGTGCACTCTGCGAGGCAACTCGCTCTACACACAGGAAAGAGAACATCGGTATTGCTACAAAAGCTAATTCTAACTAGATTCATAACAGAAAGATCACTTCTCCCACAAAGGGAGGCTGTAGTATACATTTAGTCAGAGGACACCAGTCATGCTCATGTCTAGGCAATAACTTCTGTCACTTCTCTCCAGTGCAGCACTGATTTAATCTAAGAAGGTTTACAGAAAATAACTTGTTCTTGCCTTTTCTCAGAAAGCCTCTTTCCCACTCGCCTCTGCCCACTCCCTTCCTATCCTTGGAGCACAAGCAGACTTGATCTCTTACCAGTTCTCATTTGGAGAAATCTTGCCTTGTACAAGGTACCAAAGAGTAAGATTCAGGGCTTGAGAATGTTTTAAAAGGATCACTGAGCAGGACAACATTGTAAGACAAATTACAGCTCCCAGAGCTTCACACAGACAACTAAGCCACCTGCCAACATTTGAAGCAAATGAGTAAAACAGATTTCTTTGTGAATTTACTGACCGAGTTCCCTCCTCCTCCACAAAGGGAACAGTGCTCAATCCCTGCCCTCTTTGGGCAGCTCACTCCCATCCTCTGCCCAGGATTTTATTTTGGTCTTGTAACTGTTGTCTGGTACAGAAGTTACACAGCTACAGAAGAAAAATGGCAGGCAAAAGCAGCTTGGAATCACTGAATTTGTTGAAAAGCATTACATGGTATATATTTCATTCTGTAACTTAACCAGGCAGCCACAATAAAAGCCCCAGACTTCTCTCCTTGTCCAGAAGGAACTCTGGCCTTAGGGAATGTACATGGATAGTGGCTAATGTGGGTGATGCCATCTCTAATGCAACAAGGTCAAAACAGATAATTAGCATTTTTCTCTCAGGGTTTCTTTCTCTTGCTGTAGTTTTCACTCAACTTGCTTTCCCTGCTGGAAGTCATTCCCACTTCCTGCAAGGTAAATGAAGAACAAGCTTCAGTGAAGACAGTGACATCCCAGCAAAAGAGAAATCCAGCTCTCAGTTTCTAATGGTATTTAACACTCACTAGTGCCTCAAATATTACAATGAAAACTCAACTCATCCATCCAAGACACTGGTCTTCCCTTCATACTGGATATTACCAGGTCAAAATTTACAGCAAGGGGAAAAAAAAAAAAAAAAAAACCTTGATCCACATTAAAGCAAAACCTGTGAGCAGAGAACATAAACTGGATGAAGGGGTGCTCATGAGAGTGACTGGCATACCTGGAACACAACAATGAACGTTTACAGGGATCTTAAAGACAGTAAAATAGTAAGGAGTTACCGTGAAAATGAAAGAGAAAGAGGTATTATGAGGCAGTGCTTTACCAGCATGGGTGGAGGGTACTTGCTGCTGGTTCTATGCGACAATGACTGTATTCACCTCCATGGCTAAAAACACTGCCCTCCCTTCTGTATGCAGCATTAGCAATAGCTACTCATTTCTTTATTTCACATGAATGAGGAAGGAGAGATTCCAAATGGAAGGTGCTGGGGATGCAACCCACGCTTTATGACATAGCCTAGATTTGCTTTTCACAGGGAGGCCCATCTCTAGCAGACTAGGGTCCTTCTCTCCCAGCGCGTATGTGGCTGTGCTGCCCTTTCCCCCCACTCACATGTATATCTGCTGCATTCCTTTCAGCAGGGTCAGCCTGCTGGATACATTTTGCTGTCACTTCCATGGCAGGAAAGGGGCAGCTGAGAGGACATACGGGTAACTGCTCATGGCACAAGAGCCTGTGGTGCATTAACACAAATATTCCACCTTGCTGCCTAAAGCAAAGACTGCATCTTTAATTTTGTCTCATTGTAACCACTACAACCTGTGATATCTCCTTGATTCATGTGTCTACTCCTCCTGTTTCCCTCCTTGGCAGCTTTCTGCTCTTTTTCCTCTGCCTGTAACTCATAGCACACTTGAAATCTGTCAAATGGTTCCCTTTTGTATCCAGGAATCTCAGTATTAATAATACATTTTTACCCCATTATTTCTACTTTCAGTGAAACTTCACAGCAAGCTGACATTTTCTACTTTATAAACACTCCAATGACAATTTCACAAAGTCTAGATGCCACATAAAGCTGCAACGGGAACTGCAACACAGCCGCACCAACCTCTGCTTTGAGAGGAGGTGCTCACATCCTTCATGTAGCACCTGTTCATTGTCAGCAAGTTACCTAAAGTTGTGTGAAAGGTGCACACTTTAAAGTCCAGCAACTGTGGAAAGGCAAGTCCAGCCATCTTCTGCTGTGAGATGAGAAAAGGAAAGCAAAGCAGAAGTCTCAAGAGCCAAGAAAATCATGCTCCCTTTCTTTCCAGCCCTATAACAAGAGTGCAAAGCAGCAAAAGCAAGAAGCAGCAGTCAAACCTGCAGGACATACCAGGACAGGAGACCTTCTTAAGTACATGGCTAATGAGGTGATTGATCAGGCTTACAGCCCAAAGACTGCTGAGGCCCCACAGTGGGCACAGGGACCAGCTTTCCATGACACAACACAAAACCTGGTTGTTTCTGAGGAACAGAGGATTGATTATATTCGGTCTAAAGCCAAGGGATCATAAAAGCAAGCTTTACAGTCTGGAAGGCTGGTTTCAGATTAAATTCAATGTTCAAAAGATTACCATTCCTTTTCAAGTTTTTTCCTTCCCGCTCCTTCACAAAGCCCCTCAATACCCACAAACTACACCTCTGCCCTACTTCAAATCACGCTGATCCCATTTCACTCCATCTTTCTTATTGCTCCACCTCAGCTCTTTAGCCCTCAACATTCCTGCTCAATTGAGACATACAAAAATCTTAAACTCTTCTCTCCTCCTCACCTACCAGAGCCATTATCTTTGACAATGCTAAACTAGGGTTATGCAACCTGTATTCACTCGTTTGTTCCTAGCAACATTTCCTTGTCTGACCCTGTACAGAGTTGCTCACATCCACTTGCATAAACTGTATTTTCCTCTCCTTGAGTTCACCCGAGTCATTCCCCTACCACACAATTCCAGCAGCTCAAATGCACACCAGCTCCACAGCCATGTGATCAGTGACTCACAATTCAAGTCAGCACTTAAGCTGCTTTCCCAAACCCAAATCCAAATCATCTGACCAAGTTATGCTGCAGAGTATAAACAGTCCACCTTAAAAATCAAGTTCTGTGACCAGGCATCATTTGCTGAAGGAAATTTCTCCCTTGCTACTTCAGAATACAGCAGAATTTCTAGACAATTACAGTGCTATAAAAATACCTCTCTAGTCCAACTGTTTTAGCTCTCCTGTCATGGCAATGCTTCTCTGGGCAAGATTTATTACTTCTAGTATCCCATGTGAAATTAAATACAGCGTAGAACAAATTAATAATAACAGTACATAAGATATACAAATAAACTTGTTACTGACACCAGAAGCAAAGAAGACAAAGCCAATTGTTGCTGGCAGCCAGATTTGACATTTAAGCATGCATCACGCACAGCTAGAGCCACTCTTTTAATATGCAGGCAGATGACAAATCCTTATCATGGAATAGACAAGTTCAGCAGCTCTGGGGGCAGATGCAGCTATGAAGAGGACTTTGGTGTGGTCCAGTCCAACAGTAGAGCAATGAAAAGGTATGCACAGAAACACACGCGAAAGCAACGGGAATACCTGAACATTCGGAATAGGGATAGTTGTGAGGATACCAGCAGAGCTAAAAAGCTGTATTCTGGAATCATTATTTCATCAGTAAACACAGGGGGCCTAATTTTGTTCTCAACTACAGTGATATAAAAAGTTATAGTATAATCAGAGTAATCACACTGCAAGAAAAAAGTGTTAATAACAGAACTGGGTTTGTGCTACCTGTGAATTGATGGGCAGCGGCACTTTCTGTGCTTCTCTATCTTATTTTCCTTCAAGATTTGTGGCAGTCCCTATACTTAGGACAGGAGGTACAGCAAAAAAATCGCTTCTGCTGGTAGTAAATGATACCCTCAAGCAGGTGCTGCAGAAAATCTTATAAATAGCTGTCCCTGTGCTTCTCAAAAAGAAAACTGATATTGTACTTCAAAACAACAACAAAAAATGGACAAGAAAGCCAAATAACACAACAGCCTTGTTTAGTCATATCCTCCATGAACAACTGCCAGTCAAAATTATACAAAGGTGATGTTCATTGGTGTTCTCTACATGAGGTTATAGATAACATCATCTACTATTAAAAAATCAAAAAAGTCTGCTGAATTTCTAAAGTTTCTTTACAACTTGGACTTAGTCACAAGTTTCTGGACTCTAAGCTTAGCTCATTATCAGGCCAGAAGTGTGAGCTGCTTTGCTTGTTCCTAACACGCGCTACCACAAGCTTGAGATGCGTTTCCTTTTGCAGTGTAGTTTAAGTTAACATCACCAAAAATTTCTACTGTCTTCCCCAGCCCCAACCCTTCCCCCCTACACCTTAAATCATCTGTCATACTTTCTCTATTCTAGCCAAGTACAATTCCTTTTAAGGAGCCAGAAACTGTGGAAGATCGCACTTAAGAAATTTAATGTGCAGACAAAGAGTTAGATTAAAATAGTATTAGAGATTGCAATATACAGTTTATACTGTCAATTCTGACAATATCTGATTTTAAAGTGCTTGACTGTCTTCAATGCTCTTTTAATAGAAATTCATGAAGATTTTTCTCAGATTTTAAAAGAAAAAAACCTCAAAGATGTTACAGTTCCAGAATGGAAGCTAAACATACACCTACAGAGATGCACACAAAGGTTCATACCCAGCTGAATTTTAACAGGTCTATTAAAAGCAAATCCTCAACACAAAAGCAAAGCCATGACAGATTTCATAGAATCATAGAACGACCAGGTTGGAAGGGACCCATCGGATCTTCTAGTCCAACCATTCCTATCTAACACTAAACCAAGTCCCTCAAGACCTCATCCACCCGTGCCGTAAACACCTCCAGGGAAGGTGAGTCAACCACCTCCCTGGGTAGCCTATTCCAATGCCCAATGACCCCTTCTGTGAAAAACTTCCTCCTAATCTCTACCCTAAATCTCCCCTGGCAGAGCTTGAGGCCATTCCCTCTTGTCCTGTCCCCTGTCACTTGGGAAAAGAGGCCAGCACCCTCCTCTCTACAACCTCCCTTCAGGTAGTTATAGAGAGTAATGAGGTCTCCTCTCAGCCTCCTCTTCTCCAGGCTAAACAACCCCAGCTCTCTCAGCCGCTCCTCATAGGGCCTGTTCTCCAGCCCCTTCACCAGCCTCGTTGCTCTTCTCTGGACTTGGTCCAGAGCCTCAACATCCTTCTTGTGGTGAGTGGCCCAGAACTGAACACAGTATTCAAGGAGTGGCCTCACCAGTGCTGAGTACAGAGGGAGAATCACCTCCCTGGACCTGCTGGTCACACCATTTCTGATTCAAGCCCTTAGTGTCTCAAGTTCTTCAGTGAGGACCCAACACACACACACAGGCGAGACTGTTTTCCTTAGGTCACTCTGACAAATAGCTCATTTTTTGCTTTGCCAACAAAACCTGTCTGAAAGAGATACAGAGTATATTTGGCTCTAGACAGCTGAACTAGGACAATTAAAAGCAGGGTTTTAAAAAGAGAAGTTTTAAAACAAGAAGTAGTTTTGAAAAGTATTCATCACAACCAATGCTACTTCTAGATCCATTTTACTCCAGTAGAGATCCCGGGCCTACGATAGAAATTCTTCAAGCCAAACCCTACAAAAGGGAAGGAGAATACATGGCTTTGCTTAACAATCTAATGAGAAAAGAAGAGTAAACTGAAAAGTAAACAGTTCTTAAACCTTTCGTGAGTGACAGCTGCAAAATGCTGTGAGTAAGAATGCAGTACCTTGCTACTTCCATTACACACTCACTCTCCCCATTCCCTTCCTGCAAGCTCATGCAGTGGAGGGTGTGCAGGCTGCATATAAAACCTCAAACTTTTACAGGCAGTTGTGTATTTCATGAGCTCCCATAAATATCTAGGATTACTCAACAGATGGCACCTCTATGTATAGTGTGCATCACCTAGGAAATGTCACTGTCCCTGAGGAGACAGACATGTATCAACACAGCAAACACCTGGACTCCTTTTTCTCAGACTGCAAACTGACTCCTAGATCCTACCTCTCCTCTTACCTTAACCCATTAAAACAAAGTTCTTTGCAGTACTGGATGATTACTGCATTTACACAACCTGCAGCCCAAATACTGCTATCGGGGATCTCGCATGAACTCATGCAGTGAAGGGTATGGTCTGGCATTACATCTCCAGTGGTTTCTTTAAAAAACAAAAAGAAAGAAACTCCCACAAAATTAAGAACACAGTCACTATGATGATCCAGCTATAACACTGTCCCAAACTAAGTGCAGCAGCCCAAGGGAGGGTGCTGTGAATCCAGGTGTGGGGTTAGCAGAGTGGGTGGGATCCTGGGAGGACAGAAACTTGTGATGACAATTTTTTCCACCTGTGAAAACATATGACATTTACTTTCCCCATATATCAATTAGTATCCAGTGTATTTCACACAGAGACTATCCATCACCTCAAGTCATAAACAACACCTCCCAAAACATGGGAAACGAACCCCCATGACCACATCTAAACCAACCAAATCTGAAAGTCACTAGAGCCATGTCTTTCCACCCTTTCCCTTTCCAATTTATTTAGTGTCAAAAGACTTGTGAGTAATCAGGAAAATTCTTGTCAGGCTTATCTCTCAGTCCAGTGGGATCTCCAAATCCTTTATCGGCATTCACTATGAAAAACTAGAGATAATGCTCATACTTGTTTAGCTCAAATTACAACATACTTCGATATGCATTTGCTGAGTGACTAGAATTTATATCTTGCAGGAACAGTTTCCCTTCCTGCAACCTCACTGCAGTGAACTTTTTGTCTGAGCATCCAAAGGAGCAACAGCATCTCTCATTTTTCAGTGAATTTCAGTGACTTTTTATAAACTACATTTCCACCTCTGGTGTATGACCATACTCACCCACACACTTCAAGATAAATGTATTATTGGTCTATAACTTGAGACAAACAGTGAGGGCCACTGTAGCTTTTGTGGGTGTCACTGATGAGATATCAGAAACTGTTGCAGAAGTGACACTCCATCACTGACAACAGCTGCATCTGTACCAAAGGTTGCCCCAGCTCAGCTGATGACACATTCTGACTCTGCAGAGCTCTGGTCTGAGGCTCCCAGATGGCCACAGATTAAAATTTCTTATGCAGACTGGTATTCACATGCTCAGTGACCTCTGCAAATAAAATTAAGAACTCTTGACTCTCAGTAAGGGAATTTATCATTACAGCTACCACCAACATAGGCTTCCATACAGCTGGGAACAGACTTGGAGAAAATCAAAATTCAGTGGGCTGGGATTTTCCAACATCATGTGGTGATGGCAGCCTCACATCTGTCTTCCTGTACAACAGGAAGGCAGAACAGCCCCATTGCTAAAGGAATCACAACTTTCCCCATCACAGACCATGCACATGGTGGAACATCTGCATGAATACTGCCACCAGGAAGAATGCTTTGCTGTCTTCATCCTCGCCTGCACAAACTGAGAGACAACACAGCATATCCCATGCAAACCAAACCACAATTTTAAGTCATCATTTCATGCATCTCTAGATCAGAACTGTGAAATTATCTCCCAGCCTGGAAGCCTGCCACTTGGTCACCTATTGAATGACTTTCCACTAGACACAAGAAAGCACTGAAAGATCTGGAGAAACCACAAACTTCAGGAAACTCTGCAGAGATCATGTCTCCTGTTATAGCCATAGGAAAAAACAAAACAGCTAATTCATCTTATATACTTGCCAAAACAAATCAAAAAAAAAACCAACCCAAAACAAAAAATGCAACTGGGTAACCTGAGTTACAGCAGAGTAAAAGGGTTCACAGAGGAAGAATTACTCTTCTGGGCACAAACTGGCTTCAATAAAGCAAAAGAGGAAATTCTTCTGAAACAGGCTGTGCATATTACTTTGAGGGCAAAACACTATGCAGTCCAGCACTGGCTACTGCTGGAGGCAAGAGGTCAGCCACAAAGGGTCAAAAGACTGATCCTATATGGAAAGACTGATCCTATATGACAGTCCTATATTTCTGTAAATTTAAACATATAATTATAACCTCTTGCTGCTGCTATACATGCTACTTAGAGGAACAGCATTTATTTCAGTAGTCAGCAACCTGCTGACTGACAGCACGACAGCACGAGGTGACTGCAGCACCAGTCAAACACTTTGCTGTTTAGAGATGTCAGCACTGGCTCATCAGCCTTACCTGGGTAAGGCTGGACGGGGAGCTAAAATGCATCGCCATTGGGCTGCCTAAGTATCCTTAAAATCACCAAAGACTAATGCTGTCTGTAATCATCTTGCAAAGAATCGGTGAGACAAAGCAGTATCCTGAGGAACATTCAATGAGCATCAAAGGATGCTGAGCTTTAAGTCTGAGAAGCCATAACACAGGACTTCAGCTAACCATAGCTTCACATACCTGTTTTCAGTCACAGCACAGTGTCCACTTCTGATCTTTTCTTGAGATAGTGCCATTTGCAGTTTGGTGGTATGGCCTAAAGCAGATCAATCAATGCAAACAAAAACCCTGGAGGTGTTTAAGGCACAGGTGGATGAGACGCTGAGAGGCATGGTTTAGTGTTTGATAGGAATGGTTAGACTCGATGACCTGGTGGGTCTCTTCCAACCTGGTGATTCTATGAAAACATACACTGAGATAAGAACATGACTTAAGCTTTACCTGCCTCCTCCAACAACAGCCTCCAACAGCACAGGTGACCTGTCTGCAACCAAATCAGGAAAATAATTCAATCTTGCTTCCAGGTGCACCTGGAAGCACAGCCCCCCACTACGACACAAACTCAGCACCAAGTGCAAGATCCTCCTGCAGACCTTCGGCTGGTCTTTAAACCTCTATTGGCCACTGATGTTTATAATTAATCATCCTAGTTCCCAAGACAAGTCAATTCACACTTCCACGTATGAAACAGTAGCCACAAAAGAACAGCATTCTCTGGGTTGCAAAACCACAAGCATCAAAGGCTAAGGAAAACTTCACCACACTTGCATGCATAGCTCACAAGATAGTACCCAGCCGGAATAAAATCTTACAATAACCGCACACATTTACAACATATCTTGTGGTGTTACCACAATTGCTTTCTGTATGCATCAATTATTTTTCCTTTGAATTCATTTCAGATCTCAACCGATCACAGCAACACACAGGCCATCATGAACCCTGCAGACTCAGGCCAGACCTGCTGTGGCTGCTTGGGAGGTAAATCTGCTCTATGCTGCAGTACAACCTTTGGCATTAGCTGGGTAGAGTTACCTCATTCCTGTTAATCCCTGCCACTCTGCTGCCTTCAGGAAATGAATGGTTGCAATCATCACACTGTCTTTTAACTGAAAAGGCAGCATTAGATTTCATCAGCCATTTCACTGTCACATTGCATTGTCCACAAAGCATAATGAGCCCAAAGGCTTTGCCACTCCAAACACTTTAGTTGGATAGCAAACATATTATTTCATGGCACACAATGACAGACAACTGTCCTGGAGCACGGGGAGAGCCTGCAGACACTTCCAGAGACAAGGCACACCTGCGTCCACTCATGTATTTTATTCTTGTGGATTTGTATCAAGGCTTGAGCTTGAGTTTACCCAATTCTCATAGCAGAAACTTGCAGCCATCATGAAAACAAAGGCATAGCACCATTTTTTAAGGATTCCTCTGGTTAAATAAATTAAAAAGGAGGATTCCTTGAGGAAAAACAAATTCTTTGTTGTGTTTAGAAGATACTCCTGGTTATATGTAAGGGAAGTGATTTTATATTGTAACTTACCTGACCACAACTTATGTTTCTCACTTTTTTTGTTCATCCTGGATATTACAAAATTGTGTCGTTTATATTCTACACATTTTCACATTCCCAAGACGTACTAAATAGCTAGGTTATGGGCACTGTAGGGAAATGCTGACTGAATTTTTCCAGCACCTCTCTTCACCTTCCACTCACTGCTAACTAATATCTTTTCAAGCAGAGTTCAGCAAACATGCATTTCTGACCAAAGGCCCCACACTGAGTCACAGTGAGTTTAGGTACAAACAGTTCCAAAGAGGAACAAACAAGCAATCAAAACAAACAACATCAACTCAGACGCTCAGGTAAAGCTACAAACTGTTGATCTAAAAAGTTGGTGCTGACTAGGGAGCAAATGAAGTCAAACCATTTTTCATTTGTGAAATATTTATTGGTAAGGGATACCAAACTAAGCTATAAACAATGCAAACAAGCTAGGCTTAGAGCTCAGTGACACTGGGATAAATTCAGTCTCAATTTACAGCAGCATCACTAGGAAAGGTCTGTCCTCCCAAATCTATCTAACAGTAAGCAGGAAGAATTTTAGTTGCAGAGAATATTAAGACAAAGAGGACCCATCCATCTGTACCCTGTACCACACCTGTCTGCTTTGTCTGGATGTTATTTAACTGGATAATATAATTTGCATACTGCAACCACCCCCCTTTTTGCACAACATAATATTACAATTATTTAATCCTACATTATGTCATCTTGAGCTTCCTGCCTACACATGGCTTCTATTACAGAAAGAAAGTTATATGTAAACCATACAGCAGCTATTAGTCCAAACATTATGTAAGTAATAATCCAGAGAGGAAAAAAAAAAAAGAACAAATCCATAACATCGGTAGATGGCCAAGTGCCCTGTTTCCAAATAAACGAATGTCAGCTTGCTTGTTACCTGAACAGCACAGGGATTACAGATTTCACCTATGCTGACAGGTGGCATTTTACTCTTTTGATCCATGATGCTTTTACAAGAACACATTCGTAAAGCAAAGCACATGAGAAAGCAGAGGACCTGAAACAGGAAAAAATGGACTATATTAAGCATACAAGATTCAAGCATGCAAGGTTTCACTCTGCTGTCACGCCAGGATTGATCCCATTAACTTCCACGGGGGCATGCCTGATGTGCTCAACTGTAAACAACCCAAACTAAGGCGTGTGGATCAAGTCCAACAGAGCACAGCAGTCTAAGCACAGCAGGCTCCATGGGCTCCAAAAGAGCCATCCCCCCACTTATGGCCAGGTGCACGCTGTAGAAATTTGCTAGAGTGAGCTGTGATGTGCTTGGAGAGACCATTGGCACCACAGTAGAGCTCCCGTATCAGCCAGGGTAATCCTGCTTTCACTTTATCAAATGCTTTATTAGCACTATTCTAAGATGAATAAGATAACTTTACTTATGACGTGGCAGCAATTAACCAGCACTAGGTCTAAACTGTCCAGCTCACTGGTTAAAGAAATACAAACGCCATGAGTATCAGCACAAATATAACACTGTTCTCTAGGCAGTCAAATATCATTCTGAGAGTTGTGCCTACCCAGAGGTGGGTGTTCAAAGGGCAGACTAAAAATACAGTATCATTAAGGACCAATTAAAAAAACATGAATTAAGTGTACTACTGAACATCACCTCCTTACATGACAAGGAAAATTTACAAGGTTCATGTTTGAAATCCAAACAGAACACACTCTTATTTGCACTTAATTTCACTGTCTCTCTTTCCTCTATATTCTCAGTGTAAGCACCAAAACTGCTCAGTAGAAGCTCTCTGCTCTTATGCCTATATTTCACTTACTGGGTTTCACAATACTTCGAATTTTGTCAATTTAATTAGTTTTACACAAGCCACAGTGATCAATCATGAGGTGAAGGATATTAAGTAAAAATGCAATAAACATTATTGCTTGGTGACCTCTGAGAGACTGGCTGACGGCACCGCTCCATTACCTAACAGAAAAGCAGCTACCTTCAGACTAGCATTAACTAGCAACCTTCTTAGCAGCATGAGCAAAGAGGCCAAGGACCAAATGGGCTACCGAGATGCAGCAAATCACTTCTCCCTCAGCCAAGGGGGAGGCAGCCAGGCAGCCTGCAACAGAGAAAATTCTTTGTTATTCCCAGGCAGCAGCAGATACACACAGTGCCCTGACAGGTCTTTGCAGAGGGTGACAGATGATTTCATAGACAATGAAGCTTTAAACAAAACAAATAACAATCGTATAAAAGACAGAGAGCAGATTGCCTCTGATGTGACCAGAGACATCGTTTGAGGATGCTAATGGAGTAGAGAATTGATTTTAAAGCTTGCCTTTTTGTACCAGACACGGCAAGAAGAAGAGCTTGAATCAAACATGAGCATGAATAAAGATCCCCTTCCCTGGAAGACAGTTTCAGACTGAAACTTTGGCAATAAGATGTGCAAAACCACTACAATATTTATGAAGAAATGTTGGGCCAAAGACCCAGGCACAGACACTGCACTATTTTGACACGGGTCCCTTGTGGCAGGTCATCGAGGTCTTGGTACATCTGGAAAGATCAGCTCCTCATAGACTGAGCTCTTTTTGTTAAGCCAGAACTATAGATTTTACTTGTCTTTGCTGACAGGATTCACCATAAACGCAGCTGTTAGGAAGTGAAAAACATCGGTGACTTCTCCTTCCCTGTTTATTTGGAATTATGAGCAGATTTGGTTTCTCCTCAGAAAACTCTGGCAACTTGTTCTCTGGACAGGAGGCAGCAGGGCAAAGTGTGGTTTTGTGCATCAACACCTGGGTATCACATGGGACTTCTCTAAACTTTGGATCTTCTCATGCAAAAACCTGCCACCCTCCCCAAGACACACATAATGGCCTTATTATTTACATCAACTTACTAAAACAAAGTTTCAAACGTCCTTAAACTCTCCAGGTCACAAGAAAACTATATCACGGCATTTCCCAGCTCCCAAGGTATCAGCATTCAAATGATCCTGGCAGGAGCCTGCTTGTGCCTGCTGCTTTCACTTCTCCCCTCCATCCCCTCAGCATCCCAGAGGAAAGTTCTGGATTGAGCACTGTGACACACAAGCAAAAAGCACCTTTTCCTTGGAGCCAGTGCCATATCACCACTGGGGAAGAATGGGAAAAGTTGTTGGTGATATCGTCACTGACTGGGCTGGCATCTCACAAATTAAGTTGGAGCAATGAATTCAAACCTATGACTCACCATAGTTTAAACCGAACATTTTTACATGACAAGTTCCTTGCAGAGGCCACAGAGCACAGGCAAAGGTGATACAGTGGGCATCTGCTCTCCTCCCCACCTTCCTGCAGTTGGCTTGCTACCAATGCAGACAACAAACAAAGAAATGGGGCAGCACAAAAGTAAAGTACTGAACCCAGACCAAGTTTATCGGAAGTGTTGCCAATGATTCACAGGACACTCAGATGGTCCCATGATATCTTCAATCTGTTAATGGAGGATCACAGAATCATGAGGTTGGAAAAGACCTCTTGGATCATGGAGTCCAACCAGTCCTGTCTGCCACTAAACCCTGAGCACCTCATCTACCCATCTTCTAAACACCTCCAGGGATAGTGACTCAACAACCTCCCTGGGCAGACTCTGTCAGTGCCCAATGACCCTTTCCATGAAAAATTTCTTTCTGATATCTAGTCAGACCCTCCCCTGGCGCAGCTTGAGGCCGCTGCCCCTTGTCCTGTCCCCTGTCACTTGGGAGAAGAGGCCAGCTCCCTCCTCTCCACAACCACCTTTCAGGTAGTTGTACAGAGCAATGAGGTCTCCCTCCAGCCTCCTCTTCTCCAGGCTAAACACCCCCAGCTCCCTCAGTTGCTCTTCTTAAGACTTGTTCTCCAGTTCCTAATACAGGATATGTTAAAGAGTCTTGGGCTCAATGAAGGCGAGATGCATCAACCAGCTGCTTCTAAGCATAATAAATGGTCTTGGGGAAAGGCCTCAGCAGCCCTATCAAGCAGCACGAGTAATACCATCTCAGCCCACCACCTCAGTGTGTCCTGGTCTTGCTGGGAAAGAAAACCCACTACATGGGTACAAAGCTGTAACACAAGCAACTGCCAAGGCACACAACACAGATGTAGCTTCTGACCAATATAAAAGTGATCCTCATTACCCAAGAACTCAGGTTCCATCTGTCAAGTCAATTTAAAAAAAAAAAAAAAAAGATGCTGGCAAAGAATCATTCTCTAAGAACCACTTCACATGCAAGCACGTATTAGGATCCAGCTTATTTAGGAGTACACCTTGCAAAGAAACCACTCCCATGGATAATAATGCTTGTATTAAGAGATCAGCAGGGGATGTGGGGGAAGGAAAGGGGTTAGGGAAAGCTGCCAGGCTGCAGTTCAAAGAAGCAGCTTTAATCTAAGACAGAAAGAAAAAAAACTATCAAGAATCCTTTAGACTATATCAGCATGGTTTATTTATCAAGCTGGAACCTATTATGACTGTACTGATTGCTTTTATGTTCCCTGGCCTATGTCAATTGTTTATTTATGATTCCATAATTGAGTTATGGCAGCAGTGCCAGCCTGGGAATTAGAGTGCTTCCTAAAGGACAATGAACATGAGCATGTTTTAATTCCACACTGCTTCAATGCGTGCTGTCAGGATGCACAGGTTTCTGTTCCAAACGGGGCTCCTCTTCCCTGAGGGCTGAAAGATGTTGAGTGCTTTACAGGAATGACACTAATAACTTGATTGAGAGAGGAAAAGACTGCGACTGTAAAAACCAGCATCTGTCAGACCACGCAAAATCAGGAATGCCCATTTCACCCATGAATCAGGAACATACGGAGGCTGCTGCCCCTGGTCAAGGGTGGGAACTGAGTCCTACCAGAGTCATGATACCAAGCAGTGGCATTTGGAAGTGAAATATTTATGTATTTAGGTAAAAAAAAAACGAAGTTGCCTATTTTCCCCTTCCTACTCCAGCCACACAAAAAAACCCAAACAAAACCCCAACCTACAAAAAAACCCCAAACTCACACTCAACCCCCAGCAAAATTCATCTAAACTGCATCCAG
Organism: Coccyzus lansbergi; assembly: GCA_033558105.1. Classification (NCBI taxonomy): domain Eukaryota; kingdom Metazoa; phylum Chordata; class Aves; order Cuculiformes; family Coccyzidae; genus Coccyzus; species Coccyzus lansbergi. Next base: position 440,734 of record JAUMJK010000484.1, read on the forward strand.
TTTCTAAATGAGGAACCAGGGCTCAAGGTACTGGATTGATGTCTCACACACAGGAAGGAGCCCAGTTCTGTAATCTGAAAAGAATGTTTTAAAAAAACCCCAGTGAACCAAAAAAAAAAAATAAAAATCACATGACAATTTTCTTTCAAGCACTTTGCCTTCACTAACAGTATATTATATATATATGCGTGTGTGTATATATATATATGACATTCTAACTAGCGCCACAACATTCAGTAATTTTAACGAGTTTCCTCCTTCAGTAGATTTTTTCTACTCCACCAGAGTCTTATTTCCAAGGTACAACTTGATCAGGGCATTCAGTCACTGGGTATCACACTAGTGAGGGTAGCTGAACGTGGTAAATGCAGCTCTTAATTTTGTCGCATTCAGTGTTCAAAGTCCACATCAGCTGCCAAATGAAATTTCTTCTGGACTTTGAAGTACTTATAGCCTAACTACAAAAATATCCCTGCCACAATCCCTCATTGTCAAATCATGGCTTTCCAGCAACAAATGCCATTACCCTTGCACTCCCTTCTCTTCTCCAGGTGGCATGGCTTAACACCATCCTTGGTTTTAACTATGCCCACTAAAATCTCATATTGCAGATTTTAAAGTATTTCCATTTCTTATCATTCCTTTTTTTCCATATAGCTTCCATTACCATACAACATTTAAGGACATCAACACTTATCTAATTCATTCTTCATTAAAAAATAATTCTATCTTCAGTCTATCTTTCTGTACAGGAGAAAGCTGCCAGAATTTAACAGCGCACTCTGCTCTCAGCCAGTTTTAAGAGTATATTTGATAAGCACTGGCATGTCTACACCCAGCATAATGCTCTGAGCTTGAGACATTCAGCATATTCTAGATGGTAACCTTGAGTCCCACAACCCTGAGCATCCTAAACCTCATGCTTTCTGCACTACAGCTGGGTTTCCAGTATTCATCACCTCCTTTCATTTATCTTTGGCATTAGAAACATGTCTGAGAAAACTGCCTTTTTCTTAACCATCTGGATGACATCCCATTGTTTATTTCCACAAGCAATCAAGGGAAGTCCCACTCAACCATCTCTCTCTTTCCCAGACTCATGAGTAGCTCTGTGCCGCATCTGAACACTAAGCACACGATTGGCTCCTCTGTTTGCAACACAGAGCACTCAGACGAGGCTCTGCTCTCTGGGGCAGTCTTGCAGAGTAGAAATAGCGATGAAATAGAATTCAATTATGTAATGAGAAATTGCTTTAATTAGCCAGTTAATTGACTCCTCAATTGCAATAAGTAAAATCACTTGTTTTTACAAGGCACAATACTATTTTTCTTAAGGGCTCCCAGGAATCAGCTCTGCATCTTGCCTATCCCCCTACGCAGACTAAAATGAAAAAGGATCCAAGAGTACTGACATGCTACCAGAGCATCACCAATTTGATTACTGTTTCAGAGTAGCCCAAAAAAAAGTACAGGAGGTAGGCAGAGGCTCAGAGACTTGCTCTACGGATTCTAATGAATCAGTTCTACTCTGATGGAAAAAATCTCAAGTTTAAGGAAGGATGAAATGTAAACGAACTGAGCTACCTCAATATTGCCATCTTTTACTTGTGTCCAAAATGTCTGAAGTCAGAAGGGCATGCACTTCTCAACACAAGTGAGATCCAAGATCCATACGTATGATCAAGAGATCTGCTCAAACATCAAAGTGGTACCAAGTGCCCTAGCAGGTGTTCCAAAGACACAGTTCAGGGCCAGTAAAGCAATTATGCAATTATGCTCAACCTTAAAGTCGAGCAGGAGAGGCAATCTAGGCCACTTTTGCAGCACATTGAAACCAGTTCTTAGTCTGACATTACTATGCTGCAAGTCAAGACACAAAATTGGTGATAGAATTTAGCCAAAAAAAAAAAAAAAGCCAGCTTCAGGTTTTTGCAGGTCTAGATTTGTCAACTCATTTAATGGGGATGTAAAATTCTACTCTGAAACAGAGAAAAAGAGACCATGACTTGTGAGTCAAAAAGTGTATTAGCACAAGGGAATTCCCTGATCTGGAATGGCAGGTATTGCTACTGCAATTAGTCATTGCACTTCACAACAATGACAACCAAAAAGACATCAAGGAACAAACCATCGATCTGTCTATCTCAGGACTCTGCACTGGGTAGACTCCAAAGTGGGATCGAGAGCAATATGAAATTCAGCTGCAGTGGAAGAGATTGCAACAGAAAACAGGGTCATGAGCTGAGAAATTGGAGAGCCACTTTTATATATGCCTGCCACTGATAAAAAACAAAAGTCACAGCTCAATTTAAAAGAGCTAAATCCTCTAGCTTTTGAAACTTAATTTGCTGCAAAAAGCCTGGAGAATAGGCTTTTCAACAAAGCACTGGATTTTAAACAAACCAGCCAGCCAAGGAAAGAACATGCTGAAATGGATGGTACACCAAAACATATACTTCAAGACCAGTGCAGACAGAAGGAATGGACTCTAGATACAAAACTGTCCAGAATCTGCTCAATTCCCTCTTACACCACTGTCTAGGATTCTCTAACACATCTAGCTAGCACCAAAGAACAAGAACCACCTTTCTCCTGGGAAACTGTTGCCCCAAATGCATAATACTGTGCTGAGTAAATCAGGCTTATTTATCAATTACTATTAAAATATGTAGCAGATCTTAGATATTTTTCCTTTTTGCCTGATGACATTCCTTTGTTTGACAAGGAACACAGAATTTCCATTGCAGAATTACAGTTTTCCTTCAACTGAGCATATACTGTCAGGACCAACTCTGCATTGGCAGTCCTTTGACCTTTGGAATACAAGGTACTCAAGGATTGACCACGGCAGCCTTTAAAAACAGTGCAGGCACTGACAAAGAAAAGTAAAATACAGGAATAAATGTCATGTCTGAGGTGGCTCAACAAAAATTTAAAATAGGCGAATTACTCATGAGAAATCCAGCCTGAAACTCTGACCTGAATTTGGTCAGAAAGTTTGCTTTGTCTAACTTACTCAAATCAGGAGCTACACATTCAGTGCAAGAGCAAAAGGTATGACAGTTAAGAGGATACAGACAACAAAGCATGCAGAGTAAAATGCAGAAAGCACTGTGCCAGAATGCTAAAATCTAGCACAGGATCTCTGCAAAGAAGAGCGTTTCTAAGAACCTCTGTGACAACCTGGAAGACCAAAGCATCCAATACAATCAAGATTCACCAGGTGATCATAAACAAAACATTTGCAATTTAACAGAAGTAATAAAGAATGGAAAAATAATCTTGAGATTCCCAAACATGGTCAGATTTCTTCAGTGATAAATCTACACAGGTACAAAACCAAGCCATAACCTACAACAGACCAGCACTTTCACTGAGCAAGAGAAAACTTATTTGATGATATGTGCCTGACTTCATTAATAGCTTCATGGTATCACCAGCACATATAGCAGGTCAGTCCTCATCACTCTGCATGGTAAACTAGAGATCGACCAGTTCTCGGACAAGCCACAGTGTTTGAACATGCACAGCCCAGGGCCTTAATCCTCTTAACCCTACCTGCTATTCTGTACAAAGCACACAATCTCTTCTCACGTGCACACTTCTCTGTGTATTTCAGGCAGCCACGATGCACCGGGGCAGCTCCTTGGGTCATCCATCCTGCCCCTGGCACCAGAGCACAAATAGGCAGCAGCAGAGGAACAAAGCACCAAGGGAGAGGACAGAGTATGTGTCCAGTTTCCAGCAAGCTTTTCTAAAGGAGTAAAGATGCTGGGTGCACAGACGGTGCTTTACAGTTCACAGCAAAACCCTCATCTGAGAGGAGAGCTGACAGACGGCATTGTGTGTACTGCAAGGGGCCATATTCACAGAAACAACGAAGAGAAGCAAGCGACCCCTCCAGAGCCAGCAGAGCCGTCTGTTCATTTCCCTGTTTGTTTGCTCTTTCAGACTTAAACGCTTGAGCAGATTTACACAAGTAAGTGCACTCAAGAAGTGGGCAAACTGAATATGAACACTAGGCCAACTGGCTGCAGTGTCCAAGGAACAGAAAGTGGTAGTAATCCTCTGAATTGGATACCAAAGCACCGCCTGCACCCTGTGGAGCTTCCCAGTGGGGTCTCCTGCCTGTCCTTGTGCAGTGCTGCACGGCAGGGATGCTGAGGGCTCTGCAGGCTGGCTGGGGTACCTACCAGCTCTGTGCACTGTCCGTTCCCAGCTGCCCTTCCACATCCAACAGGCAACTGTTACCAGCAGCCTAAGGCAAATAGCAGAGAAGGAAAAAAGTAACCTGCACTTGGAAGCAGACCAGAACAGCTCTCCCAAAATACTTATTCCAAAAATTACTGCAATAGATTTTTTTTTTTAACAACAGAGCTTGCCCTTAAACTGGGCAAACCCTGAGTTACCTAAAAAACTTGACTCTTCTAAAGCCAGCAGTGAACAGAGATCTTTCTGGGCATCTTGCTGCTTAGGGTATCCTATGCTACTGCAAATCTGATGTTGTTTGAAATGCGAATAGCACAATTTTAGACTTCTAAATCTAAGTTGAAAACTAGTTTGCAATGGATACACAGCCTTCATGGGTATCCGTGCATGTGCACACAAAAGAAGACTGTGAGTCCAGAAATGAAAATGAGATTTCAAAAATGCTGAAATCCTGCAGCTTGCATGTCCTCCCCTGTCTGTCAAACACAGTTTCTTAGGAATATATTTACAATTCCTAGACAACCGCTCATCAAACCCAGAGTGCGTTTTTGCAATTTTTGACAGTTAAAAGAGCGTATATTTGTTCAAGTTTATTTTTATAGTGCTCAGTGCTATACAGCAAAGGCTCAGTAGTATGGAAATCAACAGTTTTTTCTTCTACCCAGCTGTGACTTTTACCCTGCCTCAAGCCTGTGCAGGAGGTTGAAGAAAAAGATACCTATGCACATCTTCATATCCTTCTGCTTTCTTCATGCAGTTTTCACACCAACATAAAGAACAGAACTTCTGTCCAACCAGGGAACACTAATGAAAGATGAGCTGTTCTGTAAAAGTGAACCATCACACCTTTCTCTTAGATCAATGAGGTTACACAATAGATTCTCATCACTGGCAGAAGCAGTTGCTTGAGGTTAGTTGTTAATTTATGTAAAACTGTATTGAACTAGAAGATGAAGTGTCTGTGCCTAGTTACCCCCTCTAACCACAGGCTTCCTCATAATCCATTCTTCCAAATCTATCAGTTGCAGTGAAGAATTTGTCTGTTTTGTCATACCTGGCAAGGATGCAGTAACCTTTTCCCTTTGTACGTGACAACTTTCAACTGCCAATTTCAATGGATATCAGGATCTACCCCTCTCCTGTCCCTATCATTCTCAGCTCTCTGTGCCAATGAGACTTACCCTGAAGTATAACAGATGTGACTATCTTCTACTTTTGCATACTACAACGTGCAAATTCTTATAACTCTTCCTGCTTTCATTCCTCCAGGCATACTCTTGAAATATTACTGTTGCCATAAATAGTACACACTGTATTATCTAGACAAAATATTTTTTTTCAAATAGTTACATTGCAGAGTCCAGCACACAAGAGTTGTACAGTCTTAGCTCTGCCCTCTTATGTGTCCAATACATTCACCACTGAACGTGGGAATTTTATGGGGCAGATCAAGATGCACCATATAACTGGAGAACATCAGAATAGGAAAACATGTAATTGCAAGCAGTATTCACAAGCACACAGGCTTTTTTTTCCCCAGTAGGTTTCAAATGTCTGCCACAAACAGAGGAAGACAGAAAGGTCATTAGCACCCTTCCCACAAACCATGGAAATCCTTTAAATTGATTTGGAAAGCATTAGGCATTCTGAACAGAGGAACTACTGCTGGGTTTCCCCACAGCAGGCTTGCAGTGTTCTCTAGCTTTTCGTTGTCCAGCTGCCACAACAGTTTGTCCTTCTCTGCTCTTACAGTTCAGTACCAGAGACTTCTCTGTAGGCCACAGCTCAAGACATGCTACATCAAGCAATCTAAAATCATCAGGTGATTCACATTATCACTGCTACCGCTTTCACCTGTCTGGATTTTCCCGGAATGAACTCTTTCCAGTAAATTCTAAGGCTGGGCTGTGATCTGACAGTAAACAATAATTCAGCCACAGAAATTTAACAGCAAGTAGCTTCCCTTTGGCCTTTAATAGCTAACTTGGTATTTCCAAGTCATGAGCTGTACCAAATACACAGTATCTCAAATGCAATTTTACTGATTTTCAAGGAAGTTCATAAGAAGGTGGAACATCACGATGCATAACTAGAGCTGCAGACACCATAGTGCTCTACCAATGCGAAACACCCTCTGCCCTTTCCCCAGCTCCTGCCTTGCTGTGTCTCTTCCTTCCAGTTTCTTTCTGGTTGCCAAAAACAGTCTCCTGACACAGCCAGCTTCCATTCTCTCCATCTGTCACCAACCCAACGTGACGGACTCCACTAATAGAATCCAAGGCTGCTTCTTAACTTTTTACTGAGCTGCACTTTATATTCTCTCATGCTGCTCTTCCAAAACCACCATTATCCCATTTCCAGTCAACTAGGTTCAGCCAAAACAGTCAAACACCAGGCTACACCCTAGGGATGCCCTGAAAGCTGCTGCTATCTCCAGAAGCAGAAGTCTGTGAACAAGGACATAAAATTCCCTCAGTATTTCTCATGGCTTTGGTTATCATGACAGCTGCATGTTTACCATCCCTGAAGGGTAGACAGAGAAAGACAGCCTAGAGAAAGAATACCTAATAGAGACTAGTAATCTTGCAACCATACTATAAATACAAGCGTGAAACACAGGCTATAAAACTCCACCCACCCTAAAGCAACATTTCAGTGAGTTACACCAACTTACTCCAGCATAGGCTGAAAATAAGAACACTCAGGCTGTAAGACAATCCCATAACTTGCACACCCGCATTTCTCTGCAGCTACAAACACAGCTGCTTGCACAGGAATAAGGCTTTCACACCCTTCAGGCAAGTACCAGCAGGGTTTGAAACTCCGTGGCTTTGTTTTTCCTCAACAAACAACTCTTGGCTTCACTCATCTCTGAAATACACATCAAAAATGACCCATCTGAATTAAACATATTTCAGAGTAGAACAGGACACACAATGTAGGTATGAAGGGCTGGCCAGAGAAGATATGATAGAAAAAAGGAAGAAAATAAAATTAAAACAACAACAAAATCAAGCACCTCTTAATAATTCATCTGAAGCCAAACTCAGTAGCTACTGACATGTTTTGAAGCACTCACTTTATAAAAGACAATGAGATCCCAAAGCACAGGACACCGCTTCCAAGACCTCCACAGCCTCTAAATTCATAAGAGTAAATAGTTACATATATGTTTGAGGTGGAGCAAAGGGAGCCTGAAACTGAAAAGTCATTCCTCTGAATATGCAAAAATACCTGAGAAGCAGTATAAATGTCTAGTAGAAGTCCACTCTTACTAGTAAAATGAAAAGCTTTTAGTGGTTTTCCACATTAAAAGGTTTTTTAGAACAGGAGAGTGATTTGCAGTGTCCACAGAGAGCAATGCATCACACAATACATTCCTGGAACTTGAGCAAAAGGCTTTCTGCCTAACGGACAGCCAGGAAACAACCTAGTTGCTAAAAGTTGTCCTTTTGGTTAACAGAACTAAGCAGCCCACAGAAAAGACAGACCATAGGACTTGCTGGGCATTGAAGCCCAAGAAAGGACGCTCCTCCCAGGATCTTAAGTCATTGGAGATTTCGCACAAGTTATTTTTCCAGCTCTGCTGGTTGCCTGCCAGGTGCAGACCGAGAGGCACCTTCACCCTCTCATGATTCAGGGCAGGCTTTCCTAAAAGCATCAATAATTTGCTTTACAGAAAAAAAAACCCTAAAAACTGTTTTGGGAGCTCAAGACTCATTGCAAATGTCTGCAGTGTCCAACTCACACAGCATTCTTCTAGTAAGGTATAAACTCATTCTGCCATGTTAATGAGCAACATCACTATATGTCTGCATTGTAGGACTCAAGTATTTTTACAAACAAAACAAGAAAAGCCCAACTCAACAACAAAAAACCAACTTTAAGCATACTGAGCCTAGAGGAAGCTGTAAGAAGAACCCTAGATACAGTGTCTGTCTGCCCCAAGGCAGCTGCTGAAAACCATCCCTCAATATACTTTGCTTTTATTGTTGCAAAAAAGGGGTGAGGGGGCGGGAGCACAGTTAACTGAGACCATCTGAGATGAACAGTCTTTTCAATATGATGACACATCAGAAAAGGCTGGTGACTGTTCCTGCCTCACTCACTTGCAACAAAGATGCAGATCACCAAGGTCCTTCTCATCAATTATGAAAATTGTGGATTTAAATTAAGGATTTGATTTTTCATGTATCAACAGTAAAAGTCCCAGTTTCACCTTCAAAGAAGCCAATCACAGTTTGATCCCAGAAAGGCACAGAACACTGAGGGGCTATACAATTGAGAGCCATCTGTTCCCACACCTTCTTCCTCTTCCACATAACCAAGGAGAAACCACCCCCCTCATATTTTCACTTAGATTTTCCAACCCTTTCTAGCTTCATAACTTCTCAGGCTCCATCATGAGCCTCCTATGCCTGGGGGCTTTTTTATCCTCTCTCCACCTTCTCCCACTGATCCATCTTATTAAACACACCTGTCTGCCCCTCCATCCAACTATTATTTCCCTTTGTAATCCTACAAATACCCAGGCACACATGCTGCTACTTAAAGCTAACTGTATAATACCACCACTGGTAGATGCACCTGTCAAACTGGTGAGCAGGAAAGAAAATAGCATTATTGAGCTGGCATAAAGCTTGCCAGCCAAGGACTTCAAAAGCAGGGCATCAGCTCTGCAGTCACAAGACACCCTTGGGAATCTGGGTTACCCTGTCACCGCATGCTGAAAGCAGAGCCTCAAACGAGACAGAAGAAAAATGGGATTCAACTCCTCACCATCACAGAGCTGAAGGCTGCCTGAAATGGAGCAAGAAAGAGGCATAAATTATAAAGGCAACTGAATAGTGATGCATCCACAGAAGTTATTCTTTCCTAGATGTTTTCAAATGAAAATACGTTCTCTCTGTGTGACGCATTGACAGCTTATGCCCTAAGGTAAAGAAATCTGAGTATGACACAGAAATGGGCGAGACACTTGTTCAGAGATTATACAGATCCTCCTATCTTCTCTTTTCCACAAAGTACACAATAAAATCCTATCTAAAGAGCAAATTTCTCTGCAACATGTATTTGCCTTTGCTTCCCATTATTTTGAAAGGCACTTTCCTTCATGGCTCAGCACAAACAACTGTTCAAAATTCCATATGAAAAACGTTGAGAGACTTCATGTACCAGTTCCCTCTTAGCATTTTAAGCATCAAGCAGAAGATTAATAAGCAGCATAATACAAACAATGGGTACATCAAAATTCCCAGTTTCAGGAGAAACTGATGGAGATGAACTAGTCTTAAAAGTCTGGAAAAATCTACAAAACACATTGAACCCACAAACATTTGTTTGTTTTGTCTTTCTCCTCACAGTTCTTTTTAACAAGAATCCAATGATCAGTGTGCTGCAGCCATACTCTTCATAACCACTCTTAGGAATATCAAAATAATGAAAATCAGAGTAAAGATGAATACCTAGAAGAAAATAAACTAAATGAAAGCATAACAACAAAAAGCACATTATCAAAACCACACTGAAAGCAGACTGATCAGGTATTAGTATATGTGTCTGTGCACGTGTGTGTGTATTTGTATGGATAGTCTTCTCCCCTATAGAGGGAGAATGGTTTGACATCAGTACTTGAAGTATGTGAAACAACCTTTTAATTTCAGTGAAACAAAGAAAGTATAGGTATATTAAGCTGAAATGGAAATTTACTCTACACCATAAATAATAATAAAAAAAATCTTAAAGATGGGCAAGATGCTTGGAATACTTTTTCCTTGCAAGGCAAGATGGTTAATAGATGACATGCTTCGTGGTAAAATTGGAAGGGCTTGGTTTTCCCGTGAGCTAGATTAATCAAGTGTATATATATAAACCTTGCTTCCCTAAAACAATGAATTGTGCCTTGTTGCATTTAAAAAAAAACCCCAAAAAAACCCAAAGAACAAAAACCAAAAGACAAAAATCGCACTTCTCTCTGCAGCTTTGATGCAGCTATATAATAAAACATGATACACAAAGTTGTGATCTGCCTCAAAGGAAACTGAAAGGCCTGCTTGGGCAGGTTTCTTATAAGAAGCGCACTTGCAGACATTGTGCTTTACTTCACCCAACAAAGCAGCAGCATTCTGCTTAAAAACAGCAAGTGCCAGGGGTGTATAAAACCATGGCTATACTACATCCAGTAAGTGTGTGTGAAGACTGAAAATTAAACTATACATAAGGCCTTGGAAAATTTTGTTGAGGTCCCTCAAACAGGCGTTTTGTTATATTCAAGGTTTAAGCTTTAATTTGTTAAATTTGTTAAATACATTTGCTTTTTAAACTTCTGTAGTTTTAAGTTAACTCTTTTCTTTAAAGTATTTTCTTGAAACTCAGGCAGTATGTTTGCAACATAAGCATCAACTTCATGCAATTTTTCCAAAGATGTTTGTAGACTTTTTTAGTAATTGATGTGCAGCGATTCAAATACGTATTACTGGCTTGACGGATTAAGAGTGTTTATTCCCATTACATTTTTAATGGTATAATTCATTGCAGAATCCATGGAGGATTTCAAAACTCTGCTTTGAAGAATGTGAAGTCTCCAGCACTGGCAAGTACTGCTGTTGTGAGAGGCCTTGGAGACACTGAGCAGTGACCAGCTGCCCTCTGTGCATCTAAAAGCCCTTTATCCTAAACCTGAGTCCCCTCCGATACCTTCCACTGCAGCAGGCCATGTACAAGACAGCGATAGATACCTGCACAGCCAGGTAGGAATCATCTGCCTGTAAAGAATGAATCCAACAACTTCACAGGGGTGGAAAGGTAAAGTTGAGAAGGGATATCTATGAAGTGCCGCAACATCCTTGGCTAAATTATATTAACTGTGTGTGCTACTACCAGGCGACCACCTTGGCTTTGTTCTGCCTTCAGTCAAATTACTCACCTTTCATTTAGTATGTAATCCTTGTTAAACTTAAATAACAAAAGAAGTTTTCAAAGTGTTTAACATATTGTCAACAGGCTATAAATCAAATATATTGCCTATGATAAAAATGCCATCATATGTGAAATTTATTCTCTCTCTTTTGGCATATTTTGTTCATTTCTTTCCATTCTGCAGTAAAGACATTTGAACATTCTGAATGTACAAGAGATATTGACTGCATGCAGCTCTTTGTCCTCAAATTCCCATGTCATGTTACAAGTGAGAGGGACACTTGCCAGTCAAAACAGATGCTCAATTCGTACACCAGGGAATAGAGCACAAATTCAAGATTTGCTCTAATGTACTCTCAGTGCATCCAGCACCAACTACTTCTTAAGACTTTTCAGTACAAGTTGCAGCAGAAAATGGCATAGAAATCATGTTCCCATTTGTCAGCCTGAATATAACAAGGTACTTTGCAGGCAAAAATATGTCCACTTAAACACAAATCACGTTCTGCAGTAAAATATCTAGGTAGGAAAACAGTTCTTCATAGTGACAATTTTCTCTGCCATACTTTACAAATTAAACTAGAACAAGTCACAGAAAACAAGCATTAAGTTTCAAAAGTAGTCATGTCCAAGCACAGCTCAATGACTTTCAGGCTGATGTATACTACAGCATTGGCTGCAGAGTCCCCTCAGGAGTAGGGGATCAGTTGTGGGAGGAAAGACCAAGTACAGCACAGATGTGCAAGGATGACATTAACACTACTGTGAGCTCTGCCCAGTGGACTGACTTTTCTAGATGGCACAGAACAAAGCAGCCCTCACTTAGAAGGATGGCAGAAGCCAGACAGGCTCTTGAGCCACCTGAGGATCCATGTAACATAAAGGCTAAACTCTCCCTTCCCAGAGCTCTAAGTTGAATCCAGCTTCTAGAGCACCCTGTGCTGGAAGCTCTCAGCAGAATACAGAGAGGTGAGAATTCAAATCTAAATTCCATGATAATTTCTACTATCTTTTGCTCAGCCACAAGCTACGTCAGCCCAAGCTAAATTGTTTTGAAATCTGTATTTCTAGAATAAAGGATTGTTATCCTTTCCAGACAAGATTATTTTCCTCAGAATTTATGCACATTCTCTAGATTATAACTAAGGTTAACAATTGTTATGTTTATCATTCTATGTCTTGTGTTCAAGCCAATGAATGCACTATAAAATCTTGTACTATACAAATACTATTATCCCCAGGGGTGAGTGGAGAGATTGTTCTTTAGGACAGCACTAAACACCAGGATTACCCCTTTTCCAGTCATGTTCACAGCTTTGGGATGCGAACCTTTGCTTTGTCTCCAAGCACAACTTTACAATAAGCTTTATTTTACAAAGCACAGCAGCCAGCACCTAACTGACACTTTATGGAAAACAGTGATTAACATTTGAGAGCTGTACTAACAATCCAAACTAAGCCATAAGAAAAAAACAAAACTAAACAAAACAAAACCAAAATCTTCTGATTCTAGCAAAAAACTTGAAATGAAAAATGAACACTTGATTCACAAGGGCTATAGCTGTAGAGTCAAGAACTAATCTACCATAGTAATTGGATTGAAAGATTCAGAGTTTGTGCAATTTAATGGTTGTATTAAAAAGCGTCTCCTCTTCAAGGCAAACAGCCAACATAATGAAGAAAAGACAGGAAACTAGCTTGGGAGTGCCATCCAAGGTTAAACGTAGACCCTACTATCTTCAAAATGGAAGGGCAGCCTATTTCCATTAGACTGAGTTTCTCTGTTGTTTGCAATCTAAGGCTATTTTTTGATTACCAAAATCAGCAGCTGGAAAATACATTTACCAGAGCATTATTCCCATCATTATGATAGTAAAAGGGTCAATTAAAACTCACCTAAGTGGTAAATCCGCTGTGTAGCAGACTGACATTGAAAGAGAACTGAGGTTCCTTCCATGAAAAACTAATACTGAGCATGGCAGTGGTTACTTTTCCACATTTTGAATCTCTGCTGCTTAGGAAAGTCAAATCCTTTTTAGCATCCTTGTACCTCCTCCCAGAATGACCAAGCAATTCTGAACCATTCAAGAGTGGTACAAGTTTCCAGAAATAACTGGTTTTCCAGAATAATTAAGCAGAACTTAAAAATGCTGTTTCTTATTTACAGCAGAAAATAACTAAACTTGTATCTGGTTCTCAAAAAAGAAGAAATAAGACAGATTTAATGAATTGGTGTTCATATTATATCTATTAAACAGGAATCAACTGTTCTAAGAATGTACTGCATGGCAAAAATATTAGCGCACAGATTACGTTATAATATGCTACCCATTGCTGCAATGCACAAACAAGTCCTGAATTCATGCTCCATCTGAGCTGTATTTGGAGCTCAGCCTTGTACACTCAACTTTGCACACCAATAAGCTTTGTACACCCAATTGCCTAAATGAAATCAAATGGAAATTTTTTGCATTACTTAGGACTTGTACTTTTAGCTGCTCAAACACAACACAACTTTCATAGCTAGGGTCTATGCATATATTTTACAGCATATCTTTCTTTCCTTTTCTACTAAAAAGGATGAGAGAACAAGCTTTGCAGGGTTAGAGAAGGCTGATCACATCTTTGCTCCTTACAAGACAGGATAATGACACAGCAAGTATTCAGAACAGTGACAGAAATACTTCTCTTGATCACTTAGACTAAAAGGCTAATAATCATGTATTTCACATCTTTCCATCAAGCAACTGATTTAAAATTTTCACCAGGAAGAGCCTGCAGTACCATTTACACTGTAGACTTCCCTTGTAGGAAGAAAAATTTCCCTTAAGTTTTATTTCATCACTTCTTTCTTCTCTGTCTCAACACTGGAACTGCTCATTGGCCAAAACCCAAGAGCTCAATACTGCCAGTTCCAGCAGGACTTAAAATATACACACAAAACACCCTCTCAACCCAGGCCCACATTCTGCAATGTGGGTCCACTTTTAATTAAAAGCAGAAGTTCAGATTATCCCACCCAACCATTAGGCAGTGCAACGAGTTTTCTCAATGCCAATTTAATAGCCTTTTTTAAGAAGTTTTTAATTCTGTGTTCAGCTTCAACACACCAAATGCTGCCAGCACTGTCTGATCTCAGCATGACAGGGAAAAGTACCACTAGGTCTCTGCTCCAGTAGCTCCAAACATGGCTGAAGAAAATTATTTGCCTGGATTATGAGGCTAACAAGTATTCCCCAAATTAATGATTAATTGCATGCGCTTTATTTTTCACTCTTGCTGGTAAGAAACGACCAACGCTTTCTTCTAAAAACTCCGCTTCAACCACAGCAGGGACAACTAATTAGAAGCACCCTGTTTGGGGAAGAAAGAAAAAAAAGAAATAGTTTGTCTAAGCTTATGGAAATGTGGCTGTGTGCTTCACTTTCTGCCTTTTCTTCTTGTCAAGCAAACAAAGCAGAAGGGCGGGAGGGGGAATGGCAACACAAGTAATGAAACAGACTCGGAAATTCAAAGCTGAAAAAATGTTCCAGATGATGAAGGGCAATGAGAGGAGGCTGCTCAGTTCTTACTCTGCTGCACCAGATAAGAGACCTTAGGACAGACAAAATCTGTTCCCTAAGCATGGTTCATTAGGGCATATCAAGGCTTCAGAAATGTTATTGCATTTTTAATAATTCAGGAATCTCTCTGTGTCCCTCTTGATTAACGTCTATATAGCAATTGTCCAAGCTTCACTGAGGTTGTCATTTTGCTGTCTGGAAATATCTGTAATTGCTTTTACCAGCTAAAATGGTTATTTCAGCTTTTCAGTGTCTTTTAAAGTTGGCATCTTAACAAAGGGGCAATTTTTTTGACAGCGGATACCAGAAAATGTGCCTTAAAAAAAATTAAAAATCAGTAAAGGATAAAGAGTGAGAAGAAAATTCAAAAAACCTATGTGTATACATGGAAATGCGCATGGTACAGAAGGCTTTGAGAGTATATACTTGCCTCCTTAGGCCTGTAATCACCTGTCTTCAAGACTGCACAACTGTTTTGGCTACTTGAGCAGTAACCAGCATCTGCATGTGCAGCTTCCACTACAACCACAGGAGACGAAAGAATGTCATGAAGCCAAGACATGTTCCAGGTATTTTAATGGCTGCAAACAAGTGGAAAAAATTATTATATACCCATTCATTGTTCTAATAAAATCTGCTAGTCTAAGCCATACCTACTTCAGTGCCTTTAGAGCTGTTTCAGAAATTATGTGTCTACATACGGCATAATGCCTTTTGACACACTGCAGTTCACTGCTGAACTATTTAGCCTTGAACCAACATTTTCAGCTAACTAAGGTCTGCTAAG
This sequence comes from Coccyzus lansbergi, assembly GCA_033558105.1. NCBI lineage: Eukaryota > Metazoa > Chordata > Aves > Cuculiformes > Coccyzidae > Coccyzus > Coccyzus lansbergi. The sequence continues at coordinate 456,211 of JAUMJK010000484.1, forward strand.
TGAACTGATTAGCAGTCTAAATCCAGAACAATAAGCTTAAACCCATTTCTGAACACCTTTTAGAAAAAAAATCCCTCCCCTTAACAGATTTTACATTCAGAGCAGATGATCACATTCTTCTGCTCACTGCATCTTTCTTACTTTCTTACTCTAAATAATGTATTTTCCTCAACTGAAAGGTAATCAGCGCTTTTCCAATGACAGCCCAGAAAAGCCAAGGCTTGGAGCCATGAAGATGTTGTCACACTTGCAGAGAAGGTTGGTTAGACAGCCTCCAGACCAGGAAGAAGGACAGACACCATCTATCTTTAGCAGTTTGAAAAAAACCCCATATATTCTTTTGCACTGGCTAGAGTACTTTAATCTGCCCTGCATTACAAGGGATGTGACAAGATCCCTGCATTCTTACCAAGAGGCCTTGGAGTTCTTGGTGTCTCCCAGGAAAAGAGGATGTGCGTTCAGTTGAAAACTGCACAATGAGAACAATAGGAGCAAGAAATGTGGTAAGCAAGTTCCCCATGATACTAGTCCTCTGCATTCTCCCGAATCCTTGCGATTACTAAGGAGGAGACCATGACAACAGCAGAAAAGCCATTCACTGCTGACACTTGGAGACACAAGGGCCAAACAGTACTTTGGGTGAAATAAATCACCCACTAGCTGTTTTATTAATGATCCAGCCAGAAAGCTCATACTTCATTGCAGAAGATGAAAGCAACAAGTAAACTAAGTTGCTAGTTGACAGGAATGCATTAATATTCATTTAGCTTCTTATAGACTGTCGGTCAGACCAGGAGGAGACCTAGGCATTGCTCCTATGTCAACGGTTAGCAGGTTTTAGGTCTTGATTATATATTGAATTCTCATTTAAATTCAAGATAAGAAAGTGAAGCTAGAAAGACCAACACCAAAACGGTATACACACCAGACAGACTGATGGCTATCTCCTAATTAACACAACAATAGGAGTCAACACAGAGGCACCTTGAAACTCTGTCAGTTCTTGAATGTCAGTAAGGGAAAGCTGATGCTTCTAAAAGGAAGCCCTACCATCCACGAGTAGGAAGATGCTTCAATGAGCTTTTATCTAGGAAGCAAACTTGTGGAGGGAGGTAGCCCAGTCCACATCTTCACCTGTATCTGTACACACTCACGAGATTTTGCCTTCCCTGAGAATTTATTTCTGCAGCTGTTTTATCCATATCCAAACTCTCTTTTCACTTCTTCTGACTGCAAAACTGAGGATATAGAAGAAAAATAGAGAAAAAAATGGCATGACTACATTATTTTTTCCCCTCTTGTGCTTTCCTAGCAATGCTTCCACAGGTAGAGTTACCAGCAGTCCACAAACACTACTTTTCTCCCCCAGAGTATAAGTAAATGAATTCAGCATCAGAAATTCACTGGAGATGAAATTAAAACATTATCATGATGACTTAACATAGTATCAAACCTATCATGTTACCTACCATGTTACTCCAGGACTTAGAAAATATCAATGGCTCAAACATCACCAAGTCTGTCAACGCTGAAAAAAAGGTATTGCAGTGACACAAACTTAATTACCTGTCATACAAAGATACACACACCCCTAGTACTGTTCTTTACTTTGGATTGTTTACTTTTATACTATTTATATGCTTAAAGTAAACTCGTCACCTTTAAATTCAAGCTCTTCAGATCAGAAGCTTCCTAGAAAGTCGGTGAGCTTTGCACTGGACAAGGTTACATGTGCAGATTTGCAAGTCATGATTACAATTCAATGCTACTGGGGTATAGGTTTATTCCACTTCTACTAGGAGGCTATTCCTGTTTAAAAAACAAACAAACATCAAACGTTTGTGCAATGTTCTGCATGCTCAAAACAGCCTCACCTGGCTTTGAGGTTTTCTTTAAGACATAAGATACTGACTCACAAGAGATTTTTTTCTGAAAAATAATATACAAGAATCAATATGTTCCAAAAATTCCACATAAAAAGGCAAAATCATGTTTCTTTAAGAGAATGCATTACTCATTAAATGTACTAGAATAATGGCTTTGAAAATTTAAGTTCATGGGCTAAGAACACTGCAGACAACAGCAGTTCATTTATCTTCCCATTTCCTCCAGCAAACCCGAAATGTTTAATGTGGAGAGAAGTGAAAGGAAAGAAAGCATAAGGAAGTATTTTAATGAAGTAAATGGCAGAGGGAAAAAAAAGTTAGTAACTCTACAGGCTTTTACAATGGATGGATGATGGAAGACTGGGAACCCAAAAAGCCACGATTTTAAACATCACGTGGATTTCCAGTAGAAAACATGACCACATTTTCTCATGATTTGGGGTGAGTAGAAGGAGGTTTCTGCATAAAGGAAGAACACAAGATTGCTTTGAACACAATTACTTTGACCATAAGTGCATTCATAGGTTGTTGTTTGGTTGGGTTTTTTTAATGGGAATTCTAGTTTTAATGGGATGTAATGTCTTCAGTTTCAGAGACTAAGATAATCACTGAAGGAGATTAGGTAGCAGCTTTCACTGATGGTTTTCTAACTGGCCTCTGGCACCATCTCTTTAAGCCCACCATACCAGGTTCTTTAAAGGATCAAATATTGAGCATGCGGCAGTGCATCTGACGCAGATCCTGCATGCCCTGCACCACTTCTAGCATTAGCCCCTGAAGACTAATTTCTGAGAGCACAACTTCTCCACTAATAAGAAAAAACCAACAAAAATAATTAGAAAACAAGATTTACAAGGATACATTAAATTTCAAACACTGGTATGTTTTGTTTTCAGTTAAAAAAATACTTCTAGGCACTGGAAAGTAAAAGATTGCTGCAAAAGAGGCCCATTTGATTTGTCTTCCATGGAGTTCTCATCACTATTTAAAACCATTCATCCAAACAAAAGGTATTCTCAGAGGTACGATTGATAAAAGACTGCACAGAAACCAAGCACCGCAAGCAGCTATTTTTAATTATCCAAACTGTGCACTGAAAACATGCACAGCTTCACAAGTGAACTTAAGGCCAGAGAGGGAAGCACGGGTCAAAAATAAATAAATATATAATAATAAAAAAATCACAGCAACAAGCTACATACTAAGAAAAATCTCCCTATGGAACCTCCGTGTCTGGCCTAGGATTGTATATCAGTCCAGGTGAAACATTTTGGGCTATTGTAAATGAAGATAAAACATGTTGGCATCTGTGTGACAGACAACGGCCACAAATAAATCAAGCAGTAAACAGCACAGCATGCTATTTCTGGCTTTATGCCTCCTTTTTGTCACATTAGGGTAAAAAGTTGCATTCAACGACCTCAACTGCCTCTTGAAACAAGAAGCCTCCCCACAGCCCCACTATCTAGGCAGAAAAGCAGACAAATTCAAGTGTCTGAAGGGATTATGGGATAACAGGGAAGCCTGCTAACAAAAGCAGACAGCCTCTGTGGCTTAAGGAATCAAAATGAACACCCCAGCATCTTCCTCCTAGATTAGTGTAAGGGTTTTGTGATGACAGTGCTTGGCTTAAGACAATAACACTGGCTACTGATTCTTTCCTGCCCTGACCCTTCCTTGTCATTCTTCAAGTCCTAGGCAAATCTCAATATGTTTTTGAGGGACAATCTCAGACAGTCGTCGCCAATCACAGCTTGAGTCACAACACATTTGCCACACAAAGATCAGCAGTGAGAAAACACAGCTCTACCAGTACATCCAAGAGGCTTGAAGAAGAAATAGCAAAGGCTCACACAGACAAGGAGCTGGACTAATCGTCAAAGGAATTTGTTCTGGCTTTATTGTACACCCCTACAAGACACTATCTTTGCACTTCTTCTCGTTTCTCAGCTATCAGCCTCTAGCAAAGAATTAAAAACCTCAGAGCCAGGTTTTTGTTATGCATTTGTAGAATCCACAGCACCATGGTTCCTCGTGCAGAACTGCCAAGAGGTACCGTACAAGCCAGTCTTCTTAGATGTGGTGCCCTGATTAGTGCTCATTATTTCCACAACTGGCCTCTGATTTCCATGGGCAGTTTTGGCTAAGAACCATAGGTCATGCGTTTTTCCAGTGTAACTGTGCCCCAGAACAACCCTGCAAGATCACTCCAAAATAGTGACCATCTGATATGGGAGGAGGTGCCTGAACAGCACAGCAAGCAACCATTTCATATTAAGGGCTTTTTTCTCAGTAAAGGCAGCTAAAAGCTAGTTAGATATTACACTTACTATTATTATAATGGAAATGCACAGGAAGAGTTTGCTTAAAAATAGGAGGCTAAAGACAAACATCCCAGAAACTAAACAAAGCAGAAGGTGGGTTACTTGGGAATATGACTGTATTTTCTCTTCCTCTGCCTGTCCAGGTTTGCTCATGACGGCTATGGTTGTCTGTGTCTATGCCTTCATCTTTCTAAAGAATTTTTGAAAGTGCAGAGCTCAGGGATTCCATTAGAGAAAGGGAAGTTCTGCCCTACATCAAGCTTCAAATACTAAATAGAATCATAGGATCATAGAACAACCAGGTTGGAAGGGACCCATCGGATCTTCTAGTCCAACCATTCCTATCAAATAAACCCTACTTAAAGAAACGTTTCTAACCCAGTCTCAAGAATTTATAGGTAACCTTGGTCTGGAGCTATCCTGACTCAGGCAAACACTGTAGTTCCCCCAACTTTTGCTGCTTTGCAAGTAAATAAGATAAAATACATTGTAAATGATTCTTACTCTTTATACAGCAATTTTTATCCATTAATCCAGTGGTAGCTCACAACAGTTGGCAAGACTATTGACATTTCCATTTTAAGCAACAATGCCCAGAGAGGTTAAGCCATTTGTCTAATGTCACATAAAAGTACAGCTGAAGCCAAAGACAGACCAATTTCTGAAAAGCAGCGAAGCACAGACACTTTGCCTCAATCCACCAAAAGCTCTGCCATCACATCACAGCCATTCCCAGCTGGAGTGCCACTTCTAAAACTAGTAGATAAATCATTTGCAATGCTTGCACACACCTATGTCTCACTGTACATGTTGCTACCTTTCCCTGGTGTGCAGACCTGTAACAAGACAGTGAGTTATACAACCATTAATTCTACTCTCTTGTCTACATAACGCCAAGTCCTGTTTATTTTTCTCATTGATTACATGGACACATCACAATTTTGTGAACATAGACCAGTCCAGCAGCTCTTCAACTGTCTGATAGCTCAGACCAATCCACAGGCTACTACAGGCTGCATATTGTAAATCCCATCGTGGGATTTACCTGAAGAAGCCATATGCAGAACAAGGGTACGGTGCCACACCAACCTCCTAAACCCTAACTGTATTTACAGGAGAGGTTGCACTGTCGGTGATTTTGTGAACCAGTTGAAGATTCAGACTAAGAGAACATGTAAAAGACTGGACAGAGTCACATATTGGATTGGTTCACCAGAAGCTCATGAACAGATTTATTTCTTTTAAGGCCACAGACTGGCTGCAAACTACTCAGAAGCCAGTTGTAGTCAGCTATTTTTAGGGCCACGTGTCCAGATTTTCTTTAGGAAATACATGCCAATCTTGAGGAAAAAAAGTCAGTAAAAAGAACTAGTCTTTGCAGAATAACCAGACGGTGACAACCCTGCACGTGGACGTCTGACACCAGCACCATCTCCTTTAATGAACACATTTCAGCATTGACACACACCAGAAAATCCCAGCATGAAGTTAGCAGCCCCCTTAGACAGAGCCTAGCAGCAGGCAGGCACAGCCCCAGACCCAAGCTACCAAACACCACTACCAATCTGGCCTTTTCTCAAAACGCAATTAGGGCCAACAGTCTTTAAATGCCAGGGGCTCTGTCTCAGATTCAAATACAACTGTATTTTGTGTTCAATGAGCAGATCAGACTTTTACATTCTTACTGCTTTTTGTCTTCCAGCAGTAAAATCAGTCTTATGCACACTTAGTTTCCGAGGCTACCGCAATTTTACCATCCTTGCATTTTTCTCCCCTTTGCCTTCCCGAGCAGGTATCCCTAATGCGTTCGTATCACAGAATCCAAGCGTTAAAATACCCCATATCCCTGAATCTCCTATTTTCAACGCAGGAGACAGACTCACCTTGCAGAATCCTGGAGAAGAGAAGGCTCCTGGGAGATCTTATTGTGGCCTTTCAATATATAAAGAAAACTTATAAAAAAGACTGAGAAAGACATTTTATCAGGGCCTGTAATAATAGGACATTGGTTTTAAACTAGAAGAGGGTATATACAGATTAGATATAAGGAAGACATTTTTAATATGATGGTGCTGAAACAGCTCACCCAGAGAAGTTTTGGATGCCTCATCTCTGGAAGCCTTTAAGATCAACTCGAACAGGGCTTTGAGCAGCCTGATCTAGTGAGTGACGTCCCTCCTTCACAGCACAGAGGTCAGATTAGATGACCTCTCAAGGTCCCTTTCAAGCCAAACCATTCTGTGATTTCATGATTATATTCACACAGCTGGGATCTCTGAAGCTTGAAAAGAGAAAAATATCCCATATTTATTGCACCACTTAATTCAGGGTTTCTTTAAACAGAAACAGAGCAGTAATAAAAGCCAGTTGAAAGCAGTGTGTATTTTATGGATATCTAAGACTTGCTTTATTTTCCTGTGTGCAGATCTTACAAATGACAAAATTCATTGAAACAGATAGAACAATTGCTGCACCTGAAGAAAGGCTGCACTTACCGTAAGCAAGCAAGTCTGCTAGGCAGGTGCCACAGAATAACCGCAACCTCCAAAGAATAACAAGTATAATTATTTCAGGAAAGCATCTTCTTCCCACACTGGGTTGACCAGTTTTCTGACTGCTTTTTATATAAATAATTGATCGACCAAGAACAAAATAATTCACCTCCTCTAAATTTGTGCCAAAAGAGGAAGAAGCAGGAAAATTAGGCAGCCACACCTTCCTTCTCAGTGAAGGAAAATACATGAAGTAGGACAGAAGGGATCTTGAAATGTCCTCCACCTTGTACTCTTTTTCCCAGGTTAGTATCCAGTCTCCCTGGGCCACTCTTAATAGAAGTTTGTTTGTTCTTAAAAAATTCCAGTGACAGACATAGATAGCTCCTCTTAACTTTTTATACTGCAGTTTCATTGTTGCAGGAGGGGTTTACAGGCAAAGAAAATCACATTTTTAACTCTGGTGTTGGTGCTGCCGAAACAAGTCTGCAGAGAAGATTTTGTCACCACTCTTTGCAGACATAAAGGAAAAGATGGCACAAAGGCCAGATAAACCTAAACATAAAAATTCATCAGGGAACAGAATACAGCTGTCCTTCTGGGGGCCACACATTATCTTTTCTGGTATGTCTACACCTGTGACCACCAGCACAAATCACACTGGGCCACCTGACCTGAATCCTGAGTAGGCTGTTATGTTGCTGAGTCACCACCAGACCAGAGGGTAAGAAATGAGTCCGCCTTCTACAAAGTATGAAAAGCATTTTAAAGAAAGAGCAACTCATATCAGACATTTAACAAATCCACCAAGCAGTACCCACCATGATGAAATAGAAAACCTAAATTTAAAATGCCCCATGAGTATAGGAAAGTCATGAGCCCAAGAGCAATGACTTGATCGGAATGCAGTATGATGCCAATAACCTTTGGGAGAGAGAAGAGTGTGAGCATTTGCCACATGTTAATGGAAAAACTAATGTCCTTATAGCTCCTGCATAAACCCACACCAGATGATCCCACAGAAGAAGCAGTGCTGATTTTAAAATGCAAAAGCTGCAGAAGTTCAAATTCTGACTGAGGATTAAATCAGACTTCTTATACCGACCAATAACACACTGACATCACAACAGACATTGTGTGGAGGGTCCAGAGGTTAAATCAAAGTCTTGCCTGCTCTGAAGATTAATAATCTTGTATCTGGAAACATCCCAATGCCTCCAAAAATCACTTTGTTAGCCTCAGACACCTTTGACTGCATCAGATCAGCAGCTGAGTTTCCAAATTTTAAGAGTCTTACAGCTTGGTGAGACTTTTCTGCCTCAGAGATAAAAAGAAAATAAACTGTCCCAGCAGGTACTAAAATATTAGTGCCCCTTACAAGATCCTCCTGCTGTTGCTAGCAGAAGGGAACAGTGCGCTGCTCCCTCTCCGCCTTGTAGCAGCTGCTGTTGCATACGGGAAGCACTATAGCACTTTGGTTTTTGACAGTTCATCCAGCATCCTTGGAGCACAGCCCTGACAAGATATTAGAACATTTTGGAGGGCTTCTTTGGAAAGAACCAAGGGAAAATTGAAACAGACTTTGAACTTTGCTGGCAGCAGAAATTGTATATGCATAGCCACCCTCTGACATGTTTATTGCTTCCTCTCTCTCTCTCGCAGCAGCTGATAGATCACTGCTTAAACTACTGAAAATAATTGAGAGGAAGGAATTGAACCTTCCTGTGCATCAGGCAAAAGAAGGATTCATCCTATACTGAGGATGAGAGGAAAGTCACTCAGATGACTCAATTGTCAGGATGTGTTCTTAATTATTGCCATCTTTGAAGAGGAGAAACGTGTAGCTCTCAAATGTGATTCTGCCAAAAGGGATATGAAAATTAAAATCCACAGAACACAAGTGCCATGACAATGCCACCTCTGGAGAAAAAAAAAAATATCGGACCAGGATTGTTCAGAGGCTGAGACTTCAGGTGATTCTTAAATTGTGACTACTGTTGCAAGACCACCATTAACTGTGAAAATTACCTAGCTCTTCTGCGATTTTAGTCTATACGTGCCAAGAAAAGAATAAAATATTGTTTGTGAGATGCAAATTTTATTTACATAAGGATCTGATTGCCAGGTTCATTCTTATGCAAAGCAGAGAGCAAAAGCTGTTCAGCAGGCATTTTAAAATATCAGATCTAAAAATAACATTATACTTCAGCTTTACTTGTAAAATGCCTGAGAGTGCACGCCCATGTTTCTTTTTCCAGTAGTTTGTACGAAATGCAAAAAGTAGATAGTGGAAATCTCTGAAATTCCCATTAACTTCAAACTGGAGATAAGTTTGCTGTGCATTGCAGTCTAACTGACCCCCAACTCAGTAGTGATAAGATGGAAACAAGAAACTAGTGTCTTTTTCTGATTCTCAGTTGAAAGCATACAGGAGAGCTTCAGGGGTATCACTTTGGATGTATGGTATTTTTCTTCCCCATACATGTACTCCTGTGAGGCTTTGGGTTTTTTTTAGTGCTGTGACTCCAGGGCCTCCCTTGAATCTTTTGCTGTTTCTTGTACCAAACTTTTTGATGTTGTAAAAACCAACATGTGCAGCATTGGGCTAATGCCAGAAGGAATGACCTAGCAAAATCATTTTTGAAAGAGATGTGTTCCCTCTGGAATGGGCTAAATGGTGGCCTTTGAAAGGCAGAACACTGGCTGCCCAAGCTCTTGCCTATTAAAACCAGACATACCTGACTAGATGATGAGGGAAAGCACACCTGCATACAATATTATCTGTTCGGTACAAAGTCATATGTAACTCTGATTAAAAAAGGATACCTCCATTTAATAGCTTTTTTCAATTAATGCTTTGCAAAAGCAGAATGCTGTCTTTTTATTAACAGCTACACTGGGAGAAGTATGCAACCTTGTGCAATGTGATAAAACTGAGTAAGACCACATCTCCAGACCAACAAGTGCCATGGAGAACATTTTGTAGTTTATAAAGCTAGTCCTACGTCACTCTTAGCATATATCTATATTTACAATTCATATCCTTGTTCCTATCTGGCTACTTATACAAACCCATTTCTTCCTCCAACAGCCAACGCAGCACAAGATAGTACACAACCGAATGCATTATGGGATAATGGCATAATTCTGCTTTCTCTGGGGGCTTTTTATTTTTTTTAAATTGTTATGCCTCAGGAGAACAGAGTGAAAAATCTCACCATCATTACGTCTTAGCAAACACTTCTGCTCATTTTGAAAAAGCCACAACACATTTCAATGCAGAATAAAAACTCAGTACTAAGCACTGAAAAATTCTTGGGAGCAAAACTTTTGCTTTTAAAACTCTTAGTGAAGATTTTACTGATTAAATCTGGTGTGAGATCTCAAAGTACTTACTGGATATGGAAGACTGGGAATTTGCTGTTCTCCTACATAAAAAGAAAACAAGTGTACCCAGGAGTAAATCTTTGTAGCCAGAAACAGTCAGGCATACTGCAGTGCAGGCTTCCAGAACATCTGCTCTACAAACCTAATTATCCCTCATACACAGATGCAAAAGCCATCTGAAATAGTAGCACCTGAGACATGGAGATGATTTTTAAGTCCCTTTAAAGTAGACTTAAAAAAAAAAGAGCCACATAAATATATTTCTGTAAGCTGACATACATTCTGTAAGCCAGCAAGAACTGGTCCCAGCTCATTCTAATCTCAGATACACACAGCTGTCCCATAACTGATACTTACCCTTACTGTTCTTTAGACTCATTTCTCAGTGGGATGATTCGAAACGGTGGTACTACAATGTACTACACTACAGCCAGTTTTCCAGGGATTTGGCAGCTCCTTTTGAGGCCAAAATGTAACAACTTCATTTAGTCTTAACCTACAGCAGAAGCACCCAAGTCCTAGAATCTAGATAAGAACATCATTTCCAGAGGGATATTTTAAATTAAGCTCACCTTCTAATAGCTACAAGGGCACTGGTCCAGCTACTGGTGGCCCTTTATATTTGCAGATTCCTTCCTGAGAACAAAATACAAGTGAAATTTGAGAGAAGTTTTGAGTGGGTTTATTTATACAAATGAGGCAGAGAAATTTATATAATTAAGGCTGAGAAACACAGCTGTACAAAAGCAGGCAGTTTAAATCATTTAAGAAACAGTATCCACAAATCTCTTTCCTCAAGTGAAGACATCTCTTTCTTTGTCTTTCAGGAACCCTATTTCATGTCTTTGCTCTCGAATTTTCACTAACAGTCAAGTGGCAAGCTGCCAAATAACTCACAGTTGGCTGTAAGCATGGTCACCTACAAGCTAATTGATGCCACAAAACTTCCCTCCAGGTTGCCATCTGGGTTGCATTCAATACTCTTACTGGATTCAGAAGCCCGTCCCTCTAAACTTGAAAGCTGCTTCTTTTGACAAAATGCCAATTTGCTGATTTTGTTTGCAAGCACATACATTTAACTAAACAGCAATATCAAGTTCCCACTCTTTTGACCATATATCAACTGCACTGATTTACAAAATTAAAGATCAACTATTTCCTCATCTCACAAGTAGGTAAATTGGGAAAATTAGAGCTGAAGGGACTCATCAGTGCAAACTTAGAAAGGCACTAATATAAAGTAAAAAGGCATTTTATACCAAGTCCCTGACCCTGCCTGAATAAATAGCTCGCATATTAAAAGAGCTGGGTACCCAGCATCTCTTGATGGCTGTAATGAGACACCTAGTTTTCAGTTTAAAAACCAGGGCATTTACTGAATAACCTAAATATTACTTTTGGGTCCTATCTGCCCCACTAATAGTCAAATGGGTAAGGTAGGCATTTATATTTTCCTGTTGCTACTTCATGCAGCAGAAAAACACCTTACTGCTATGCAGTTGAACCCTTCTGTCCCTCTGCATTGACAGCAATAGTCTTCCATACACAAAACTAGTTCCATGGTAAACTGCAACAACACATCAATGCAGAGGCCTCCTGCTTTTCTGTTATGCATCAGCCACTTTACAAGTTTCAGTAACACGGGTCTCATTATTAACCCCAGTGGCATTTTCTCTGTATGCTTTCTTGTCTTGCAGTTTCAAAGCCCAATCAGGTCAGCTTACACTACAACCTCTCTGCGCAGGGAGGCAGTTTCCCAGCAGACAGCTGCAAATGTAACAGTCAAAAGCAAGCAAATCACCCATCAGCAGGCTCTCTTACCTGTTCCCCCAGAACACTGCCCCTGAACACCAGCTTCATGAAGCCCTTGAGAGTAACATCCTCTGATACAAGGATCCTTGCAAGAGCAGCAAAATTTTACTCTATAGATACCTTGACAGAAAAATTTTGTAATACTACTCTACTCTATGTTCCTGCCCATGGTAGGGGTGCTGGATGTCAGTGATTTTAAGGTCCCTCCCAACTCAAACTTTTCTATGATTCAGCAGGACTGAACCATGGTTACCTGCTCTTCACCCCAAGGAAAGAAAGCATCCTGGGAAACAAAGTCATCTTATTTGACTTGTTTATTCAAACAAAGCTGTTTGGACAGCTTTTGGGTTTGTTTTTGTTTTGCTGGACAAACAAAACTGTTTGTCCAGCCTGGCAAAAGCTCATCAAAACACATCTCCATTAGATTCATGCACTTATAAACAACTGTACATCAGGGATAGAAACACAGAGTGCTGACTCACATTTTGCAATTCTGCCTGGCTGTTTTCTGCTCTCAAACTTGAAATCTAATACTCTGGAAGTGGTGTAGCATCTAGGTATTACAGGAAAATGCTATTAATATTAGACGAGGAAACAGTTCTGGAAAAGCACACTGTTAAGTTACAATAGTGACGTAAGAGAATTAAAGAGGTTTACAGTGACTCACTAAATACTCACACAGCAACAATAAACTCACTTTGAACTCACCAAGAGTTCTGCTGTACCATCCAATAGCCTGAAGCGTAGCAGGAAAAAGAACCTCTCCAAACGGTTCAGGAGTTGAGGCGTTTTGTTTGCTTATTTTGTCAGTTGAACATATTGCATAATATCTAAAACAGAACATGAACTTAAAAGGTTTTTTTCATAAGCAAGTGGATTAAAGCAATAATACTGAGGCTTTCCAAGCCATATTCACACCAGCATACAAGACTATCAGGAATGAAGAGGTTCTCTGACCATAGCCACTTAACCTAGGGGATGGCAGGAGCATAGTCTGTACACCCCTTTGCAGGACTGAAGAACACTGTTCGTTCCCGTCGAGTCCATCCCTGCTGTCACAGACAAGGCTGCAAACTGAGGGGTAAGCCTGGAGAAGCCTGTGCATTGTCTAGGGAAGGGTGAGGCACTGGCAAGTCAAAGCAACCATGAGGATTTTACTGCCATGAGTGGGATCTCAGTACAATTTAAATGTGATGCCAATCCTTGATATCCTGCTCTTTTAGCTTCCCTGCATTAAAGTTTAGACCTATGAACTACACCTACACCACACTAAGAAATCTGGGTCTTTCTGATCCAAAAAGCAGAGAGACCTGATGTTTAGCACATAAAGAACCTGCTTTAGCTGTAGGAATAACACACCATCTGTGGGAGTGATCTTGGCCCCTTCCACAAAAGAGCAGAGCTGTAAATGCTGACTAAGCCGCCTACCACCAGGTATGGGGGCAGTTTTATAATCTCTAAATTGAAAATAAGATCATTCTTCAACTACGGATATCACAAACTAAAATATGCCTGTGATTAATCTTCCCACCAGCAGGGCACTGGAAACACTGGCAAAAGAAGCACTGGATACTGACTAAAGGAAAAGTCAATAAAATATGGATGGTTTCTATTTTCATGGCTTGCCCATGGCAAGTCCTCATACGACAACGTAGCTGGGTAATGCACAACATCAGGAACAGAATTAAACAGTACTTTATTTTCCAAAACAGAATTACAGAATCACTGAACCACTAGGTTGGAAAAGACCTCCAGGATCATGGAGTCCAACCATCCCTATCAACCACTAAACCATGTCCCTGAGCACCTCATCCACCTGTCTTTTAAATGCCTCTAGGGATGGTGACTCAACCACCTCCCTGGACAGCCTGTTAGAGAGGAATTAATCATCATTTGTAACTTAAAAAAGTGGTTCAAGCCCATAAACTGTTGCTCCCTTTGTCAAGTCTACTAGGAACACAACCAAGTGGGAACTGACAACTTGATCATCATCAAGGATCAGTCATCAAACATGGTATCTCCCCAGCAAGCCTGCTCTTCTTGCTGCACACCATTAATCCTGTCTGCAGTACTGCAGAAACCATTTCAATCTGCAACTCTGTAAAGCACACATCACAGACCACAACCGAACCTCGATTTTTTTATAGGTCCAGAATGATGTTCAAAGAACCTCTGGAGCCTAAAAGAAAATAGGGCAATACCCTAGGGAAAACTGCTGCAGAAAACATTTTTGTGAACAAACGGGACTGAAACCATTTATTTTGAGTTTGGAAAGGTTCATCATTGTCAGCCCTGACTGTTTATAACTGTGGAGGCCAAAAGATCCCTAGAAATGTCACTTACAAATGTCATGCTTTAACCAGTTTATTTCCCAGACAACACTGCTCCCCTCACAGTTATTTCAAAAGGCTCACCTCAGAAGCTAAAACATACCTGAGGTGAAACTATGCCTGCATGTCCAACCAGGGTTCTTCTCTCAACAGAACCTCACAGACCATGCAAATCCATCTCCTTTCAGCCTTTCAGGGATGGCAACAGATTTTCCAGCTAAAAGGCATCATTCTCAAGAGCTACACCAGCAGGGAGAAGGTCAGGGCTGTGCTATGAAGCAACAGGGCCAAGTCGTTAGTCAGCAATCTGAAACAACAGATCAGCACTTCCTCAGAGACTTCTGCAGCAGCAAGATCAGGCTGCACCATCACACAGACAAGATGTTTTCCTTCTTCAAATTTCAATATCAAGGAATAGCCCTGTCCATAGATTAAGGTAATAACAAAATCCTACCAAAAGCTGCAATTAATTAGAGCAGAATGCACAGCAAGTATCTTCCCCAAATCCCAAGATACTCATCACTTAAATATTTTGATTTCTAACACTTCAGAACGAAATAAGATCCTTGACCTTCCAATTCATACCCAATGAGAAATACGATTGTTTGTCTCATACACACAGATCACTAACAAGTATGCATCTTTTCCTTCCTACATACTGAAGGGAATTTATTTGATGTAAGACAGTGAAATATGCATCATTTCTATATATCAAACTGCTGTAAAAATCTCTTGGAAAAGCAGAGAAATCCCAAACACAGTAACAGATGATTCCAACTGATTAATGTAGAAAAATGACATTTATGCATGCCCTTTTTCTATGTTAAAGGTCAACCTGATGCACCAAAAAGCTTCACCTACAGGAAATTCACCCCCAACCAGCTCACAGAGGTATAACACCAGCTTTCAGATGTACCAGAGTCACAGAAAATGGCCATCAGTTTTAAAGAAAAGCCTTATGGAATTTTGGCTTCTTATTTTAGGTCTCAACAGGCTTATTCTCTCCCTCCAGATATTTAATCCACAAGACTTCGGTAAAAACAAGTAGCAGGGAGAAAACCCAATTCAAAAATTATACAGCAAGATTCTGCCCTAAACCAGTCACTGAATATGTTTCCAATGCCACATTAAAAACTCACACTCCCCTAGCGAAAGAAAAAAAAATTCTTGTGGGAAAGGGGCAAATTAGGTCCTGTACTTGTCTGCCTCCCTCCCCCTCTGTGGCTTTCACTGCCAGAGAAGCATCTTTTTTGCACTCTAAAATTAACCCTGTGATATGATAATGAAGCCTGCACAACATGGTACAGAAAAGGAACCTGTTAGTAACAAAGATCACTGCTCGACCTTTACTATAATGGACAACACAATGACAGCTATCCAGCTTGCCTGGAGAAGGAAGGAAAGAAAACAGTTTCCTATAAGGATATATTGGTTTCAGTTTTAATTGAAACACTCCTAACAGTGTGCTGAGCAGGCAGAGATGAAGCAGCCAGGACAACAGCCCTGTAAGCATAGGACCCTGGTTAAACCCCAGTACAACCCTGACTCTTGCTGTAGGAATGCAACATTTCCCATGGTGCTGTATGTCTGAGTCCTGAACTCATCCTGGACCATCAGAACTGCTCAGTGACAGGTGATGGTTTTTGTTCTGTGAACACACATCTTCTATGTCGTTATCTGCCAGTACACTTCACAGTCTGCTCAACAATTCAGTGCCTACTGCCCTGAACCAAATTGGTGTCAACAGTAGCCGGGTGTGAAGCTCCATGTCAGCTCTGGTCTCATCAGCACTGTCACCCTCGCAGCCTCAACCTGGATGTCAGTCAAACATTAAAAATACTGTTAATGAACTAAACACATCTGGGCAGGGTGAACTTAGCAGCTTCTAGCCAGCTAAGTACAGCATTTGTGCAGGAGTCATTAATCCTTTCTACAAGTATTTGTACAAAATAAGGCTGGCAGCATTCACGTGATTGTGTGCATAATCAAATGTGAAGACATGCCTGCTGCTCTCAGTCAAGCTTTGCAGTCTCCTTCAATTTCTGAGCGAGAGAAGGTGGTAACAAAGGCTTTGTGCACTGCTGTTGAGGACAGACTCTGCAAAACAGGACCATGAGAATTAATGGCTAAACTCATGCAGAAGGACTGGAAGGAAAAGGATCCTAGCAAGGCAATTAGATGCTGTGTGCAAGCCTGGGAAAGGCTCCACACTGCTCAGGCACTTCCTCATCCACAACCATAAAGCAAAATTAACTATGTTATTTATCATTTCCTTCTAGCAGAGGATGCCTCAGGCCCCAGGATTTCTCCCCTGCTTCACACTCATGCTCTTTGAAGTGCCATGCCATGATCAGAGTCCCTCCAGTCAAGAACTGGACGGATGTGATTCTTCTCAACACCTGTCAGTGCAGCTCCTTAATCCTTATTTAACTTCGGGGATCAACATGCACTGGCACCTTGGGCAAACATACAGAACACATTATTTTATAAAAAATAGGACAAATTTCTGTTTTAAAGAGCTCTTGTGTAAATGGGAATAGAAATCATCCAGCAAAAAACAATTCCTGGAAGTAAAGCGTGCAGCTTCAATACACCAATGTGATTCTGGCAGAGATTGTTCCAGAGCTTCCTTTGAAACTCTATTTATCATCCACCAAAGAATTGTTCCCATATAGGTCACCCTTTCTACACAGTGTAATAAGCCCAGCGGGATCACCCAGGAGTACCCAGCTAATTTAAACATTACCTGTTATTGCCACCAAGGTGAGGATGCAGCCCTACTTACCAAGCTAGCAGAAATGAATATGTTGCACAAGCCTTAGGAGTTGTGCAATCAAAATTGTATCTTTATTGTTTTTCACCAGAAAGGAAGAAGGAAAAGAGGCAACAATAAAATTTATAGTAGCAAATTAAACTTCCGTAGCTGTCTTAGCTCTTGCCCGTCAAGATATGTTACAAATCATTTATCAAAGGCAAGGGTGCGCTGGTGATAAATTACTTCAATATCTGGTACTCAGATAACAGCAAGGTGTGGGCATGGAGGTAAAGGAAGTCTGGAGAGACAGTGTCCCCACCTGAAATGGAAATATCCTCTTTAGCAATGAAAAATCTGTCATGTGCAAGTCTCAAAACCAGGACTTTTGGCCAGCTGAAGGGGTGGCTACAGTGATGACTGCCTGTGTACACGTTGCACTCTATTATTCTTTAGGATATGTTAGAATGTGCAAAAAGAACAAAGTCCATTTAGAAAAGCAAAAGAAACATGCTCTCCCCTCAAACGCCTGTATTTTGTGTCTGAGCTACTAAATACAAGAAGTGACCCATTTGAAGTATTTCTTGCACTTGACTCAGCACTAAAATTTTGAAACAGTAAGTTATCTCAATGCTGGGATTTTTCTAAATATTTTACAAACTATCTATGACAAAAGCAAAGGCTAAGCCCTTGAGCAGTCATTTAATCCAAGGAACATGATTATCTGCGTAAACCAATGTGATAATGGACCAGAAAACAAGAAATTAGGAACATTCTTCATGAGTCACTAATGTTCACAATGAGTTGCTGAATCACTCGATAGCCTTGGGCAAAGGATAACTTCTCTAAGCATCAGTTTTCACATCCATAAGATAATATTTAGTCCACTTGTTTGGTGAGGATTTATAGAAACCTTAACTGTTAACAAGCCACTGGATGATAAATGTGTAATCAGCATAACACAACTACACTAGCAAGAACAGAATCACTTAGTTAGAGACAGGAGGTGTATTTCTTGGCCTACATCAGTCAGCACTGACATACGTTATCAAAGAAACTGGGGCATTTCTGTTTACAAGTAGTTGCATAGATGCAATTGTGATTCAGGATTAGAAAACTACAGGAACAGTTTTAAGTTTACATCTGAAATAGCCATCATCTGTCACCTACTCTTATTCTCATTGCAAGTGTATTCACTACTCCTGCTATTGCTGATTTTTTGCTCTTAACTGCTCTCCAGATCAGCATCACATCTGGGCAGAATAGGTCCAGCAAACCCAGCAAGCATTACTGATACACAACCACTGCTAAATCAGCAAGCCAAGTAGCTGGTATCGTAGGTGACCCATGCAACACACCTGGAAATATATCTACAACCTTATCTAGATCAACAAAAACAGAGAAAGACTGAAAAGCTACTAAAGAAATTAATGGCATTAACTTTATACATGGAAAGCAAAGATGGAAAGAAAACCTCGTTGGGTGATGTACAGCTAAACAAAGACGTGTGATCAAAAGAAAATTTTAATTCACCGTTTGAAATGAAGTAAAATGTCACCTCAACATACACAATACTACACATTATGTCTCTAGAAAGTAAGCATTAAAAAGTATGAAACAAAGCCAGTTAAAATACAAAACAAAGTTAAGACCTAGAATCAGAGTGGTTATCTAAAAGAAGAAAAAAGTACAGCTAGAGCTTACTGTTAGTTGTACACACTAGCTTCTTCAACAAACTTTTTTTTTAAAATTGATTAAACTGTGCTACTTGGAAAAAGAAAGAAGTCTAAAACAACATTTCAAATTTAATGAAAATCAAGACAAAATTTCAATCTATTTCAATGGATTTTAAACACATACTAATTTTTCCCCTTTCAGTGTTTTGCAAGTAAAAGATATCACACCCACAGAAGCTACAGAAACCAAGCTAGAACTCCAGAAAAGATAAAGAAACTTACAGTAGGCAAAATTCTCACCCAGGATGGACAAGATTCTGCAGCACTAATGACATAGATTTTAAATTATATGTCTGTCTTTAAAAGGAAAAGTAATCACAGCACAGAGAGCAGTTGCCAAAAAGAGCCCTTCTGGTTCTGCAAGTACAGGACTGTGCTCCTGCTGCCATGGAAACTGAGTCCCCAACTGCTCTGGTCCTGGTACAGTGCCACACATGCTCTCAAGCATTTAATAAATATTAATAATGCAAAAATAATATTGAAGCATCAGTAAGAGATCATCTAAAAAAAAAATTGGCAATAAAGCTCACTTTGCATGGCTGCAGACCAAAGGCTACCAGCTGTACTCTAAGCCAACTATAAAGCCTGTTCTCTCCTAGTTTTGAACACTTTCTCTTGGCATTAACTGTATGGTTAACCTGATCATCATGCCTTAGCTTAGACTGAAAAAGGCCAAGAAATCTGGAAGAAAAATTGAAATACTACCACTTACTACGGTAAGTAATATGGTTGAGCATATTGAGCAGTGGACTGGTAGGTTGGAGACGTCCTTTCCGTTCTTGGCTTTACTGCTACTTGTACAAGCACAAGACCCTCAGGGCCAGCTTCCACCTGCAAAAAAGCTGTAACATCATTTATTCACCTCTTCAAGAGCAGCAAGCCAGATCTGTCCAAGCTTGGGGTAAAAAGTCACATCCTTGCCAGGAACAGAACCACAGCTTATCAGGGCATTATAGTTAGAGCAAGACACAGAGTATATTTCACCCTCAGACACTATCAGAGACAGAGTTCATTTCCCCAACTTTAAAAATCTTCTAGCTCTTCGAAATATGTCAGTTCAGATGTGTTTAGTTTTATTTTTCCACTCACAGCATTATTATAACTTTTGAAGTCTAATCAGTTTGCTACCTCTTGTATTTCAGCCAGAATTTTTCACAAAGCAAAAAAAATTTGCATTATTTTTATCCCGGGGCTCTTTACCCCCTTCCCTTGTGGCTACCTAATTATTAATAATTTTAACAGGAAACAGTTATTAAAACTACACTTAATATTTTCAACACTTTCTGCACATGCACCATAAAATGACACAGGTTTCCCTTTGGCTAGAACCAGCTGTCTGCTCTCCTACCATGGACATGCCACTGTGTAAGAAAGGAAGTAGAAACACAAATCTTCACACCCTTCACTCAAACTCCACTTACTGATTTGTTTTCCTAGGCAAAGCAAAGAAAGAAAAATTGACATCTGATGGCATTTTATAGGGCATGCAAGGAGTGACACAGAACAGCACAACTGAGCAGTAACATGCTTTGGCAATACCTTTGGAATTGCCAAGGAAAAGTTGCAGGTACATGGAAAGTTGTAGAGAGAAAAAGGCCATAAGAGAAGCAAGCAATAGTATAAGAATTTCATGCCAAATCAAGTCCACTGCAAAGACATTTCTAATACAGCATCACAGTCTCTCACGTAAACTTGCTGGTGAATTAAAAAACTCTGGTACCATTAAAAAGGTAGCAGAAACACAAGCTGGTTGTCAGTTCTATTAGAAACATCTAAGAGACGTCAGACATTTTCAGGCCTTAAAGCATGTTTGATGGTCCTTTAGGTGGACAATGGAGACAAGAAAACTCATTGTTTCTAGCACTGGCAACCTCCAGATTGTGTCAGATTAGTGTGTTCACCAACACATTACACTCGCTTCTTCCAGCCTCATAATTGTAATTTATTCATTTAAATTCACCTCTAAACATGTTCTAATTAATATAAAATTAAATAAATATTAAATTAAATTGTAAGTATCCTCCACTCTAACATCAACCAATCAATATCAACCAACAAGAAAATTCATCTCAAACCCGTGCTAGTCCCGTGTCTGTTACACCACAAAGAGAGCTAGTCTCCATTTTATTTTTATAGACATGAAATGCTCTGGATGAAGCTCGCCTACCTTGGCTCAAAATCTAGAATATTTTTATATCCCTGAAATGAGATCTCTGAGCTCTTTGATAAACAAACCAAGTCACTGTCGGTTTTGACTACACTTACATAATTTTCTTCATGAACTTAATTATTTTCAATCTCCCTATTCTCCTTGACCTCAGGAAAGCTTTTCAGATCACAGCTCGTTCCTGTAACTGTATCTAGAGCAATCCATGTGCCAGGATGCCCCTGGTGGGTATCCCCACACACCTGAGTTTCCTCTTCTGTCTTTTCAGTGGTCCTGTTCCAGTTCTCACTCTCTTTCTTTCCCAAACCATAAGGGTGACAGAAAAACACCACTTCTTATAAAGTAGTTTGTATCTTGGGATAATAAAGCTCCTCACACAAATGTGCCGGGAAATGGGGAAATGGAGAAGTGCGTGTTTCCCATGTGCACTTAATGCTTGATTTTCTACATAAAGGCTGCAGCACAGGGAAACCTACCTCTCTGCATCGCTTTTCCCAGTGCTTCCAGTTTTCGATGAGTATGCAAGCTGGCCATATAATTCAGTTAAACCATCACTGACATAATCAAGAGCATATGACCGTGAATGTGTGAAGGAAACCTAAGACTCTTTACATAGTGATTTGTACATTTCAAAGACACATGGGTACCTCTGGAGGAACACACAGTTCCACTCTGCACAATGAATATTGTCTCAACGTTGAACATGAAGAAGAACAGGAGTAATAGATAATGGAGTACAAAAAAGTTATAGCATACATGCAGCAGTTATGACAGCTTGCTGTCTCACTTTGTCACGTCCCATAACCTGCCAGCATGGCACACTATTGCACTCTTGTGTTTCAAAGCCACTCATGCCATATTCGACTCTTCACAGGATCCAGACTTTCATTCTCAAATAGGCATTAGATATTTTTATTCCCAAATTCCAGCTCCAGTGACGTTTAAACTGAAAAGCGAGGAGACTGGGCTTTCGCAGAGGCAGCAGGAGTCAAGCTCTTCGCAGATCCTCTACGCACAAAGCCAGCAGGAGAGTAGGAGTCTTCCTCCCATCAGCACAGGAAGGTTGTCTCAGCTATATACTCACACAGTGCAGTCCCAAGGGAGGGCAAGGGCTGACACTGGGGGAATACTGCCGATGCCAGTATTTATTCTGGACACATAGGAACAGTCTTTGAAACAGTAATCTCCCATCAGACTGCATCTCATATGTGAGGCAGCTTCAATCCTGTGTTATATAAAATATCCCTATGTAGACTGTTCTCCAGAAACCACCATCACAGAAAGGTTCCCAATACAAATACAGAAAACGGAGCTTTAAAAAAAGAAATAGTAATTCTGCATTTGGCTGTGTCCCCCTGCAGGCAGATATTACAAAGCTGAAGTGGCCTTGTAGCTTGTGTTTCATTTTACGAAACTGCTTAAGCTATTGCTTGCTTTTAGCAGCTATATTATCTGCCATATTTAAGGACTGATCAACAGTGGAACATTTAAGGAGTGGTCTTCCATTCCCTATTACCCACTCTCAGATCAGAGTGAAGATAAGGTGAGCACTACTTAACACCAGAAAAATAAACCCCTCTCAAACAACTGCCAAAGTGAGAGCTTTTACTTTGTGTCATATACATGGTATCTGGCTGAAATTTGCAAGTTCTTCCTTGTTTTCTGCTGGCTGCAATGCCAAGCAAGAAGAAACTTGCAGAACTGGGTAAAAAGTCTTCAAATGCCACTCCCCCATCAACACAGCTCTCTAGGATTTTCCCTTCTGGGGGAGGTGTTACACAGCAGTTGGCATCCTAGGCACACAGCTTGCAGGCCCCCCAGCATCCACCTGTCCTGAGGGAGAGACAGAACAAAATTAGTATCCCACATTCTGAGCATCTCAACAAAGAGTGAGCCTTTGCCAGAACACTGCACCTCAGAAAACAGTCATTTTCCCCATGATAAAGATAGCCTTGAAGTTTTATAATGTTGCTCCTATACCATTAAGGTAAAGTCTCAATGACTGTGTATCTGCAAACGTTCTCCATAATAGGTTATAAAATTCAGTTTTGGCTTTCCAGAGTTTCCTGAGAGGAAAAAGCATCACTTGCCTGTACACAGAAGTGAAATGCATCTAAAAACTCATGCCCTGGAGCCCTGTCCTCATTGTGTGGATCACATATAGCACAGATCATGACAGTGCAAGCTGTAAATTGGACTGGGATTTTGTCGTCAGACCTACGCAGGCTGGATTGCACTCAAGCATATGATTTTGCATAGAATGGAGTCAATAGCCTTACACAGATCTAAACTCTGTAGCAGCTACCCAAGATTTCTAATTCCAGAATTTAAGACTCAGTTTTCCCATCAGTCCAAACACCGTAACTTTCACTATTTTTCTCTTGAGAGTTTAGTTTCCTTTTAGTGGATGCACAGGAACATTCTGAGGAACTCCTCTACTCCATTTTTCTTTCCTTTCCCATAATAATGCTATAACTTTCTGAAAACATGATAGGAAAAAAGGCATCTTCATAATTAAGCAATCTTTACAAAACTTTATGTAGTTCTACCATGCATACAAATTAGGATCTCCTGTTTGTCTCTTGTTAACACTTCCAAGCCATATGTCTACAGACAAATCAGCACCTTTCTTTCTGGAAGCCTCCTTCGCTATACTTCTTTGCTACCAGGATTTGTTTCCCTTTTACTTTCTGTAACGTGGTAACAATATTCATATTTATTTGCTATCTACATCTATTTGTTTGGGTTTGGGGGTTTTTTCCATATTCCCAACAGGTGAGCTACTTCCTGCGATCTCTATTTTTCCTGCTATTCCCTAAATCCTCGGCACTTTATCTTCATACTGTCAGAGTCCTCTGCTTTTTTTATAGTGGCCCTTTGTTTGTTTTAAATCATCAACATTACGAAAAAGACTTGATAACATTGAAATACGCACCATATGCAGAACTGACACCTGCTGAAATAAGGAAGATCAAAGAGGCATGGAGTGTCAACTCTAAAGATGTTTCACGGGAGCATGCTAGAATCGTAAAGATAATTAAATTGAACCAAGGTGAAATACCAAGTCTAGTCTTTATTGCAATGGATAAGATACCTTACAAAAACAATCACTGCAGGATAATCCAAACAGCGTGAGCAACAAATCCCACTTCTCTAACATGCAGCCAGTCTCTACTGTCTGCCATTAAAAGTGAAACATGTGGCCAGAGCCCTTAAATTCTAACTTTATCAGTAACATCAGTTAAAGTTAAGAAAATGCGTTAACAGCGCTTTTTGGTTTTTCTTCTTTTCTTAAAAAAGAAAACCAAATTGGATTCCTTTCATTTGATTCCTTTTCCACAAGTAAAAGCTCTCAAGTCAGCTGCCACATACCAAGAAAGAATTTGGCCCTAAGATATACAAGATGATGATTGAGCAACCTTCGATAAACTTAACATATCTTACAAATCAGTTCTAAGTAACCAGATATGTGTAAGAGCCGAGATCATTACTTTCTCGTGTCTCTGTTCCTGTATTTTCCATATAAACTTACACTTCAACCCTAAGGCAGATAACATGAACTAGCAACCCCAGAAGAAAAGAATTACTAAACAGAAAGCTAATTCCAAGGAGACAATACAGGATGGTTACCAAGACATTCTCCTTAAGTGTCTAAAATGACTAGAAGCTATCTTTGTGTAAAGACTGATGTTGGGTTTGGGGGGTTTCATAGAACAGAAAAGCCAATGTTATACCAGCAAAGCTCTGGGCAGGGGGAATAAAAAAAAAAAAAAATAAAAAATCCAAAACCCCAGCAAGGCCATTCTTTATGAAAGAAGGCTTCCAGTTGGAAGCACAAAGAGTACTGCCAGGTTGTCAAGTCCCTGTTTTGCACAAACAAAACAAAAATTATCTCCTACCAGAACTGTTTAAGACACTCTTGGTTACAGAATCGTCCAGTGTATATAGACAGTCTGCCACGAGGACAACTGGTTTCATAAACCAGTTCTTAACACAGATGAAAACCACAATGTCTCTTCAGCACTGAGGACATATACAGGTGGCAATCAGCTCTAACAGATATGTTATCAACTCTGGAAAAAGTATCTGCAAGTAATTACAAGGTTTATCAAGGTTCATACTAGTACTCGTTACAAGCAGCTACCTGCATGTTCTCCATCACTCCTCTAGCATCTTAACATTTCCAGAACAATGTTTTCTAGTGTATGTATTTACAAAATACTCATAAGTATCTGTTGATTACAGCAGCAATAACAGAGGTGATAACTAGAAGCAAAAACATGGAACACATACTTTCACCCAGTGAGTGTAACTCCAAACACTACATATGCTGAAAAGCAGTATGCATTTAAAAAAAAAAAAAAAAAAAAAACAATGGAAGTGAGAAAAATGTGTGTGAAAAGCGCAGTTTAAGTGTCTTTCAGACTGCTTGGAGAAACAACTGTGAAGTCAATATAGATGTGAACTAAATCAACAGTCCACGAGTAATTTCTGTATTATAGTTCCCCAATCAGTAATAAATGCCAAGTTTAGATTAAAGCAAAGAGTTCTTCCTGATGACCCCACATCCAAAAATTCTTTCCTAATATCTCAAAGACACCATACTACCACAATCTAGCCATCTAGCACTGTAAGACTTCTCTGAAATAAAACTAAATCAGAGGTAATTATCCATCTAGCCTTTCCAACACAGCACAATTCATACGGAGTTGATATTCAACAGGATGTTGCTTTACACTCTCTTCTCCAACACAGTGTTTAGAGGGTGAATCACAAGGAATATGGAAAGACACTCACTCACTCATGCTAGACAGGGAGCTCAGGCCACAAACCTACTCTTCTGGAGCGTGGCATGCAGAATCTGTTTCTCAAGTTGCTACTCCAGCCACAGTCCCAATCCCTGAAACAGCTGTTCCCAAAGCGCAGCCCACAGGTCACCTGCAGCTCACTGAGCCTTTGTACAACAGCACATAGAGGGACTTCTAAATAGAATCCTTCAGTCTGCTCAGAGATTGCCAGCACTTCCATGGATTAGTATCTCTCTCTGGAAACAGAATCACAGAAACACTAGGTTGGAGAAGACCCACTGGATCAATGAGTCCAACCATTCCTATCAATAATCCCCGTACACTTCTGAGAAAACTTGTCCAGTTACAGCTACACACAAGTCCAAGCCAGTTCTCAGTTAGGCATGGCTTCCCACAGCCTTTTGGGGTTTGAAACCTCTACCTAGCACCAACATAATTCCCACATAAACCATTTCTGTATCTGAATTAATTAAGGCTGCTAACGTCCTGTATCATAAATCTAGTTGTATATAAAGCCTACCAAGTCCTCAAAATGCAAAAGCACCAGAAATGAACGTTTTGCTTTATGTTACAACATGAAGACATTTCCTATGAACAAGAGTTTAGGAACTCCTGCTCTCTTTGAACTAATTTACTTAGACTTCACTCCAAGTATCACCTGACATAGATTTACTGGTGAAGCCATTAATAAGACAGTCAGACGCTGCAAAACACATATCCTGTGACTCTTTCTGATATATTCCCCTGGTCTATGAACTTTCACAAGTTCATACAGTGAAATGTAACCTGACGCACGTTCAATGTTTATTATCCTACAGAGATAACTTGAGACATGTGGTACCTGCGGCAAGATTTGCAACTTAAAACTCCGAATTAATGATACTTCTCTTTAAGACACAGGCTCCGTAACTTCTTTTACAGATGCTCCTTACACTCCACGGTTGAGAGAAATTCTCCTAGGCTGTCAGACAGTCCGTGGTTGAGAGAAATTCTCCTAGGCTGTCAGAAGCTGCAAGTGAAGCGAGAGAAGTAATAACAGCCCAACCCTACAGACTATCCAGAGTTTATCGGGGACAACTCACGTGAACCAGGGACGTATAGTGGGGGAAGGCAAGACTGACACCTTCCCAGGACTGAAAACTACAGAACTCCTTGCTCACTCTCTCTCAACCCTAATGCTACCAGGAAGGGAATCGTGGCTGATGCTGCCAAGAAGAGTGAGGAGAAGGTAGATGAATGAGTGACAGTGACACATATTTAAACACAAACTCACAACAGTCTCACGCTCTGGGGTGATGCTTAAAGGTAGGCAGCACTTCTCTCGTGCCAGTGGCTCCAAGTGTGGGCTCCCTGGGGATCTAACACCTCTCCGACTGCCCCGAGGACACGGAGCAAGGTAGATGAATGAGTAACAGTGACGGCAAACACATATTTAAACACAAACTCACAACAGTCTCACGCTCTGGGGTGATGCTTAAAGGTAGGTAGCACTTCTCTTGTGCCGGTGGCTCCAAGCGTGGGCTCCCTGGGGATCAAAAACCTCTCCGACTGCCCGTAGGACACGGAGCAAGGTAGATGAATGAGTAACAGTGACGGCAAACACATATTTAAACACAAACTCACAACAGTCTCACGCTCTGGGGTGATGCTTAAAGGTAGGCAGCGCTTCCCTCGTGCCGGTAGCTCCGAGTATGGGCTCCCTGGGGATCAAAAACCTCTCCGACTGCCCGTAGGACACGGAGCAAGGTAGATGAATGAGTAACAGTGACGGCAAACACATATTTAAACACAAACTCACAACAGTCTCACGCTCTGGGGTGATGCTTAAAGGTAGGCAGCGCTTCCCTCGTGCCGGTAGCTCCGAGTATGGGCTCCCTGGGGATCAAACACCTCTCCGACTGCCCCGAGGACACGGAGCGCACCTCCCCGAGCACAGAGACGGCGGCAGGTGAGCGCATCCCCGCGGGGCCCCCGGGGGCGAGGAGCCGCCACCCCGCGTCACGGATCTGCCGCTCCCGGCAGCCAATCGCCGCCCGGGCCGGCCGCGGCGCCACTTCATTCATTCATTCATAAAAAAAAAAAAAAAAAAAAGGAAGAAAAAGGAAGAAAAAGAAAAAGAGGCGCAGCTTATCCGGGCAGCTCGCCCTTCCCGGCCCCGTCTCCCCGGGCACTCACGGCAATCCGCCTCGTCGCTGTTATCCGAGCAGTCGTCGTCCTCGTCGCATCTCCAGATGGCAGGGATGCACCGCTCGTTCCGGCACTGGAACTGGTCCTCCTCGCACTCCTTGCCGGCGCCTGCGAGACACGGGGCCGCGCCCGGGTCAGCGGGGACGCGCCGAGAGACCCGACCCGCTCCGGGAGGGGACCGGCCCCGAGCTCCCCCGGCTCCGATTCACGGCACCCGGGGGGAAAGGGCCCGGGAAGAGAGGGCGGAGAAGACCGAAATGCAAAAGACAAAGAAAAAACGCGACTCGCGCCGATGGTGGCACCTCCTGCGCGTCCCTGGCCGGGGGACGCGGGGGGACAGGCACCGGGGAACCGACCCTGCACCGGGGAACCGACCCGGTAGGAGCAGAGGGAGGGCTGGACGGAGCAAATCTGCTTTGCAGAGCCGCAGCGGCGCCGCTTCCGCGAGACACCAATCTCCTCTGAAAGGGATTAAAGGCGGCAGCTCCTGTCACCAGAGGCCGGGGCTGCGTTCGCCGGGTCCCTATCCCCGAGCAAGCTCGCTCCTCGCTGCAGGTTCCCATCCCCGAGCGCTCCCGGTTCCCATCCCCGAGCTCTCCCGGTCCTCGCTGCGGGTCCCCATCCCTCAGCTCTCCCGGTCCCCCAACCCCGAGCATTCCCGGTCCCCAGCCCCTAGCATTCCCGGGCCCCAGCCCCGAGCTCTCCGGGTCCCCGGTAAGGGTCTCCATCCCCGCGAGCACCCGGTCCCCATCCCCGCGCTCTCCCAATCCCCAGCCCCCAGCATTCCCGCTCCTCCTCGGCGCGGGTCCCCGCGGTGGAGGACGCCGTCCCTCTCCCCGCCGCGTCCCCACCTTTTCCGAGGTGCACCTCGAGCAGCAGGAGCTGCAGGAGCAGCAGCCGGGCGAGCGCTGGGCGGCACATGGTGCTGGCTGCCTAGGCGCGCGGCGCTGTGCGCTCCCGGCCCCGCGCTGACCGGCGCCGCCCCCGCCCCCGCCGTGACGCGCCCCGCTGGGCGGGCCCCGAGTCGCCGGGAGGAGGCGCCACAGGGACACCTGAGGGGCCGGGGCCGCCCTCCCCTCCGCCCTGAGGGAGCTGTGGAGAGCGGTGAGGCCTCCCCTCACCCTTCACTTCCCCAGGCAGCGCGGGAGCGCTGCCTGGGGAAGTGAAGGGTGAGGGGAGGCCTCACCGCTCTCCACAGCTCCCTCAGAGGAGGGTGAGGGGAGACCTCATCCCTCTCTACAGCTACTTGAGAGGAGGCTGTGGAGAGGAGGGAGCTGGCCTCTTCCCCAAGTGATAGGGGACAGGACAAGGGGGAATGGCCTCAAGCTCCGCCAGGGGAGATTTAGGCTGGAGATTAGGAGGAGGTTTTTCACAGAAAGGGTCATTGGGCATTGGAATAGGCTGCCCAGGGAGGTGGTTGACTCACCTTCCCTGGAGGTGTTTAAGGCACGGGTGGATGAGGTATTGAGGGACTTGGTTTAGTGTTAGATAGGAATGGTTGGACTAGAAGATCCGATAGGTCCCTTCCAACCTGGTTGTTCTATGAGTCTATGATTCTATGACTTGATGATCTTAGAGGTGTTTTCCAGCCTCGATGATTCTATGATTCTTCTAAATGGCCTTAGAATCACAGAATCATAGAATCACCAACTTGGAAAAGACACACAGGATCATCAAGGCCAACCATTCCCACCAATCTCTAAACCATGCCCCTCAGCACCTCATTCACCCTTCCCTTAAACCCCTCCAGGGAAGGTGAGTCAACACCCTCCCTGGTTAGCCTGTTCCAATGTCCAATGACCCTTTCTGTAAAGATTGTTTTCCTGAGGTCCAACCTAAACCTCCCCGGTGGAGCTTGAGGCCATTCCCTCTTGTAATGTCCCCTGTCACTTGGCCAGCTCCCTCCTCTCCACAACCTCCTTTCAGGTAGTTGTAGAGAGCAATGAGATCTCCCCCAAGCCTTCTCTTCTCCAGGCTAAACAAACCCAGCTCTCTCAGCCATTCCTCATAGGGCCTGTTCTCCAGCCCCTTCACCAGCTTCATTGCTCTTCTCTGGACTTGCTCCAGAGCCTCAACATCCTTCTTGTGGTGAGGGGCCCAGAACTGAACACAGTATTCAAGGAGTGGTCTCACCAGTGACGAGTACAGAGAGAGAATAACCTCCCTGGACCTGCTGGCCACACTGTTTCTGATACAAGCCAAGATGCCATTGGCCTTCTTGCCCACCTGGGCACACTGCTGGCTCATGTTCAGTCGGCTGTCAACCAACACCCCCAGGTCCCTCTCCTCCAGGCAGCTCTTTAACCAGACTTCTAGTCACAAATGATGTGCTCTCCTCATTCCTTCAGTTCTCCCGCTGAAGATCCCATTATGGCTGTGCCAATGTGGTCATCTCCACTTAATTGTGTTCAAAATAGTGCAACAAGTACAGTCTGCCAAAGATGCAGGTTCCCTTCACCCTTACTGCTGCTTAAGCACACGGTTTGCTTAGTGACTACAAAGGACACATTTTTTTTACAAGCCATCAAGCCTGTGTTTGTCACCCATGTGCACTGTGCTCGTGGGAAAGCTGTCTTAATTAACACTGCAGTGTTGTTCATATACTTAGGCTTAAGTATTTCAGTAACCCTATTATGAGAAAATATTTTTTCAGAAGTGACTTGAATCCAACATCACCACAAGATTAATGTGATTGTTTCATGAGTGCTATTTTAAAATAGTACTCATTTTTTTTTCTTAGTCACTAATTTTACATAAACCAACATGATAGAACGTTTCCATTTCAAACCCTGAAATGCCTTCAGAACTGCTGTGCCATATAAATGTGCACCTGTGCCTTTAACGATTCTGCAAGTCATTAGCCAGTGGTGTCACTAATGCCTGTGAATCATGTGAAGAGAAGAGCTAATCATTGAGCTATTTCACTTGCAGCTTATAGGGTATTAACAATTTATTCAAGCCTTTTTGAACAATTTTTTTAGCATGCAAAATGTAGTGCATGTTTGTGTTGGCTGGATCAGTGTGATAGATGACAATAATTGCTTAAGGCAAATGAGGTATTTATAATACATTAGGTCAATTTTCTCTTTTTATAATGTGCCAAAATACAGATTCATAAAGCTTCTGTAATTCCCGGCCTCGTTCTTCACTTTCCTAAATTAGTTTAAATTTGTAGTGGCTCCAAAGACAATAATGAGGCTATCGGGTATGAAACAGGTGTGAGTGTACAGAGCATCAGTCACAGCAATGATTTGGCCTGAATTCTACCAGAAATCTGTTTCATTAAAAATCCAAGCAGGTATTTTGGCCTGAATGCCTCTCACAGCAAACAACATTAATAAGGGTTTTTTGAGTAAATTGCTCTGATTACACCTGGCCAATAGCAATTCCAACTACCTTCACTGACCAACCATTGTAGGGGCTACTTGTAGCCTAGTACCATCTTGTGGACATATGTGTCTCCAAGGAACTACAGAGGAAAGAAGAAAACTAGAGGAAGTAAATTGGGCATGGGAAACCATTTGGAATGTAAGAGAAGTTAAATCTAATTTTATCCATTATGTTCTAATAGTTAATTAAGACTGTTAATTTACCTCCCAAGGTGCATCTCTTCCAGGAGCTCACCTCTTGAGTCAGAAACTGGAACAGGAACTCTCGTTTCTTTTATCCAGACTGTATGGAAATCTGTAAGCAACAGCACAGACATATTTGGCCAAACAGTAAGTCTCCGACAGCTAATATGCAACATGTTGTAACAATCACATAGAAAAATATATTCTAATATACTGCATTTCCTAGTTGGCAATGGAGTTTGCTTACAGATTTGACACATAGAAACCAGTGCATCTCCTGTCAGGATTGGTTACAGTAGGTGAGACCACAGATCTCTCTAGCTCATCGTGACCTACACTGGAGCTTATCACAGATGACTGAAAGTAAAATGTAAAACTAAAACCAGCATACAGCAATGCTTATCCAGAACAGTTTCCCATCTTCCAGCCATTAGTGGTTTGAGACTTCCTGTGACAATGATAGTGTCTTTGTATTCAAGTAGTCCTGAATAGGTTTTCCTGAATATCATTTGCTTTTAAAACAGAATGTAAGTAAAAACTTTAGTAGGGGATCACATCCTGAAGCAAGCAGTCCCTCAACTCTGCATGTTTTGTGAAATATCTCTGCTTCACATTGCTCTGCCCCTGCCCGGTCCCTTCTGGCGCACAGAAAGTGTGTTCCTGCCATGCACGAAAGTATTTCAGCTTGAAACTCACTTAAGTACACTTAGGAACACAGTGCCATTCTAAAGGTTTTTAGAAGACCAGCACAGAGTTGAACTACATGATCCTTATTTTTGGTTGATCTGTAGCATAATGTTTTCCAGTTTTATTCAACACTTCTCAAGCTAGTACAGGGCTTCTACTCTAGCAGACTGCTTGAAATCTGGTGGCCATTATGTATAGGTTTTATTAGGAATTAGGCTTAGGTTGCTGTGTTGACTCTTTTTTCTCTCCATCTGAGTGACTAGTATGTTCTACCTCTGTCTACTAACTAAAAAATTTCAACTCATCCTAAAAACTCAGGCAGACCAACCAGCCATGGGGTAACTTCAGCCCCAGGGTACAGAGCTGATGAGGGCAGGGGGTTCTCAGACTATATCAAAGTCCTGTGAAGGTAGGGACACTTCAGTGACCTTCTATATGTGTAATTTGCTAATTTGCTTCTACTTCTGGTCACGTACCACTGCACATTAAACAACACAAACACAAATCAGCTGCCACTAACAGTGCACGGAGGTACATCAAAGCAGTGAAATGCTGTTTCTATAGAGTTCCATCTAGAAGCAGCTTCCTATCAGCCAGCGCTGTCTCTTTCATTGCCCATATAATTCCTTTGATCTCTTTTGCAAACTGATTTTTATATCTAGATTACTTTCTTTTTCCCCTAACACAGAACCTAGATCTTTTTTTCACGTATTTTGCAATGATTGGTCACTTAGATCCATGGGTATATCATGATAGCTACAGCTCATACATCAGAGAAGTCTCTCCAGAACCATGATGATATTCTGGTATTCTGCACAGTGGATTTTCTGCAAACTTGTATTGGTATGGTATACCAGGTTCTTCTTTTGGTTACTCACACCAGTGTGCATATACACACCATCCCAACCACTTGAATTGGAAAAGGTACTTCCTTCTTTCTTGTCAATAAAAATCTTTGCTAAATGTAGAAGGCAAAAAAGACAGACTGTCAGGGAGGAGAAAGAACAAGATCAGTGTACACACACTTCCACTGAGAAGTCTCCGGTCTATCTGGATAAACTTCAAGCTGCGTGCCAAAGTTTCTTAAGCTATTTATCCTAACATCCTCAATCCCCTTCACCCCCTCCACCTCATTTTCCCCTAAACAACTTAATGCCCTATAATCTTTTTCTATTTTCTTTCAAATGAACATTTAAAAAAACTGCCTTCCTCTGTATAATGACCTTTGATAATATCCCTTGTCCATTAGGCTGACTTTCTCAGCCTTGTCTTTCAACTAGGTAATCTAATTCATTGAATCCCCTCATGGATTTTAGATACACTAATGTAATATATTTTGCAAATAGATATTTAAATTAAACATTTTAATTAAACTTAATTGAACCAATGCACTAGCAGCCACATCCCTTAAAGTGCCAAATGGTGTAAGTCACAGCAATATTGTTTGCATTTTTAAATAAAATTCTCTTGCCAAAACAACTGTGAACTTTGAGCTATACATAGCATTTTATATTACATTTAAAACTAAAATTCATTTTCTGCTGCTTCTATTAAGTGAGACACAAAACAAGCCACAAACCCAGTGGAGTACAAATACAGGTTCATTTCTGATCAGGATTTGTCCCTGAGACTCTTACATAGCTCCTGGTTTTTACTTACTGTCCTCAAAACAGCTAACACTTTTCACAAGTTTCTTTCCTACTTTTCAGATGACCAAGCCAAATTTTGTTTGCACTTCATTTAATACTCTCTTTTAAAGTGTTCTACTTACTCTTTTTATCTGTTCAGGTACTTCAGTCTTTCACTTTTGATGAATTTCTTCAAAATCAGCCCAGAAAAGTTTCTTCTACTTCCTCTTTTAATAGTTTTCCCTAAATTCCTTTCCAAGAACTCACAATTAAAATTTTACCACTAGTAACTTCCTTAAATGCTTCCACTCTTGTTTACATTTCTTATTTAAATCCATGCCCTGTACTATTTTGTCTCTTGGTTCCATCTTCCTCTTGCATGGTCTAGGGACCTTTCACAACCACTGGGACTGTCCTTTGGCTTGTTTCATACCTAAAATGTCAGTTTAACCCCCTTAGCACACACCTCTGGTGTCTTCTAGTGGCATCTTTTTTTTTAGCCAGCTGATGGCCTAGTAAAGAACGGAGGACATTGAACTCCATCAGTGTATCATCCATGAATTGTCTCTCCTACAAGCCAGAATTTCTTACTTCCATAGCCATAAATCAACTTTATCCTAGTACTGTCTCTCAGTTCTCCTTTATTCAACCATAAGAAGCACTACACTGCCACACAATCTCAGTGGAGTTTATTGTCTGTGTATGGGACTGCAACATTTACTGACCAAGGCTCCCATTTAAATGTAAAATAGATTGCATCATACATTCACTGACAGCATCTACACAGGTACAGGTATCAGTCTGTATCCCAGCTGTGCATATGACTCATGGATTCTTCTGTTCAGAGCTATTCTGACTTACAACCACTATCTTAAACTTTATAGATAGATACACATAACTTGAAACCCAACTTACTCCACTTTGACTATCACCTCCTGGTTTTCTTTAGCAAATCAAATGAAATATTAACCAGTGCAATTCAGCAGTACTCCAGCCATGTAGAAGTAGCTAGGAAGAGCAGTTCCCTGGGAATGTGGCTTCCTGGAGAGTTACTCACAATACTTTTCCAACATGACTTCAAATCCATCTTCTTCCACTTCATGCTCTTGCTCCTGCCTTTATAGTGGCTCTGTCAAGGGAGAAGGAGGTGTCAAGGAATAAGATATGTTTTGCAGTCCATTGGTGAAGTTTTTATTCAGCTGAGAGGAGTTAACACAGACTCATTCCCATCCCAAGGCTGAACACCCTGCCACAGCAGTATCCCTAGACAATAGAGCTTTGAGTGCAACCAAACCTACAAACCTACAGTCACAATAGGGATCTTTCCCATTAATTTTAATGAGCATAAGCATGTAGGGACTGAGAAGTAAAAAAGTAAGGATTAGGTGTCTGGCAAGATCTTTTGCATGCTAGAGGAGCACTGCTATAGACTGATCTGCTCTATGCTGCTGTACAGTGACTAATCACCGTGAAAGCTAACAGAAATGCAGACTTGAGGCCACAGTTGGTAACAAGTACAGTGGGATTCTTTCAAGATGTTTCACTTCAAACTATTTATCCTATTACTATTAACAAAGGAGTCGTGAATTGGAGCAAAACTGAAGTTGACAGTGTCTCGTGTAACTCCACAGTGACCATATATTCATGCTGTAAAGCAGCAGATTAGTACCACAGGCTGCTGTTTGCTCTATGGCTCCCGAAGGGCTTAAACACAAGCAGTGAAACCTTGTAGCAGCACTAGGCCTGAATTAATTTTTTTCGTTTTCAAAAATTCTGTGAACTGGATGCTTGATCCATTTTTTCTCCCATACCTTATCTGTTTGGTCCCCAGTCTTGCAAAGAAGTGGTGTATTGTGTGTGGATGGCAGTAGTAGAGACAAGGTCTGGTCCTGTGAGGTGCAAAATTCACTCAACTCTTAGCATCCTTCTGGAAAGCTCTAAGTATCTCGAAGGCTAACAGACAAATTAGTTTAGCATTAATTGAAACATCAATGAGAAAATAATACCCAAATGGGAATTGAGGATGATGTCTGCATGGAACATTTCTCATTATTTTTTTTATGGATTTTATGTGACAGCAGAACACTTTAAACCCCATCCTGCTTTCAAGCTAGTGCTCAGTCTATGTCTTCATGCTAAGCAGTGGGCAAAGTCATCTAATTCATAAATTCTGATAGCTGCTTGACAAGGCTGTCTTTCTTTATGAAGGAACATGAATGCACAATTCGTTGTCCTTTTTAAAATGAGAGGTCATTCTAAGCAAATTTCTCAAGGCTGAATCCTGAAACTTTTTCTTGCATTCTTTTTTGATTTAATTGTCTGTAATATTTTTTTTCAAAGTTATCCCATTAGATATTGCCATCTTGCCATGCTCAGTTCCTAAATAACAAGAGAATGAGTAGAGTCTTGTGTATAATCAAAACATTTGAGTTTAGTCAGGGTGGGGATTATTTGGTTTTTGACATGGATAAAGATCAAACTAGTTTTTAAAATCCCTCCAAAATAGGAGTGGGGGGAGGGGAAGAAAATGGAAGCACTGGGAGATCTTCCCAGAGGAAAAAAGAATCCAATTATCATCTTGCAAATATACAACTGATGTTTAAATGCATTTTCACTGGTGTTTTCCTTAGTCAATGATAGAATTCTTTTGGGTGTCTCTATGTACAACTTCATTAGAGATACAGGAGAGTCATACAAATCCAGCATCATTTACATTTGTCCATATGTTTGAGCAGAGTTACCAACGCAACTGAATTGTGAAAAACTTGTTTCTTTGAAGTTGAAAAACCTTTTCTCATAAATGTTAGGACAGAGTTGACGCTATATGTAGAATCCATGCTTGTATGAGTGATAGACGTGTACATGCGCTTCCAGAGCTACAGTTGTTTTAAATGAAGTTTCAGGAAACGTGTCCTTTCAGATTTCCTCCCTGTTATACCATGTTGTAACAACAGCAGTTGATGGATCAATCCCTGTGGCATTTTGTCATAACACATAAAGCATCAAGTGATAGATGCACTTCAGAATAACATGTCCCAGAGACACAGTTTCTAGAAGCACAAAACGGTTCTCCTCCTACCCATACTACTGCAACCTTCAAAACACTCTCTCATCTCTAAATCTTCCTTCAAGTGCAAAACTGTCTTCTAGTTTCACAGATGTTATGTTCTAACCAAGACGGATCAAGTCTGAAAGAATACAAGCAAGTAGATACTTGTAGTCTAAACCAGCTTATAAAAACTCTTACTAATTCAGCTTGTCCTTGACTTCATACACTTATTTTGCTTCAGCCCTGGGTTCTCCTATGACTCTGATAAAGCACAGTATTTATACATTTGTATGTCTACACAGATCTTGTCAGACTCATACAGTTTGAACTGCCACAAAGACTTCCCTCAGTACTTGATTAAAGCACTTTAATTTTTCTCATTACACTCCTGCTGTTGCTTTGGAAAGACTCTGTCTCTCTTTCAGTCTTCAGCAAGCTTAAACATGTGCAAGATAATCTCAGAGTGAATATTTTTTTAAATAATTTTTCTATTTCAACATCTGCCAGGATTTCCAGATATTTGTTCACCACTGGTCACCAGAGGCTGGTTGTGGTACTTGCAAAGGAGACCCATGATCCCTAGGAGGGCAAAGGTGCAACACCAGGCCAGCACCAAGCATGGGAGAAGAGCACTGAAGGGCTGCAGCCAAGCTCACAGCCCTGCACATCTGTTCCCTTTCCCCTGGAAAATGACAGAATGCATCCTGTGGCCAGCTCAAGTAAAAGCAGCTCATGTTCTTCAGTGGGGTGAGAGGGCACTAACCAGCTAGAGGCCACAGGCCTCAAGGACTAACATGCCCTCCCAGAGATCATGACAAGTCCTTGTAGTTCACCTGAAACTTGATTTGGAAGTGGATTGTTTCTTTTATCATTACAAAGCATACCCCAGAGATACGCAGATATTCCCATCCAAACGTTTGGAGTCTGATTTGATTTAATACTAGCCAACTCTGTGGGTCCCAAAAAACATGGAATAGTGTTTGTAGCTCGTAATTCAGTGCAGAGTAACACCTGCTTTCAGTCCGAAAGTGAAACTTCAATTCAGCGAATCACCCACACATCACAAAGACACAGAGGGAAGTAAAGTCCACCTCCCTTTGTACAGGTTCACAATCTTATCTTTGCCTTGCCAAAACAAAATAAATAGAACAAAGAAACGAGTTTTGGGTCTTTTGTTAATCATTTGACAAGCAAAGTCTATAAATTCATTTCCCCATTTAATTCCTTTATTTATCTTGATGCTCTGAAAGTACTGGAAGGACAATGAAAACTGGCTTGACTCTGTCTGCCTCAGTCAAATCAAGCTGGCATGGACACGAAGTTACACTTAGCCACCCACCCACACAATTTTGGCTTCACAGCCATCAAAGCACAATCAAAACTGTATTTTCCTGACTGTCAGTTTCTCTGTGCGGTTTTTAGAGTGCAGATGTAATAGGTTTTACAGGGAGTCCCTTTGATTCGTGCCAGCTCTGCACATTCTCATTCTGCCCCTAATCTCTCCTTTGTGGCACGCGGACTTGGAGCAGTGGGCATGGATCCCAGCGGACACTGATTATCATCCAAATTCCCTTTTGGAAATGATCCCATCTGGCAACTGCAGAACCCAAAGCTTCGACCCTCAGCCATTGTTCTTCTCCAAAATGAGCAGATTCAACTTTATTACCGATTAAACATTTGCTGTATTATATGTTTAAAGCTGATTCTAAGTGCTATGTCAAAACACAGAAGCTTTCTCTGCTGACCCTCCTATAGGCTTCTTTATTTAAAGGATGAATAAAACCCAAGCAGTCCAAGCCATTTTTTTCAGAATGCATACAAAGAATTGCTCCCCAAGCTTAAATTTTGTGTGTCAGGTTTCATCTGGGAGCAGATTCGTTTTTACAGCTCAGTTATCAGCTGTGCAAACAAGCTATTATTCATGTTCATCTAGGGTCTAACAGCATTATTGGCCTCTCAAAAATTTGCCAGGCCAGGCAAATTTATGCAGGACCCATTTTAGAGAAGGGAGAAAAATGAGGCAGAGCTGAACAGTCCCATGAAAGGCAAATAGTGGCCTTGTACAGCTTACTCAGAGACCTGAGAGCAGTGTAGTTATCTCCTGTTGCACACCCCCACAGCGAGGCTCACATAAATCCATGCACAGCTCTGCCCTGTGACCTCTCTCTCCCCATCTGTGATCACATATGCAGGATGCAGATGGTCAGATCACCCTGTGATCCACTGCAGAGGAGGCATAGTTGGTATTATGGGCTGTGCCACTGTCTTGCAATCAGGCAGTGTACAAGGTAGTAGGGCCCCGCATGCACAGAAACTCTGTCAAAAACCTTGTTCCCCAACAACTCAGCCCTTCTTACCATTTGACCCACCCAGTATATCTGATGATGGTTGATGACGGCTCTTAAATCATGTTTTAACTCCACCCTAAAAACCCCAAAGGGTAGAAATCTGACCTTAAGCAAAGTGTGTAGTCATATTTCTTGTCATGGTGCTCACAATATAAATGTTTCATAGACGAACATCCCACTTCTTAAGCAAGAATAATCTATAAGGCTAGACTGTGTAAATAAAAAAAAAGAATTAAATATTGCCATGCCTTATACGCTTGTGTTATGATCTATTGATCTATTGACCATAAGATGTATCATGAAATTGAAAGTGAAATTTGTACCAATGGCAGCAATCTTTTCTTATGCATTTTATTCTTATGAGTTTAGCAACCTGAAGTTGCTTTCTGAAACATGTGAAAAATTCTGGTAATATGAAATCAAAGTCTGCCCTTAAGAAACAGAAATCCAGTGAAGTTCTCTCTGATTTTACTTGCAGTGTGGATTGGTATTTTCAAGGACTTAACTACATCAATTTTTCACAATATCAACATGATTTTCAAATCAGTTTTAAAAAACTGAAGGCATTCTATAATCTCTCTGCAAATCAAAAGTAATCTTTTGACTTTTGCACTGCAGCACCAATGAGCCTTTCCTGGCAGTCTTTTAAGGCAGACTGTCCTGGTATCTTTACCACTAACATTTGAATCCGTTACAGTTCTGTTGTAAAAGTTTGTCTCTAGGTAGCTTAAATGATTCTTTTGTCAGTCTCTTTATTAAAAATGCAGAAATGTATCATCCCTTATCAAAAATTAAACCAGCATGGCTGGCACATTATAAAATTTTTAAATTGTCATTGTACTCAGGTTAAATTAAAGCCCCCTCATTTGCTTTAGACATCTCTGGGAATTCATCCATCTTCAGAGGAAACTCGAAGGGCAAGACAGCAATCCTGTGATTAAATGCAAGAGTAAACAATGAACATAGTGCAACATGGTGGTTTGGTGTTTTTTTCTTCTTAACCAAGTACACAAGGATTCAGATGTAAAAGATACCAGTACTTGAAAGAATTTCTCTTTAAATGAGCCAGTGTCTGAGTCCTGCACAGCAGAATGGAAATTTGTCTGTGAACAAAACTGAAGAACACCCCTAAAAAAAGGCTGAAATGTAAAATTTAAGTTGAATGGTAGTCATTCCTTAATTACTGCTGTGGGTAGAGGAGCTTATTACTTAATGACCCAGGGACTGTCCATGGCTTCCAGAAAATCCTAAATTCTCTGTCTTCTGCCACAAGGAAAGTCAGACTGATCACCATCTTTTGACACCTTCCTGTGTCATCAGTACAAACATTTATTTAGACAGCAGCAAACTTGGTATAAATCCATCCTCACTACAACCTTGTGAGCAACGTGAGCACCTCACATGAATAATTTCAATCTAGCTTAGATCTCAGTATATGGCATTGCTGCCTTTTATGTAGAGTGGCTTTGAAATCCCATCAGAGTTAACCAGTATATGTATACAGAAACCGCTTACAAAACCAGGCAACTCACCCTCACCATCTGGAGACTGACTAAACTGCCCCTCTATCCCTGAAGGTGGATAAATATACATATTTTTCTTTCTGTGAGTAACAGTCGGATAGGACATCAATATAAACAAGACTGGTGACTCCGCCAAGAAAAAAACTAGTCTAGCATCTCTAGTCACTGCTGTTGTGAGGTGCATGAACCACTGCCATATTCCTAAATAGCTGTGGTACAACACTGAAGTCGCCAATGTCATAGCCCCTACCCTGTACTTTCGATGATCAAATTCTGTTTTCACTTACATTTTGGATAAAATTCATCATGTGAGATGCCTGCATGAGGCTGAATATTTATTTTCTTTCTTAGATTCAGACAAAATAGCTCACATAATTCAGAGAACTAAAGCAGGGCATACTGTTCCCCCACATGAAAGAATAGAATAACTGTAGTACCATTTGACTAACAAGGCTTCAGAGCCTTCAGATCTTAAAGCAGGGGCTTCAAATGAGTTAAAACCCATGTAACTTATTTATTGCACACAAAAACTTCTGCCAGGAGGAGAAGGACCTGGGAGTGTTGGTTGACAGCCAACTGAACATGAGCCAGCAGTGTGCCCAGTTGGCCAAGAAGGCCAATGGCATCTTGGCTTGTATCAGAAATGGCTTGACCAGCAGGTCCAAGGAGGTTATTCTCCCTCTGTGCTCAGCACTGGTGAGACCGCACCTCGAATCCCGTATTCAGTTCTGGGCCCCTCACCACAAGAAGGATGTTGAGGCTCTGGGGCGAGTCCAGAGAAGAGCAAGGAAGCTGGTGAATCGGCTGGAGAACAAGTCTTATGAGGAGCGGCTGAGAGAGCTGGGGTTGTTTAACCTGGAGAGGAGGAGGCTGAGGAGAGACCTTATTGCTCTCTGCAACTACCTGAAGAGAGGTTGTGGAGAGAAGAGAGCTGGGCTCTTCTCCCAAGTGACAGGGGACATTACAAGAGGGAATGGCCTCAAGCTCCACCAGGGGAGGTTCAGGCTCAAGATAAGGAAAAAAATTCTTCACAGAAAGGGTCATTGGGCACTGGAACGGGCTGCCCAAGGAGGTGGTTGACTCACCTTCTGTGGAGGTGTTTAAGGTGCGGGTGGACAAGGTACTGAGGGGCATGGTTTAGAGACTAGTGGGAATGGTTGGACTCAATGATCCAGTGGGTCTCCTCCAACCTGGTGATTCTATGATTCTATGAAAAGCTATGCTCTGCTTACATTAGAAAGGCTGCTAATCAAGCACATAAAATTGTGTGGTTTCTTGTGAAAGTGTAATTCATGTGCTTCGTGCACAGGCACCACAGCAGCACTGTAAATGACAGTCACATATGCTCTTTTTCATAAGACCCTTACCTCATTCAGTGTGCAGAATGAACAATGTTCAACTAATGTGTAGCTTTCAATAGTTTATTTTCCCTTCATTATTCACTCTCACCAGGCAGTATTTACTGCACACTATTCAGATTCTGCTTTGAAAACAGAATTATTCATTTCTTCATAGGCTGTTCTGTGGTGCCTATCAGAATAGTATGAATGCTTCAGACATCAATGCCTTCATTTGTATAAACTTTCTGGTTTATTAAGGTGATAGTGTTTGCCATTTTTATGGAACATGAACTGAAGAAGAAGTACCAGCTAAACTTGGATACCTGACACAAGCAGTTTAAAACCTGTAGAACTCTCTATATTCAAGTGGCTTCAGTGGAACTGTGACTGTTCAACAGTTACCAAGTTTATACCCTGACATCTCAGCTGTATAACACACAAAAACCAAAAAGACAAATTCACATGTAGAAAATAGCCTTGAAAAGTTTTGTTTGATGCAAGTAGGATGCTCAGAATCAAGAGTTCTCTGGCACATGGGGAGGTAAAATTAATTTCTCTGCTATTCACTTGCCACAAGAGAAAGCCGAAACAAAACCATCATTTTTCCTTCTGCAGAACCCTGCACCTCTGGCTATGTGCTCTTCACTTTCTGCAAGTTGGTGCTTGTTCACTATAGCCTATTGATTTACCTGTTGAGTACACTTCACTGTGCTAGTTTTAAATGAAAAGGTCCCAAGCAAAACCAAAAATTTAGTGTGGAATTCCATAATTACAGATTAACAAAATTCAAATATGTAAACTAGCTGAATTATGGCTGCACAGGAAACACAGGAGAGCTCAAATTTTGCAGATTTCTTTGTCACTTTAACAGTTGTTTGTCACAGGATTTCTAAACTCATGTATGTATGTAAAGTCTGTGCCCTTTTTTAGCAGCACATATCCTGACATAAGCTGTTATCTCCGCAGACTCTTAGTCAGACAATTTGCTTTTGCAGTTGTTGGGCTGTAAGACAAAGTGGGAGGATGAGTGCTCAGTCTGACTTCAAGCATTCCCATGATTGCAATTAAACCCTGCTCAGCTAAAGCACCCCATGCTCCCTGCACACAGAGTCACAGGAGTTTTCAACAGTGATCCTCTGGCCAGCCTTTTGGGGCCCAAACCCTATAGATGTTGCGCTGTCAGCATGCAGATGACTATCACAGGAAAATTCAAACACTTAGAAGTAATGCTCCTGCTGGAGTATAAATGATGACGGAAATACTCTGGTCAATTAATGACTCTACAGCTTATGTATCTCTGGATCCTACTGTCCTCTGTTCCTGGACTGAATGCAGAAACAGAACACCTGATTAAAAGAAATGTTTGAGAGACTAAATTGGTTTTTAGGATGAGTTTTAGGATTGTTTGTTTTGTGTGTTGGTAAATCAAGTCAGTCTTCAGCACAAGAGACTTTTCACATGATGCAGTCCATCTTAGTATCCAACCACAGGGAAGTTTGGACCATATAAATGGCAGATGTGTCTTGGTTATGTTGACTAAAAGCTCATTTTAATGAGGAGGAGCTGAAACTGAAGCAACAAAAACAAAGATAAATCCTCATTGTGGGAGAATGTCTGAGGGGCTAAATAACTGTTACAGAAGACATCTGGCTGGATGCATAGAGAATTTGGATCTGCTCTTGTAAGTATTTGCAGTTGTCTGTCTGTCTGAGTCAGTAAGACGTATCTTGAGAAGTGCCCTGGGCTCCTGGAGAGTAGACATTAAAACTAAGCTTGTATTATACACCCACCACCATCTTGTCAAACACCTTCATTGTGAAGTACAGCATGGGCAGCCAAAAGAACAGCTCAGAAATGCCTGTTCATTTCCCCTCTGGGCATATATTGGAGGGCTTCTGTTGGGAAACACAACAAGCTTTGAGTTTGCTCCAAATAGCACTTGTTGGGAGATATCAAATTTCAGAACAGAAGAGGGGGTGGGTGAAGAAAGCCAAACCCATCAATTCCACTTCCCTATGTGGCAAATGAGTTATTGAAACATATCACGCCAGCAAGGCTGACTTCAGATCCTAGAGGATTCTCATCACTTCACTAGTTACTCTTTCAGAATACCTTTCATATTACACGAGAAAGAAAATGAATTCTGGATGCATCCTTCTGCACAGCACAGATACAGGCTGCTGTGCACATGAGCACAAGATAAAG
This sequence comes from Coccyzus lansbergi, assembly GCA_033558105.1. Taxonomy (NCBI): domain Eukaryota; kingdom Metazoa; phylum Chordata; class Aves; order Cuculiformes; family Coccyzidae; genus Coccyzus; species Coccyzus lansbergi. The sequence continues at coordinate 500,444 of JAUMJK010000484.1, forward strand.
GAGGATGGAGCACCAGGAAGTCTCGCTTAAATTAATGGAAACATTACTGTGCAGTGATGTGATATCCCTGCCCAGGAGCTGGCGTGAAGCATAAAAAGGGAACACACAGCAGGGCATCTTATTAGGCAGGTTGGCGTTGTTGCTTAAGATCAGAGGAGTGGGTGTTCAGAGAATGACGTGAGAGCCAGAAAGCCTGCTTGCTGTGCTCTGCCTGGAGCGTGAGGGCAAACAGGAGTAGTGACTGAACAGCATGGAGTCAGTTGTGGCCAAAAGAAACCTTTGCCACATCTTCAGACAAGGGAATGTGAAGTACTGCAGTGCAACAAGCAAAGTCTGGGTCTGGGTGTCCTTAAAGTGCTGCTGGTGCTTCTCGTAGGGTGCATGCAATGTGGTTGTGATTTTGTTCTGACTGATCTCACAGCAAAATTGTAGTGATATCAGTGGAGGTGGCACAGAAAACAGGCTCCTTACTCAAAACTCTGTGGACAATAACATACTTGTCGACTGGTGTTAACACTGTATGCTCTGCTGAGACAATATGTTGTTGCACAGATGTTGATCTGCTTGTTCAAATAAGAACTGATTTAGATCCAACGATTTTTTTCACAAAAGGATTAGTATTTCTGGATGTAGAATTAGTCAAAAATCAATTACATGCTATGAAAGACAGAGGTACTCAGTGAGGGTTATTTATTCTCCTAACTGAATAGATTCAACCATCTATGTATTTCTCTTTTCAAAAAAAAAGAACAAAAGATTCACTATGTTGTTATATTTTTTATTAGTGAGTTTGAAAAAAATAACTTTTTTGACTATAGCATTGGTGCTTTCTTGCTGACAAATATTTTTTTCTGTGCTTCCTCCACTTTCCGTGGATATTCCATTTTGCTACTCTTTTTACTGATTTGACCTAAGCAAATATAGTCATAATTAACACAACAAGGGTACTGTGTGTTAGTCATGGAACAAGGAACACTTCAAAAGTAAATTGCTGGCTCAAATTAATATTTATCACTTGAAACAAGAAATTATCCTCAGCAGGCAGCTGATTTGTGGGTATTAATTTGACACTGGGCCAGGCAAGATCCATGTGGCACTGCATACTCCTTCCAGTAGTGGTCACCAGCAGATGCTGGGAAAAGACTATATCCCATGCAATGTTTTTTCTGACACAGGCTTCTGAGAAATAGTATTTCATGGAATTCCTGGTCTACAGGTTCCCTAGACCTTCATAATTGCTACCATCAGTGGATTTACATTTAAGGAGAACTGTTAGTTTATGCAGTGTTAAATAATAACAAGGCATTGTATGGCAGGATTGGATATTCCCACTGAAACTGAAAAGGATGCAAACTATAGTAACTCTTTAGCCCTGAGTTGGTATTAATGTTAATTTTTGAAGAGTCTGGAATGCTGTGCAAGAGGTTGAGCAGAATAACCATCATCTTTGATAAGGAGAGGATGTACAATTTCCAGGACTACGCGGTACCATTCATGAACAGAACACATACTTACAGGAAGATTTATCAAATCAAAGAAGATTTAATGTTTTGTTATCATAAAGGTCCCCAAGAGCCACAGTGGAATTTGAAGTTGGGTTAATGCAAGAGGCATATAGCAAGAACTGAAACTGTTGATGTTGCTATGGACTACACAACCCATTGGATACGCTGTGCAGAAAGCATTGTGGCTGCTATGCAAATCTCAGAGATAAAGGTGCAGGAAAATAAGGATGCAACTAAAGCAGGACAGATAATTTAGGCAGCAGGAGAAAACAAAAGCATAACATTCTGGATATTACTTTAGAACCATTTTCTTTCAGACTGCAATGTTGACATCCCAGGAATTCAGTGTAAATCCATTACAGTGAAGCACATCTCACTTGGAAGTAACCTGCTGCTACAAACCTGGTAAGAAACAGCAGCGCACACAGGTTTTTTTGAGTTGTTTTAGTTTGTGGCAAGAAAGCTCTGTATTGCACGCATCAAGATTTAGCTCAGTTTGAATGATTCAACTACTCTTGCTGATGACAATGCCCATGATCATCTGGCCCACTGCGTTTCCCAGTACCACTGCAAAGAAATGAGCTTTCTCCATTTTCAGGTATGTTACTTCCAGACGTTCCAGTACACAGAGTAGATGCATATGACCCTCAGCAATGGAGCAGCACAGGGTCTGCTGTGAAAAGGCGAGGGGTTGTTTTGCTTCAGATATTGCAGATACCAGGCAGGGTGTGGGCACCCTTTCTGTTTGGGATTCAGCAGGCAAGCCTTGCTGCTGCTCAGATAAAAACGCTCCTACTCTGCAAGCTACACTATATTACCAATTCAATGGCTTCAGGTTAAAAAAGGATGGTAGGTTTATTTATTTGTTTGAACCATAGTGGAGCACTGACTTGTAACCAAAAGTCTGAATGACAAATTAACCCCTTCAAAACAATTATTTTTGAAACTGAAAGCACGGATGTTCAGAAACACGTATGTTCCCTATCAGTACATCTCTGATAAAGTTGCAGCAAGCCATTTTAGATTAGCCTTTCTTTCCCTGCTTTATCATCCTTTCTGTTTAATAATGGCCTAGATCTCATTTATATGGGGTGGGCACGTCTAGAGACTTTACTGCATTAAATTAGAAATTGTATTTCCATATTATCTGTGACATTCAGATGCACCTCTATTGATATTTCTTCCTTGGTTAATTAAGCACTGACGTGAGTATTAGCTTAGATTCTGGCCTTCCTCTCAGAGGTGATAGCAAGCTCCACATTCTCTCCAGAAGCTAATATTCATCAGCTGTGATAACAAGTACGTAAATTCTCTCTGCTATACCTTTTGGAGAGTCTGTCTTCTGTCCTGTATTCCCATAGCTATATTTAATATTTCCTCATTTCTGCAGCATTACATAATTTGCACCAAATTTAAATTCTCTGAGGAAACATGAGGTGGTTGAGGTGAGGAGGAACCTCTGGAGATCATCCACTCCAGCCTCCTGTTCAGAGCAGGGTCACTAGAGCAGATTGCCCTGAGCTACATGCACCCAGGTTCTGAGTTTTTCAAAGGATGGAAATACCATCGCCCTCTGGGTAACCTGTTCCAGTGTTCAACCAACTCAGAATAGATAAGGTTCTCATGTTCATATGGAATTTCCTGCATTTAAGCTGGTATTGATTTTTCTCTTTCCCTCTCACTAAGAAACAGCGAGAACAGGCTGTGTCTGTTCTCCTTGCACACCAAGCCACCTTATTTAAAGGGGAGGAAAAAAAGGAAAAGAAACAAAAACCAAACAAACCAACTCCTGTCCCCAAACCAAAAGCAGATTAAGTGAAATTTGCATTCTATTCTAAAAAGCATTTTAGACGATGTGACATAACTCCTGGGTACCTGGGCATCTGTCATGATAAACCACTGAGCAACATATGCATTTGTGTTCTTTAAGACACAAAGCCTGTCTGGATATCAAGAGGCCAGGTAAAGCTTAATATGTCAGTAGCCATGGTTCTGACATTCCCTAATGTTATGGTGCAGAGGAGAGTTGGAAATGCCTTTGGTGTCTGTTATAGTTTCATTAGTAAAATGACATGACGCTGTGAATCTCTGACAAATATCTTCCCCAGAATTAGTGATGTATTCCAGTGCCTTTCAAGGAGCAATTACCATCACCCAGGAACATTGCAAAAAGAGCCACTGCACACAAAATCATGTGCTATTTTCCTGAAGGGAAACAGATACTGCTCAGCATTTCCCTTGATGTCAGCTGGCATCAGATGTTAACTAAAGCCATAGGTAGCGATACCAGCTACAGCAACTCCTGAGGGGATGCAAACACACAGCTGCCCCTCACACTTGCAGCTAAGATACCTGGCATCAGACTCGGCTCACCTGTCACAGTACTTTAGAGGGAATTGAAGGAATCATGGAGATGGAGGAGGACCTTTTCTATGAAAACTTGGATGACTCACCTTTCCTACGGCGCAATTTAGCTATGCATGAATCACAAGACAATACTGTTCAGCTATGGATGTCTTGAACAGTTATATTTGAAGGACTAAAGCTGAAGTTCTTAATAGTGTTTTGGACAGATGGTAATGCTTAACATGTTTTTGAGTAGCCTTGTGAGGAAAGGCAGTGTCAATTCACCAGCCCTGTGCTGCATGAAGGTCGGCAGTAACAAGACAGGGGAAGTTAAGGGTCCCTGTCTTTTCATCCAAAACTGACTAAACAGAGCATGACCAACCCACCTGCCATTTAGTATCTCAAATTGCTCATAAGAATTCCTATAAACAGGAATAAATTATTATTAATAATGTTTTCCTAAAATAATAATGAAGAAAATGCAAACATGTTATGGTGTTAATACTTTATGCTTTCCCTGGCACTTAATGAGGCTATTACTGTACTGATAAACTGATCTCTGTTGGATCCCTGAAGGGTTTGCATCAAGATGTCAACAGTGAAATGACCATGCAAGTGGCCTTGCTGTATAACAAGTTTTATTTTTTTCACACAAGTCAGTGAAGCATAGACTGTCACAGCTCTTTGTTGGAAAACAGCAGCAATAGGGCAGATTACATATGCAGCTTCACAAAGCGTTAATCGGTTGCTCGTACCATTTAATTACTATTTATTATTTTATGTTTTGATAAAGTATGCAATGGAATTATACCCTGAGTATCACTTTCAGCCATTGTTATCCAATTTGGCTTTAGCAAAACTGCATAAACAAGTACACAATCTCAACATATTCCAGCACAATTTATGGCTCCAGGGGTGTAAGTTCCAGGAACAATTTAATAGAAAATAAACATGATAATTATGATTATTAATAGAAGTGATAAAGGAGTGGGATGATAAAGCAATATGACTATCACACAAATTACCTAATGGAATAATGAAATATCCATCCTTCTCACCCAGCTACTTAGATTTAAAATCTCTTTTTGTCCTCTGTCATAATAACCACCAAAATTTACCTGCATGGCCCCCTGAAGAGGAGAGAATAGTGCTTTAATTGCTCATGTTTTTCCCAGACTTGTACAAAACAGGAGGTTATAGAACATACACTTACAGTGACGCCAAAAGCAAAGGAGTGTAGCAGACAGAAAGATGAAACTACGATATAACACATTAAAGAGCGGTAATGTAAAAGCAAACAGTCTAGAATTGAGCACCCATTACTTCTACTGTCAGAGCTATTGATAAACTGAAAAAACAGTGTTTTGAAGTTGGAAAAACATGAGACTGTATGACTGGCAAGGTCTTGTAAGGATTATATCTAAAGGTCTCTGATGAGATAGTCAGCAGTGAATGTGCTTGTAGTTATGACTTCAATGGAACTGAATTGGAAACAAAATATATTAATAATGCTAATAAAATAGACAAAGGAGACTTCAAGATAATTTTTAGCTGTCCTATGAAATGTGACATGGAAAAACTTCTCAAGACATGAGGTTGTAGAGTTTAAAATTGGAAGAAGTATGCACTGTTATCAACCATGCAAAAAAATGCTGCTGTCTATTTCCTATTAATTTTTAGAAAGTCACCTTGGAAAAGCTGACAAACTACAAGGAAATGCCTAGTAAATTGGAAATGTATCCATCCTCCCTCTCCTCCCCACCACTTCATAAAAGGGGAAAACCCTTTTTTCCATTCAGAAACATTATCTTCCTTGCTCAGTTTATCTGCCAATGTGGCTGCAGGAGGCAAGAGCAGTGGGAAGGTTTTCAGCAGTGCATGCAGGAAAGTAGTTAGGGAATTTTTTTCTACCATGTCCTCATCAATAAAATCCAAGAGAATCATCAGTGAGAAGCCAGAGATGGCTTCAGCATGGGAGACATCACAGAAAACTGAACAGTTTTTAAATTGTCCTTGATTAATTTAAAATACTTTAAAGTTCTTGGAAGAAAGATCTTTTTAAAATGCTGTCCTACTTTAAGGAACATAAAGGCTGAGGTTTCCCTGGATTTCTTGTGGCTTCAGGTGTTTGTCCCACATTAGCAGTGGTCAGCATCCACACCCACCTACACAGCTACACCTGCTCATCACCACCACGAGCTGGGTGTGGGCTGCATATACCCTGGAGTTCACACAGTTTCCTTCAGGTTTGTCTTCAGCACCATGACTAAATTCCTCTCTTTTTTCTTCTTCTTTTTTTCTCTTTTGTTCCTCTTTCTAGTGTGGCATGTGCATTCACTTGTTTTATTTACACATTCTTTAAAAACTTCTCTTTTAAATATAATTTTAATCATAACTATGTGCTTTTGTTTGAAAGTGGTCCAGATGTACAATAATCACAGCAGTCATTTTTAGGAAATTTAAATCGGAAGTGATTAGATACATTTTTCTGACTTCAGCTGTTAACCTGAAGAGTGAACACATCCCTTCATCAGTGTTTTACTGTTACTAATCATAATTACATACACTACACTGACTATGTTTCAGTATTTCATCCTTCTACTCCATCCTGCTGATCACTTTATACATATAACTAGACCAGGTATGATTTTCATTTGGTCCAGCTCTTCAGCTGTGGATTTGAACAGACTGCTCCTCTCCGTTTGCCAGGCAACAGCCACTGAATATCCTTGAAAACTCTTCAGAGTTCAAACAGAAGCACTTGTTAGCCAGGCCCATTCTGAAATGGCATATGAATTAATGCTTCAGTAGGGCATCGGGCCAGGGAATTCAAGATGCTTTTCCTTTTACAACAGTCTAGAAAATTAAGATTTCCTCAGTTCAAGCCATAAGACAGCCCTAACAGAAGGTAGGAGACAATACCAGGATTCTTTATGTCAATCATCCATTTGGAATCTGTTCAGAGGCAGAAATGGTGTTTCTTTTCCTTTTGTCTTTTCCTTTAAAGGCCTTCATTTTCCATCTTTTCATCTGTTTCTTTTCTCTTTGGTTCCCAGTGCTTTGGGATAATGCAGCAGAACATTAATGTCTTACAGAAAGTGCTGCTAATTAGTTTATTTCTGTATTTGTTGCCAGATCAATCTTGCAGGGTTCAAGCCAGTTATCAGGCTATTTAGAAGAAATCCCATTCACCTCAGTTTCTGCAACATGTTTGAACCAATCTGTCTTGTGTTTTCTTCAGAATTTATAAGAATAAAGATGAAGATAGATTTTTTTTTCCCCTCCTGTGGTTTACCTAAAGACCAGATTTTCGCCATCCTCACTTGTACTGAATGGTCACTTACGACATATACTCTTTAATTGATTTCAGTGGGACTTCTTATGCAGTGTGCATGGTAAAAATCTGGCTTCGTAAACATCAACAAATGCCCTTCCCCCACAAGCAAGGAAGAGCTTCGAAAGAAAGATTCTTCATGCTCAGAGAAAGATGCCCATGTTCACTCCAGAAAATTATCACAGTAGCAGGAGCAGGACCCCAGCTTCTAACGTACAGAACAGAGAGGTCAATTACATTTTTCAGTATAAGAACTGAAAGGCTTTAATGCCATTCTTACATCCAGTGCAACCGCCTCTCACCCTTGCCCTGATCAATTCACCTTTATGTTATTATCCAGTTTGTTTAATTGGTTCTGCCACTCCCTTCTATCTTCATTAGAAGTCCTCTTTAGTCCCACAGACATCAAGTTCTTTTGAAGCTAAAGACTTCTGCTTAACCTACCCAGCAACTGTCAGTAAATGTGGCAGGACCCATGTTACAGCCCCACTGTCAATTGAACTTTTGTGATACAATAATAACACGGATCACTGTTTGCTATACAGGTTCCTAAACAATAAGTAGCTTAAAATAGAATTCAGGCCCAAAGAACCACAAGAAACCACTAATCTGAACCTCAAATAATAAACAAACCAAAAATCCTGGTGGTTTATGGCTTCTGTCCCTCAACAAGTAGTCTGAGGTCATCAGAGCGGCTTGGCCCCATGGACACCTTTCACAGGAGATTTGGCATTCTAGCTTCCTTTAGACCAAAGCTCAGAATGGAATTTATTGCCATTGTGGTGTTCCCCAATAAAAGCTCTTCAGGCAAGCAAAGGCTGCAGTCCTTGCTCATCTGTAAAGGGAAAGACTTTTCTACTATAGCAACTCAGTTATTTTTACCAATTTCCAATTCTCTTTATGAGTTACAGAGATGATGTACATCAGGCTGAGACGGGGCTGGAGAGACAAGAACAAATGTTGACGGCTGAACCAGCTGGGTGAAATGTTCATCTCTCTACTTCTGCATGTTCCAGCATCTGCATCTCTGAGCAACAGGAATGAGGATGCCTAGTTCACAGGACATTTTGGAGAGCAGCATTACTTAGAGGTCAAACTGCGGCTGTAAAAGTACTTTAGTCAGCTAATATACTAGTCAATAGATAGATACTGCTGCCATCTGTGCACCTCTCAAACTCAAGGCTATGGATAAGCACATTTGTATTGATTGCAAAACAGTGTATTCCAAGATTTCAGTTCTGAAGGAGTTTTCTCCCCAGGAAAAGTAGAATGTATAAAGTTCCTTCAGTCTAAATGAGGGAAGAGGGAGCTGAAGATGACTGCTTAGTTGCACATAGGATTGGTTAGGTCATGCCTACGCCACATGTAGTGCACACAAGTTAAGTTAAGGTTTGGTTTCCCTCAGCTCAGTGCCAAATGCTGCTGCAGTGTGGCCAGAGCACTCCGGCTGGAGCCAACCACAGGAGCAGCTGCACCCACACCTGGTAGGCAAGAGTCAGACATGGGATGCTACCTCTGGCACCTCTGCCTGCTGAGCAGCTCCCAAGATGCTCCATGGCACACGGCTCACTAGTGGAAAAGGACAGGAGGGAGGGTGGCCTATGCATGCTGGCATCTTTGTAGGATTGTGAGTCAGGGAGCTTGATGAGTGGAGGTAGGTCTTGGGAAAACCAGCTGCGGGTGCATCAGTTCTCATCTGCACTGTGTCCTTCTAAGCAAAGTGCTCCTTGGAGGCAACATCACCCTAAATGCCAGTCTAGTTTACCTCCTCTGCTGTTGGATTCCCAAGAAAGGATAAAGAAAAAAGCACTGAGCTTGTTGTGGGATATCCAGATTCAGGCTTCAGCTTCTGTATGAAATATTTTAATCTATTTTGCTCTTTGTACCGTGTGTTGTATAATGAGGTCTAGCCAGTAAACTCCTGGACCAATTCTTCAAGGCTCAAAAAGGCTATCTCCAAACTCAAAGGCTTCCACACACCTACAGCTATGTCTTTTTACAAATATGTACCATGGAAATACTTTAAACTTACTGTTTCCTCAGCACTAACACATACATAATTCATTTGACTCACAGAACAGTGAACAAGGTAACATGGCCTCTTGCCACTTGCCAGTGGTAACAGGAGATGTTTGTCTCTCTAGACTAATTTTTATTTCATGCTTCTGAATTTTGACCCTTACCATGAGGTCTGAGCTTCAAAGCAGTGCAGCAAGGAACAGGACATGATTGCCACACATTTTAGCACCAGAAACAGATGCTTTATTGTCTAATGGCTAGACCCCGTTATACAATACGTGGTACAAAGAGCAAACTAGATTAAAACATTTCATATGGAAGACAGCTTTGAGGAGTTATGTAGTGATAGATGACAAAATATTAATTAGATATGGCAAGCTATCCAGCGGAACAAAAGACAAAGAAAAGGCAGAAGTTGGTCATCCTTACTAGCTTTTGAACTCCTGACACATAAACCAGAAGCTTACTGCATTCAGAACCAAAGTCAGAAATAATGTGACACTTCTTAGATGACTGTTGATTTTGCCAGACGCTGAAGGCCAGTAAAATTTTTTTCTCTAATGGCAGAAGCAGATTGCTGCCACTGATGCTGTAATTCAGGCTTGAAGTCCTGAAATTAAACGATTCAAAAGTCTTTTCAGTTATAGCATTTTTCCTGCCTAAGCAATTATTTAACGCCCTCGCCACTATATTTCTTTTATATTTATAAATATTTTATCTTTATATTTCTTTTGTGTATTTCTTTCCTGCCAAGTCCTCCTTTGCAGAAAGCGGTAAAAGATGTGCCTTTCATGACAAAAACCGGCAAGTTGCTAAGATTAGTATTGTTATTTGCTGATCTTTTTTCTCAGCAAATTTGCAAAGTAGCACAGCAAGTACAGCAAATATAAGCAAGCCAGAGAGGTGCATTGAAGAACTAAATAATTTTTAATCAGTGTGACTAGATTAAACAGCTTCTTAAATATTTCAATGTGGCAATCCTTTAGCGAGTGTTTATGACAAGCTTATAACAGTGCCAGGCAAAAGACAAAGTGGAATCTATCCAGGCTCATCCATATTTAAATGTGTGTGCTCAGTGCAAAGATGGCTTAGGGAGAAGTGATGACATCTCCAAACTTACGATAGGTGGCAGGCAAGAATGCTGGCAGAAACAACCAGGGGAAACAGAGGACATACACTGGGAAGCTGGCAGTAAGAAACCATTTGAAAGTGTAAATGAGCTCAGGAGAGGAAAACACAAAGACAATGCAAGTTCTGCAGTCCTGGATGAACTATAGGTCGCCAGCCTGTACCAGACTGCTTGCAAAAATTTCGCTTGCCGTTTGAATATTGTGAGGGAGAAGCTAAATCAGAACAGACACTAGCAATAAAATAATATGATTATCCAAATTGTGAGCAAACTCTTCAAGGAATAAAATGACAAAAAATTCCGTCTGAGATGCAAGAAGATGGTCAAGTGTTTCAGAAGCAGGAAGATCTTTAAGCTGCCAGGAATGAGAGGAAGAGAGTGGTCATGGATCAAGCCCCCAGGAACAACAGCCTAAGTTGAAAAAGAATGGGAAAGAAAACATATTCAACATTTTTCCTTTTGGAACAGTCCCGGGTACAGTGACTACATCCTGTGTATTCTGGTGGATACCTTTTCATCTGCTGCATTCTGGTGGATACCTTTTCATCTGATGCAGACATCTAAGGAAGGGGCAGTTCAGCACGCCCTGCTTGTGGAACATCTACAACTTCAATAGTCATTCTTGGGAAGTAGGTGTCCCCAAATTGCTGGAGGCGTGGGTTGGCAGCATGCACGTGCCAGCCCTTCTGCCTTTCATTTCAGGCCAGTAAGTCAGTAATAGAAACAAAGTAGAGTTCATCTCTTCTGCCAACTCAATTTATTCTCTCCATCTGGAACACAGTCCAGCATTACAATATAAGATTAGCTTTTTCCAAGATATCCATCTGCAGAACATACGACATTAAAAGGTGGAGTTTCATTCTGTCTCCAGCTCCTTCCACTTTTAAACATTGACAAAACCTCAAATTTTCCACTGCATCATCTTGAATCTAGACGGTAGAAGATCAGCTTTTTTAACTATTCCTCCCCAAAAAGAGCACCGTTTGGTTTCAGTATCAGAGGGTCTCTCTGGGATATCAGCAGACATCAGATGTCTGGAGGTAGACAAAGCAATGTATATGTGACTGAGTATGTCTGAATCTGGAGTTGGCAGACTTTATGTGGGGGAGTGAATCTCAAATACACAGTCAAGATCAGGAAACTGTTGTCATCACAAGTCCTACTCCAGAAGTAACATCTAAAATCACAGTGATACACAGAGGAATTTGCTTGAAATTAAATTAAATTTAAATTAAAATTCTATTGATAAATGGATTTTGCTTAAACTTCGCTTTATTAGGAACTTTTAAACACAGTCAGATAAAAAAGGGCTGAACCTCCCAGCAAAGTTAGCTAACAGTGTCAGCACTAAGGAGGAAAAGCACCACAAAAACACTGACCACGCATGCCAGCAGCTGACCTACATACAGAGACTGAACATGCTACCATGATCAATGGTGTGGATTTGATCAAAGCAAGGGAAAAGAAAGGAGCTACTGCACAGGTAAAGAAAATCCCTCTTCCTCTTAAGTCACTAGGTTTACTCTGTAAGATTTACCTGTATAGCTGATGCACAACATGGAGCTTTGTAATATGAGCAACAAAAGACAAGATCAAAATATGCCTCAAGGAAGAAGGGAAGAAGCCAAGGAAACAGCAGGAAAGAAAGCAAATGGAAGGGGGACTACAAATCTGTCCACATTTCTGCCTCTCAGTATTTCCTTACTGCCAGTAGCTTACACAACTGCCCAGCAGAGCTTTCATTTTTCTGCTTTTCCAGTTGTAACATAAAGTCAAAGAACTCACAACCCAAAGAGAAAACTATAGATACGTCAACAGTGGCATTTTCCATTGGAATCTACATTACCTATTAGGAAGAAAATAAAAACTCTCTCTGTTTTTATTTCTTAAGACCAGTTAAGGTCTTCAGTCAGAAACCTCTGAATGCCCAGTATTTCATTAGCATTAGGCACATGACCAAATACTGCTATCTCTATCTAACTTGTGGTTTGGAACTTACAGTTGTAGGCTTTTCTCTGACAGCACTTGTGGACAGTCACTCTCAGGAATTACTTTTAATTTGGTATGAGAATCCTCTCTGTAAATTGCTCTGTAATCCAAATTCTATTTTTGAAATGCTGAATGCAAGAACCGTTCCTTGCAGTACTGCTACCTTAAAAACGGATTAGTTTTAATATATGTAGACACTGATGTGTTCTTTTATAACATTGTATGCACAAAAAACTTTTCTTGTTCATGCCAATATCCCAATTTGCATGCTTTCTGTCACATCAAATGAAACTGCTCATCGGAAATTGGGACATAAGCTGCCACTTGCATTCATGAATATGTGCTGACTGCTTTCATTTCGCACTTGACATTCTAGCATGCTCTTGAGCAGGTGAAAAGGCCAGTCATTATCAGCAGGCATGGGAGATAAGAAATATATGGGGAAAGCTTATCTGAATTTGAAGATTTTCAGCTTTAGCAAGTTTTTTACACGATTCAGTCCATAAAAATAAACCTGGAATAAGCTATTCTTCCTCTCTGCTACTAGAGATGGATCTCAACAAAGGATATCTGTACTGCACTTCCACTCTTTCCTACACTGTACTTTACATGGTAAGAAACAAGACAGGGTGACTTTCCCATAGCAAAAAGGGGCTTCACTGCAACCAGTGTCCAAAGAGCATGTGCACGCCACTGTCTCTTCGCAGCCAATCCACATCAGCATTAAAGACTTCGAACTGTCAGTGCATTGATAAAAATAAACCATTCCACTTAAAGTGACCCACTGAAATAATTTGTGCAGTCAAACATAATAACTTGTTCATTTGTAATTTATCTGCAAATACTGAACGTAGCCACAAAGTATATAAAGCTCTTTCAGCTTGAAACATCTTCTCATAGCTGCAGGTATCAAAGAATCAGCCATGTTACAACTCTGTGGGAATGGGGAAGGTTCACCAGAAGATTGGTCAATCAATGGGTTTATGGTTTATTCAATGGATTCAATCAACAAAATGGACTCTTTATGTTTCTGCTGAGAAATTACCTGGTAAAAAGCATGGACCAATTTTCACACAGGACCCTGCTTCCATAGAGGACAGGCAAAATTCCCACTGACTTCAAAGAATTCCAAGTCAATCTACCAGCAGTTTAGCCACAGAGATTTTAATCATATTTTTAAATCCATGAAATTTAATTTTACACCCAGTTTTAAAGTTTTGCCTTAGTTTTCCTCAGAACTTTATTCTTTTCATTGTCGTTGTTGTTCCCTGCCCTGGCATTAGTTTTCCAAGAAAACCCATTCATCTTGATATTTGTGGGACTGACAGAACTCATCACTAACTTGCAGAAATGATGGAGATAAACAACATGCAGTTTATTCTGGTTAATGGGTGCTAGGGCAATGAGCTCATGACAGAAGCAAACAAAAAGCCTTTACGATGTAATGATTACTAGTACTATGGTGAAGTAGGAGCGACTCTTTCAGACTGGAAATTGGCATAAAAAGATTCACTGTTTGCTGAAAGGATCTGTTATTAACAAGCCTTCCAAAAGAAAACGGCATTTTGAAGACAAATTGTCAGCCACAACTCCTTTACCCAGGGTGCTCAGGGAAGTGGTTCTGCCAACAGTCTGCAGCACAGGATGGTTTTCAAATGAAGGAATGATGCCTCAAAAGTAAGGCTTAGCCTGCAGCTTGCCAAAAACCTTAACATGTTAGTGCATCTGCTAATAAGCACTTGTTAAGACAAGACCAAGATAAGTTATTTTAATTATGACTCCTCGGTAAGGCAAAATTTAAGTTACACAGTAATCACAAAATGCCACCAATACCAAATACAAGTGCTAAGAACTCGGTTGTCTTCAGAAAAGCCAAGGTTAAAATAGTTCTGGAAATAAAACTCATACTCTAAATCCACCATAGCCAGAAAAAGCCCATGTATAAGGCATGACAGAAGTTACCAGCTCTGGTAAAATCCTGTTGAAACACATTTGAAATTAGCTTCTGAAACACAAGGAAGAAACATGTCCTGCAAGGGGGCATGAGGAGTTGTTGTTTCATGGATCAAGTTCAGTGGGGTTACCAGTGGATCACAGAATCAATGGATCATTGGATCTGAACCTAGGTCTGTTTACACCTGTCCAAGTTGGCTTCAGCAAATGAACCCACAGCAAGCTGGATGACCATTCTGAATGCACTTTCTTTTATGAGAGACATTTCAGCTAAACTGAATTGTAAACAATGGCAATTATCTTAGTGGTTTTCATTGTTAATCATATATCTATCTCCTACTAACAGTCCAGAGCATATACATGAGTGTCTTCACCTGTGCTCACTGTGGTTCTCCAGCTCAGGCTAAAATATAAGTTGAAAACATAGCACACAGGACTTACAGGAGGAGTGTGGGACCAAACTGGTGCTTTAATTCCTGCCGGGAGTTTCACCTCTTCATAAAGGCACAAGAATTAACCAGTTAGGATCAAGCATTTGAATGCAAAATGGCAATGCTGGATATTTCAAGATTTCACATTCTGATGGAGAGAATTTTATTCATAATCTGACTGCACTTGATGTTTGATGGGAATAAAAATAAATATGTCTAAAAGCAACAACTGAGAAGTGGCAATTTTGTGTGGTCTCTATAGTACTTTTATGGTGGTTACATCAAGAGCTGAGTTCAATTGGATTGCTTTGGATTCGTATTGCAGCACTATATTCTGTTCTCATTTGAACTGGTGTAATTCTGGAGTACTTTCATTAACAATAGTGGGATTACTCCAGATCTGCATTGAAGGCAGGTTTGCTTTGAACTACATCATATGAGCAGTATAAACTAGGACACTGGCTACTTAAACGTATGGTACTCATCTAGAAGTCTTTTTACAGAGTTCAGGTAAGATAACAAAGAAGAGAAAGAAACCAACACAAATAAAGATTAGACTACTTTATTTACAGCAACTTTACACTTTCACAAGGATTAGAAATATGCCTATGAAAACTATACTTTTTCTTATTGTTTCTGAAGTCATTAATAATGGTGCTGAATATGAAAACAATCATTTAGATGCAGCTGGAAAAATAACTTGTCCACAGCTGAACTGGAACTGACTCTTTAGAAATCATTAAATGAGAAATTTTTTAATCATTTCCAAGTGCAAAATTATGCAGAACTGCTCAGGATTCCCAGGCTGCACTCCCTCCAGCTGTCTTCAGCAAACAGGCTAGGAAAAAGGAGGAATGTTTTTTCACTGCATCTGCTGCTGTTTGCGCATCTGTATCCAGTAAACCAGAACCTTTTACTCTGTACAGAATATGGAAAGATACTTCAATGCATCCTTTTTAACTACATGGATGTAGAAGTGGACTGTGTGTACCTGTTGAGATGCTCTTTCCTATTGTACTGGGTTTGTGTCACAAGGTTTTGGTAGCAGACGGGCTACTCTGACAAGCTGCTAGAAGCTTCCCCCATGTCTGATAGAGTCAATGCCACCCAGGTCCAAGTCAAATCCACCACTGGCCAAGGCCGAGCCCATCAGCAACAGAGGAAGCGCCTCTGGGATAACATGTTTAAGAAAGAGATAAACTGTGGTGGAAAAAGCAGAGAGGAATGAGAAACAATATGCAGAGAATCTGTGAGGAACAACTCCAAAGACACCAAGGTAAGTGAAGAAGGAGGAGGTGGAGGTGCTCCAGGCACCAAATCAGAGGTTCCCCTGCAGTCCATAGTGAGGACTGTTGGTGAGGAAGGCTGCCCTATCCCACAGCCCATGGAGGTCCACAATAGAGCAGATATCCTCGTCCAGCCTGGGGAGGACACCACACTGGACCATGTAGATGTCCAGAGGTGACTGTGACCCTGTAGGGATCCCACACTGGAGCAGTCTGCTCCTGAAGGAATATGACCTGTGGAGATGACCCCTGTTGGAACAGTTCATGAGCTGTGGACATACCACAACATCTCTGTATGCATCCAAGTCCCCCATGTGTACCTTCTCTCCTACCCGAGTCCCACTTTGGGACAGGCAATGCTTTTACTTTGAGTTTTAAAGCAGCCAGTAGATTCTGAATCTCCAGTGGAGACTCTAGGCACCAGTTCGAATAAGCTAGCAGATTTGAAAATAGCTGCACTGGGGGATTCTCTGTCCCCTTTACAGAGCAGACAGGGGATGTGATTAGTCCAGTTTGTTATCACAGCAGGCAGCTCTTGCCCTGTGGCAGGATGATCTTACTACACCAGCATCTAAGGACTCCTTCCCATGAAAAAGACAAAAATATTAAATTTGGTGATCAACTCAAACACAGTTTGAGAGAAATGTTGTTTTTATTCATAAAACAGATCTATATCCATGAAACAATAACAAGTATAGTAACATGACTCCTGAAATAGAGGATAATTGCTCTTTAAAATAACAAGCCAAACTGAGGTAAATGTTCTTTGAAATTTAACTTAATTGAGCCATGCCAGAGAGTGTATTAGATATGAAGTTAATAAAATTTAACTACAAAAGTAGTAACTTGAACTCTACAGAACCCCACCAAAGGAAAGCTCCTTGCTTTTGACAGTAACTTATATGAAAGATGCGGCTAGAAGCAGGCTTATTTTGGATCTTTCACAAACACTGTTTGTTTGCTAAAGCATAACAAATTTATGTGTTTCACCTTGTGTTGTATACTCAGAATTTCACAAAGTGAATAACAAATCAGACCATGTTTAATGTTGGGGGAGCACCATTAAAATCCCCCGCAAATGTCCATGTCACAGGTGTTTTGCTGCAGATTCTACCCTGATGAACACACAGCTGCTTATCATCTCATAAGGTAGAGTTCAGATGAAAGGAAGATGCGGCATGTTGGTTAATCAGGGAGAAGAAAAAAAGAAAAAAGAAAAAAATGTTATGTTTCTGTCTCTAACTGTATTTTCTACATCACTGAGCAGTAAGACACAATGTCATTTATTTCAACCATATAAACCGTGACCACATATTTGCGGATGCAATTACTTCAACTTTATACTCACTAGCTTGGAAACAAGCCCCATTTGTCTCATTCCTCAAGGAAAATAGGAGCCATAATGCAGAAGTGGAGAATAGAGATGTCACATCCATTCAATTCATCCTCACAGCTTCCTTTTCCTTTATACCAATCCCCTTTCCTGAGTTACTGGGCACAGCTTTGCACACGCCTTACAGGAACTGATCTGCAGTAGGATTAATTTTGTGGGAGGAAGGAGGAAAAGATGAAAATGTGTCAATGTGGACAAGCACCCATTATACAAATTCAGAGCTTCCCTGAGGAGGAGTGTTTGCAGATGAGTAACAGCCCTAATGCCCTTTGCAAATACTGTTTTATTATATTATATGCTGTTGGATGGCTAAATTGTCTGTTGAAGGACATTTTACTTACTCAAACTTATCCAAATTAGAAAGCTGCAGTTAACTATGTAAGTGTGCAATATTTCAAAACATCTTTAAGCGTATTTCTTCAGTCATTAACAATAACATTATAAGTGTTTATGCAGCGTGATGGCAAGAATCATGCTGGAAGGAAATTTGATGTATTTGAGTCCCGCACCACTGTCTCTCAGTTTAAGTCAGCTGAGATATTTGCCCAGAACAATCTTAACAGTAACATGAAGTGCAATAGCTGTTGCCCTATTTGAGCCCACTCTGGCCTGATGAGGCTGCTTGCAAGCACTGCTAAAAGGAAGAGTAAACAAGTCATTAATTATTTCTCCCTCATACACTAATGACAGTCCCTGGAGGCCAGTGACTCCAGCTGGCCACCTGCATCAGTTTGGTCCAGCGTTGCGGATGGCCCTGTGGAGCCCCATAATGGGAGAAGACATGGCTAACCTGCTTAAAGTGAAGGCTGGCTGCTGTCCCACTCTCCTTTCTTCCACTTACAGCTGACCTAATACCAGCTAGTTTATGTTACAGAATGACAGCTGTAAGGGTTAATGGTCAGAGAATAAAGTAATTAGCAATATCTGTCCTGGCCCTGGAGGGAATTAACCAAAAACACCAGGGATTTTACTACCCTGAATGTGACAAAGAACAAGTTGTTCAGATGTGTAACAGGTCAGAATATAACCCTGCGTGAAGCAAAATGTCTCAAAAGTCTGTGGGTTCACAGCTGTCCAACTAGTAGTTTATTGAGCTGAGCAAAGATAATAGTTTTCATGGTTTAATTATTATTAGTTACTATCAAGAACCAAACATTGATTGTGACAAGAGTTGCAATTACTTGCTCTGCTTAGGTCAGCTCAACTAAATATGATTCTGTTCTCTTCCACACAGATCCTTAAGGCTATAGGAGTCTATTCAGGCATTCATGTAATAATCAGAGATAACCACATCCTTAGAGAGCTCTTCCCCATTCTCAATTTCTTCTAATTTATTTTTAAAAATTTCCGCAGTCTCCGTTTCATGTTAGCATCTGCCTTCTCATAAAGACAAAATCTTAAGTAAAGGACAGTTACCTCCTGAAGGAGCATGACAACACACACTGATGCTGAAGTCTTATCTCCCTTTGTACCTTGGGGCAAAGCAATTCCAACGATTTTAGCAGTTTCTTACACTGGCATTATGGCTTCCCCTCGTTCTGCTATTCCCAACAAAGCACTTCATGTATACAGAAAGCTGTAAAATCCTTGGAATGCATTAACACATCTTACATGTGAGAAACATATCTGCTTGAAATTGTTCACCATACTTTAGACACATTCCTTCCAATTTATCTTCAGTAACTGGCCAAGATATTTCATTGTATTTCTATTCCATTCAGTAACTTGCATTCATAGTATGTACTTGTTGGAACAGAAATTAGTTCGCACATAGCTGCCTTTCAGTATCAATTTTTTGTTGTGTGCATATCCTTTCCCATTGGTGCTGCTGCTTCCTTCTATGCCTTATCACCCCTATCAGCAGACAACAATACACACTGATCCTCTTTTTACAATGCTAGTTGAATAAAACATAATTTGTCCTGGGATGTCAGCGTTTGTCAGGTCCTCAGCTAAAGCACAGCAACACAGTTTCATGAGTCCCTTGTTTACACGCAGAGGAGTGCAATTTATTTATAATTTAAAATAAGGAATCAGATTCTTTTGTAGTCTTCCTTTATCCCATTGCATAAAATTAGGGTAATCCCAGATCATCCCAGCAAGTGCTCTCAACTGGTGTGAGGTATCAAACGTGTGTGATTGCCTACCTGATTCCCAGAACCTTTGGTGTCAGAAACACTACAAGAAGTGCCAGAATAATCAAGTCATCCCCCATCTAGAAAAAAAGACAAAAATTAGGGATTCAGGGAAAGACAAGCCAGTCAGCCCCACTTAAGTCCCTAAAAATATCAGAGCATGTTTTCAAGGAAGAATCAAAGAACTAGCAATGGCTTGTGTAAAATTTCCAAACCTCATTCAGTGACAGGAAGGAAAAAATTGAGTGTCAGGATCTAGATTAATTTTGTTGTTGAAGATTATTAAGTTAGTTTGGTAGGAAAAATGAAAGATATTAAAAAAGAATAGAGGAAAGTTCAAACAAGAACATAAGAAAAGAATAACTTTCCTGAAAATAATATTGGGGGAAAAAAAGATTTATCATGCAAATACACCATGAAAGATAACAAGGCAGTATAGCACCATGAAGTTGGATGCATCTGTGATGATGATAGCCATACTAGTCCTCGGATAGCGACAGAAAATTATTTTAGTATCTTCACTGCACAGATATATTCTTAAGACATTAATACTTCAAAGGCTGAAAGATTAATAAAACACACACAAGGCATTAGCATTGTATCTGTATGTTGAAATGCATTTTCACATCGTCATGCTGATAAAAGCAGATTATCCAATTAATGAGATAAATAATTACAGGTGCACTTAATGGAAGAGCATGTTATTCTATGAAAATTGCTGTAATTACTGTGGGTACCCTGCAAAGTATTATCCATTCCTAGCTGTTTGCATATTAAAACTTCAACTCAATCAACTCTTAATAAAATCTCCTAAGTAGAAGTGTTAGCTGTGCCTCTAACACCTGACCTTGAAAATAACTGACTAGTTTATCAATGAAGGGCACTTTCTGTCTCTGTGTAGGCAACTCAGCTCTGTCTACACTAGACATAAATCAAGTGCTCATCAGACAAAAAGAAGGCAAGCCAAATTAATTGCTGGAAAAATACCTGTGAGGGAATATAGAAGAGACTGAGGATAATCAATAGATACCGACAGGCACAAGCTGGCTCTGCAGCCCTTCTACATTGCCTGGGCTGATACTTCCAATACCAAATAGGTGTCAGAGATTTGGTGGAGAAACAAATAATGTTTGAAAAACAATTGAATTAATTACTTATCACTTTATTGAAAATAATTTAAAACTTACATGGCTGCACAATTATAGATGTTCCCACATGTCCATGCTGATACAAATGGTCATGGACAAAATGACTATGAAGCTCTTGGAGGAGAGTCCATCTATGTCTGCAGAATGCATGGTCCTTTGCAAAAAAAAATCAGCAGAGCAACAGAGACGCAGAGCAGCAATATTCCTTTTTTCCTTTTTTTTTTCTTTTTTTTCCATTCTGTACTTAGTTTTGAAATGTAAATAAAGGGACATTTTACAAGGTCATGTAGTGATAGCAAGAGGAGGAATGGTTTTAAACTGGAAGGGGGAAGATTTAGCTAGACATTAGGAAGAATTTCTTCACGATGAGCATGGTGAGGCATTGTCCCAGGTTGCCCAGGGAAGCTGTAGCTGCCACATCCATGGAGGGGTTCAGGGGCAGCTTGAATGGGGCCTTGGGCAACCTGGGCTGGTGGGAGGTGTCCCTGCCCATGGCAGGGGTGTTGGAACTGGATTATCTTTAAGGTCCCTTCCAACCAAAATTCTATGATTCTAAATCAAGGAGAATAAGTATTTTGTTTGTTAAAGAGGGAGAAATAAACATTAATATCCAAAGCATGTTTTGCTTATCTACCGCTTTGGTGTCTGTAAAAGACTCTCAATTCCATCTTCTTCTGGAAAAGATAAGGAAAAGGAAAATCACTAATGCCCTAGTTGACGTGGATACCAGTTTGATCTAAGCAATATCATAAATAAACAGTTAAAATGAATATGAAATGCTAGCAGGTCACATACTAACAACGTTAACGGCTTTCCTATTCCTGCTGAGCTGGATACTTCAAAGTACGGGAAACCTCTTTTATTATAGGCAGCTAAAAACAAAGTGTAATTCCAACTTTGATATTTCCACCACAAAGTCAGTCATTTTTACTGATTTAAACTTTAAAGCCATACTGGATAACAATAAACAACAATTTTGAATTATTTCTGTCAAACTGGCCTAGAAAAATGAAACTTATTTGACATCCTCCTATCTATTCAGCCAAGAAAACCGATATAAATATTTTTATACTGTAGGTGAACAAAAAAAAAGCTAAATGCTGCTGTCTAGAGGTATTTCCTTAGAAGTCCAATGATAACAGAACATTACTGACAGAATACAGATATAAGAAAGAAGATTCTTACTACAATTTGGTTTTGCTCTACCCCACCCCCATCAGCCCTGACATCCTTGGACTATCCCAATTTCTCCAATTTTTACTCAAAGCCATGTTTTTTTCAGACCTGTGATCTTTCTGGCTACCATCATTCACAACTTATTGGTCTAAATCTTTCTTGAAGGGCTATGTGCCAAACAGGTCAAATTGTTCCACTACAGGTAAGGGAAGCATGGAGTTTTTACACACCTTACCTGCTGTGCTTCAGTTTGGACAGCTCAAATGGTTTTTGCTAGTTGCACAACAGTACAGCATTGGTGACAGAAGTCCGATTTATGATCCTCTAAACACCTCTAGACTCCTTCTGCAGTACTCTCTCTAGCCAGTCATCCTGTTTTTCTGATGCTCATCCCAACTAATGGTGTATTTGTTCTTATCAAGTTGTCTTTACATTATTTCAGTCCATTTCTCCAATTTATAAACACTGCTTTGACTATTAATCCTATCCTCCAAAATGCTGGCAGCCCTTCAATCTTGATATTAATCTGCAAAATTAATCATCACATTTGCTAGTACCTCACTGAAATCATTAGTAAAGTTACCAAATAACATTTTCAGCTTGACTAACCCCATTTGACATAGAGATGTGACTCAATGTATGGCAAAGTTAAGCGTCCTGGTAACAGGTTTTTTAACTACCTTTTCTCATCTCCTAAACTGAACCATATTCCACAGGGAACAGTGTAGGATTCCTGACTTACAGCTCTGTTCTCAACCCATGTGTTTGTTCTTTCTCTTCTGGTGAGAGGCAATAGTGCCTGCTTCTCAGTTTTAGAGTCTTAGTGCCTATTGACTTATCGTTAGTGAAACTACTGATGTACTTCTATAGCGAATTTGTGCTCAAATAGGAAGGGAAGAGACAATGACAGATTGAAAATATTTTCATGCCAGTTAGATAACTGATAAAAATACAATTTAGTCTGCTGCCTGGGAAGTTATATTTTGAACTGTCACATCAGTTCCTTATATTTTGTTTATATGTTGCACATAATGTGAAAACACAGTAAACATTGAATAGAAAATAAAATATCCAGAAATTGCCAAATTTTATATATCACATGAGTGAAAGAATACAAAAGCTGAGGATATACTATGCAGCAAAATGATGTATTGCATTTCTGGTTAATTCTGCTTCCTACAGGATCTGTGACAGCAAAAAAGCAAAAAATGTACAGTATGTCCTTCAACAACATGCTTTTGTGTCCATTAGTCCCTTCATTTGTTTGGGTCTGCATCTCCTGATTAAAGGGTCTTCCCTTATTTATTTGCAAATTTAGAAGTTGCTCCAAATCAGTCATTAAGTCCATGTACACTCCTACTTGTCTCTTCAGAGATTCTTCATGTGAGGGTGATTGTAAAGCTGGCATTGACTAGCACCTTCTCATAAGGAAAGAATGGATATGGTCTCAGTTATTGCATGTATTTTTCTCTTTCCAATATGCCATCTCTCACAGACTGCCATGACAAACCCTACTTTAAGACTTCTATGTTTGTATGCCTCTGGTTGGGCCGTTTGGGTCACGTCCACAACGTACAGCATGCAAATGGCTTTCCTATGAAGTCTTCAGAAAAACTCTTAAGCTAGTGGCATATGAAGACAATTTCCACTAGTTCTGTGCCACATGAAAACCACTTTTGCTCTCTGCTGATAAAGGAATGAGAAAAAGCATATTATGGCAGGAAGTGTTCCTGTCTTTGAGTCTGTATTAGCAGGGAGAAGTTCCAGTGTAAGGACTGTTAACAGTTCTGCAGGCGTCTGCATCAGTAGAAGCTGGTCTTTTATTTACAAGGATGAATTACCTCATGTTGCAGCTCATTACTACTAGGAAAAATTGCTTTGGCAGGATAAGTCTGTGAATAAAAAACTGTCTTGACTCCAAGTAGATGTGAAGTCTGAAAGATGAAGATGACTGTTTGATCAGGTATCTTCCTTCAGGCTGGATGCTTCAGTGCAATGGAACAGACTTGCTACATGGAGAACTAATGCTGCTGAATGATTATTTTCAGAGAACTAAATAGCTTGAGGTCTTGAAAATAATAATGAATATAAACCTTAGAGATCTTTTTATTGGACTACCTATTCTACTCTGCATGCATGGGCTTCAAGAGAGACTTAGTAATCTCTCCGTCTCATGCCTGAGAAGTAGACGAAGGAAGTAGTAAATCAGTCAGTGACACCAAATATGCAATAGCAAAGATTCACCTTCACTTACAAAACATTTCTGATGTGTTGGGATGCTTCTTTTTGAACATTCAACTTGAAAGTCGAGAGGGGGACTTTGCCTTCAGAAAGTGCTGAGCATGCATTGTCTGTAAACCAGATCCTCTTTAAGCTACTGCATGTCAAGCAAAAGACAGCTATATCTGAAAATTTGAGATCAAAGTTTTACTGACCCGCTTTAGAATATCACTTTGTGATAAGTCACTGCTGCAATAGAAAAGCAAAACATATAATTAAAGATTCACAGAACTTCCAAAGATGAGAATGTATAGATTCAAGTAGAAATTTAGGAGCAAGGACAGCCGATTAATTTTTTCAAAGTCTCCCTCAGACAATGTTATCACATTGAGTCTTCACTTCCAGTTCATCTGGGTGTGGTTTTTTTGCAAAAGACCTAGTCCCTGCAACAAAGGAATTACTTTTTAAGGCCAACATGCAACTCAAACCACACAAAAATAGATATTTCATAGGTAGCATTTTTGAGATTTATTAATTAGATAAGGGCATATTTTTGGTGAATAAGATAATTTTCAAAAAATCCTAAACAGAGAAACTGTTGAATAACTTTGGGCATTAACTATGTGTCTCAATTTTTCTGTCTCTCTGAAGGGAAAAATAAGATTTCTCTACCTGTAAAATGAGGTGAAAACTCTGGAGAAAGGAGCTATACATCTGGGAAAAAATACATCTATAAATAAATAAATAAATACATATATGCCTATATGAGATATCAAGGGTAGCTTTGAGAATGTAATTTAAATAAAGGACTAATGCTCATTTGTTCATACTCCTCTTCTACACTGTCTGCTCCCTTGCTCGCCTTCTTATATGTACACACTCATACTTGTATGAAGGAGAAAAGGTACTGGAGAAAAAATAAACAGGCAAGACCTCAGGAACTGTGCTCTTACAGTAACAAAGAAAGTTAGAGGCAACAGATCTACTTCTCAAATACAGAATTAAAATTACACATGTGACTAAAACCAGAATTTACTGTGGAAGCAGTTCTAATGAAAGTTAAGAGTTTTGGAGCTAATGGTTAATAAGAAAACAGTGATGACCCAGATGGACACAGAATGTTTCTTTTCTGTCTTTCACTGGCAGGATGCAATCTATCCCCACACTCTTGAGTGACTCCTCTCTGCCAGAAGGCGTCTTTCCAGTTTTGCTTTGAGTGATGGCTTGTTTTGTAGCAGTAGACTTTAGTGACATGGAAAACTCAATTTGTAAGCATTTCTTACAACGATGTATTTAAGGGACCTCCTGAGGGCAGCTTTCATGTTAGTACATTGCAGTAATCACTGCTTTATTCTATTGAACTGTTTCTACTTATGATTTTATGCAGAACGACACTGGCTCTTGCTTTAACACTCTCAAAAATAGGTGTGAAGTACATGATATGGTACTATCCTCCTTCCATGGTAACATAAGTGCTACACAAGTAAGGAATAGTTCTGATACCTGACAGAAACAAAACTGACAGTGACCAGTGAGCTGAGTCAGTGAATTATAAATTAGAATGAAAGCGTAGTAAAGAACATATTGACCCAAAATAGCCAATGCTGAGCCCAAGAGATACTGAAATAGTGCACAAGTATTTGCACAGAAATTAAATTCACTGTAAGTGAATAGATGCTAAATCACTGAAGAAGAAGCATGACTTTGCTTTGTATGTGAACATTTCTGTCACCTGTATAATTTTTCAGAATGTAATATCGCAGTGGTAAGGGCGAAGGGGGAAAGAGTGCAAAATGAACTGATTGCCTTTGCAGCTTATTGGCAGCTTTTCCTTCCTAACTCAAGAGTCTCAGATGTTCATGCACCTGCAGACTTTTGTGTAACCCCTCTGCCCTCTGAAAGGGCTTGAACAACAGGATGAGGCATTTAACCGTCAACTTATTAATGTGAGAGATGACATTGTTACAGTATTGTATACTGATTATACTGCCTAAGACAGATGTAGGATAAAAGAAAAACGTGAGTGATATATTTCTTGCTGCTTGCAAAGGAAATGAAGTAAAATACATATATAGTAGTCAGCAAGACCTATATCTTGTCCATAAAACAGTAACGATGCCAGCTGTAAGTGGAAATGCCATTCCACTCAAGTGTTGCATTTTTTCTCCTAAGTCTTCTCTTCTTATATGCACTTACTGATTGCGTAAAAATTAACATCATTAAAGAAAAAAAGCCCGTATAAACCTATATCAGATGTCCTCCTAGGGCTAGCACAAAGTGTCTGCAGTGTTTTCTCATTTTCAGTAGGGCGTGAGTAGGATTTCTGCTTTTAAGTACTTGCACTTAGAGGACTTTAACCTACTCAAAATAATGCACCTTTTGACAGGCTCCTGATTTTTCTTCTGCCTGCATACTCCAGCTAGGAAGAGGAAATATCTTGTCATAAAATACTGGAAAATTAAATATCACAAAGACCAGATATTCAGCATCAGAACTCAGTCCCATTAATCTGCAGTAGTCTTATATCAAAAAATGTTTTCAATTGCTGCTTGTTAAATTCAAGTCTTATTTGTGCTCTTCTTCTTTGCAAAAAATAAGAGTCCCTGTCATGAAACAGAATTAATACCTTTGAAAATTCCTTTATATATCATTTAGAATTGAGTGGTGTTTTTTTTTTTTTTAAATGATGATGTACATAATAATTGTGATTGAAAGGCATAGGAACGCGTTAGTGTACAGCAGGATGTGAGGTTAAGCAGTTGTGTCAGGTCAAGGAAAATTTGCTTTCGTTTTTTGCAGTGCTCTCAGACCACTTCAAATACTTCACACCTGCACTCACAACATTTCATCGCTTTTGGTGGACTTGCTCTACCTGCATTGAAGAAATAAGGAGGAGATTCAGATCCCGAGTTTGCCTTGGGAACCAGAGCAGAATGTTTGTCAGGAGCATTGTAACTTGCTGGGGGCGGGATAATAAAAGGAAGAAGATTGCAGGTTAAAAAGGCTGTCTCTGATATAATTGGTATGGACAGCTGTTCAGAAATCTGATGAAGATAATTTGGGGGGACAGTAGAATGTACATAAGATAGCACTAATTTCACTTTTCATACTGTTCAAAACTAGTTGTCATGTCAAAATTGTTGGCAGACAGTTGTCGTTCATTGATTAGTTTTATTCATTATACAACTAGATTTCTGAGGCAACCAAAAATAGGACATTTCCTTTTGCTGCAATTTCACAGTTAAATACCAAATCAGCAGCACGCTGGAGGTTCCAGAATACAAAATAAACATTGCTCAGTGTGTGGTACAGGCACGTGGTAGCACATATGATGTGATACGTGAACACCAAACATGTTCAGGCCCCAGTGTTGTCTGCAGGAAGTCAGAGAAAACAAAAATAGGTGACAACAGTAACATGTGGGATGGGAGGAAACTGTGGAGCCAAAGGAGCATGAAAACGCATTCACTCCCCCTTCTCCCAGGATGGACTATGGAATTCAGCTGAAAGCGGAGAGAATTGTCTTCAGCAGATACATGGGATGTGTCTGAGACTGTCAGGAGAACTACACTTGTTGGATCTATTAGTGTTCATGTTCCCATCCTGAGCTTCCTTGGATGTTCAACATCCTCTAGAATGAGGAAAAAACTAGAAAGCAGTAATTTTTAATTAATTTTTGAGAAGGCCAGCTCATACACAATCTGAAATGTACAGCAACAGGACAAGGTGTCGTACATCATGCCTAATACACTTCAAATAATGCCACATTATAGATATTTGAAGTAGCTACACTTACAGTTTCACCACAAAGACAGTGGCCCTATTTCACAGATGTATCTTGTACCAGTGTTATTACGGAGACTAAGACAAAAGTCTACCAGTAATGTAGACTTCTGAACTGCTGTTCCTAACTGATTTCGAATTTTTGACGGATTTTCCCATAATTTGTTCTACTATTAATTGCATTCTCTTGTTTCACACTCAAAGCACAGCTATTTGATGTGTTAAGCATAGATCAGCTTAAGAAGAACAGATAACTAATGAAATATTTATATAATGGCTATCTGAACACATGCAGTACTAACATACTCTGTGTTTCTTGTACAAGGAAAATGGACAGAAGATACAGTACATGACTGAGCACACAACAAGTCATATCACATAGTAGATTTGCTGTTTAAGTACAATTTGGAATGAAGGCAATAACAGTTCCAAAGTAGGTAAAACACTGGGATCCTGTTAGACAATTCTTGGTATTCTCATAGTAGAAAATCTGTGTCTCAAAAACCACATAAGTGTACTGTTCACAAACCTGAAAGATTGCACCGTTGATCTTATAGTTTCTCACTGGTTGAACTTAAAAATTCTGATAGACAGTTCATTAAAGAGAGTTTGCTAGATGAGTACTCATAAAGGAAACAAAAATCAAGGGTGCCTTCCCTGTGCGGGGTTCTGTATTGAAGAGCTGCTCACAGGGTTACAGCTGATACAGGAAGGGGTATTTCAGCTACTGTGCGAAGGGAGCTAAGGCAAATTTGATGCTGGCTTTTCTATATCTCTGGTGATGGAGATGCTCTCTTCCTTAATGTTGGAGAAAGATGAAGACGTCCAATGGCTCAATGGTTTTCAGATTGCTGACATAGCAGCTTGTAAAGACGAGCTCCTCACAAGTGGTAGCTGGAACCATATACAGTTAGTTCTCTCTGTTTAGGGTTTGTTTGTTCAGGATAATAAATTTATTTGACAATTTATTCCCTAAGCAGATAATAGAAAGGTATTGCACAAGTAAGCATTTCTATGTCCTATCTGCCACACCTCAACAACATCTAAAGATCTAAAAAGCTTCACATGCATGATAAAAGGCTTTCTTATGCGTAGGCAATTATTTTTCAGATTTAAATATCTCTGTTATTTTAATAATGTTTTTCTACATTCCCTAAAGGGCTTTAGCTAGCCTGAAGAAGTAACATCCATCAGATTTCCTTTTAAAAGTGGAAGACAACTATAATTTCAAAATGAAGTATTTATTTGGTTCCCATTTAACTGAAATGTATTTAGAAGCCTCCTAATTTATATTCAGGATCACTATTTCAATACCAATGATCAAAATTTCATACATATTTGTGCACAGCAGCCACTGTGTGCATACTGATGAGCCCTTTTCAAGGCACAAGCATTTGCAAATGATGTGCTGACATGATGGTCTTTCAGGTAAAAAGCCTGCACACACAAATGCTCCCCAGACACTCCAGTGGCACTATCAGTCCAAACCTAAGACAGAGGGGCTGCAAAATAAAACAGGAGGGTCAGAGTCCTTGGGAATTCCAGTCTGCCTCAGTAAAAACAGCCTCCTCTCTTTTTCCCTGGAAACTTAAGTCCAGGCAGGTTTTGCTACAGCTTGTTACACCCATGATTGAAGAGTCTCTATTTTGCTAAACATGCTTCTTATGAGAAGAGACAAATCAAGGCTTCTTGAAGGAAAGTAAATTCATATTACCACTTGCCTCTAATTTGTATCACATAATTTTAAGGAAATATTGCACCTGCCTTGCACTGAAACAAGCTCAGAGCATTCCCACAACAAAGCGAGTAGCTAGCATTTCTGTTGAGTGACACATCAAGTCCCTTCTGAGATCAGGGCCTGCCAGGGGAAGCAAACCATGTAGGCACCCTAAGTGAGTGCTCCAACCTCAGAGAACTCAGTCTTTTCAGATGAGGCAGATAGCAGTAAATGTGAACACCTCTAGGAGGAACTGCTCCAGCTAGTCAAAGAAGGGTTTCTCAGTGCAACCTGTCATGGCTTTTTTGAAGCTCACACCAGAAATTAGCAGAGAGGGGCACTGAATGAAAAGCTGCATGGATTGTAAGCCAGTTGTTTTCTTGGCCACATGACTTATGAACTGTTAAGTTTGCTTCTCCAGACCCTACACTACTGGAGGATCTCTTTCCATCACAGAACACTGCTTGTTAAAATTCACATCAGAATGTTTAATGGCTACTCCTAAAACAGAGAAGAATTACAACAGATTCTTGACTGTTTCAGGTTCTGCTATGCAGAAAACAGCCGAATCTAGTCTCTAATAATTTCAGATGCACTGTAGCATACAAAGCTTTGCACTGTACATCTATGGTTCTGCTCCTCATGGACTGATTTATCAGCTTATCATTGTATCACAACTGAAATAATTTTTCAAATCTCTCATTCTCAAGTGCTTGTATTTCATTACACGAAGAACTTAATAAAGGACATAAAGCTGTTTTGGTGGCAAAAAAAACATTGTCAAGATTGCCAAGCTTTTCTAGTTCTTCTTCCCTTTAATTTCTAAAAATATTATTTCTTCAGCCATGCTAAATTCTAATACAGAACTAGGCTGATTGTCATTACTCTTCTGTTTTAAAGAGAGTTTGTTGGAAAGAGGTTGCTAGTAGGAACTGCAATCCAACAAATTCACTCTTACAGTAAGAGTACATATTTCCTGAGCAATTTGCTTTAGTTGAAGAATTCTGTGATTGCCAAAGGGTGATTGGCTAGGAAAACTGCCCTGGGGATTTCTGCAGCAACTGCCTCCCTGTCACTCAGTGCCCATTCTCACAGCCAGTGCTGTGGACGTCCTGAGATGGCTCTGCCCCAAGAGTGCTGTTTTGCCAGAGCAGAGGAACATTAAAAGCACAAGTCAAGGTCTAGGTGTTCTGCAGTCCCATTTGGCTGACTCTAACTACAGTAACAGGACCTTTTAGGAGCAGCTATACAACCCTGCAATTTGTTTGCTTGTTCATTTTTGTTGCTTTACTTTGAGGTCAATTGCCCTAGTGCAGTGTGACCCTTTACTGACAAACTTGCTGCTAAAAACTACTGCTTATGAGCTTCATGAGACATATAAAAACCGAGTAATAACATTGCTTGTGAACTATCTGGCCTCTAATAACAGCATTTCTCCATTTGACTATAATTAAGCATCATCTTTGTCTTTAATAGTTTCTTCTACAGAAACTGTCATGGGCAGGGGCAGGAAAGTGTGTGCTGTTTTTGCTAAAGATCTTCAATCAATTGCAAAACCTCTCCACGTAAGTTGATGAGCCCTTTCTTGGCAAATTCTCTGTGCATCTTTCACAGCAAGCTATAATGATCTAGTATGTGGTATAAGGTAGAGGATATGGGGATCCATAGTGCTGATAAAAAAGCCTTACTTCAGGAATTGATCAGTATTGCTCCAGATTTTCTTTCAGTCTTGCATATCTACCATACAACAAATTCTAACTGGGTAGTTAAGTTATTTCTTCAGGCAAATTCTGCCCATCTGTCTCAATAATTCACTCTGTCCTTCCATTCCCTGATATGCAGCGATGCTGACACCACACATCATCTCTTCACAGATCACCTTGAGTAAACTGATGGGCTCTCCGCAGTGGTGCAGAGTGCTCCTCTGTGAGAGAACAACATTCTTAGATGATCCATTTTTGGTTCTTAGTACCAGTAGTGTTTATACACTGTGAAACTCGTAAAAGAATCTCTGTTGATCCTAACACCAGATATGGAGTTGGTTAAAACAACCACTGAACACAAGGGAAAAGATCTGTAGAAATTAATAAGCTCTGAACTGCAATCTTAGCAAGTAACACGCTTGCATTTCCTTATTCTCCCCACTATTGCCACACTCAGCTTTATTTTAACTTGTTCTGCCTTCTCCTTGCATTTTCTACAGTACCCACCCTTTTCACAGTACACAGCTGTTCTGAATTCTGCAGGAGCTTTAAATTATGTCTCAGAGGAAATAAAAATATTCCTGTTATGTTCAGCAGAGGAACCTTGCCAGTTAGGGTCAACACAAATTCAGTTTTCACCTCACAGCTGCTGTATCTGCAGTGATAGGGATGACCATACACCTGCCTCTCTGTTTAAACTCTTCTGACAAGCCTGAATTCAAATTCACTCCTCCTGCACCTGTATGTTAGCCAGGCAAAATATTTTATTGCCTTTGCTTCACCTTTCTCTTCTCATACAAAGTTCTGCCTTTGTCTTTTGGGGCTTTTAACCACACTATGAGATACCAATATCTTTTAATAGACAGATCTCATAATAGGATATAAATCCAGCTGTCAAATACAAGTATCAAAACCTGGACATCTGGTTTTATCTTCTGGTTCCATCAAATCCACACACATACTCTTAACATGGCACTTGGTCAATAAGATCACTGATGGGTCATCTGAATGTCAGCAGCTGAGTTTGCAGAGCAAAGTACTAGCACAGCTTGTCAGTTTCTGCTTTGCATTATTAAGTTTTGGAGGAAATGCAGCTTTTAGATGTCAGTACAAAATTACAAATGTGCAAATGCATCAATGCAAACCCTAACGAGGTTTGGAGTGCTGTAAACCAGCAATTACTAGCATGTGCTGTGCATAAGATATTCCAGTTCCAACATGTGAAATATGCAGAGATGCATGTGCATGTTTTCCCTCTCTGACTTCCCTTGTTTTTTCAGTGGCAATGCCCCAGCTTTTTAGCACTGCATAACGAAAACTATCTAGTAACTGGTGAACCGTTCACCCTTGGTTCCATTGGTATGTTAGTCTTGTACGCCGTGATTTTTGCTGCAAAATCTTTGCAATTCATGTGGCTGATACCTTAGAGATCTGCAAAATTAAGGTCATCTACACACTCCTCCCTAAGCACCAAAGCTCATATTGTCTCCCTTGCACTCTATCCAAGCATTTTACCATATAACAAGCTGAAGGAGGAAACAGATGAAATGAATTTTCTTTTGCCATGCAAAGCAGTGAAAAAAAAAAACCTTATCACAGACAGGAGGGAGCTTTCTCATGCCAGGAAATATCTGGATTCTTCAGGAAAGGTGAACTTTTCTCTAATAAGGAGTTGCAATACTGAGCTCACAGTTGAAAAAAGATCAAATTTTCCTATACTGCATAATAAGGAAGGAAAATCCCATACATCTCCAGGCAAGGTATCTCCTGTGCCTTAAACTTGTGTACAGGAAGACATGTGTATAATATGTGGCATGCTCCATGTGGATCTGATAAGAGAGTTGTGGGAGTAGGAGGGAGTGTGCCAGCCTTGTATTTCCTGATCGCCAATTTACTAATCAACTTGATTAACTTAGATTTTACTAAGACTAGCCTGGGAGGTGCAGTGTTTAGAACAAGGACTTTGGTAGTTTAAGCTAAACAAAACAACGATCAAACATGTAAGTTCATTTCAGAACACAGAGATATCAATCCAGTGTCAAGCTTTTCCTAGTAGGAAAGATCTACCTGACTTCCATTGGAATAAGTATGTCTTCACTCTAGGCATTTGGAAAAAAGACTCTACTGTCTACCTAGTAGCACCTTCCAGCATCTAAATACTACTGCAAACCTTGCCCATTCTACAGCTGATCCATAAAAATCCAATACAGACTGAGTACACAGGGAGAGAAACTGGAGTGAAATTTCCTGCAGAGACTGGGTAGATCAGGGAACTGGAATCCATTAAGATTTTCTGTCCAGCATTGTTCATTTCGTAATTATCACTTCTTTTGCTGGAAAGCATGGACTTACTCGCCTGTACCTGGAGGCTTGTGTGCACATCTCACACAAGCTTGCCTGTGTTGCCGTGCAATTTTTCTGTTAAGAATGATAAAGTTTGCGGTGTTAAACAGGTTGTCATGGCAGAACTGTGCTGTAGGGTCTCCTACATTCTTCAAAATGCTTTATGGTGGATGTTTGTTTTTACTTCCTTCAGAATCCATGATGCCTCCATCTTTTCTGGTATTCCTCAGCATTATCCGGTTCTCATAAAAGCAAAGTCAACAAGATCAGTGGAACTAATATCATACTGACTTTCTGAGGATAAGTAATCAGAATTCAAGACATCAGGAAGCAGCTTAAAAAGTAAGATGCTCCAAAATATCTGGCAACAAAAGATCTTCACAGACATAAACAAAAAGCTTTATTTTCTTTGTCTTGCACACACTCTTTTTAACCATTAATGGACAAAGATATAAACCCAGTTATCTTTCAAAAGAAACCTGGACTGATAAATGGTCTAGTGTCAATTAAGCCCCAATATTAAGATGCTGATAATATGATTCTTCAGCAACTGACGTGAAATGGCTTTCCTGATTATACCAGGAGCAGAAAAAACTTTTGTGAAAACCTTTTACTGATCTTCCTGCAAAGTGCTATTTATTAAAACAGTAGTTCACCGTTTGAAGTCTGGTATAGCAGCTGGATTCTATTCTGATTCTGAACCACGTGGATATTTTTGCTTTAGGATTTCCTCTATATTTTCTCTTTGTAAGGATTTTATTTAAACTCAGGCAGTTAAGATTTTAATTCAGAGTTCTGACTTGGTAAAAAAAAAAACTGCCTAGATTAGATCCATGTGGCTGTGATGAGAGAAGAGTTACAAAGTCCTGCCTTCTATTAATGGATGAGTTCATCCTTCCCAGCCATTTCCAGGTGTTACTGATAGGAATTCACCCTTTCCAGACCTTCTAGCCAGGTTAAGTGGGCCAAATCTATCTCTAGTCAAGGCTCAGTAAAGACTGTGATATTAACATACTGTGACTGACATGCTGTAAAATCAGATTAGGCACCGATTTCTTCAGTGGCTGATCTCACTAAATGTCATTCTGCCACCCAGACTTAGAATCACCCTGGTCCCCCTAATCATCCAGTTTGGGTTTTTACTGAAACAGGCAGAACATAAGCCATTTTCCTCTTCAAAATGGAATTAAGTATTTTTGTATGATACATCCATTATCTATAGCATAGCTGCATACAAAACGCTTAATTGGTCTTTGGGACATATGAAGCAAAATAATGCCCTGCTAGAATACAGCTTGAAAGAAATTCTCCTACTTAGGAATATAACTGAATCACAGCTCATTAGTGGATTTCTGTCTGGAGAGGGAATCTGGAGAGGTATTTTCTAAATTATGGGGGTTTTATTAGTGCAGTCTAGACAAACAGTCTGGCTTTATCTTTGTATATATTATCAAAATCTCTGACAGAACAAAGCTATTGACTAGGTATCTCTTAGTAATTACTCTGCAGAGTGAGAGCTGAGGTCTTTTGCTTTTTTCCTTCAATTTTCGACTGAAAATGGTATCATTTTACTTAATCTTTTGTGCTGCAAAGTGGGATGGAGTTTTTGATCAGCCTTTTTATGACACATTCTTGAAAATGAGAAGCTATATTGCATTTTATTTATTGTTCCATACCATTTTGAACCCTTTCAGAGACAAATGTATTTCTCTTTCACTATGTTGCTACTGTAGACTCCTGCTTGTGACAGTTTCTCTCCTCTAGACACAAAAACTGGGCCGCTCCTTACCTCAGTCCAAGAAATGGAGTGGAGGGGATACACAGGATTCAATCAGTCAAGCCATGCTGATTTACACTAGCTGAGGTCTTGGATGACTGTCTCTGAAATAAGCTGTCTCCTTGGTCAGAGAGATTTCAGGCATATTATTTTACATGAGCAGTTTCACCAGTAAATGACACTAGCCTGTCTATCTTTGAAGTTTTAGTCCAAAGTGGATAATTTCCTGAATCATTCACTGTATTATCAATGCTATTTCTATTAAAAAAATTCCCATGACTATAAGTCTTGTCAGACCATTAACATTTGCCTTGAAATTCCAGCTAAAAGCTTAAGCCAGCAAGCAATTTATAAGAGCTGGAATTCTGTTGCTAGATTGGTTTCCTTATTTCTTTGCTCTTCCTTAATTCCTTTCCAGGGAGACATTGCAGTCCTGAAGGATGATAAATGAGGAAATGACCAGAGGGCTGCAGGATTCCCTGTAGAAAGACAAATCATTAAGAGAGAATGACAGTTCTGTTACACAGTTTTGTGCTACAGCTCTTTGCCTCTCTTGCCTTCTGGACAGAGAGCATTCAATGTTTGTGAGTCCTGCTGTTAGGGTGTAGAAGAAAATATATGATATAGTGTAATTTTTTCTTCTATCTGTAGCACATGGGTCCTCTCCTTCCAACCTTTCTCTCCTTTTGCCGCTATATTTTTGGCCCGGAACTACATTTTTTTACTCAGATTAACAAATATACGAAAGCAAGTGCCCTGAAACCTCAGTGTCATGACCAAAGTGCAACTACTTGAGAAAAAACAAATAAGTTGTAGTTGGCTTCAACATTTTTGCTGTGAAATTCTTGTTTAAAATTCTGGACAGATTTGTCCTCGGGGCAGGTGGTGCAATGAAAAAAAATGAACATCCAATATCTTTCCAGGAGAATTCCTCCTAGAGCACTGCTCATAATGAGTACTTGCTGTTCTGTGGCTTATACCAGTAAAGGGAAATGTCAAAGACTCCGGATTTATCTTGTATTTCTTTTTTTGCTGCGAAACTTATTGATATCATTGTCATCTAGCTTCCTTCTCCACTTGATATAACCAGAGTCGACTTGAAGGAACGAAAATAAATGTTTTACATAGAAAGTATTTAATGTTCTACTTTTCTTGCTGCAGGTGCTGTTCGGGAGGTACATGGAATCTGAACTAGCGCTGATCATGGAGTTCATGGTCCATTTCCATCCATGCTTGCTTAAGATTGTGTTCCACAGAACTTTCCTACCAAAATTGCATGGTTTCTCTGCTTAAACTTGGTCATATACATGGCTGTCCTTTCCTTTCAAAAAATCCCAAAGGATTTTTAAAGATGGAAATTTTGCCATTACCGGATTTCAGATATTAATTGAAAATCTATGCTTCTTAGCTGTCATCCAGCTTACAATGTTTACCCTAATAATAAAAAACAACAAGCAACACTGAGAGTATTTCCAACAGATTGACAACCACCTATGAGGCCAAATCACCAAATGCAAAAAAAATTATATCAAATATATTTATATGCTCCATGATATTCCCATGCCATCTCTCCTGCAGTACAAAACATAGCCATAGTTTTGACTAAGGTTACAATTACATGGAATTGAATTTTCAGTAGAAGGTGTTTTTTAAAGGCCTTGAGGTCTTTTTTGTTTTGTTTTGGTTTGGTTTTTTTTTTTTAACTCAGGGATTTTGGCAAAAGTTGACTGCCAGTAGCATCAATGGAAATCCCACATCCACTCTTGGGGATTTTATGGGCCTCGCAAGCTTAAGCGAACATTTTCATAAATATTGCAAAGAGGTTGCAACAGGGGAATTCTGCAGAACCTCAGAGAAAATTCCTGCTGTAAAACTCTAGCGAACATAACTTATGCCCAGCTCTTTAAATGCACCAACTCCCCAGCACCCTCCAAAGTCAATGGAAGGGGAGGCAGCCAGACTCCCAAAGCGCAGACATTTTGCAGAAGAAATTAGTAGAAGGCTACAGATCTGCCTTTTCCTGCTAGCCTGCAGCAGAGCCTGCAGCATGGTGGAGAAGGGAGCTAAGTGAGGGGTTCTGTCCTCTACATCTTGTTGTTTCTACAGGATGAAACATCATCTCAGCTTCCCTTGTCATGTGTGCACTCTAGCTGAAATGAATGTTCTTCCCAAAGAAAAATTCATAATAAATCTTTGTCTGATCATTTTCGCATTAATCTGCCCTTCTCACAAAGCTCAGTTTCATTCTTCTAAAGGTACAGGAAGGTAAGCTGGGATGCAGTGTGAGATGCAGCCTTGGGAAAATCATCAGAAGGAATCCAAGTGAAAATGGACACAAGTCCCCAAGGTGTGTGATTCATCATCTCCAATAATTCACGTTACTAGGATTCACGATGTTAGGTCCCAGTATCTTTCCATCACTTGCCTGAAATTACTGACCTGAAGGAACAAACTACAAGTCTTCCATGTTGCTGCCGAAGTTCAAACCCCAGTCTATTAGCTCACATCGCTATTAATTTCATTTTACATTAATATATAATATTGCTAATGCTTCTCTGTGGATTTGTCATACATCAGAGGAAGAAAATACATACTTATTTAACTAACAAGATGCAGCTAGAGTCTCAATAAATTAGTATAGTCACCTTGGTTTCACTGGTACTTCATGAACCTATTAGACAGCCAAATCAAGATAAAACTAGCAGCATTTCTCATCTCACATTGTGAACAACATGACATTAACTCATACCTAATCCAGGTTTTCCTACAAAAGTCAATCCTTATCTTGTTTCTCATCTCCAAAAAGCTGGGCCTGTTCTCATAACTTCTCAACCCTTCCCAATTTCACTTACCTGGACAGAAGCTGCATAGCAATCTTCTTGCTATGTTGTCATCAGCTTGTATCTTTCTGACAATTATTTACTGAAGCTCAAATTCTCATAAAACAAGCTGTCATTCCTTAGGTATTTTATAAACAATTTTAAGACCATTTATTTGTGCTCTGACATTGTATCTTTTGCTGCTGCCATAGTAAAATTATTGTAGGAAAACTGCTTCTTTATATCATAAACACCTCAGTTTAAGGGGTAATTCTTATTGTTGATATTTCTTCTGTTTTACTCAAAGCATTTTTTTTAATCAGGCAACCAGCAGCCTCCGCTTCCCAGTAGAGTTCTCAGTGATGCCTTTAAACAGTGGAACAATTAGCAAATACATGAACAGTAGAGGTCAAAGATAATTTGAAGAATAACGAAAAGTGCGAGAAAGTAGAGGGTCAGATTTTTGAACAATGATTATAGCACTAAACATCACTTGGGAATCCAAGGACCAGAATGGTAAAGCAGAGAAACCATGGAAGTCAGTGCTAACTGATAACATACATGGCAAACTGCAATGAATTTAAGAGGGTGAAAATTAAAGTACATTGTCATAAGTAGGTTTCTATAAATGACTGTAATAGGCAGTTGAAGAAATAGCACTGAAGCCAAGAGTACGTTTATGTCTTTGGCTATCATTCAGAATCTTCTAAATGCTTGGGAAGACACCAGAGGGATCTGGCACAGAACAATTTTTTTTCCTCTCTAAAAAACCATCCACGTATGTATGATAAGATTTTTAGAATAAGATGCATAATTCCCTAGCGATTATTTAAGGATATAATTTAGTCTTGTAATTACTGTCGTCCCTTAACAGCTGTATGTTTAATTGATCGCAATGCTTCAGGGCGAGAACAATTTATCTTGGAGCTCCATCTGCTGATTCAAAGATGGCACAGCGTTATTAGAAACCGTCCCACTCAGCCTTCAGACAGATCTTAGCTCTGCCTCAAACCAGGGTATATCCTACTGTAAGAAGGGCCAAACGAATCTGAGAACTGCTGGTGCATCGAGCAGGGCGGTATCTATATTCTCTTTCACTGCTTCAGCTAACTCACATTGTAATCGACAAGCATCAATCTGCAGGGTCACCACAAGCACTTTCTGTCCCTAACTGCATGTGACCTGCTCTTACACCTCCCAGTGCCAGCTGTTAGTCATACCTATAAAACCACTTTCCAGGCTTTGTAGTGATCATAGGGAACTAATTCAGAAAATACTGACTTGCTTAGTCCCAAGTTCTCGGATGAAGGTAACCTTTTCCTGGGCTGGCACACAGTCACCTCAAGTCTGAGAAAAGCAC
The DNA here is from genome assembly GCA_033558105.1 of Coccyzus lansbergi. Lineage (NCBI taxonomy): Eukaryota > Metazoa > Chordata > Aves > Cuculiformes > Coccyzidae > Coccyzus > Coccyzus lansbergi. The sequence goes on from JAUMJK010000484.1 coordinate 540,010, forward strand.
CACACAGACTGAGGACATGAGAACTAAAATGATATATGTCACATACAAGCTCCACCAGGGGAGATTTAGGCTAGACATTAGGAGGAAGTTTTTCAGACAAAGGGTCAGTGGGCATTGGAACAGGCTGCTCAGTGAGGTGGTTGATTCACCTTCCCTGAAGGTGTTTAAGGCACAGGTAGATGAGGTCCTGAGGGACGTGGTTTAGTGCTTGATAGGAACGGTTGGACTCAATGATCTGATGGGTCTCTTCCAACCTGGTGATTCTATGATTCTATGATTCTATACTGTCGTGCAGCTTTAGCAAAAGAATACAAATAGACCTTCTTTCTATAGGAAGCAGAGTATCTTTGCATAAGATTTTACTCAAAGTTCCACCTTTGTTTCAATAGGATAAATGAGATCTATCAGAGTAAAATCATTGTTCGTTGGTGCATTATCTTTTTCATAAAAGATATACAGCGTTCTGTTTTAGAAAACAGAAGTCACTCAAGCAACCATCTTGTGTATTCAGCATGAAAAGCACTCAAAATAGGTTTAATGCTTTATCTCTCTAAAATTAACTGAATTGTTTTTTTCAAATAACCTATTCTAAATTGTTTACTGAGAGACCAAGGAAAATTAAATCTGTATAAGCAATAAAGGGCATTTGGAAATAGACTGCATCTGAAATTTCAAACACTTTTGATAAAATTAACTGTGTAGAGACAGAGCAGTGAGTGTATATTGAGATTTGAGGCTAAATTTATCCTGTTTTCTCCCTAGTCTTGAGAAAGGATGGATGAGATAAGACCTGTACCTCCCTGAGAGCTGCTTCATTTTGCAAGTCAGTTGCTTGCACCCCAATAGCTTTACTTGAAGCAAAGTGCCCAAATGTACTTAGTTTTTTGCCATCCTAAGCATAACTTACAGAGTAACCGTGGTTTCCAGAAAGGGGTATATATCATTGCAGTACATAACAAAGAGATAGTAGCAACACTTTGATCCATAGCCTGGAGTGCCCTGCTAGACTCTTGAATTTCATCAGGAATCCACTGCAGGAAAATCTCTGGAATTACTCTCGCTGTACTAGCACTGCACAGAGCCTGCTGGCAAATGAAAGAAAAAGGGATGTGTAGGGTCAAAAATACACCATTTTACCAACAGAGAGAAAGAGTGCTACAGGCAAGTGCAGTTACACCTGACAGCAAAATGACCCAGCCTGACATCATGTGCACTGACCTCTGTCCAAACTGGATTCTACTTAGAGGAATAAGAATATTCAAAGAGAAAAACTAGGACATGAAATTCTCCTTTAGACATTTCTTCATATAATAAAGCACAACAGAAATCTTTTTGTAGGATTCTGTTTCTATCCTGAGGTCTTTACTGGCTATTAATTAAAATCATATTGCTTGTTTATACAGAAAAAGACATCCAGGGGCTTAAGTAAAAGATAAAAAGTGGACCCCACATAATTAAAAAGAAGTCTGAAATATGTTTAATTATGTGTTTTATCCTCACCAAAACCCAATTTGTTTCTTTTGCTATCAATAATGACATTAACTAGCTGATTTTCAGCCACCACAAGAATCCTGTAAATCACCGACCCCTCGGGCATCAGTACAGTGCTCTGAAAACCAGAGCATGCATGCACAACGTAGCAGCTTCTTCTGGACACAGCTGTGCTTCCTGAAACAGTGCCTTCAACTAATTTCTTTCCAAATGAATTGTACATTTACATTTTTTTCTTTATTAATATACTTAATGCACTATAAACATTAAAACTGTGTTAATTTTACAAGTAGCTAAGAACAGCAGTGGGACAAATTCATCACTGCAGCCTTTTGTTCTCATGAATTTTGCTGTGGTTCTTCCCTTGCACAGGGAACACCCACTTAATATATAAAACCTTGTTAATCTGTCCATGCCAAGACAACTTTTATCCATATGAAACTTCCACCTGCCCCTGTGACAGAAACAAAGCATAAATGCCTGGTGTAAAGGAATACAATCTAGCAGAAGCTTAAATCATTTTCTTGACGTAACTGTCTCATTTAATTTGATTTTCTAGAAACAGCATTCTGTTGAAAAAAACACCACCCAACTTCCTCCAAAAAAAGCCCCACCCCATTTCATGAATTCTTTATCTAGATCCACCTGCAACACAGCAAGATGTCCTCCTTAGTTTTAAGAGCAGTGAGCAGCAGCACAACTGCTCTGCTTACAGCCCACACCACGATTGCTCTAGCTGGAAACAAAATCCAGCAATGCCATTGTGAGAAACACTTATTCACTCGTAAAATATTGAAATGGATGAAGTTTTTGAAGGAAAGGCAATAGTATTTTTATTTTAAAATAAGTGCTGAAATCATATGCCCTTCCAAAAAAAAAGGCATACCATCTTACAAAAGCAGAAGTTATATAGAGTAGTTTTAGACAAAGGACTGTGTAAGTCCTCAAAGAATGTTTATTTTTTAGGTTATCCAACCACATTTGGAGACTTCTTTTAGGTTATCTCCTGACCTAAAACAGTTATATCTTACAAGACCACTTAGCATATCAATAAGTTCTGGCAGCTGTAAGAGAGTGTTTATTCTTTCAGGTTATTTATCCATGTCTGGAGATTGTCTGCATATTATCTCTTGATACAAGACAGATTTATATGACAAGGTAATTAAACATACAAACCATCTGCAGTAAAACCTATCAATTAATTCTCACATCATGGGTGAAGCTGTTGGTCCTGGGCTCCTGAGCAGGGCCAGTGGTGCCAGGGCACGTTAGCCCTCCTTGCCCTCCTGCCCCTTTATCCTCACAGAGGCAGAGTTTATAACTGCAGCACATAAAAACTCCACAGTGCCAGACTATGGAGGCTGCTTCCTGGCCAAAGGAAGCCAAAGGCCAAAGGCTCCATAGCAAGAGGGCTCAGGAAGCCTTATTTTTCAAAAGAATATAACCCACAGGTTTAGCCTCTCCTCTTCCACTCTCATTTTTGCCCCTGAGTTTTGGTCAGAACAAGCCACAGGAGCCACCAGCTGCTGCCACAGCCTCAGCCACCACAAAAGCAGGAGGTGCCATGATTGTGCCCTCATAATTGCAGAAGAGCCACAAACCACCACTTCCTTAGATCAAAAAAGCTGACTTCTCCCTTGTTGGTGCCTGTCCATGAAGTCTCCCCAGGGCCTGGGATCCTCCCAGCGCTGTGCCTGCTCTGCCAGTGCTGCCATGCTGGCCACAACCTCCCTGAAGAATGGGCTCACATTTCCCACACAGATCTCCAGCCATGGCAGATGCTGTTGGACAGGCTGTGAGGTGGCTCTTAGTGCTCTTCTCTTGCCCCAACTGCTGCTGGACAGGCTGTGAGGTCGCTCTTAGTGCTCTTCTCTTGCCTGAGCTGCACGGGGCAGAGACACAAAGGCTAAAGACAGGAGGGTGAATAACAGCTCCCACCATGAAGCGCCCATTTTGCTACCCCACATTCTGCTGTCTTTTTTCCTATTTCTTCCTGCCTTCCCAGGCAGCTTTCCCTTCAAGGGTGCTGCTCACAGCTGTTCTCATCAGCCTCATCACTGGGGTCCACGAGGCAGCCACATTATTTCTCCAGCCTCAGCCCCTTTGCTGTGGTGCAGGAGAAGGACTAGGGGCCAGGAGGGCTGGGGCACCAGGGCAGACAGGAGCGCAGGGACCCCTGAGCAGCCCCAACCTGCACGCGAACGAGAAAGCTGCTGTGAAGATCTCCCTGAGGAGTAAACCAGATGCCAGGGAGACTCAGTTGAAGACCATGGGGTGAGCACCCCACCATCACATCTCTCCCCCGTGCAGCTGTGGGGCTGGAGTGCCCTGAGAGAGATGGAGGGCACACAGTGGCAGGCACAGCTGCCTGCTGCTGCTGCCCTTGTTTTTATTAAATGGAAGCACTGTATTTGTTTAATCTAGGCTTTCATTGCTCAGGCACAAAGAACAGCTGGGAGTGAGGGGACCCAGGCAGTGAAGCAGTAACATAAAAGGCAGGAGCTGTGTCTGCCCTAGGTGCTTGGGGGGCGGGGCTGGATTTGAAGAGGAATCAACTGTCTTGTGGTTTCCACTACAGCATTTTCACTAAAATTTCCAAGTAATCTATGCCCTGGTTCCATATTTACATGGAAAGAGGCTTTCCTTTAATGAAATGCCATAGTTCAAGCTGTTCATTGTCTTTACAGTCGAGTCCCTCTGATATCTGAAAAGATTTAGCAGGGCACCGAAGTTTAGAAAAAAACATCTGAGTATGTACTCAAACCCTCCTTTGAGTCTTCTGGGAAACACCGTTATGCTTTTAACAGTGATTGTATATGCCTGAATATGTCCTGTCCATGTGTTATGTGTACATGCCATCTGCCAGCACGTGAACATCTGTAAGCCAGATTCTGCCCCACTGCACGAACACACTGCTATGATTATTTCATGAGTTTTTCTTTGCTGTTGACTGTACTGATATCAATTTAGTGTAATTTCATTAAATTAAGCAGAGCTTTTTTCCTTTTTTTCTCTCTGGTGAAAAGCCAGAGCAGACTCTTCTGCATTAAATCAGTCTAAACCGATCATAAATGAGGCCAGATTTCATCTTCAGTTCTTTTACTTCCAAGAGCCTATACTGAATGAGATGCATATCAACCAGTTCAAACTTTTAATCTTCATTGGAAGAAGACCAGGGCTGTTAAATATCATTAAAGTGAAGATTGCTCTGTTTTTCCACCAGGTGCTTGAGACCGGAGTCCTTTCTGAGCAACAAACAGTTATACAGTTCCATGTGATGAATGCAAAGGCTTACTGCTCAACAAATTAGGATAATCTCTAGTAACTTCTATTAACAACTCATTGCTATATTCTGGAGACCGTTTTCTGAGCATAAAGACATTCAAAATATAAATTCCCTCCGTCTCCAGTGACCCACATAAATTTTATATTTCTATTATTCATCTACTGTAGGACTGATCTAAATCAGGCTTAAAACTGTGAGCACAATAGCTCTCATTTTCACTTCATTCTGTAAATCCAACCTCCATTCTTCTTCTGCTCCTACACATATTCATTCCCTCTCTTTCATTTTTTCCTCAGGTATACATTTTCTTTCAAAGTATTCCTCATTCATCCCATTTTTTTGTCTGTCTTTCTTCACCATGTAGTCTATCTTTCACTTTTTTTTTCTCCTGCTTTTCTCCCTGTGTACCCCACTTCCATCATGGAAATTAGTATAAGGGGAGATACTTTGCTTCATTGTTTTTCATACAAAAGTACAGAGAGTTCAAACTGAGAAAATTAGTAATAAATTATTTACTTTAATATCATTTCTTTAGATCTTAGTTTGAGATTTATGTGTCATTTTCTGCCAGGCAACATAGTCTTGTAAGTACACACTAAGTAAACCTTATAAATGTCATTATACTTACTCCATAATTTGCACACAAACATCAGATACAGGCTCAATTTGAGAGAAAACAAATCAGGATATCCTAGGATCTCCTTATAAGACCTGTATCTAATTTATTCTTTACATCAGATTCTCTGATAACCCAAAGCTGATAGAGTAGCCATTTGCCCACACCCACTTTCTGAGCATACAGGTAGCTCAAGGTGGAAGCTAGTTATCATATCACAAATATAAAATAAACAAAATATCAACTGTCCCTTTGTTCGGACAAATTGCTAAAAATTACATTGTCCTAATTCACAGCCCTAGTCCAGTGACTCTTGTGAACCTTACCCTGGAAAATAATTTTAACTGTTTCTGAAACAGCTCACAGGAGCTCACTCTACCTGGGAAGTACCCTGCTTTAGTCCAGCAGAAGCCACCCACAATCCTAAACTCTAGTCTAGGAAGTTTTTTAATTCCACAGAAACCTAACTAACTTGTGCAGCTCAGAGAGATGTGATGGAGGCTGCTGAATTAAATAGGCTGACAATAAACCAAAATCCCTAAGCCTGCAAGTCATTTAATTGCAGTGTCTTCTGTTCAGTTCTGCCATTTGCACACAAATCCAGTTATTTTCAGATATATTTGTATTCTATACAGTGCATGGTCTGATAGTAATAATGTTGTGATAACACTATTACAAACACGAATGCCTAACTTTGTCTTTCCTTTCACAGTAAAGTTTATATATGGAATTGGTTGCAAGAATACCTACCAACCCCAAAACTACAGGTTTTTTTTTTTTTTTTATTTACAGCAGCAAAGCCTAATAATTCACATAGAACAATGATTTATCAAAGAACCTTTATTATGAAAATAAATCCTAATAAGAAAAGCATTGCCAGACACTTTGCAATTAAAGATAAAACTATCCAGGAAAAAAGCAAATGTAATACGTAAACGGAATGAGGACAGATAAATGGAAATTATCATATGTGAGGCAGAAGAAAAATTCAAACAGCTTAAAGCACTGAAATTGGAGGGATGGGATAATCTCCATCCCTGGGTTCTGAAAGAACTGGCACATGAAATTGCATGTCCAGCAGCAAGGATTTTTAATAATGCTGCCAAGTGGTAGCATATCACTACTGAAAAGCAAACATCTTGCCTCTATTTCAGAAAGGGGAAAAATGGACAACCAGAAAACATTAGAGTGACCTCAACAATATTCAAGGCTCTAGAAGGTATTTTTATGAAAAACATCTATGCAAGTAGAAATAAAGAGAAAATGGGATAAAATGCAACCTAAGTTTACCAAAGGCAAATCAGGTTGAGTTTCTGCTAATTAAACCCACTGTTTTCATCAGTAGAAAGTGCTGTAGATACTAACCATCACGCTTCTGTAAAGCAAGTTCTGAATAAAATGCTAAAGCAGTAAAACCCGTTCGTTAAGCTGGAAGAGGAACTGTTTTCTGGAGGGAGGGTATTGTTGTAATTCTTAAAGGATCAATATTCGAATCTGTCTTATTTAATATTTCCAGTAATGACTGTGACACAAGAAGAGCATGCTAATGAAATTTCCCTGAAAGCAAATGCTGAGAGATACTACTAATATTGAAGAGGATTAAAGGCTCATATGGGGGAAAAATAAAAAAAGATATTGTGGCAACTGGAATAATAGAAATGGAATGGAATTTAACAGCATGCAACATATGGAATGCATATAAAAAACCCATAGTAGGCACTTAGCACTTGGAAACCAAATGCAGAAGAGATACATTAGTTGAACGCAGGCTGTCTACTGTGAAGACATCTGTGAAAAAGCCAATCCCAATCATAAAAAGTTCTAGGTTTGGTATTACTAGTAGATATATGAAGATATATCAAGTTTGCAGATGTCATAAAGCTGGGTGGAAGTGTCGAGCTGCTGGAGGGTAGGGAGGCTCTGCAAAGGGATCTGAACAGGCTGGACCGCTGGGCTGAGTCCAACAACATGAGGTTTAACATGGTCAAATGCCAGGTCCTGCACTTGGGGCACAACAACCCTATGCAGAGCTACAGATTAGGAGAAGTCTGTCTAGAAAGCTGCCTGGAGGAGAGGGACCTGGGGGTGTGGGTTGACAGTGACTGAACATGAGCCAGCAGTGTGCCCAGGTGGTCAAGAAGGCCAATGGTATCCTGGCTTGTATCAGAAACGGTGTGACCAGCAGGTCCAGGGAGGTTATTCTCCCTCTGTGCTCAGCACTGGTGAGACTGCTCCTTGAATCCTGTGTTCATTTCTGGGTCCCTCACCACAAGAAGGATGTTGAGGCTCTGGAGCGAGTCCAGAGAAGAGCAACGAAGCTGGTGAAGGGGCTGGAGAAGAGGCCCTATGAGGAACTGCTGAGAGAGCTGGGGGTGTTTAGCCTGGAGAAGAGGAGGCTGAGAGGAGACCTCATTGCTCTCTGTAACTACCTGAGGGGAGGTTGTAGAGAGGAGCGTGAAGGCCTCTTCTCCCAAGTGACGGGGGCAGGACAAGGGGGAATGGCCTCAAGCTCAGCCAGGGGAGATTTAGGCTGGACATCAGAAAAAAAAATTTCACAGAAAGGGTCATTGGACATTGGAACAGGCTGCCCAGGGAGGTGGTAGATTCACAGTCCCTGGAGGTGTTTAAGGCACAGGTAGATGAGGTCCTGAGGGACATGATTTAGTGTTTGATAGGAATGGTTGGACTCTATGATCCAGTGGGTCTCTTCCAGCCTGGTGATTCTATGATTCTATGATTCTATATTGATAACATTGTACAAGGTATTCCTGAATTCTCATGTCACTCTTACTCTCCATGTTCTATGCTAGGGCAGGTGGAAAAGTCCGCTGTAAAAGTAAGAAAGCTTGTCATACTGAGATGATGAAGATAGTTCAGCTTCTTTCCCCAGGCTCACTATCAAGTCACTAGCAACCTATAATATCCACCAGTTCACCATTTTGAATCACAAAACTGTTGGATAGATCACAGTCATCACTGTTGGATAGATCACTGTCAAAAAATCAAGTCTAAAATATAAAATTTTGGGAGGATGGTTGCCTAATTATTGGTACCATGTAATCACCCATAAATACCCATATTATACTTTATTTACTAACAAAACACAAATAATCAATATAATCTCTATTTTTACCGCAATGGAAATTTGCATACATAATATTTCGTATAGATAATGTCATTTTTATTTGGTTTGTAACTACTTATTTTAAAACTGTAACACTTAACAAATGACACTTGGGAAAAGAGAGGATTGAGATATGTGCAGTGACTGAGACTCTTCTGGATGAAGAATATATGCAAATATTTTATTTGAGTTAAGATGCTACCTTTTTCCTTTATGAGACAAAATATGAGACCTATGAGGAGCGGCTGAGAGAGCTGTGGTTGTTTAGCCTGGAGAAGAGGAGGCTGAGAGGAGACCTCATTACTCTCTACAACTGCCTGAAGGGAGGTTGTAGAGAGGAGGGAGCTGGCCTCTTCTCCCAAGTGACAGGGGACAGGACAAGAGGGAATGGCCTCAAGCTCCGCCAGGGGAGATTTAGGCTAGAGATTAGGAGGAAGTTTTTCATAGAAAGGGTCACTGGGCATTGGAATAGGCTACCCAGGGAGGTGGTTGATTCACCTTCCCTGGAGGTGTTTAAGGCATGGGTGGATGAGGTCTTGAGGGACTTGGTTTAGTGTTTGATAGGAATGGTTGGACTAGAAGATCCGATGGGTCCCTTCCAACCTGGTTGTTCTATGATTCTATGATTCTATGAAAATTAATGACAGTGGTTTTTTTTTTTAATTTGTAAAGCCTGTTGCTTTTTTAAGAGATAGATACTGTGTTTAATTAGTACATATGTTGTACCTAGTTTTCTGTCCCTGGCTAATAATTTAAAATACAGTACCAACTTGTACAGTACAGACATGTACAGATTTTCTATTACAGAGCAAGGAAACCTTTGGATGTCTTTCACTAAATATTCTGCAAACCTTTCTGCCAACTGGTTTTGCATGAGTTCTGAAATAAGATATACATATTGTAAATATACGATTTCAATTAACTGCACAGATATGCACTTTAGTCAGAAACACTTATCATCATATGAATTTATTAATCCAATTTAATATATGTAGCCATGCTAGTGTTTTGGTTCCATTAAATACTGAAAGATAAATCTCCTTTTTACTGCGGTAGTGGGATACAGCGTGTTCCAGTTCAACATTTTCAGATTCATTCTCCATGGAAAACAGGAATCATATGCTAAGAGACCAAAATCCTAATAAACTTTAAGACAACATGTGTAAGTTCATGTCTGTGTGAACTGAGTAGAGCATCAAATCTGTGGATTCAATCTAATTTGAAAGTAAACTGTCTTTCAGGAATGAAGACATTTCTGGTGGAAGAAGTGGAGGAAACCTGAGGAAGACCTCAGCATACCCTGCAGCATGTTATGCCCAAATGGGATACTGAACATGTAATACATTCCTTGTGTTGGAGGTTTTGTACAGGTATGTCAAAGGAGACATACCTCACCTCCTCCCAGAAATGCAACTCCTGTCCTCAGTTTAAATGTGTAATGGCAACAATTTTGATAAGACTTCAACCCTCCAGTATTTTGTTTTAAATAATGATTGGTGTTGTTCACTTAAAAATGAAGATATGTATGCAGAAAGACAGGGTTCTGCTGTTGTTCAGCCAAAACTAGGTATCACTAATAAAGGATTGTTGCTCGCCATCAGGTAGCAATAACTTCCTATGACTGCTGATCTTGTATTTCCTTTTATTTCATATATATACAGCAGGCATGGGAAATATGCATAAGTCTGAAAGATTTCAAGCAGTTATTCTATATCTGTGTCCTGAATAGGTGAAGGCTGCGTGGGCTGCTGCTGGGCATTCAGCCGCCCTTCAATTTCTTCCTGTTGTTGCTGAAAGCCAAAGTGCATTGATTGCTGCCCCAGCTGCCCAGAGCATGGTGCTTCAGAGACGTTTGGTCTCAGCACAGAGCAGTCCCCCAGAGAAACAGTCCACTACTGAGGAAAAAGCTAAAGATGGGACTGCCTGGAGGAGCCACTACTGTGTAGGTCAGGCTTTCCAAGAGCACAGCCCTGCAGCAAAAGGCAACCTTTTGTGACAGTTAGATCCCACGGCTTCAGGGAAACCGAACAGATGATTTGGTGACTTTTTCTATTTGTTTTCTGGACTTGATCAAACTAAAATTTCCTGATTTATAATCAGTTTTTGTTTAGACTCAAAGGAAATACTGCTAAAAACCTATGGCCCAATTCTGTTATTTTATGCTTCATAATAATTTATCTTGCAAATAGTTCCATTTATTGTGATGAAAGACAGTCTGATTTTATGATCACAAAGCATGAAATGCCAAGAAAATGTGCCTCTTAAGTTTCCCTCCTACTTCCATGGTGAAAATACTTTAGTATGGCTTCACACCAGAGTCCTCTAACCATTGTATCTGTCAAAGCTGCTGCTCAGTCCTTCCTTTCTTATCTTCTTTGCCCATAATCTCTGCTGCCACAGGTGATTTGCTGTCCACTGTTGAATAAGTCTCTCTGGGTTTAATTTTCTGCATCAAGGAGGCAAGGAGTTTTCTCTGTCAAATGCGTCCATTTCCAATTCCATTTGTTACTTTCTGCATCGTGTTAATGGACTTCAAAGTTCCAAGACCAGCTAAGATAGCTCATTAACATATTTCACGTCAGAAAGACAGAAAAATGCAAGTTGTCTTAACACAGAAAAAAAAAACTGGTAAGGGAGGAGAGCCTTAATTCCTCAAGTTGGAGACAGCAAGCATTCTTTGAACTGAACTTGTCTTTTTAGGCTTATATTTGCAGAAGTCCTCTCCAGTCAAAATATACCTCAAATACATGTATACACACATATATAGTGTATATATATGATCTAGAAAGTTCAACTAAATTGGAAAGATTCTGTTGTCACAGACCATAGGAGAATTTTATGGAAATGGAGGAGAGAAAGAAAGGTTCTGAACAGTGTCCTTCACTACACCTGGCTGGAATCAGCTACTGCAAATCATCAATGCTAGTGTGGGATTTCTCTTCCTCATTACAAATAGAAACCACACTTTGTCTCTGGCATATGGGCTTGAGGAACCAACAAGAAGCTTTATCACCTCACTGAGAATCTATCAATTCACAGAATCATGCCCAAAGAGCAGATGATGTGCTGTTGGTATGAATGTCATAAACAAATTCTAGCATACATTCCAGAGGTTAATTATCACTATTCTTGTCTCTTCTCTCTACAAGGTAAACATTTTGATGATAGTCTTCATGCTATGTTGATAAGTAACAACTATTTAGTTGTTTCTTTTTTATTTGCTTCATTGAAGTAGCTGTGAAGAGTCCAGGCTGAAGAGGAAGAAATTACAGCAAATAGCCGGTTTTGTTTATTTTGCATTGTTTAAGCTGCTTCAGATATTCTGAAATCTAATTCAGATGTAACATGGAGAAATGTAGTTATAAAATGTGGGATATATACCAGTGTTGACAATCACAAATGGAATCCTGCCCACAGCAAGTACACTTAATGTTTGTAGTAGTCTTTCAGCTATCCCCCGCCTTATCCATCTATTAGCATTGCTTTAGGCTTGCTGACAAGGTAATATGACAATTTCAGCACAAAATAGGTGCTAAGCAAAGTTGACTCTAAACGGGCCACCTACTTACTGTGGTGAGCGTGACTGTTTTCTGCATAAAATCCCTTATCTGCTGTTTGGGAGAATTCAAATGTGATTTTGTATTCTTTGTGTCTAAATGAATATGACAAGAACTATAACTTAGGGGAAGGAGAATGAGGACTCTGGATTTAAAATGTGTTTATTTCTCCAGGCAGAAGACTGATTGACAAGCCTAGTGGCACCCAGACTAAAACCTGCTAAATTTGGGACCTTACTAAAGTAAAATAGTGTTGTAACTAAGGCAGCCCTGCAGCTGCCATAGCACTAACAGAGCGGACTATTCTTTGGGCTTGCAGTTTCTCATTTTTTTTGATGCCTACAAAGGTGACCTTGTAAAGAAATAAAAGATCTCTTCTGAAGGGGTAGTTACGAAGTTTCTTAGACAGAGGAATATAAGGAAACAATCAGACTTGGATGGTACAGTGATCCTTATTTATTACAAACTGACTTGACACCTTCCACAAAAGGTTTTAAGCACAGTTCTATTTTTGTCTAGATAGGGTTTTTTCAAACACACCGTTGCTTATTTAGGGAAAGGATCTGTATCTGTGTATTTCTGTCTGTCTCATTCTGTTCAACTTTAATACATTTTATTCCGTGCTTATATGGAAGATATATTAATGCAGAATAATAACCGTTCTGTGGTTTGTTTCCTTGCTGGGGTTGATTTCTCACCTGGTCCACCCTGCCCTTCTGGTACTCGTGAAATAACCAGATCACGGACTTTCCAGTTTAATCACTATTGCCTTTCTCTTAAATAAAGATCTTGTTACAATAAACAAACAGCAGTCATGCTAATAAAGTCTCTATCGTTAATATTTAAGAACTAAGATTTCCTGTTATGTATTAAAAAGATCCACAAGTTTAAGTACTCTAAGCTTTGTTTTAGTTTTGTTTGTTAAAGAAAGCAGAAATGCTTTATAGAACTTTCACAAATTTTTAAGGTTTCAAACTTATGCATTAGCTCCATCTAATTTTCTCTGACCATAGTATAGAGCTTGACCTTTTTGATACAGCAGGTGAAAATCAACATCTAGTTGAGCTCCATTTCAAGCCTGTGTAACAACACAAAGTCCACCCCAGTGGAATTCCTGTTTCAATTACCAAAGACAACATTTTAAAGTAAAGGTACTGATATCAAAAGAGAGCTGAGAAAGTGGATCTTTCTATCAATTCAAAAAACTTAACTGGGAATAGGTTTAAAAATAGTGTAATCCAAACTCATTTTAGCCATTTCAAATCTTTAGGCAGATATGATCTAATCGTGTTGAACTGTTTCAATAGTTCACTTTTCCTCACATTTTTTTAAAAAATGTTTACTGCAGTACAATTTCACAGTGATTAGAAAGGTGGGAAATGCAGCTTACAGAAGCAACCCAAAGAACTTTATTCATTGTTGTGTAGGTTTTCTTTGGGCAGGATTAGACAGCCACATAAGCATGACAGCAGATAGCTGCACCTTGCAGTTCTGTGATAGATATCTTTGATGGTTATCCACTAATGTTAGCTCAATGGTGAAAGGGAGATTTTGTCATGCAGGTCAGCCAGAAGATATTTTAAAGGCTTTAATGTTTTTTATAAGGAGCTTCTAAATATGCAGATGACTACAAGGAAAGAATGAAGGGTATCATGCTATCATGTGATATCATGTTATCATGTGATAACACAGTTATCAGTGCTGGTTAGTACAGGTACTCTGGCCCAGGTGAAGGCGAGTCTCAACATTTTGACAGTGAATGTGAGCTAATAGGTATGACTGGGATAAAACATGAAAGGGATTTTTCTTCCCTTGTGAAAGGGAAAAGAAGCAGGGTCTAACTAATGCAAAAAAAGCATTGGGAGGAAGGCAAAGGGATGCATGACATAATCCAGAACAATCCTTGCTGAAGGCTTCTGAGTGTCCAACAAGTGGGAAAAGATTGTACATGTGGAGTTCAGAGGAAAGAATACGGCAGTATCCTAATTTAGACAGCAGGGAAAGGAAGCCTGTTTTTCTGCCCATGTGGACTTGTAAGGAGGTGAAAACAGCTTCTTCCCAGCAACAAGACAAGGAATGGAGTACTGATGTTTCTTGGAAGTTTAGAGATTTCTTGCCAGCCTGTGGGCCACCCCTGACTTGAGTAAGCAGTCAGTAAGGGATCAGAAGTTAACCTGCAAGCCCATCAGCTAGTGTAGGAAACCAAAAGTGAGTGATGCCAGATCAGTTACTAATCCACAGGTGGAGTCAAGGTATTTGTTAAGACTGAATATCAGAAGATGGCTGCGTTTGGAGAGTGTGGAGCATCTGAAGACTGACTAGTTCTCCTTGGGCTGCTCTGGTTGTGCAGGTAAATGTCCTTATGTTGATTATCCCACAACTGATAGCCATAACCATGGCACTAATCAACTATAATGTAGAAGAGCTGATAATACTATCAACTATATCAATTTTAATATAATGGCTTATGGCAGTACACAAAGGACAATTCCAAACTACTAGATAATTTTCGAAGAGAGGATTTTATCTTCATATGTGATATCTTAAAAATGTGAAAGATACTCTTCATTGTTATGAAAACATTTATTTTGAACCAAGTTTACAAATATTTATTAAGGAAGATCTCAGAATGAACAAATTTCTTGATTATGTTGTTGTTGCTGTTTCTCTGTGAAATGCCAAATCTAAGAAGAACAATTTCCTTGCCAAAAAATATTTACTGCATAATATGTCAGCTGGAAAGTCTGAGAAGGAAGATAAAAAACAACCCCTAATTTTCTGCTATTCAGTCTAAAGGCAGACAGGCTTTTGATTTGTTCCCTTTTAGCTAAATCATTGTTTTTCTTCACTGTTTCACATACAAAGCAAAATGCACACCAAAACCATATGCTTTATATGAATCAGAAGGTGAAAGAAGTGGAGATATCATTGCTATTGATTTTAATAACATGAAATCAGCGGGTTGCTTTCCTTTCATTTTGGTGAGATAATAATTCTTATAAATGATTTATTAATACAGAACTCTGTATACATTTTATGTTACAGTCTCACCACATTATATAAAATGCTAGAGTAAACTGCATTAGTTTTAGAGAAAAGAATCTTTATTATGCCTTGTTTTCTTTTAGATATGAAGGTGAAAATTACAATAGATGTGAAGCTGCATCCATATACAATTCTACATCTCGTTCAAAAAAATTATTTTGCAATTGCTCTGTTTTCTCCATGTAATGGTCTTGCTAATGGTGTGTGATAAGCTAACTCAAATATATACATAAAAATGTTACAGGATTGGAATAGAAGAATTCTTTGAACTGTCTGCAGAAATAAATATTTACCTTACAAGCAAAATAAAACAATCACTTTTCTATAAAAGCAACTCTAGTTATGTTTGAAACAGACTGTATGGACATATAATAAATCCTGACTGCTCAGGTGAAAAGTGTTCAAAAGAAAAATCCACATGACTTTGAAAGACATGGTTTATGAACTTAGAATCTGTTTACAGCCCATGGTATATGTTTTCCAGGAGAAAAGAGAGTTTAAGTATGTTTGAGTAAATTTCTTGAATAGTAGTATTATGTGACTGAGACTAGAAAGTGACTCTGGAAAACATACGTAGCCTAACTTTCTCCTCCACTTCTGAAGTATCCAAATGAGCATAACTTGTGTATCTATGGAAAGATATGATTGCAGTTTTTTAAAAGGTGTCATCCATCCTCTTTCATTCTACAGCTGAACATGCATATACTGAGGCTGGACTCAATGATCCCATGGGTCCTTTCCAACCTAGTGATTCTGTGATTCTATGATTCAACATAAAGCAAAAATACTGAGCATAAAATTAGGAATATGTTATCTTTCTATATTTAATACAAAGTCAATGTTTAGAATGATTACAGGCACATCAAGGCCCTGGCACAAGCAGGCAACACTTTAAAACTGGATTTAGGAGTAGCTCCTATTGAAGGCATTCCAATCAACTACCTTTCTATAATGAGACGAAATTGCAACATTTTCAGGTCAAAGGTTCAACTTAGCCACAACACAGACATGTAGCCAGCTTTCTAGACAGGGCTTTACATGTCTCCTGGGCTGATTACCTTTACTCACGTGCATTCCTGTTATTTCTAATTGTGAGCCTGTCTTTGTTTCCAAATAATACAGAACTGCAGGAGGAGACAGGTCTTCGGCTGCCACATGCTTTCTGCCTTCATCTTAGCACCTTGTTTTGAAAAACAGAATGCTGGAAGTGTGCATTTTTTTCTGCTTAGACAGTTGCTCCTCCGTATCAAGAGAAGCATGCTGCAAATTGGAAGCAAAATGGAACTGTAATCCTGTGCCTATTAAAAGCAAATACAAGCAAGAGGTGACATGAAAGTGTGAGCAGATGTTAAGGCGCCAAAATGGACCCCACCCCCAGAGACCTGTAAAGGACAATTTGTTTCTCTTCCTCGCACAAATCGCCCATCCAAAAGGCAGAGTGCGCGCATAGGTAGAAACCCCTGTCTCCATCTGCCCATCACGAGCTTCAGCGTGTACCAAGGGGCCGAGGGGGAGGCCGGCAGGGAGGCTGTCGAGGCCAAGGCTGTGCCTATGCCAGGCTTCCCAGTGCAGGACGATCCCCACCCGTGCCTTGGGCTCTGCCATCCTGTCTGCCTCACTCTCTACACCCTCTGCCCCATATAAAGCACACCCGGCAGAACCCCGGCTGCTGGCAGGGCCATGGAGGCTGACAAGGTAGCAGCAGCGGCAGCCAAGCCAACCTCCGTGCGTACACCCAGGTGCTCACGCTGCCGCAACCACGGCTTCGTGGTGCCCGTGAAGGGCCACACCGGGCACTGCCCCTGGAAGCTCTGCCTGTGCAACAAGTGTGCCCTCATCTCCGAGCGCCAGAAGATCATGGCGGCACACAAGGCCCTGCGGCGGCAGGAGCCCTACCCACCCGTGCCTGCTGCCCCCGGGGAAGGCCACGCGGCCCTCGAGCAGGGCGGCCTCGAGGCGACCAAGGGCGACGGCAAAGGTGCTGCAGGCAGGGGGCTGCCACCGCCTCCCAGCGGCCCTCCCTTCTGGGACTATGGTAAGGGCTCCAAAGCCTCGCCCCCTGTCCTGCCATCTTGCTTTCCACACTCTTCTCCCTCTTCTCTCCATCTCCCTCCTGCTCTGTTTCTCGGACTCCCCCCCCTCCCGCCCCCCATTTCCCTCTGTCCTTCCTTCCTCAGTGGACACGGGTAACCCAGTCTGCGTGGTGAACGCACAGCCCTTCACTTGCATTCCCTTCTGTGGAGTCTGCACAGCCACAGTGGGAGCAATGTGCTCGACCTCGCAAAGCTCATACTTAAGCAGGCAGCTTTTCCCTGGGAAGGAAACCACGCTGTGATCCACTGTGCACTGTAGGTGCTCGTGGGTGTTTCTCTGGATGCTGTCTCACTGCTTATGAATTCATAGGCACAAGCCTCCAGCAACAAAAATGCTAAAAAACTGAACGATGGCAGGTAAACGGGGAAGTTACTACTGCAATTGCCCGAAGCAACCATTTTATGACAGCACTGTAAAAGAAAGAGACCTTTTGGCCTTGATTCCTATAGCAAAGACTGGACTTGTCTGGGATCGCTTGGTATAAAAAGTGCATTTGGTATTTAAGAGCAAAGCATGGATTTTGCAGGTGGAACAGTTGTATGGTCTGTCGCCTCTTAAATTGCTTCCTTTAGTAGAGTCTTTCATGTGACTTGTCTAGTTTATTACTATTTATTACAGTAACTTCATACTATTACTATTTACTACAGCAATTATACAGAAATCCCTACTGACTGCGATCGTCATTAGTCTGAGCCTCTGGAGAGTTAACAGCCTGCAATACAAAATGCTGTTCTGAGAAGCCCAGAGGAAAGACTCATTTCAGGCATCTCTAGTCCTGACCTAATCTGTCAGTAATTGTTCCCTTAATTTTTTTAGGTTTGTTTCCTAAGAAAGTTATCTTTATAGATGATGATAAGTGTACATATACCTGTCAGTTCATCCCTTAATAACATTTTTAACCTGCTGTCCAATTAAAAAAAAAAATGGGGACAAATTGTATCATTCTAGTACTCCAGAAGTTGACCTAATCTCAAAGCAAAGTTTTCCACTTCTCTACCAACAGGAGGATGTGCAGACCCTATTTGTATTCAGATAACCTATTTTATTTTCTAAGACTTCAGAGAGACAATACAAGATTTCAGGTGCAAGATAAAAACCAAAGAAAGTAACTGATTTCTGGATCTGAAAATGCCTGTGTATGTCCCTAAAACTGAGCCTTTGTCTGTAAATTAACATAAGAAGTGACAGATGAGGCTAAAGTTAGAACTCTATTACTCTGTATTTCTGGTAGTTACAAGTCTTAAGGTAGGTTGTTTTGTTGTTGCCGATGTATTGAAAGAATAAAGTGCTGCAGCCAGTGCTTTACTAAGGACTAGCTTCACCATTCACAAGGCAGAAAAGAACACAAATAATTCCACATTACAGTGTCATCTGCTGCACCTTTCTTTAGTTCCTTAAAAATTCACCAAAAAAAAAAATCATGAAGAGCTAAGTATGAAATCAAAGGGCCAGATTCTCCTGTCTAAGAGTAGAATTGGGTCCTGTCGCTTTTTCTATTGAACTTCATAGAGTTGCATGGATACTTCTTTTTGTTCTTTTCTCATTGTTCCCTAGGTCGCCCTCCTTTTCCTGCAGAATACCCAGAATATTTGGAAAGGGAACCTCCAAAAGTTTACCCTGGATGTTCTGGGGCATATCCCTACAACCCATTTCCCATGGGATTTGCCATCAATCAACCAGGCTGTAGGGGAGCACCATCACCTCCAGGGACATCATATCAAAGAAGTTTCCAACACATGCCTAGCAACTCTGGGATGGGGAATGCAGCATCTGTGTCAGTAAGTTGCGGTCTCTTAATTACCTCTGGAAATACTGCTGTCTTTGCTTTAAACTATCTTCTTGCTGTTAAAGTAGCCATGAAAAGTTATCTTGCTTATCAGTTAGCATTTTGATGCATTATGCTGAAGAAAACATTCACAAGTGGTGATATTAATAGTCTGACTTGAACCCAGTAGAGTAAACTCATGCACTCGCAAGGGGCCAGATTTTGTGGAGTGGTTTGAGGCTTGTATGTCCTACTAACATATGCAAGAGCCTTTTGGAATGACGGCAGCTGGACACTTACTGTGGTCATTTTGTGCCTGCGTAGGTGACACAGAATCCTCACTGAGAGGTTCCTCTTCTTTCATGTAGGACAAATCTAATGGGGTGGAAGAATGTCAGGGCTTGGCACAGAGAAGACACAGCCACAGAAAAGAACAGGGGAAAATCAGTTTCTACAAGGAAGCAAATCAGCAGGGCCTGATACTTCTGTTATGAGACATTTGTTTTCTCAGAAAAAGTGGAAAATTGTTGTGGTTAACAGAAGTTTCAAATGAAACATTATGTTTAGCCCACACCTTCAAACCACAGAGACCTGGTAAGAAACAAGATACTGAATTGTCTTTCAGTTGAAACGATGTGTGGGCACTTCCAGTTCCTTTCAGTACCATCAGTCACAGTGGTGTAAACTGATAGTGTCTGATTTGTGTACCACAGTTGGACACATTATTAGAATTCCAGCTGTCACATGGCATTTTCTCTGCATTGAGTACAATTCATCAGTCCATGTTAAAGTAGAGTGATTTGCCTCAAGACTACTGAATTTGTTATGCCTGCAAATTCCCTGTCACATTTTAGGGGTTACTGAGAAAGAGTGTGGCTATCAGCAGTCTGAGGTCCAGATGAATTATCCTGGTGGGCTGGATACACACAGGTTAGGAAATACCTTGTCTAGACCATCACCGTGTGCAGTTTTGAGCTTAATTTTTAGCTGCCTTTGAACAGGTGGGAAGATCTCATACAAGCTCTTTCTGTACCAGGGTGCATGGCCAGATCCAACAGATGCTCCTATTTCCGAGATGCTAGTGTTTCTGAGGGAATCTCTCCTTGCTCATGGAGTGAGTTTTACCATGCTTCAACAGGTCTGGTGACCACAGAAGACAGCGGCTCTGGGGCACCATGTAGTGGCACTGTAGAGCCACTGACTTCACTGGGCTCGGGGCAGAATCTGTAACTAGCAGGGAGGTGGCGGCTAGGAGGATTTCCCTAGGTTGCTTCTCAGTTGCATGAAGACTTCCACACTTGTTTAGTGGCAGTGTCCTGGGTCAGTGGTGAAGGTGAGCTGCCCCTGGTTTACCTACTGCTCTAATGAGATGCCAGAACAGATGAGAGGACTTAGAAGATCGGTTTCAGCTCAGGCATGGTCTGAGAAGCTGCTACGTCTCAGCTGCAGCATGTTACACAATGCACAGGCTTTGCATGTGCTAATATGTGCATGAACACGACAGCAGATTGCCACAAAATGGACCAAAAATGTAGTATTTTAGGTAAAAGTTGAAACAGAAATTGTTTGATAACGTAGATGTATCCTGGAGAGGGCCTTTAGATGGGAGATGCTTTGGTTTGTGTGTTTCCACAGATTCCAGAGGGAGGTGGGGATTTCCATCAAGGATACTATGCTCCTCTGCCTCAGTTCATCCCACCAAGCTTTCTGCCAGGGATTCATTACCTTCCACATCCCCTTTCACTGAACACGTGTGCTGAAACAACCAAGGAAGCACCTGGTAAGGAATTACAAGATGAGCCCTTGGAGATCCAGTTTTAACCTGATTTCAGTACCTAAGCACAGAGGTGGAAGCCTCAAGGGACTCTGATTCTAGCTAGTTTTCAGTGTCTCAGAGATTAGTGTGGCAGAGTCAGGACTGAGATCATAAAGTCCCTGGACAGATTTCCGGGTTGGATGGCTCTGGGAAGGTCTGACATCGGGAAACCAGCCTGACGTGCTTGGGCTTTCTAGCTGACAAGCACCTCAATCTGATGCAAACGTTGGAGGCCCAGGACTCAGAGCCATTCCAGATTATGATCAGTTGATGTTCTGAAAATGAAAATATTTTTCTGGTAGGGACATCTGTGGGACATATTTAACAATGATTTGGCTCTGCTGCAGTTTAGACAAAATGTTAACAAAAATGGGGACTAACTCAACATAAATAATATGAAATTCCTTGCTCATTTGAAAAATCCTACATTTTAATTGCCGCAAATGAAAGATTGAATCTTCAAAATATCAAGTTGTTTTATTGATCTCCCAGGTTTTTAAATTTCTGGCGTAGGCTAAGTCTGTGCTCCTGTCTTTTGAGTCTCTTTCATGTATTGTACTTACACGTGGACATATTTGGGATCATATTTGCAAGTTTTTCATTTGGCTGCAGCTAGCTGTGACCACAAGAGGGTAGAGCTGCTCAGAGAATTAACAACTAGCACTGGATCAGTGAATAGCCAGTTTAATCTTAAATTCTTTTTTAAAATACAGAACATGAGACTAAAAAAATCATTAATCTTACTGTTTATGAAGCAGATTACAATAATTACACAGTGAAAAAACAAATACCTTGTATAAGATGGAGAAGAAATAGGTAAATGTAATTGATTCATCTGAATTGAAAAGATGTTGATGGTGGCTATATGGGACAAAATAAAAGTCGGAAGTTTTTTGGCCTGGTTTCTCAATAGCATAAGGCTTGTGCAGGTCCATTTTCTGTTGGTTTTCAACACCTTTGTTATTCTCAGCCAAACATACATGTTGTGATTGCAGGCCTGCATAATACTGCTGCTGCCTCCCACAAATTCATTTGTTTGCAGGTATGACATGCTGTTTGGCTGTCAGTTTGTACTCAATTCCCTGCCTGGTGTGTGTGTGCCTTGGCCAACAACCAAGTGCCTGCCAGACATCCCAGCAGTGGGCACACATCTTCAGAGCAGTCAGAGCATACCTGCTTCTTGTCTGTCTGGAAAGCCGAAAGGAAAGTAAGCAGGAGATGTGGTGGACAAGGGGAATATGAAGAATATGTCAGTGTTGTCAGAATATGTCGATGTCTGTTGTACAGACATCATAGCAATGTGAAAGTATTTTAAGATACTGACAAAGTCATTAAGACTTAAATGCAGCAGGTAGGAGATGCTGGTGTATAATTGAATGGACTGAATTTGAGGGGAAGAGAGGAAATTGAAGGCAAACCAGAAAGTGTGTGTGTGGTTTAACGGGCCTTGTGATTTGGAGGGGATGAGATCTAAGGGATACTGCAGTGGCAGAAAGCCTGTAGGGAGCTGCAGCTGTTATGTTGGAGTGTGGGGGAATAGGAAGGAACTGAGAGTACAAGACAAACATGGGAAACATGGAAAGGAGTAGTGGTATTGTGTGAGGAAAACAAAGGAAATCCAGCCCTGTATTGGCAGAGTGAAGTTGTACTGGCCAAACAATCATGAAAACAGACAGTGGGATAGAAAAGAGAGACCGTGAGAGCACCCCTCCAGAGAGCAAAATGCCATCTAATGACCGTTATTACACACCAGGGAAATGCAGGCAAAAAACTATAGGAAACAACGTATCATGGATTGTGCTGCTCAGAGAACAACCTGGTTTTCTTAGTACTACAGAGAAAGTAGAAATAAATTTCACTACATAGCATTTTTTAACTCCAGGATATGTAGGAATTTGCATTTGTGCCCCAGTAATGGGGGGATACTTCTGCATGAGATCATACACAAAATAGTCTGCTGGCAGAAGACGCAGATGTAGAGGGAAGCTGCAGTGAAACTAACAATTCTTTGATTCAGGAATTCAGGATGCTTGAAAAAAAAGAAAAGCTATAAGATATGGATATGTTAGTATCACAGCATGTCTTTTTTTTCCCCAGGAATGAAACTGACTCAAACCTGCAGTTAGACTTGGGAAAAACGTTCCTCCAGAGACACCTCCACAATTGAGGTGAAATGGGCTCTTTGGCAAAACAGTTGCAGGAAAATGGATATAGAAAACTTGCAGGGGATAGTTGGTGAGAAGAAATGTCTGCTTAAAGGGAATCTGAGATGAAGACAAATAAAAAAACCCAAACAAGTCCTGTGTGAAAAAGATTGTCCAAGGCTAGAATTTGTTGCCTCTGAAAGGTTTGAGTCAGTAGTGGACTCCAGTGGAATGACTGAGGCCATATAGGTTTACAGCAGAGATATGAAGTAAAGGCCATGTTGTTACACAATTTCATGTAGTATTGACTACTAATGTTATGGAGATTTGACAAAATAAGCAGAACAGATGTCCAGGAAAACAGCTAGTGCAGCATCTGAGAATAGAGTCTGACTGCAGATTGTTGGCTTTCTAAAAGAGCAAGCCACAGAAAAAAAACCAAACAAAAATTCAAGTCACCTCTGAGTATATAAGGGAGTTTTTCATGCAAATTGGAAAGAAAATTCTCTTCAAACCTAAAATCTCTAGATGGATTTAAAGAAGGGATTATTCAGTGTGGAAAGGCCATTGAGAATTCACAGGTGTGTTAAAAAGGCATGGCATAGATTCACTGCAGTTAAATGGGCAAAAGAATTTGCCTTATACTTCTATTCCATTGTGGCCTCCACACTCAAAACATTTTTGCTACATATCTTTAAGCATAGCTGAAACAATCAACCACTGTCTGAAGTGCAGTATCTCAGTTTGGAGAGGTGAACCTCTTATTGTCAAGCAACTTTGAGTTAACTGGGTTGAAAAACAAAATGGATTGACAAAAAGTAATTTTGCATTGAGCATTTACCTCTGGAAATGTGATTGATACCAACTGTAATGCAAACTGAAATGCAGGGTTTGGGGGTTTTCACTTGTTTAACTCTGACCTTTTTCTATTCTTCATTTTTATTTTAGCTACTGAAGCTGACAGTCAGGAATCGGAGTTGGATCGTGAACCTGTCCAACCGTCTCCATCTGCGGAAGAAACAAATGGAGAATAATCTCTGGGTAGCTGACAGCAGTGTTTTCATTACTGAGACAAGAGTGTTAGATCATATGATGATCCTAGACAGGGTTTTCCAGAGCCATGATAAATGCCTTCCCCCCTAAACAGGTGGATGACTCTCAATTTCATAATGATAATGTTTAATTAAAAAGGAAATGTACGTTCCTCTCCTGTTTTGCCTAGAGGAACAAGTTTTGTAGTAAGTATATCAGTTGTTAATGTTTGAAAATTTTGTGTAGACTTTTGTATAATTAAAAAAACTAAATTGTTAGTACAGTTTTGATGATTTGAGGTTTTCATGTTTACACATAATTTTTCTAGTCAAATGTCAGATGTTGCCCTGACTGGCTTTGTATAAGAAAATTGTCTGGAGAGAGACTTAGGCTTCATTATTTTTATTCTACAACTTTTGATTGCTGCTTTAGAGGTAAATGCAGTAAAACAGACATTCTTCTTTTCTGCTACTTGTATTAATAATTTTTGCTCCATGCAAGATGTAAAGAAATCATACTAAGCTGAAAACTTTTTGTTGTTGTTTTTAATGTAGTGGATGATCTGTTGGAATGTCTTCCAGCACACAGGGTGTTGGGGCAGAAGTGAAAGTGGTGAATTTAGAATTACCAGGAAGAAAAACTGTAAAGCACATGTATCTATAGCAAATAATCTGATGCACCACTTTTTATATTCTAGATTTGCACAGAATCTTTGCTCTCAGGAGTGTCTCAAACCTGCTCGTAAAACTACTGTCTGTTTGGGAAAATCTGGATACTTTTCTAAGGTGTTTGGGTAGAACAAGCCTCTTTTCAAAATAAAATAAACCATAAATAGAAATACCAGCAGCACCCACAATGCAGGATCCTCTGTGGATGGAGAGTTGTTTTATATATATATATATATATAATAAAATGATTTAAGGAACTAATAACATACAAAATGAATAGTTGAATAGTCTCCTTCCCAGATAGTTTTATGAAGTAAAATTCAGTGTTGTATTATCCCTTAAATCTCAAAGCAAGATGGAGTCCAGCCTGTTTCACTGACTGTAATGCAGAGTACACAGATACACTGCATATGCAGTACAGTTTTCTCTCTGTTTCTCTGTATGACTGCATCCAGTCACTCCTTATTTCCCTTTTCCTTCATCTTTTTGGACTAACAGTGAGTGTACCAAAGCCTCTACTGTGGCTGTTCGAATGATCACAGGGTGCTCCAGTAGGATCACTCTCACTGCATTGTAGCGCTTCTCTCCAGAGTACTGTTAATCTCCAGAAGGATGTAGTGAATTTGAAGAAGAACAAAAGAAAGGCAGTTAAACTGAACAAGGAGATGGAGGAGTTGTTTTACAAGGAGAGTTTAAAAATAGATTGGAACCTTCAGTTTGGAGAGGAGAAAGCTGAGGGGGAATACAACTTAATTTTAGAACATTATGTCAACTGTGGCAAAGTATATGCAAACCCACTACTAAACCTCACTATTACCAAGACAAGAAAGTGACCAGGGACAAATGACATCTGACTGTACTGATTACTTTCTGTAACAAAATGGCAGGGATCTATCCCAGTGTAAAGTCAAAGAGGTAAACAGTTACAGTTAGGTCATGTCACCAATGAGGAAAATACTGTTTAATATGCACAGTCATATAATCAGTCAAGTTTTGTCTGGTGTCATTTCAGAGTTTAACATTTTAGGAAATCTGTCCCTACATTCTTGCACCTATCTCTGCATGGAAAAGTAAGTAACATAGTAAGAGAGATAAAATTAGTAACTCTCCAGTTGATGGGAATAATTATCTTATGTGGATAATTCAAGGTTTAGTTCTTCCATTTTATGCTCAGCTTGTCATTTTTAATCGAGGAAAACAATTGTTTCTTGACAACTGGTATTGTCATACTATTCACTTAAGGACTTCAAGGCAAATAATCTATTTCCAAACTTAGTGCTAACCAGTGCTTCCAATAATTAAACTCTGGAGTCTCTTCTGACTCCAGTGAATTAGGGATAATGAAATCAATTTGGATTGAAAGGGAATTATTTGGATTAAACAAGTCACTCAGAGGTTGTTCCAGCCTGAATCATCCCAGGATTCTATTGTTTTGTATTAAGGCTGAGCCAGGTAGACTTTGGTCAATTTCATAAAATTTAGGGACAAAAAGGAAAGTTGACTATGATGCCTGCTTCTGAAATCTTTCTGCATGCAAGCTGCTACTCACTGCACGTAGCATTTGGCATCATTATTAGTTTCTGATTTCTGAGGATTGATTCCCTTGCTAAACAGATCTGGAGTTCTGAAGATGTTGTTCCTGACACTCTGTCAATCCTCTGTCCTCACTGTAAACCCCTCTCTCATCACAAAGCAACAGACTTTGTACACTGAACGGGAAAACCTGAAATCAGGAACTATTTTTTTTGCATTTACTCACACCACTGATTTAATTACTTTCAGTGGAATTATTTGTAGGGTACAGAGTTGACAACGTTGGTTAGGTATGCAAGTTTGGGATCCAAGTTTTATATGGAGGTGTTGGTGACACTTTCCAAACCCTCAGATTATTGTAGATTTGCATTTTCTGTAGGAGCTTTGGAAAAAAAGAAAACAAACCCAAGGGATTCTAGAAGGATCACGTAATATGTCCATTCTGAAAACACACGTAAGATGCATTTGTCATTGCCCTGTAGCAAACTGCTAGATGTTAACACTTCTGTGGTATCGACTTCTACATCTGAACTGAAACAGGTTTTTGTATGACAGTAATTTTAGTACTCTTACTGGGTCTTTTTTTCTTCTTGGAATTAGATGCATCCAGTTGGAAACTTATGAATCTACAGCAAGTCTATAGCTGATTTTTCCACATTAACGAGTAATTAATTTTGAACAGCAATCCAAAGAAATACTTAATTGCCTACCAATAAAGTCAGCTTGCTGCAAACAAAATTCTCCCTCCCCTTAAAAAAATAATTTTCATGACAGAAACATTCTTTATGATGTGAAACATACCTGCTTTGAACAGTGGAAACTTTAATTAAATCATTCTTATGGGCAAGTGGGTCTGGTTTTCCTATTTTTTGCCCAATATTTTACTACTGCAACATTAGCATTAGTCACAGAGTTCTGTCTTCACTTAGCCTGCCACAACATAAGGGAGAAATCCAAATGTAAAGAAAGACTGTGGAATCTATTCCTGAGATCAGAGTGTCACTGTATGTTTTATTGTTGTCCAGGCCATTGAGAGAGCTCCAGAGGCATCACAGATGACCAGGCAGTGAAGTGCCTGTTCACCCACCCATGTATATTACTTGTGTGAGTATGCTTACAGGTATGTCTTATCAGACATGGTAAGGCTTGAAGAGCCTAGGGTAGAACATTTCTGGAAAAAAAATCCAGACACCTAGACCAACGGGTTTATTTTAGCATTACTTTTATTTACAGTGAGTAACATTTTTCTTTTTTTCCCTACTGGAACTTCCCACTGGACATTCCCACTGACTCTTTGTCATCAGCTGGGCAACCTTAGTGGCAACTTTGCTACTGACTTCATAGGTTGTTTGCCTGAGAGAACGATAGGCCAGTTGTGATCTCCTACTCTTTTCACCTTTATTTTATCTAACTTTCTTGTGGAAGCATTTCTGGTTTCATTTACGCATTATTGTCAGGTTTTAATAGGCTTGCTGGTATGATCTACTCAAAAGTGTCCAGACCACATAAGCTACAGCACATACAAAATACTCCTTACAAAATGTGGTTTAAATAACAGTCATAGGTATAGTTCCCTGGGAGAACCTTCCTGGCCTTCCTAGTTTTTCATGACTGAGCCAGTGCCTTAGAGCAGCCAGGGATGAGAGGGCTGGGCACCGCATGGTGCTGAGCCTGGTCAGTTCCTTGTTCCCATGAGTGTCACAGAATGCTAGGTTTGGAAGAGGCCTCAGGGATCATCTAGTCAAACCATTTTAGGTGATAGATAGTTTAAATGAGTTGGCCCCGTGTCCCATCAAGCTTAGCCTTAAAAGTATCCAGAGTAGAGGAATCCACCACTTTCCTTGGGAGATTATTCTAATAATCTCACAGTGAAAAATTTTCTTCTGGAATCCAATCAGATTCTCCTCAGAGACAACTTTTACTCATTACCCATTGTCTTTTCTGTGTGACTCCTCGTAAAAAGGGAGTCTCAATCTCTTGGTAGACATCCTTTATGTACTGGTACAAGGTAATAAGGTCTCTCCTAAGCCTTCACCTCTCTAGGCTGAACAAATTGTGTTCTTTCAGTCTTACTTCCTATGTTAGGTTTCCCAGTCCTCAGATCATCTTAGTGGTCCTTCTGTGGACCTTCTTCAGCCTGTCTGCATCTTTTTTGAATAGATGGGACCAAAACTGGACTAAATACTTCAGGTGTAGCCTGGCAAGTGTTGAGTAGAGTAGGGTGGTGACTTTTTATCTCTGCTGGTGATGCCCTTCTTGAAGTACCCCAGCATCCTGTTGGCTGACTTTGCTGCTGTAGCACACTAATCACTTATGTTGAGTCTGTTGTCCACCAAGACTCCCAGGTCGTTCTCCACAGACCTGCTCTCCAGCCAGGTGGAACCCAGTCTGACCTGCCCCCAAAAGTTCTGTAATCCCAGGTGCAAGACCTTACAGTTAGCTCCATTGAACTTCATGAGGTTACTGCTGGCCCCCCACCTCAGCCCTGACATCATCAAATGTTCATTTACTTGGACACTCAAGCACTCTTGGTCTGAGGTCATGATTCCCTTGCAGTTTTCCTGCTGCAGTGGCCACACACGATATGAAATTCCTCAGTGTGTTTCGTGGATAGGGGAATAGTTTGGAAATGATGACTTTGTGGTCTGGCTGGGCTGCTGATTTGCACTATGTGATGCGTGTGCCTTGCTACAGCCTTAGCGGTGCAAAGGGGAAAACAGTTTGCAAAGGAGTTACCTTCTGCTGCGTGTTCACTGGTGCAGAGCAAACCACTAGTCCTCCCTCCAGTGAATTTCCAAGGCAAATGCTTACCGGTGCTGAAACAATTGTGGTGGCAGGATGGTGGTTTGCCACAGCTCTTATGCAGCAAGACTGGGGGTCCATCAAACACCTGGCTCTGCTCATGCCAGGAAAAGCTGAGAGAGCCTTCTGCACACTAGAAGGTCAGGCACATTGGACATGTCTATCTAGCAGCTTAACTTATACATAGAACTTTTGTCAGTTACCATGACTTAGTCCTTGCTAGCAGAAAGAGAACAAGTTCATGTTATAAAGTGTCTGACTGCTTACACAGTAAGAAATAACTAGTTTAAAACCAAGATTCGGAAGGCATATGTGACATTGACTTTCACATTATAAAAATAATAATATTGTTTGGTTGAAGAAGACCTTTGAAATCATTAAGTCCAACTGTACCTGTCCACTACTAAACCATATCCCTGAGCACCTCATCCACTCATCTTTTAAATACTTCCAGGGATGGGGACTTAAGCAGTGCCCTGGGCAGCCTCTGCTAGTGCCTGATAACCCTTTCAATGAAGAAATCTTTCCTAATACCCAAACTGAACCTCTCCTGGCACAACTTGAGACCATTTCCTCTCATCCTATCACTTGCTACTTGGGAGAAGAGACCAGCACCCACTCACTACAACCTCCTTTCAAGTAACTGTAGAGAGCAATAAAGTCTCTCTTCTCCAGTCTAAACAACCCCAGTTCCCTCAGCTGCTCCTTATAGTCCTTAAGTCTTGTGCTCAAGTAAAGTTTGCAGCCTGTGTTACCAACACTTGATGTAGCTTTACATTTGATGCCCATTCAAAAAGTTCTTGCTTTCAGAATATTTTTACCATTTGAAAAATCTAAAAGAAAAAACCCTGCAGCTTTAAGACAGGAAAGGGAAACATTTAAGACTGAAACCAAAATACCCTTGAAGTCATTCAACACAGTTATTCATGGCTTTGAATTCTTTTGCCTCAAATTTAGCTATAATGGACATTTAGTCCTAACGTTAGCCCTGTGAGCCTCATGCTTATTCATGTTGAAGTTCTTCAGTCTATGAACTTTCAAGGTCAAATGAAATCTGACTCTTTCAGACTAGTTTGTGTCTTTACAGTGCTTCTTACTGGCTAAACTAATTTGGTTTGTTTATATAAGCCTCCAAGTTAAAAAGTGAAACCTCAGAAGATGACAGTTAACTAGTGGAACAGATTACAAACAGGATGGTGTGAATTTTCCATTACTTTAAGTCGGTAAGCATTACTTAAAGCCAGTAAGCATGTTTCTCTAGAAGATTTACAAGTGGGTATATTGGAGAAATCCAATTGAAATGTGGTCTGTCTCATGCAATAGAGAGTTCAGAGGATAATGACTGCTCTTAGTGGCACAGAATGGACTGGAGCTGAGGAAAAGACTTGCCTTTTAGGGTAGGCAACTCTCAATCTGCCTGCTAGAAGGACTAAGTACCATTAAAAAAAGACACTGTAAGGAAGAGGAAGATGTGCTGAGAGGACTTTCCATTTATGTCACTACTGCTGACAGGGGCAATTGTTCTCTCTAATATTCAGAGGTGATTGTTGCAGTTTGACCTGTATTGTGTTGCCTTTAGTTTGAGACTCTATTTTTGAGGATCTCTCGGCATGAGAGTTACACATATTTATATAGTTATATAAAGAAATACACTTATTTGTATAACAGTAGGGAAAAGATTGGTCAAAGATATTTTATACCAAGTTTCTAGTTTTCCTCCTCTAAATTCAAGCTTGTCAAATTGATTAGTGTTTATTACAGTGTTTAAATCATAGAGCTTTTTACTAGATATTAAATAAACTTAGTGGGTGATTCATGAAGACCAGTTGTGTGGTAACTGAAGTGAAATCAGGAAGGCTTTGTTCAATACCTGAGTTCAGGCCTACTGAGTAAAGTCATGCATGCAGTTCTCTTCTTGTCCTGGTTTTGTCAGCTCAGTGGAATTGAAATGTTTGCAGCAAAATGATGCCTGAGATCTGTTAAAATTGTTTAATACAAAACTGTGGAAGTACAACCTGTGTACAGATCTAGTTTGCATGACATATCTTGTGCTCATGTTCTAGAGCAGTAGATTGTAATCAAGGCAATTCTGAAGTGCCTCCTTCCCAGAAAAATGGAATTCTTTTTTCAAAATTGAGCAAGGGAATGAGGAAATGAAACACCTTTGCAGGTATAGAACTAAAGTGTATAACAATAGAGCAGAATGTCCAGTGGTGAAAAGTACAGTCAATGGCACCGACTCAGAGCCTACAAAGACCCAATGGGGACCTTGTAGCAGTCACATGAACTTACACAGAATTGGTCACAGTTCACTTTTCAAGTTCATGTATTTCAAGCATGATTTCCTACATTTTGTCTTCTTCTGACACATTCAAGCACGACAGTTCCAGAACATTGACTCTGTCCATACCAGACACAAGACTTTCTCCCCTCAAATATAAATGCTTTTACAGCTGACTAATTTAGGGGAATTTGACTAAGAAACCAGAAACATGCAAAGAAAGTGACTGTGGTTGGAGGGCTGGTGTTTCACCCAGTGAGTTTAGTTTCTTTTAGAGGGATGTGCAGTCAGAGGCAACAAAAATGTAGGCTAGCTCTGAATGTGCAGAGAAAATTATACATTGAACTGTGATCAGAAGGCAGACTCAGAACCTTACAAGCTATTTATTCCATGGAAGAAAAGTAATATGTGATCTAGAATGCAAAACTCTTAAATATCTCTGGCAAAGGACAGTGTTTAGCTAGAATATTCCAGCAGAGTTGTTCTGAAATGGCTATAAATTGGAGAGGGGAAGATTTAGACTAGAAATCCATAAGAAATTCTTCACAATGAGAGTGGTGAGGCATTGGCGCAGGTTGCCCAGGGAAACTATGGCTGCCCCATCCCTGGAGGTGTTCAAGGCCAGGTTGGATGAGGCTCAGGCAACCTAGTGTGGTGAGAGTTGTCCCTGCCCATGGCAGAGGGATTGGAACTAGATGATCTTTAAGGTCCCTTCCAGCCCAAACCATTCTATGATTCTATGAAATGAATATTACAAAGCAGAATTTATCATTTTGCTCATTCTAAACATAAAGTACACATGCACGATGATGTTGAGGAGCATTTTCTCAGTCGGAACAGGACTGAGTTACTGTTTGGAGAACACATGCAGAAATTAGGCAGTTTGGTAGTATCTGGCTTGGGTGTAAGAGAGCTCAAACTTTTATGAGAAACCCTCAAATTACAACAGTGCAGCTCTCCTCATTAGAGCAGCACAAGAAGCAGGTCAAATCTAAGTCACCATACATTGAAACTGCCTCCAGTGCTTTGGTCAATATGAGTTTCTGTACATGGAATTGATTCTATAACTTTCAGCCACATAACTTTTGCTTTCTTTAACTTGGAGTCTGAGTATGACATTAACCACTTACTGTCACTGCAAGGCTTTCACTGAGAGTCCTGTCCCTGGCAGTGAAGAAGCTGGATACTATGACGTCAATGTACTGCAAAGTTTCAGCAGGTAGAATAATCAAACTGTTTTGAGGGAGGATGTTATTTAGGTTTTAAGTGACTGTTGTGGTAGAATTGTTCAACCTGAGCAGTGACTGAAATGACGACAGACTGAACCTTTTCTCTAGGGTATCTGTGGATCATCAGAAGGTAGTTTTGTTTTCTCTGCAAAGTGATGTACCCTCAGGTAGTACTAACTGTATGAATAGGTGCTACTTGTGTTAACATAATCAGGCTCATGTTAGAGAGGCTTCTTTTAGTGTCCTGACTGGGAAAATAAGATCTTTTTCCAATAGGTGGTTCATTTTTCTTTTATATGTGAGCTACATCAATTAGCCAACTTTATTCAGTATTTTGGAATACTCTTTGTTAGAAGAGCTACTGTACAGTTTACCGCTTGCAAGACAGTCTTGTCAGAAAAGGCAGAATTTTTAGCTATCTTTCCATTGCATATTGAGTATTTTATATGATGCAATTTGGCTAAGAGTAGTGGACTGAATAATGTGAGAAGTTAATTAAAATGGCTTTACATTTTTTTTAAATACCTATTTTAGTCAGTTTTCCATAAATGGTTCTAATTCTTGCAGAAGTTCTCACTGGACTAGTACTCGTTGATTGCATTAATTTTTCTGAGTCGTGGTTTAAACATGAAGTCAGAGCTTCATGGACTTCAGAATACTTTTCTGTCTAAGTGATGAATTAAGTGCTGAAATATTGAAACCATAAGACTGTGCTTTCTCTTGATAATGATAGTGGCCAAAATGACAATGGAAATATTCATTTTGTTGTACAGTCACTTAACCATTGAAATGGGCTCTCAGGGTGACTCTGACTTTTCTGCAGTGATCAAACTGAAGTGAGTATCCTCATAGCAAATTGCATATTTGAATGCAATATCTGGTCTAAGCTGGAGAAAGATGCTTCTTACCCTGTAGCAACAAGTTGATTTGTGTTAAAAAGTAGCAACCTCTAGCGAAAGGAAGAAGATTCAAATCTTTAATGCCCAGTACATCAATTATTATCTTCAGAAGTTTGGCATTTAAGCTATTTGGGATTGATAATTGATAAGTATTTGACTGCAGAAGAGTCAGTCTTTCAATTTTTTTTTTTATTTGTATATGATGAAACCTGAAAACACACATGGAAAATATGGGTCCCTTCTGGAAGGAATGTGGAGAAATACTACAGGTGTGTACCACAGCGATCTTCTGCTGCCCTCCACTCCTTTTACTCATTCATGTTGCTTATTCTCTTAAATAGGGAAGAACTTGGCAGTTTATTAAGTCTGACAAAAATTATGCAGTTAAATTAAAAATAAAAGCCAACTTCTTCAATAAATAATCACAAGAAACTCTGGCATTGAGATGATTTTTCTCAACTAAATAGAAATGTTTAAGAGATTTCTCAGATGCAAAGACACAAGTGTTTGGCAATGACTGAAATAAAAAAAGACAGACCTACTGCTATAATGAATGTATTTTTGTTGCAATATACTCATACATTGAATTTCAAACATTTGTCCATTACCTACACGTTGATTAAACACTCTGGAATATTTTGTCAGGCTTTCTAGCATTGTTGAACTGAGTTAAAATGTAATCGACTTAAAACAAATAGAACAAAACCCTCATCTAATAAATGTCAGTTACATGCTGACTGGAAAGAAAACATCGTGTTCCTGCCCTGTGACCCTATGCTTGTGTTAAAGCACAAAGTCTCCAATCATAGAAACAGAACATAAAACCTTTCACTATTCACTTCTTTCTCAGTGTAGCCAAGCAGGTATGTGGTAGTGTGGGCAATAGGAGAAGTTGCTTTTTTATTTATGTAGAAATTTTATAGTGTACCTCACTGAGTAGCCTGGTGAAGGCTCAGACGAATTTGAGACTCTTAGCTGATGAGCACCTATAGAGTCTCTGAAATTACAGTTTGGTTTGGACTGAGTTGATTTCTCTGCTGGTGGGGGCAGAAGCAATGGCTCATGAGCCACCAGAAGTCTCCCTGCCTCAGCGCGGAGCTACCCTCTGTCTTGTCAGCCCTACTCAGAGATGTGCAGCCCTTCTGCAGAGCACAACTGAGCTCAACACTGGAAGCTGTCGTATTTTTTAGGAGACAGACAGGAAAGTGGTGCCACAATCAGTATTAAAGCATGCCGGCGTATGGCATTCCCCTTCAGGGAACGTCACACTCTGCCATACACCGGCATACTTTAAGAGCAGGTAAGGCAATGCCTGTTCTTGACTCCTGCTTCTTCTTTGGAAATGTATCTGAGTAAGCATTCATGCTTGATTTAGTTATAGTGGCTTTTTGGAGACTAGATGGCTGCAAAGAAATCCAGAAGGAGGTGTTGGTTGAAGCTTGAATTTAAGCATTTCAATAGCATTCTGGTGAGTAGAGGATGAAAGCCCAGATTTGTAAGCAAGGGCTCAACAAATGAAACTTCCCGTGTGAGTTATCTTCTGTTCTTGGGTTTAACCTCCCAATCATTTAACCAAATTCATTGGTGTTTGAGTTGTAGTGGCAGGTAGGTTAGTTTGCCTTCGTGCTGTCATTTAGGAATGCATCAGGACTGTGGGAATGCCACTGTGTGCTTTTCTAATTTTCCTTTCAGTGTAACTCATTGCTTCCAAGCAAAAGCTAATGACCTTCACTTGTGCACTTTGCCTTGTTGTGTTCTTTCTTCCGTGCTTTGCACTTTCTATTTAGACAATAAAAGGACCAAAGGGAAAACAATGTTTCTTTATGTTAGAAGTGCAGTGGCCTCACATGTCAATATTTCTTTTCCCCCTGTGCACTCTGACTTAGTTTATTTTTTTAAACACTTTGGCTTCTTTAAAGGAGATTTGAGTTCCAGAGCAAACCAACTTGCACAATGTGCGCAGCTTCATATTGCATTGGACTGATCGCATTTGTTATGTCTAGCAGCTGATAGAGTTTTCTGAAAATATTTAGCCTGTAATGTAACCTTCACTATTCTTCTGTTTTTATTACAAACATGCAATTAATCACCCTAATTGTTCTAATTACCCAGAAGTCCATGTGATCATGATAAAAAAATAAATAAATGAAGATACTGACAGCATGAGGTGGCTGTAGGACTGAGATGAACCTTCAGCACAGCCCAGGAATATCCCACTGGTCCTTTTAGGTCTGGGGAGATGTCCGGGGTATGGCTCAATGCACATGCTGAGTGTCACATAATCAACTGAGACCGTGTGTCTCAGGTGATCGTTGTGTGCCGCACCCCAAGTGTTGCCAGAACTGGCATTACCAGAAATTGTTAACTGTCAAATAATTGCATGATAAAGAGATGAGGAAATAAGCACACATTCTCTTAGAAAATGATGTTTAAGAAATATTAGCATTGTCATTTGCATCAATAAGACAAGCACCGTTTAGAAGTCAGGTACATAGGAATAATTCTAATTCCTGAAAATATCTGAAACCAAAATGAGAACAAAATGCTGTTTCTGTTATTTGTAAATTAAAAACAGTGTAGATCCTCCCCTCCTCCTCTCCCCCTCAAATAATTCTCATGCTAGGAGCTTGAGTCTGTAATAAGTTTTACTTGTTTGGCACATCCTCAGGCCCAGTTAAAAAAATCCTTGGAAATGGTTCTAAAATTAATGCCTGAACACAAATCTGCAAGCAGTGATCCTGGTGGGTTCGCCAGGGATAACTCCACGCTTCCAAGACTTCTCTGCAATGACTCTGACCAGTTCTGGGGAAAATAGAGCTATCCATAGTCTGGATTTCTTCTGTTTAGAAGGAAACAGTATTTTAATATTCCAGCAAAGGGCAAGCTGCAGGTTTTTATTTTGCTATGGAGATGCTATTTGAGGAGCTTACAATGTTCTCTAAGAAATCAAGATGTTTTATTTTTTTATATATATTTGTATGTGTATATATACCTATGAGTTTCTTTGCTAATACAAATATTACATCACTGTTTGTCTATTGTAAATCTAGGTCACTCCTGAATTACATTACTGTGAATGCAGATGAAGCTTGGACTACAGCATGGGCCTGAAATGCTGTTTTCTAATAGGATTAGCGAGTCATTTGTGTCCAGATGCAGATTTGTTTGGGAGAAGGGACAGAGATGGGGGAGGGAGAGGGACAGAAGGGACAGGAAGATGATGTCCTGGCTTCCAATACCTGCAACATCCATGGCAATTTCCAGCACTTTGTTGTTTGTTCTTGCAACTCTTCCTTGAGCACGGGGAGCTGGGCAGAGCCAGGGCAGCTCCTGGGAATGAGAGACGATTCTTCTCTGTGGCTTGAGACTGACCCAGAGCGAGAGGGGAGAGTTAACCAGCATAACTGAGGTGTTTCAATGCTAGGAGAGATTAAGCTGGTTAGGCCTTTTGAGTCATAATAGAGATGTGGGAATTGATGTAACAGAGGTTTACAAAACCCTAATCACCAGGAAGCCAGCAAATGCAAAATAGACTCAGCCACAACAAGTAAGGAGACCCTAGGGCATATGCCGTTGGGTGGCAGAATACTACCAAGACCAGAAAGACTGAATTATTTCAATAAGAATTGGACAAAATCATGGGGAGAGGCTCACGAGGGTTGTTATAAGTGACCCTCCAGAGCAGGAGGAGAGGGTATTGTATAGAGATTTAATTGGTGCAACCCCAGAGTTAATGCTGATAGTACTTCTTCCTGGAACACTGGTTCCTTGGAAATCTCTGAGTTGAGCAAGTATGGGCAGGCTAATAACCTCTGTAATTTCAATAGTTTTAATGAGGTTGGCAGAAGTCAAAGGGTACAATAATCTTTATGTACAGGTTTTCCTTCTCTTGAGCTCTAGAGGCAATTTCCCATTACTTGCAGTTTAAGGTGGCTGTACACAACTAGCCAGTCATCTGACAGAAAAAACTAATTATATCATTACAGATATGGACATGTACATTTTATGGGAAAAATTAGTATGCCACCCTGTTAAGTAAATATTTACAAAGATCTGTAGCCTAGAAAAATGCTAAGAGGGACAAAACAAGTGCCAATTAATTCTGTGTTCTTTGGATCAGATTTCAGCTACAGTCAGTGCCAATTATAAAACTGAATGGAGTGACACAGTATATTAAGGAACATATAATTTGTCATACAGTGTCAACATTGCTGGCATTTTATATTTCTTGAGGTAGCACTGTTGAGCCAACTTTTGTTAAGTGTCCCAAAATGTCATGTAGCACGTCAAAAAGTACCTTCGTTGTTAATTCTCTGAATAGAGAAGAAATAGGCCTTGTGACAGGCAGCTTTTAACAATCATAGCTGGACTAAATCTCTTAATGGTGGGATTTAGCTTGTTACAAGTGTGCAGTGTCTGAAGCCAGCCCTGCTTAAAAAAGCTGTTCACTGCAGCTGCCTGACTGACTGAAATAGCATTTACTTGGAACAGTACTTGGGTATCTTCAGGCTGTGGCCTGCTGTATTAATGACTTAATCTTAGACACACACACCCTCCCAACAAATCATAACAAAATGGATAGAAATTTACATTTTCTAGGAGCAGACACAACACCATAAAGTAAAATTGTTCTTTATTTGATGGCTACTAGAATTGGTGTCCTACAGACCGACACTCTTCCTGAATATTTATTTTATACCACATCTCTGATACGTGTCCCAAATAGTCGAGACATTTCTAGCATGAAGAGTGTGAAGGCAAAGCAGTTTGACACCTGAAGTGGCTTTTTTACCTAAAGCTAGGGCACCTCTGCTGTGTTGCAGGAGTAAAGCTACTGAGGATCCTATTTTCGTGCATAGATAATGCATGAAATATGGTCAGCTCTGCGGCTTCAGTGATGCTCAGCACTGGGAGAGAATGGCAGGCACAGGCTGTTGGGGCTGTGAGCTGAGGATACAACACTCTCCTCCAGACACTCAGAAAGTGTGTGGAATGGCAGTTACTTTCCAGGAAGAGGTGGAATTTATATTTTTGATATAATATTTTCTTTCACAAGAAGCAGATGCAAAAAACCTCACTGCCTTTGGGGAAAAATTGCTAGTGGGAGTGCTGACAAATGGACATGCCCAGGGAGTAGGGCTGGACCCAGGTGTCTGCACAGCTGAATTTCTCCTGTGAGCTCCAGGCCACTTCAGCTGCTTGTCTTCTGGTGCTGACCTATATTACATGGCAGCCCTGGCATCCCCAGGTAGGTGGCAAAGTGGCTCAGCTGGATTCGGTGAAGCTTATTAGCTTGTGCTCCTTTTGTTCATCAGCTCACTTAAAATCTTGTCCTGTCCCTGCGTCAGGGGCCTTCACTTCTGCTTTCCCTCTCTCTGATGAGTTGATTCCTTCACACCCATGAGAAAGCATCAGCTGGCACCGTGGTATAGCCTTAGCTTTACATGAGCTCGTCCCTTCCACATACTTGCTCTCCTGCCTCTTTTAATTCACTGGTGTTGCAATGTGATTTCAAGAACTCGGAACATATTCTTTCTGCATAAGCTTGGTGAAACTGGATACCCTTTTTTTTGTTTTTTAATTAAAAAGATAAAGTTGTTTTGGCTGCAGTAAAATCTAAGAACAATGTTTTACAACGAGGGAGAGATGTATGACATGCATGACTTTTCTTAGTACACTGTTCTTACACAACTCATTAGAGGATCTAAAAGCCCATTATATTCTGGGCTCAGTCTGATTGCTATGTTTCTCCTAAATAATATTTTATAAATTCCCATAAAAGAAACAAACACTAGATAAATTAACATTTTTAAGTACTACAACTTTGACTGCAAATGAGGAATTGGACTTTGATTACTGCATTTTTCTAAAATATTATTTTACATGCTATCCTAAGCGAGGGCTTATTTTCAAAAACAAGCTTTTGACAGCAAAAGTAAATTCACATGACTGTCTGCATAATGCTGGATATATTTTGTGATGATGGCTTAGATTACCATCATCTTTTCAGCACCTTTCAATGCCATGAAAGAAACCTTTCTTCACTGCTTTCAATGCAACAAGTCTGGCATACTGAAGTATCAGTCATACTTACTAGGACGGTTTTTCTGCAAAGCAACTACCTATAAATATAATCAATATTAGAAAGCTCTGGACCTGAGTTCTACCACCACCTGCATGTCCTGCATATTATTCCATTGAAGCTAATAGATCTCTTTGTGTAAAATGATATGGTAAGCTACAGGATTTACCTTATTATTCTGATTGCTCTTTTATCTGCTGTGAGTAGAAAAGATAGTTAAAAATTCAGACAAACCCCCCTCCTAACTTGCCTCAACTTTTATTTCATTTTTGAAACTTTTTAACAACCTGCTAAATGACAGTGAGCAGGAGTCTTCCTTGACATATGTTCTTTGAAATCACAAGTGAATGTGGGTCTTTGGTTTAAGGAATTTTTACTGAGTTTTCATTACTTTTTTAATTACTCTGTTACTGTTTGCTTGACTGAAAGGGAAAAGCTGGTTCTACTCAAAACACTGTAATTAAATGCTCTGAAATGCAAACTTTTGCATAGTGGGAAGATCTGGCAAGTAGTAAGACACTTCATAGCTTAATGTTTGCACTTGACTGTCTGCTTGTGTAACAACTATACCCAGGCACTGGGTGAACTCAGGCTCAGATATTGAGTTTAGTGAAGCTGTTGAAGTTTCTTTGAGCTTCTGACTTCATTTCTGTCATTGTGCAGCCCAGTCTTTATGCACATCCTGCTTATGTGTCCAGCTCTCCATCAGACACAGTAAAAAACCCAAACAAAACAGAAACCAAAACCCCTTTCAGATGGTCAAAAATGGAGTTAGTTGTGGGCTTTTTAGAGATGATCTGTCAGAGGTATTTAAGGCAAGGCAATTGCATCACTTGCTTATCAAGTACTGTGAAGAAATCTGGAAGGCTGAAGACAAAGGTTTGCTCCCTATCTTCAGCCAGGTGCGTGTCATCCATAAGGTATTTGTATATGTGCAGCTCATTGCCAGCCTGGATATCACCTCAGGTTTTGTTCTGTGTGTAGTTTTGTGGCATTTCCTTTAGGAAGAAGGAGATAAGGCTTCCTTTGTGTAGTTCATCAGTTCATTGGCTTTAATGACATATATTTCATGTATTAGTGTCCACACAGTAACCTGCTGCCAGCCTCAATCACAGAATTGATGTTGCATTCCCTTGTATTTTGGATTCACTCCTTTGCCTTTTCCCTCTGTGAGACAACGGTCTCTTTCCCACCTTTCCCCACAAGCTTCTCACAGCATTGCAGCCATTTGAAGGTGCTTGTGTTAGTACCTGTGCTTTTGCCTGGCTCCAAACACCAGTGCTACATCCAAATTGCTTACCCCAGGGACAACTGGTGCCAGCGAGGAACCTACATTACCAAGAAATTTCTCTTTGGCTTTTCTGTCCTTTCCAGTTCTTAGGCTGTTATCAGCATTGTCATCACCCAGTGACTCTGCTAGAGCTCCTGGAGCCTGTGCAGGCTTAAGGCCTGCTTTATCCAGTTTATTAAACCAGTATTACAGCTGATTCATTTCACTTTAGGCCACAAAACTGCTGAGCAGGGGGCAAATTGCTGTCTGCCCTGGGGAGAGGAACATCAGTGCCAGCCAGGGGCTGGCTGCTCTCCCCTCCTGGCACATCCAACAGCCGATGAGAAATTGCTTCTGTTGAAACTTTTGGTGAGGAAGAATGCAAGCTGGCCAAGACCTTAGGATTAGAAGTCTTCTTTCTTTCTTTTAAAGTATTATGAGGTAATCCCTGAATAATAAATGGTCGAGGTTTTGGTTATATTTCTTGTATGAAAGATTACCTTTCCAGCAGCTCAGTTTCCCCAGCACCAAACTGGGAATTAGTTCAACACTAACACTGATGGAGACTCTCATATTCTGAAAATTCCCCTGCAGAACCTGCCTTTTCTCTTCTGGAGGGTTGTGGTGTTGGGTGTGTTTTGTGCACGTACTGAACAAACTTAGGAAAATTTGTCTGTGACTAAATAAACTTTAAAAAAACTAATCTTAGATCACAACCCTGTGACGCAGGTTGGCTTTTACTGGGCAGCAGGGATCAACCACTCAGGATGTCTCTTCTGATATCCACTTTGTAGGAATATCTTTCGTGCTGCTAATATAGATCTTGTACTTGTAGTAATGCACAATATGGCTAGCATCAATTCCATTACCTTTACATTTTGGACAACTCCCATTCAGGTCCTACATTTCTCCTTGTTCTGACTCCCTCTAATTGCTCTGATTTACTTTACCACTAACATCTCTGCACCCAAATGGATTGTTTTGAGCAGTCCCTGCCTATAAAGAGGAGCTCACTGCTGTCCTCCGATATCTCCCACTCCTTCCAGATCCTTCATGTCCTGCACCATCTGTTTCTTTCCCCATGAATCATTGATGCTCAGCAGTCTCTGTGGCAAATCAATCTCAAGCAAATCGGATTTTCTCCTCTGAATCTGCCCACCAGGTTTTTAGGGAAGGGCTTCGCTTTTCTGCTTTGGCCTTTATAAACTACTGATCATGAGAGGTCTCACTCTGCAACCTGTATAGCAGTAGGTCCAGTGTAACGTCTTTATTCAATTTGTTCACAGTCCAAGGAGCACGTGGGAACGACTCACAAAGTGAGCCCCGGGACATCCTCCTTATCCAACCAGTCTGCACTGATAGGAATTCCTTCCTTACTCGCATCACTTCCCATAGATGCAAAACTTGCTGCTAGGGACAAAGACTGTGGCTGTATTAAATTTTGCCGACAGCATCATTTGCTTACTGGTTTGTGAAGACACCGATTACATCTGCGTGTAACTGAAAATTGCTTTGTAAGCCTGTTTGGGATCCTGAGTCCCAAAAGGCAGAGTCAATCCTATGCTGTGTTACTCAGCTTTAATCTTGTTAAGTAAAACTTCTAGAGGTATTTATAACCTTATTCAGTATGTAATGTTCAACAAAAGGTCACTGGGCTGCATAACGTCAGTTAAAATAATAAAGGCACTAATTAATTGACAAGATGTTTCACTCCAGTTTAATCTGCCAGAATGTAACTCTGCCTGGAGGACATAAACTGTCTTCCCTTTCTATCTGGTTTCCGTACCTTCCAGTTTTAGCACTTGTAAGGCTTTACTTCATCTGATGATTATTGCTGAGGCAGTTTGAGAAGCCAGTGTGAAAACAAGCAAAAGTATCAAATGAATCTCTCACCTTTTTCAAGGCTTGCCTTTTGTTTTCTCTGTCTGAAGGAGCACATCTGACTGCAGCATTGCTAAGCTGCCATTTTGCATATCTGGCTGTTTCAGAGATTCTCCAGTGAGGAGAAACTTAGAAGAGTCTCACAACACTCAAATATCTTCAGCAGTATTGTGTGTCATCTCTGGAAAGCTTAATGCATCATTGTTTTTGCCTTAAATTAAAATTAACTTGCTAGACTTGGAGCAATTGCTTTTAGGATAATTTCTGGCATACAGCTATTTCTAAGCTGTGTTTTAATGTTGTCTAATATATTCATTAAAGAAAGCTATTTGCTAAAGGTCATGAAGTCTCACATATCGGTCCCTGTCTATACTCCCTTGGCCTCTGTAGTCCTTTTTCCCCCATCTTTCTTCCATTACCTTTAATTACCTCTTGCATTACCTCCAGTGCCAATCTTGCCTCCTCTCAGGAGACGAGCATTCAAAATCTGGTTTTGGTGATGTTTCACTGTATGCTTGCAGATGAGCCAAGCTGAGGAAGAGGAGCTATTTTTTTGGTTCATGTTGTATACCAATAATTTTTGAAGCAATTAGTCCGTTAGCATGAAGCTCTGCAAGAAGCAAAGATTAATGTCCTAGAGGGCAAGTACAGTGAGGTGTGTGAGAAGCTAGAGTTTTTCTGTCCATGCAAAGTTATTATTTGCAAAGGGGAGGTGGAGTCTGAAAAGAATAAATTATTTTGGCTGGTGGATTTCATTACTGTTATCTGTTTCACAGATCATGCTGTTTTGAGTAGTGTTACGGACTTTAACTGTTATTTTTGCATGTTTAAAGACATAACCAAATAATATGAAGTGATGGATCCTAGGGAGTGTGTGAATACATCACAAGGAATAATTATTAAAGCCAATTGCTGGAAACTTCCACTATTGCAGGTGTGTGAATCATCAGACGAATATTATAGCTATTTTCCTGCATGGTTTTAATGCATTACTGCATTGCCCAATGTCCCTGGGACTACTGATGTGCAGCTCCTGCTCATGGCATCAGGAGAGTGCCAAAATCTCTCCAGGGCAACAAAATTACTTCAGGACCAATGGGAAAGTACTACAGAGTTGCTTTTTTCTTCATTTATTTTATTTTTTTATTATGTTAATAATTATTGCTTTCATTAAAAATAGTAGTTTACATGGGGAGAAGCAATCTCTGTGTCTCTTTCTCTGCTGCTGTAGAAGAGGAGGCTTATGCACATTAAGAGTCTTTTGCTTTCCAAAATGCTGCTTCTGCTTCAGGTAGGGGCTGCATGGATACTAAACACAGTGAACATGAAGTAAATGCAGTATATTGTATGAGATAAGCAAAGGCTGTAGTGCACACCATGAACATTTTGTGTTTTCTATTAGCAAAATTTTTAAAAGCGAACTGG
The DNA here is from genome assembly GCA_033558105.1 of Coccyzus lansbergi. Classification (NCBI taxonomy): domain Eukaryota; kingdom Metazoa; phylum Chordata; class Aves; order Cuculiformes; family Coccyzidae; genus Coccyzus; species Coccyzus lansbergi. The sequence goes on from JAUMJK010000484.1 coordinate 584,050, forward strand.
AAAATAACATTTAACAGATACTACCCTGAAATCAACCATAATTTTAATTAAATAAACATAACCAGGCAGTTGAATATCAGATCTGAAATTGTTAGTAATGAGCACCATTACCAGTTAGACACCACACCGGTGTTGGTAATTCATTAACAATACTGGGAGAGATCATATAAAAATGACAGTTTCTATTTCAGAAAGGAGTCTGATAAAATGTTGGCAAATCTGAGTTGCTGGGGGGGAGGTGTATATTCCCCTATGGTAGCTTAGTGACTGGAAATTGAACTTCTTCAAAGAACCAGATTAAAAATGAAACCTTACTTGAGGCTGTGCCTCAGGCATTCAGTCCAGACCCTCTCCTGCTACATGCTCATCCAGACATGCTGAGCCCTGGGTTTGGGAACAAGCCCACCTTTGACCCCTGGTCTGCTGGTCTGTGCCTCCAAGTAAGGCAGATGTCTTAGCAATTGCATGAATAACAAGGTCCAGTAGGGGAAAAAAACCTTCCAGAAATAAGAATGTGTTTTTCTAGTTGTTAATGAGTCTCCCCAAGTACGATGTTCAGGTATCTGGTATCCTCTACTCTGGCAGAGATGGGTTGTGTCTGTTTTAGCTTCTGTTTGCTGTGACACTATCCCTCTGGCACAGTGAACCTTTAAAATGTTAATAAGAAAAATTATGCTCCTACAAAATGGTGGGGTTTTAGAGTCCAGGGTGTGTTAACTCTGCAAAGAGCTCCATTTTCTGCTCATCTAGAGTTTAAACCACCAACATTCTGAGGGCAGAAAATAGCCAAAAGGTGAAGCAATAATAGGAGCCTGTAGCTGGCTTCACAGTACGGGGAAAAGGCAAAAGAAAAACCAACCCAGGGGAAACTAGAGAGGAGAGAAAAGAAAAGAAGTAACAGTAGTAAGCCACTTGCTCACCACTGTGAGCAGCACACAGAAATGCCAAAAATGCCAGGGGATGTACCAGCAGCTTGGAAATACTTGTTTCTGTTACTTGTCAGAGAAGAAAAAAATCTAGGACTTAAGTACTGTAAAAGTACATGAAAAAGTGGAACCTTTTTTATGTCGATGTTGAGCTATGACATGGTGTCATACACCTCCACATCAGAGTGCGAGCAGCATTTTGCTCTAGGAGAATCCTTCAGCACTCTGACCTGTCAACCTGGGCCGTCCCAGGCTAGCAGAAATTTATCGCACAGTCCCACAGAGTCCTGGCAACCACCATGGGGCCAGTGCAGGATGGTGCAGAGCAGGACTGATTTCCAAACAGCTTGCAGACACTTTTGGAGCAAATCCCTGGAGCAGAGAAACACTTTGGTCCAGGCATGTCATCCTTGTACTCCTGGGACATGATTCCTAAAGGATCTCAGCTAGGAGGTTTGAGGGAGTGCTGGGAAATCTGCTAAGCTGCATTAGCTGTAAAATCCCATATATAGAGTGAAAGAGGTTTAACTTTGTGTATGTTTTCCTTAGTTTAGCCAGTGCAGAACAGCAGGCTGTCCTGATTAACCAGCGTTTCCCCTGACACAAACCAAATGGCTTACAGCTTGAGTAACTGTCTGTTGAGTCCTGTGTTTATTATAAATTCAATAGATGAAAAAAATTATTTGAGTTTCTATGTTTTTACAGCATTTCCCACCAGAGAACACTAACACTTGTAAAACAATAAATGCTGTAGTATAACATAGCAAAACTAGTAAAATGCTGAACAGTAGATAAAATTATTTACAAAAGATCATTATGGTTTCTTTTGGAGAAATAATGCAGCATTTAATTTTAAGATACATGTGCCATGCATAACTTTTAGATCCTACAAAAATGGAACATAAATACAGAAGTGCACATGTGCAGTAAGGTACACTCACAGTCTTAATTATTTCCCTTACTAAAAGTTATTTGCTCCTGCATTTGATCTGGTCTCTGCTCCACCAGTTTCTAAAAAGTAAACTATGTTGCTATGTAGTTCAAGAGGAAAACATTAGCATTTAAACTTCCGTGTCCCACTCAGGCTGATTTTAAAACAAGTTTTCATGGGAAGCTGCGTATGCAAGGTATCACAAAGAAAGTTGTGTTGTTTTAGAGCAGTGAATGGATCAGAGACATTTCTTCAGTTAAGCTAATTTGTTCCCTGACGAGTTTTTTTCCATTCTTGCTGTAATACTGGATTCCAGTGCAAATGTTTACTGCTGCTGTCACAGGATGGTGGTTGGAAGGGAAATGCTTGGCGCTGCCTCCTGTTCCTAATTGTACAGTCAAGTCAGAGCCAGCTTACATGATGAGAAACTGCACATTAGCATAAGAAAATGTAGTCCTGGAAGCAAAAATCTGGTTGATGCAGTTCCATTATCTACCTGCACATTTCAGCCTCTTCTTCTTGCTAGAAAAGTGAAAACCCGTGGCCTCGAAGGCAGGGAGGTAGTATCTGTGTTTCAAGTGTTCCTTAAACTTCACCCTTTTTGTGTGTTAATACTACCTGCGGCTGAAATTCCACCTATGGAAAAATGGAACGTGGAGACCAAACACAACAGGCTCTTCCACTTACAAAATCCACAAAGGTGACCAGGAAGGTCCACTGATTGCTCCTGGGGTGCAGCTATTTCTACTGGAGTAAACCCTAAATTATGATAGTTTAAGGTACTTTCAGCCATACCAGAAAACCATGAACTTCCTAGAATAACAAGTCTGAATTTGCCAGTTTTACTTTGATTTTCAATGCATCACTAAGTAAACAAAGGTGTAGTTTGCTTGGCTGTGTTGCAGAAGTGTCTGGGCCAGCAGCTCTAAGGGCAGTTGCCATGGGTTGGTCTGTGGAGAGTGCAGATCAGTGATGTCAGTGGCAAACACAGGCCTGGGCATCGCTGCAAAGGGACAGGATAGGAATAAAAAGATCTCTCAGTTGCGGAATTCTTCTGGCTAAAACACACAATTCAGAGCTGACTTTAATTCAGGTAGCTGCTTCATCTCATACAATCAGCTAGCTTAGCTTTGCCATAAAGTCTCAATTAGGGAGGGAGGAAAAGTGACTCAGCTATAGCTGCAGAACTTAAAATTAATTTTTTTTTTCAGTGTGAGCTCTACCTTTTGTTATATGCTTTGATTTTATATAACTAAAAGATCTACTTTGACAAAAAGTTCAGCATTTGACAGTTTTCATCTAGATGTCGGCTGGTGGGTTTAATATTCTTAAGTGTAGGGAGATGGTGTGTTTTGTCTTTTTTCAGATGTTTATGTGGAAATATTGGATTCTGCTGAGCATTTTAAGTGGATCCAAGAAAGGAAGCAGGGTATTAGTTTTATTGGGAAAAAAAGAGTAAAAAATTCTTTTGGAAGTTGCTTTAAACAAGTATGTTCTACCGTAATAAAGAAAAATGTATTTATATTGATCATAGTATTTAGTATTGTATAATATAGATGCCAATTCAGAAATATCACTGCAGTGCATTATTCTGTATTCGTATAATAAATGTTTCATAGAAAGAGCATATGATATTTAGAAACAATATAATTGGATTAGAAGGAATCAATTGCATGGCTAAAGGTTTTATATGTTGCTTACAGTACTTTAAATTGATATTGTGTTAAACACAGTATCTGCAATGAGTTGTGAGCAAAATAAATATTTTTAAAGAGAGGCTTTTATCATTGTCTGGAAACCTTTAGCCAACATCAAATTCACACTCCCTTTCATAGTTAATCGTAGACTTAATTAAACAAAGGTGAGCTGAAAACGAAGGCAGTGAGATAAGTTCAAACCCTTAATCCATGGGTATAAAAGCATTTTCTAATATGGAGAGTGAGCATGATAAAGGATGTTATGTGTAGGGAAACCAGTGCAAACTGAGTCTGTAACATTCCTTGGGAATATGCAAAAGAAGGCAAGGTAGAGAAATGCTCAGGACTCTAAATATTGTCCCACATGACTCTCAGGTGTCCTTGTCATCTCTGGAAGAGCCATCTCAGGCCGGGACTGCTGTTCTGAGCCTGCAGACCTGCTTGGAGTCTCTGCACTAGCAGACAAGCAGCAGCCTTTGAACAACTTGTTTTAATTATGAGAGGAGCACGCTAGCTTTCCACAGTCGTCTTTTAATATTTTTTATATTTTTGTTCACACTATGTCACAGATATGTGCTGCATTTAATTACTCCAACTTAGCTCAGAGTGCAAAAGACAGAACATAAAGTGGAACGTGGCTGTTGGAATCGCCATGCAGATCCCATGGTAGAGCTGCCACGCAGCCTTTACACCTTCTTATCCTTAGACTTGGACCAATATGAAACTCTTTTTGTTGCGGGTCACAGAAAAACTTGAGGATTGGTGCTTTCAAGAAAGAGTTGTTGTTTAGAGTGAAGATCTGCTGTTTAGGGTTCAATTTACCACTGTAGCCAGGCCATGTGGCTCTTTGCCTGGCAGCTCATGGGAGACACCCTAGTTGGTGGGCACTGATTCAGAGCATTCTGTAGAAGGGCACCAAGCCTCAGCCTGCACAACCATTCCCCCATCATTGCTGCCTGCTCTTACCATGTGTGCAGCCCTTCCTGGGTCAGTCCCCTAAAAAATAGGAGCCTCCAGCACTTTCCTTTGCCCCCTACCTTAGAGGAGCCCTGTGCACATGGTGTTTCCTTAGGAACACATCTCTGGGTTATTGGAAATACTCCTGGCATTGCCGTGGGGCAGAGCACTTTGTGTTTGTGCAGATTTACATAAACCTGGGGTCAGCAGAGGGAGCTCAAAGACATGTAGTCCCAGTTCTGGATTTCAGACCAGCACAGTCTCTTGGGTGCTGAGGTGTTCCTGACAGAACCTCTCTGCATTTGGGTGTTGCAAGAACTTATTTTTAAACCCCCAAACCATGCAGCAGCTTGTGAGAAGGGGAGGGAGAGGCAGTCGTGTTGTGCTGGAAAGAGAAGACCTGAGTGGGAGAGGTGTTAGCAATAAGAATCCCTTTGGGAAGGGATGTTTTTCTTAATATTGTTAATAATGCGATCAGTGCAGAAATCCAAGGTGTGCTAATGTGATCCTCTGGTGACACCAGCTCAGATTGCAAAGTGATGTAGGGAAAATTGGCTGGTCTTGCAGCGTGCAATAAGAGAAATGGGAAGGGAAAGCAGTACAAAGTGTAAAGCTGAGCCCACTGAATAATGCGTATACATCCAAAGGATGGGAGCAGCAGACCTTCCTTAGGCACCAGTGCAGAAAAGGTGTGATACAACCTTCCATACACAGAAGGGTAAAAAATACAGCAGCTACCAAATACCTCCTGGGAAACCCATGGTAGCTGCTCACAACTTTGCTTTGAAACTGGGTGGTGGTTTTTTAAGGCTTCCTCCATGGATATCAGTCCAAGTGCAAGTGGACTTGTAGCACCTTGTATGCCACTTGTAGCATAGAGGTTGCATCTGGAATTCAACCTTCCCTGGGGACAGGGCTTTTCCCTCTTCCCTCACTCAGCCGTGACGGAAAGCAGTGGCCGTGGCTCCTGGTGCCCACACTCGTGTGCTCTTTCCCCTGTGCCCAGCACAACCAGCCACAAAGATGTCCAAGGGCCCAAGCAGGAGGCAGGAAGACATCTTGATAGAGGCGAGTTAAGCAAACAGTCTGGGCCAAATGTTATTTTAGCTGATATTTGCTGGGAGGTCTTCACATGGGAAAAACACCAGTTATGGTACGTTATAAGGATTAATGGTACTCTTGTTGTCTAATTCCTCTACTTCTGACTGATCAGATTTCATTGCCCATTTGATTCTTGAGGAGAAAAAGTATTGGTCAGTCACTACTCTTTCTCACACTGTTGAAAACCATCAAATTTCTGGAGAAGTTTATGACTATTGTGAGTTTTTGATCACTGAAATTCATGTTGAGATTCAGGCTGCTGGTGATGGGTTTGCCAGTCAAAAGGAGCCCTGTAACCCTGCCCTTTGACAAGAGATGGACATTTTCAGAGGCAGTAGGGTCTGGGCAGGTATTTTCATACTGTTATTCCAGAGCCAGAGCTCCCTCTTGTGAGAAAAGAGAAATATCAGAAAAGTCCAGGGCTGTCTAATGAAAATGTGCAGGGAAGGTGGTGTTCACTAGACAAGCAATTTCCAGTAGCTTTTTCTGTAAGTAGGTACACACTTCCATCCACTTGCAAAAGAAAATGTGTCATTTGTGACTGTGTCTTGCAGATTTTGAATCTGGCACTATGATTTGTACATAGCTGTATGTCTAACAGAGTTCTGATGCTAGATAAAAATACAGAAATATTTTTCAATGGAAATAATTTTCCTTTCCACCTCCCCACCCTCATTTAATGACTTTTGTCTCTGACAAAAAGACTCTAATTTTATATCAGCTAACAAAAAAACCCAGAATATAAAGGAACCTGTTAGAAGTGATACTTTTTGAATTGCTGTGATCAGCATCAGCTGTGATGAATTGGTAACTATTTTGCCATCCTCTTGCACAGCAGAGCAAGGCTGGTTCTCCCATGTCCATGCCAGTACTGTCTCCCTTTGAAATGGGATGTCCAGCCATGCACTGGATGATCCGGGTATCATGGGATGCATGTATGCAATAGGTGCATATAGGAAGACCCTATGGATAGCTCCAAGTGTATTTCAGTCTAGGAACATTTATTGAAAATACTTAGCATTTAGTGAGATCTTGTGCAATTTAAGGGTGAAAATGTGCTTTATAAGAATTTTTATGAGCCCTAGGATTAAGTTCTTTCTGGCAAGTGTGCTTAAATGGCAACCAAAGTGGTGATAGTCACTGGCAGCAGCTGCCCTGACTCTCCCCTGACTTTAGCAGTGAGTCCCGTGACAGGGTCTGCGTAGTCCATCTGTCAGAAGAACCTGGGCACATGGGGGTCTTCCACACTGCAAGACCTTGCCCTCTGTCTGCTGAAAGTAAGTTTTTGAGGCATCGTGTCCAATATTTGTTGATTGTCCCCCAAAACCAGGGTGCACCCAGCTGGTGGCATCTCTAAGGACAGATGCACCACTTTTTTTCTGGGATGCAGTTAACTAAATCAACCTCTTTTCACTCTGCATGGAAAGAGTTAATTTTGCTAGTGTAAGAATATTATTCCAAGGGATTATTTAAAAAAAGAATTTATCGTTTTTCTTACAGCAGGGAACATGTCCAGTAATTGATGTGGGAATATTAATGCAATGTGTGTGTGTTATCAATTTAGAAAAGTAGAAGACATATTTCCTTAAGCTTCTAATCACTTATACATATGACCTTCATTTATACAGCAGAAGGGCTCTTCCAGAGAGCTACAATTTGCTTCAGATGTTTAGTTTGGGTATTTTGCTTTACCTTCTAACTGCCAAGTTTGGTATTATTTAGCAGTAAAATTAGAAATGTGGATTTGAGTATGTACCAAAGTCCTGACAGGTGTTAATGGAACTCAAGTTGAATATTTTATTCTTTAAATAGTAAAACATAAACCTGCATTTGTTTAGCTTTGCCTTCCTGCCAACTATATCAGGTATCTTGTGTGACTAGAATCACTGTTTTCTGTACATGGTCTTCATGGTAGTTTCCAATGCCTGTTCCCAGCTCAACCTACATTTATAATCCTAACAGATTTCAGCTCCAGAGAGAATTCTTTAGGCAAATGTTCTTTGGGTTCTCAACCCAAAGAGATGGGAGAGGAAATTCACTATGCATTATCGTCCAGATTTGCAGAATGTGCCTAAGTATGCAGATGGGCACCAAAGAGGATTTTTCAGAAGGAAATAAAATCCTGGAAATTAAATTAAAGCAATTTAAGGCAGTTCTGAAAAAATCCAACTTAGTGCCCTTTTTCTTTCATTTTTAGGTGTTCAGGCACCTTTACGAACATCTGCCTCCTAGCCCATTAAAATTAGCAATGCTTCTTTGGGTTGTATTCGGGGCACACTGATTTAAAGGGATTTTCTTTGGTACCGATGGTCCCCATTTTTACTCAGAGAGGTGGAGCAGATTGCTGTGTGGGGTCATGCTCTGTTTTGGAGAGGAGTACTGGCTGCTTAGGAAAAGATGTAGGGGACAGGCACACCACAGGGGCAGCCTTCTTGTTACAGGAGATGCAGTCCGAGTGATGCATTATCTGAATTTTAATGTAAATCAGCAGAGACAGTAGCTTCTCAGTGCTATCTTGGGACAGCCTGACTCCCTGTGGGAGCATCTTTCTCTTCACAGCATCTGAGAAGAAGCCAGGATGCTGTTTTGACAACTCATGGGTGCCTGGAGTAGGGTGAAATGAAGCCAACCCATAGTTATTTAAGAGGAAGATTCTGAATCTACTCTCTGAACCACACACTGAACTCGGGTGCTGGAAGGGGAAGAGCTGCTCTGGGGCTCTCTTGGTTGCCTTTACCCTTAGGGTGGATGGTGCTACACTGCCCTTCTGAAATCAAGAAAATCTGAAAGCATGGAAAGGCAGGTCTAATTCTCCAATAAACCAACTTAATGCACCCTCTTCCTAGCCCAGTGTCTACCCAGTGGCTCCCATGTCTCCATGTTGCCCTTGTGCCCAGCACCACATTCTGATCCGCTGCTTGCCATGCAAGCACACTTCAAGGATGCAGAGATACAGCCTTTCTCGGAAGGAAGGGAAAAACCCCTTTGAAATTAAGCAAGCCAAAACTTGCAAAAGGTTTGAAAATTGACATCACTATTTATCTTGTGTCCTTGATTAAATGAAGAGAACTTCTACATAACACAGGGCCAGAAATACACTTTTAAAGTTGAATCACCTGGTTTTGAATGAAAGTTGCCGTCTCCGGCCAAAAAAATCTGCATTAGCAAAGAAGAACTATGTGATTTTTTTTTTTTTTTTTTTTTATTGGCTTCACCACCACTACAAAAGTCTTTTTTCCAAAGGAATTGGCAAATTTCTTTTCCTCTCAGTAGAAAACAGGTATAAAGCTCAGTCTTATAAGGGCTTTAGCTAGACTTGGGCTTTCTATGGTTTAGACACTTTAAAGAAAAATGTCTGTCATGGTTTGACTGGTTTTGCAGTTCTGAGCGGCTGACAGCCCATGGAGCCAGGATATGCAGCCTTGCGTGGCTTTGACAATCTAGACATCTACAGCTCTTTTTCTGCTGACTCTGGGCCATGGACTTCCAAATCTCTCAAGGGAGTTTGCAGTTTGCTTTGAAATTTAAGAAGAGAGGAGTTTTTAGTATAACTCTGCAGATCTCAGAAGGGCTTATCTCAGGAGGGAATATTCCAATGGCTTTTTGCTGTCAGTGAATTAAATTATATAGTCTGGCTATTTTTTTCATCTCCTGTTGCACTGATCTTCTAATTTAATACAAATACGATACTGGAGAACTGGACTAAACTCCCGTAGGTTTTAATAAGTTCATACCAAAAAACATTGAAATCTTTTACTCTTTTGCAATTTAAATTCAATTTACAGTCACTGTTTATTTTCACATGCTTGGTCGTTTTAAGAACTGGGGCTTTTTTTGCACTGCTTGTGTAATGACAGCTATTGCAGTATCAAATCAGTGCTCTTAATGTGCTCTGGAATTTGTTCTTTTGGACTTCTACCATTTAGGAAATGTATCCAGTCAAAAAGACAATCAGAAGCAGGGAAGCCTTTCCACAAGCAGCAGCCGTCTCTGCTGTTTGGTGTGTACATAACTAGAAAATATGATCTGAAAAACGCACTCACCAACTTTGTATTCTTTCCAGGGGAGCATATCTGATACCTGCCACAGGCTGTAACCACTCCTACTGCAGACCTCAGACTTTAGTCTTTCAAATTCCTGTGTCATGTTGCCACATCAGAATTATGGCACTGAAATGTTATTTTGTCATGATATGCCACATGTGTACATCTCATTTGCTCGCATGCAAAGGCACCTCTATAGCACAGAAAGGACAATTATTTCTAGTGCTTGTGAAGTACTGCAGCTAGTAAATGGGAACAGAACAAGCCCTTTGGTTTTCTATACCATGAAAACTTTGAGCTTGATTATATTAAAAACTCAGAGGTCCTGCTGAATGTCTGGCTTGCATCCCAGTTGGTGGAAAGCGAAAAGAAGTGCTTTAGCTGCTTCAGTGTCAACCTGAAATTCATTTTCTGTCTCGCAGCTTGATCAGCCACTGACAGTCATCTTATTTCAGTCGTTCCTAAAGCATCCTGTTTAGACACAGGCTACATACAGAGGAGTAAATCAGGTTTTCATTCACTGGGGAAATGATTTGTAGCTTTTATAAAGTAGTGTTGTAATTTACTATTTGAACCCTGTTGCCTAGATTGAAAAAGTATCTGACAGTCAGCTGGAACCAGCAGTTCCATTATAATTCCACAGGGTAATAATTTTCTAGTATTTTAAAGCCTTACTCCAGTTATTATACATATTAGTTGGTGGGGTTTATACAGCACCACAACGAGAAACTTGCCAAGCAATAAATCCCATTGAAAGGTTTCTTTGTGTCTTTAGGAAAAGCTTACATGAGATACTTCCCAACTTACATGTAATAAAAGGAAATAACGAAGTATACAAGTAACCATTAATTTGTGCTGTTGTGTATTTTAATGGTTTTATAATGGTTAAGTTTCAAAATGACCGTAGAGACTCAAATGAGTGGCTTTGCATTTCTCTGAATCTGTCCCTTTAATTTACAGAAAACCTGATTCACACCAATTCTGGAATTAAACCATCACTCCAGCTGCTCTGCTTTAAGTTTCCCAGACCTTTGTGAATCATTGTGTGGTTTTGAACGGCCTGGTTGTTGTGACATAAATATTTTTGTAATTGATCAAATATGCTTCGATTTGGTTAGTTTATATTTTTACCTTTAAAAAATGTCATTTTAAGAAGGAATTCTTTAATTTGTAGGAAATTAGATTAATCATATTTTTGAGGCACAATTTCCTTTTAATGTCTCTATCTAATTGAAATGCAGTGATTATTTTGATTTTTGTCTCGGCCATTCCAGCTTTGTTGAGTTTTTGACATTTTTTTTTCTAAGTCCTCCTTCAAAAGCTCTAGAGTTTTTACCGCTTGGCAGTTGTTATGCTACCTGCCTCCTTGTTAATGTTCTAGGAAAGAGTCCAGGCCAGTTACGTCTGAGATCAAAAAATAAAAAGAAAAATCTGATGAACTGGAGTATATAACCAACAGGAGTGAAAGCCAGATGTGGCAGTGATCAGAAGAAAAGCCACGTGCACAGGCTCAAAGCACAATCTGGAGCCTTTATGCATTTTATTTCTAGGAAAGGAGCGATGAGTCAGGGCTGCCAGGGCCTGCTTGGCCAGGGCCTGCTTGGGCCGTCATAATTTGCAGCTGGAATTTGGTGTCCTTGAGAGCTAGAGATCTTGTTCAATGTCTTTATCAATGACCTGGGTGAAGGCATCGAGTGCACCCTTTAGCATATTTGTGGATGACACTAAGCTGGGTGGAAGTGTTGATCTGCTGGAGGGTAGGGAGACTCCAAAGGGATCTGAAGAGGCTGGATCGCTGGGCAGAGACCAATGGCATGAGGTTTAACACGGCCAAATGCCAGGTCCTGCACTTGGGGCACAACAACCCTATGCAGAGCTACAGACTAGGAGAAGTCTGTCTAGAAAGCTGCCTGGAGGAGAGGGACCTGGGGGTGTTGGTTGACAGCAACTGAACATGAGCCAGCAGTGTGCCCAGGTGGCCAAGAAGGCCAATGGCATCTCGACCTGTATCAGAAACGGTGTGACCAGCAGGTCCAGGGAGGTTATTCTCCCTCTGTGCTCAGCACTGGTGAGACGACTCCTTGAATCCTGTGTTCAGTTCTGGGCCCCTCACCACAAGAAAGATGTTGAGGCTCTGGAGCAAGTCCAGACAAGAGCAACAAAGCTGGTGAAGGGGCTGGAGAACAGACCCTATGAGGAACGGCTGAGAGAGCTGGGGGTGTTTAGCCTGGAGAAGAGGAGGCTGAGAGGAGACCTCATTGCTCTCTACAACTACCTGAAAGGAGGTTGTAGAGAGGAGGGGGCTGGCCTCTTCTCCCAAGTGACAGGGGACAGGACAAGAGGGAATGGCCTCAAGCTCTGTCAGGGGAGAATAAGACTGGACATCAGAAAAAAAATTTTCACAGAAAGGGTCATTGGGCATTGGAACAGGCTGTCCAGGGAGGAGGTTGAGTTACCCTCCCTGGAGGTGTTTGAAAGACGGGTGAATGAGGTGCTGAGGGACATGGTTTAGTGATTGATAAGAATGGTTGGACTCCATGATCCTGTGGGTCCTTTCCAACCTAGTGATTCTATGTATCTATGGTCTCAAGGAACCATTTATAAAAGGAGTGTTGGTGTCATGTAACTCCATGGACCTTGTCCTCTAGAGATGAACTGTAAAGCTTTCTGAATGTCTGTTTCATTCACATGTCTTGAGGACAGAAAACTAAATTGTATACAGAGTCACTTTCTTTATCACTAACAAGGTGCAACCTGTCCCTGGAGAAACAAGTAAAATGCTGGCTTTGTGGTCAGCCCAGATCAGCCTCAGAGCAGTGCTAAACATGCTACTGTGACAGCATGATGTCCAGGGCTTTTCCCTTGTTTGCAGAGGCTGTCGCAGCTGAGGAGAGGCACAGTAGCAGTGGGATGTTCAATTCTCTTTCAAGTGCATACTACAGCACACCACATGCTTTGCTGGACCTCAGCAGCATCCTGCATCTCCGAGCAGGTTGGTACAAGCCTTTCTCTGTGACTGACTGCTGGTTCTCCTTCTTCCGTGTCATTTTGTTGGCGTTTTTTTCTCTTTCCTCAGCTGCCAACCGAGCACGTTCCTCAGCAGCAGTTTCCCTCCCACTCCACCTCTGCATGAAGTGCCCAAGTGAGACAAGGAGCCGTTGACCACGGGCTGCTGACTGTCCTCTGGGGATAACATCCTGGCAGAGGGCAGGGTCTTGATCCTCCAGGAGAGCTCCCATTCAAGGGTTGTCTTCAAGCTTGGGTCACCCTCTCTGGACCCTCCTGATTCCATACAAGATGTTTGCCATAACTGGGAACTGCCAAGACTTACAGCCGGCGAAGAACATATAAATAACACTGAGTCGCTGGGGCACTGGAAACTGGTGAGTTTATGTTGCTACTGTGTTTCCCCTGGTACTTTGACTGCTGGGTTCACACATTGACACCAAATTGTGTTTTAAAATATATATGTTCACTGCGGTTCTATAACTTCGTGACCATAAGGGGAATGACAGTCCTGTGGACCCAGTAATGCCATTTTTGCAAATGCTGCCACAGAATCGCCCCATTCAGCTTGGGGCCTGCTTGGTGGGTTCTGATTATGCAGCTGCAAAATGTGGTATTTTCTCAACATGCCACTGAATTTAGCCTTTTTTTTTTTTCTTTTTCCTGTGGAACTTGCTATTTTGCTGAAGCCAGGTGCTCAACATTTTTCTGTCAGTCCTTTGTGGGGTCAGAAGTAAAATTCTAGCAGCTGTTTCTTGGTTTAGGCTGTTCCCCAAGGGATAAGCTAATTGGATTACGGGTGTGAAAACTGAAGAGATGGGGCTTGGCACAGGCATACCTGGCACGAGGGAAGGTCCTCAACAGCAGCATGTGTACACACCACTGCTGAGCAGATCCAGGTCACAGGGTGAAGAAAGGAATAAAGAAAGTACTGGCCTCAGTGAGCGAACAGTTTGAGCCCAGCACGGTGCCCCATGGTAGCTCGGGTAACTTTGATCTGTGAATGAAGGGGTATTTGCCAGATGCTCAGACCTTTAGTGAAAGGTGCTTGTGAAGATTTGCCTGGTGGTGAAACACCTCCAGGCATCAGCAGCATCTCAGGTGCTCACCCTAGGACTGCCGGGTACCTGGCGCCTCTGCTGCTGTGGACATGGTGGTGTGGGAACTGCCTTGAGCTAAGGGCTGGTCGTTGTGTGGGCATTGTGTCCTTGTACAGACTTCACTCTGGGACCTGCTGTAAAAACATCCTTTGGCCTTTTCATGTGAGCTCTGCCCTGTGGCCAAGCTCATGCAGGAGGCACAGCCACAGCTGGGCACTGCCAAGGGCAGCTCAGATGTTTATTGCCTTCTGTTTCCTTTTCTAGTACAGAAGAAACGTTGATGCTAACTCTTAAGTGTGTGCTAGGGATGTGGTACATCTTCACTTAAACCAAGCTGCCAGAATCTTTTTCCTTCATGAAGGCTGCACCCACACCTGCAGGACGCCTGCTCCTGCATGAAGCAGCATTTCTTGAGGTTGGAGGTTGTGTATTGGACAGAACAAAGCCTTGCAGATAACTACACATCACTTCTAGTGGACCTCGTTAAGCCCAACTATCAATGGTTTGCAAATGAGAACAATTATTTTTAAAACGTTGTATAGTTATTTTTTCCTTAATTTTCTCCTAAACCATCACAGTACACTTGCAGGAGCTCACATCTAACATTCCTGCAACTGGCACACCTTCGGAATGCCTGTCCTCTTGCAGATGCCTGTGTCTCCAGGGAAAATCTCTACACTGCTCGGAAATGCAGTCCAGTGGGTCCTAAGTGACAGGAGACCAAGCTATTACTGCAGGTGACCTGTGGTTGTCCTCTGGAAACCACTGATTACGAGTGCTTTGGATAGAGGAAAACCCTCAAAAGGTGTCCTGTCTACAGTGTGTGCCTGAAGTGTAGAGCTCAGAGTGGCTGTGGATCTCATGAAGGCTGAAATCAGGAGACCAGCCCCAGCTCAGTGTTTGTGCAGCGTGAATGTGAACTCTCATGGGATGAGCCCATATGTTAAACCCTAGTGCCTTTAGTTTTCCCCTACACTGCTGGGATGGCTGGTAGTGCTGCTGTACTCATTGTGGGTCCTTGGTTTTCTTCACGTACACTTGGGTTGCTTTGATTTCACAGTTACTGAAATGTCACTGCTTTGTTTAAAACACTCTCAGGCATTTTAGGAATGTCATAACTAGGCAGACCGATGACGTTAAGAAATGACAGCACACTAGTTTCCAGTTTTTAATGCTTTCTTGTAAAACTGAAAATATAAAACCAGCTGAGCAAATGAAGATCTTTATATACATGAGGTCTGTGATTAAAAAAGTCCTTTTTGTTAAAAAAAAAAAGAAGAAGAAATGACCAATGAGTTAAATGAAAACTGATTAAAGGGAACAACATTCTCAAACTGAAACATACTTTTCAGGAAAAAAACCCCAACCTTCTTCACAAGTTTATTATATAACTTACATTTACACTTTACTGAGAGAACTTGCAAAACAAGCTACTTGAAATGCTCCTCATTCCCTTAAAGCATGAATTTCAAAGTGCCACAGCAAAGGAACAGGTTCCAATATTATCTCATACAGACTATTCATGTATAAAATGGATCAGTAAATGTGAGGTGTTTATTTAAATGAGCACATATAGGGATACAGACTAAATACAAGTACTTGAACAACACCTGTGTTATTACATACACAGTTATAGGCATAATAAAGGAAACAAGGTCAGCAACTGCTCTTAGGTATCTGTATAGATGGAAGGAATGTGATTCAAGCAGTGATCAAAGGCGCCGTTTTGGAAGAATCCATTGTCATCGGTTCCACTGGAGACCAGGTCTTCAGATACACACTGTGCTTCAGAGACTGCATCATAGCCTGAAAGCGTGACAAGTTGTATGGACATAATTTAGTGCCGCAGTACATATAAGGAAGGAAGCATAGTTTGAGGCTTGGGATCGTACAGTACAGCACAGAGCTAATGAGAAGACAATAGGGTTTACCATCAAAGTCTTACCCAGGAGATAAACCAACCAATCTCCATGGGCATTTGTGTCATAGTAGATGAAGCTCCCGTTCATTCCTGTGGAAAGCTGCCCATTCGCAAGTAAAGTGCAAATATCGAAGTATGACTCTCCTGGGACTTTATGGTCATTATCCGAATAGAATGTCAAAACAATGAGTGGGCAAGGATCCTAGTAAGTTTGCACTACAAGTGATGCAGTCCTTGTTTTGTGCTTTTTTTTCTTTTAATGGTACTTA